>CM053607.1:11486546-11527489 GCA_028646535.1 Procyon lotor
AAAAAAAAAAAAAAAAAGAACCCACAGACATTACGAGGAGCAGCATATTTTATTTGCTGTCAAGTGTCCTGTTACCTTTGGAATGGCTATTATTAGTGCAGAAGTGTTTGACCAAAGATTTGAAACCCAATGTCTACCCCTTTTAAGCATGTAGCAGAAACCGCTTGAGAGTTATAATGCCCTAGGAGTGTTGAAAAAAAAAAAGAAAAAAAAAGAACATCTAGAATGCTCTTTGTATTTAATTAAAAGGTGGCCTTACTAGTCTTATTTTTTTATGTATCTGAAAATTAAATATAGAATTTAATTTCAACAGAAATGTTTTCAGCTGCTGTTTCTCTTTTAAATATTCATTATTTAATGAGTAAAATATATATGAAGTTTGCATGAAAAACGACTCAAGTAAAAATATAAGTATATCTCTATTAAACTAGATAATTCTTCCAATAATCTTTATTAGGAATAACAAAAACTCACTGAGTACCATTTACATTGATACAAAGATGCCATTATTGACTATTGATGATTTATATGTTTCATATTAACTATGGTCAAATTCACCACTGTTAATGTTACAAACGATTGTAAATAAAGCTTATCTAGGATTTTATAAACCAGAATATCCCTCTGTTTTCCCTGATATCACCTTGATAATTCAGGTTTTCAGGTTTTCTGAACTTACCATTAGGAGGATTCAACAATTTGTGTAAGATAGGCAGAGACATAGCATATATGCAGTAGCTAAGATAACACAAATAATAGATTATTGACTGAAAAAGCAGAGAGAATCATCAAATAGCTACAAATGCCATGGACATTAAGATATTTGCATTCTTAACTCAAAACTGCACACCCACTTCTTGTGTAACCCTTCAAGTCTGTTCTAAGGACCCTGGAAAGATAGATGGTAGATTTCTGGCTTTGTCTTCAAACTAAGTCAAGGGAAGTGCTTCTTTTTTTTAAAGCACATCAATCATTCAGCTTCTGCTATCACCACCTGACAGAAATTTCATAAGTTCTGAAGAGGCATAAAAACCTTGAATATACTGATTTATTTTTAATGCAGTTGACACTCTATTAAAGATTAGGATCAGCCCAGACTTCTTGACTTTGGTTCTCTGACCATTTCCCCTGGCTTTCTTACTCATCAGCCTTCCTCAACATGCCTCGCTTAGGGTTCAGTGTTTTCAAGAACATGAAAATGGTTCCTTCACTCACTAACTCTGAAAGTGTTCTCTTCCCTAATTAAAATCAGTATCTTCAAATAGAACTAGACTCATTAAGCTTACATTAACATGTTTTTCTACATGAATCTGGGCAGCAATATTATGTCTTTTATATTTCATTGTCATCTTCTTTAGTTTATTCTCCATAGTTTTCTGTATCTTTTAAATTGTAATGTTAAAATATCACTTTTTAATGGGCATTCCTCTTTTGCTGTTATACATTAAGCAAACATCATTACATAGTTAACTCAACCAAACTTATTGAAAACAATAGATGATTCTCAAGACTTATGTTTCATTGGACCGATAAACAAATTTTTAGTGTAAAACAGTATAGACTTTATTAAACCAATTATGAATAGCATAGCAACTCAAGAGCAACATAAGTCATTTCTCTGAATACAGCAATTCATGGGTGGTTTATATAATAGGCAGCAAGATCTTATGGGTAACTTATCTTTGGACAACTATGGTGAGTACCAACTGTATCTCTTAACACAATAAAAGCAAGGCAATTCAAAGTCCTGATTTTAACCATGAGCACTCAGAACTCTATTTGGGCACAAAAGTTTCTTTGATATAATTTGTCTTCATTGAAAGTAACTGGAGATATATTGAAATAGAGTCATGCCAAATCAGACGGTAGAATAAAAATAATACTATGAAAATATACTACTCTAAGTAATCATTATAACAACACTTCTTATGTGGTAACTGATCCTTTAGTTTTCAGTACATTTGTATTTTATTCCTGTCATTTTAAGCACAATTTACACTAAATTCATTATTTCTGAGGATGTTTAATTACACAGTAATATATCTTTCAAGTGTAAATTACCAAAAATGTCTTACTAAAGAGAATAATGAACATTTTGTTTTATAATGCTTTCTACAGTTATCTAAGAAACTGGCATATTTAAAGAATATTTATATTACAACATATGTCCATAGATTCTTATACATCAATAGATTCTTATGATGGCTTAGTCAATATAATATTGAATTAAAACATATCAACATGGAGGTATACTTGCATTTAATAAATCATCTTGCTTAAAGGATCAAAGGGACATAATGGCAATATTAGATATGTTCTATTAAGTAAATATAATACTTATAAATATTTGGTTATGCACAGGAAGTAAATGGACTGAAGCCATGCGTGGTTTTGCACATTTGTGGGTATGTGTGTGGTAATTGAAACATAGTATCCTGGGGCGCCTGGGTGGCTCAGTGGGTTAAAGCCTCTGCCTTCAGCTCAGGTCACAATCTCAGTGTCCTAGGATCGAGCCCCACATCCCCTCCTGCTAAAGCAGGGAGCCTGCTTCCCCAGCTCTCTCTGCCTGCCTCTCTTGTGATCTCTCTCTGTCAAATAAATAAATAAAATCTTAAAAAAAAAAAAACCCACATAGTATCCTTATTTCTTTTCTTTAGGGAGATGCATATTTATCTTTATTTATTTTAATTTATTTATTTATTTTGAGAGAGAGAGAGAGAGAGTGCAAGCAGAGGGAGAAGGGGCTAAGGGAGAGAATCTTAAGCAGGCCCCATTCTCAGTGTGGAGCCCAATGCAGGGCTTGATCTCACGACCCTGAAATCATGACCTGAGCCAAAATCAAGAGTCAATACTTAACCAGCTGAGCCACCCAGGTGCCCCAGGAGATGCCTAATTAAAATGAGAAATATAGAGGTGCCTGAGTGGCTCAGTCACTGAAGTGTCTGCCTTCATTCAGGCCACGATGAAGCCTGGGATCAAGCCCCATGTGGGGCTCCCTGCTCACTGGGGAGTCTGCTTCTTCTTCCCTCCCTGCTCGTGTTTTCTCTCTCTCTCTTTCTCTCAAATAAATAAAATCTTTAAAATATAAAATAATAAATAAGTGAGAAATGTATATTTTATATATAAAACTATCATGTTTATTGGGAAAACAGAAGAAAATGAGAAACACCAATATTAAATACTCATTTTCATTTGTCTTAAGATTTATTATGGCCACATAGCAATATTATTACAATATAAAAATGTATCAAATATATGGTGCGCCTTAAATTTATGCAATGTAATATGCCAACTATATTTCAATAGAAAGCTTTCTCAACTAAACCTAAACCCTCCTACCAGAGTAACAATGTATACAATATATATGTATATTTTTTATCCCAGAGTTTGACTACTATATTAAGATTTTTATTTCTGAGTATTTAATACTATCTTGGCACTAAAAGGACTTGCCTATCTGATACCATTTTAGCTCACATTATATTACTTTTTGTCATCTCCTGATTTTTATTTTTTACTTTAATTATATGTAATTAATCTTATAATTATAATGCATATAATATATATACGTATGTATGTATTCTTCATTTACCTATCTATACATATTAATTGTTTATTCATCAATTATGATAGTTAGGAAGTTCAGCAGTATGCTTGAGCTCTATTCTTGTCCAGTGTACTTATGTGTTGGCTCACATCGGGAAAGAAAGAAGACAAGTAAGCTTGCGGATTTCTCTTGAAAACATGATAATGACAATACTCTCAGCATTCAAATGATATTAACTACTGAGAGTATGTTAGCATTTTTTCAGTTGGATGTATCTTGTCTAAAATAATGGTAAACAAACCTGGAATCAATAAAGTTATGAAGCAGAGTTCCTTGAAAAATATTTTGTATGCTATGTAATTATGGGAGTATAAGGGGATACTTATGACCAAACACAGCTTTCTTCTGTGTCATGTGGCTGTGTCCATTACTTGATAATCCCACATGTTAATCTGATTCAGAATGAATCTAATGTAACTAGAAAGGACCTAGGAACCTCTGGAATATCTTGGATCACTCCCTTCATGTATGTCTCATGATTATATATGTCTTTGAAATTATTAATAAAACTTACAACTCATTTCTTACTCAACATCTGGCTACTTTCAAATGGGTTTATGTTCAGTCAATTTTTTGTTAACAAATTATTTGCCAGTGGAACCTTGAGCTTTCTGTGGTTTTGGGATTATGCTGCTGAACATAATCCTACAATGCAGTATTGAGTATCCTTCATTCCCATTTTGACATCACATAATATGATATGGTTGTTTTGGACAGAAAAAAGAGAAGAAAGAGAGAATTCCTTTTTTTTCCCTAAAAAAATAAAGTTTCCATATTTTTGTCTTTACTAAGTTAATTTCCTTTACATAATGCAATATTTAAAGACTGAAGAATTTTCTTTTTTTTTTTTTTTTTTTGAAGAATTTTCTCTTTAGGAAAAACCTCAGTTCGAGATATAACAATTCCCCCAATGTAATATATAACAACTTATGTGACAATCAAATTCAAATGAAGTATGGAAACACTCAATAAATTATTTACTATCTTTGGCAAAGAATTAAACGTAATATGTAAACACAACAGATGATACACTTGAAGATCTCATTGGATGTAACATTCCATATTTGTTTTAAGCAGAAAGCAATTGATACAAGTATATGCAAAGGCAAGAAATTTTTACTGGTATAAGTGATGGATAATCAAAATATTAAAGAAAGCAGTGAATTTATCTTCAATTATTCAATCACATCATGTTAGAAAAAGCAATGCCATTTTAAAATGTGCTAAAACAACAATATCTGATGTAGGAGAAGACACAGAAATAAAAACATTGCTTTCTTTTATTCCAGCACACATGCACACAAATTACACAAAAATGCACTAACCTGTTTTAGGATCTACGGAGAAGTAGGGCTGTCCCTGGAGAATACTGTACACCACACGGGCACTGTTTCCATAGGTAGGGTCATCTGCATCAGTAGCTGTCACCTGTAGAACAGAGGTACCTGTGCATTCAGGAAAACAAATTTTAGTGTGCGGTAATATTTAGCACGTGACTTGTACACAGAAAAAGGTTATGCTGACATACCTATGGAACACTATAATAGATGTATCCTATGAAATTTAATTCTTGGATTTATCTGTTAAACATAGCCTTTGCTTTTATCGCCTGCCAACAACTGTACCAGGTGAGAAGCCAAAAGAAAATATTTGACTTCCAATATTTTAAATCGTTTTTTTGTGTCTTTTTTTTGTTGTTGTTGTGTGTGTATGTGTGTATGTGTGTGCCAATAACACTGTGAAAGACCTCTTTTGACACTCACATAATCAGGGTTAGATTGGATTGATGATCAAGAATCAAATCGGTGGGGGCGCCTGGGTGGCTCAGTGGGTTAAAGCCTCTGCCTTCAGCTCAGATCATGATCTCAGGGTCCTGGGATCAAGCCCCACATCGGGCTCTGGTCAGCGGGGAGCCTGCTTCTCCCTCTCTCTCTCTCTCTCTGTCTCAGTGCCCACTTGTGATCTCTCTCTTTCTCTGTCAAATAAATAAAAATCTTAAAAAAAAAATCAAATCGGTGTTCAACTGCAGGGTAAAGTTAAAGGTAGAGTGAGAACACGCGTTGCTTATTATATCCTATTCAGAGAATGGGAGGTTGAATGGCTTGTGATTAGGAGGGAACGTGGGCGAGTTGACATTAAATTATCAGTGGCATCAAAATAGCACATCTAAACCATTTTCCATCAATAACCATTTTTCTACAATGGGTATCAGAATGTGCCTACTACACTGGATTTTTGAAAATTAAGGTGTATGTTAAAGGCATTTATAAACTTCAAAATACTGTATTTTGGGGTAAAATTAGTGGCTATATTCTTTTTTTTTTTTTAAAGATTTTATTTATTTATTTGACAGAGAGAGAGAGATCACAAGTACAGAGAGGCAGGCAGAGAGAGGGGGTAAGCAGGTTCCCACTGAGCAGAGAGCCCGATGTGGGGCTCAGTCCCAGGACCCTGTGATCACGACCGGACCCCAAGGCAGAGGCTTAACCCACTGAGCCACCCAGGTGCCCTAGTGGCTGTATTCTGCTGATATCTTTTCTATTTATATCTTTCAAATACTATTTGCATAATTAGGTACATTTATACCATATTTCAGTTATTGCCAAATGAAAACTGATCTAGGTATAACAAGACAACCATCTATTAAGTGCTATATAATTCCACTGTAAATTTAGTGGGTTAAGAGCTCTCATTTATTCATGAAATGTACTTGATGAATCATCTAATAGTGTATACTTGATATTTTATTTTACCTAACTAGAAAAATTCCACTGACTAATTTGGGTTATATAGCAAACAAAAATATTTCCATAGTCAAGTAAGTCTGTATGAAATTCTGTGTTCATTTTGGTACTTGACTACAGAAGCATTGACAATTTTCAGTCTTCAGTTTTAATAAGTACTTCAATTATTTAGGTATGGCACACTTATTAAGGGTCTAATATCCGTTTAACTACAAAGATTTTACTTCTCTGTTGAAATGCAGATTCAACTTTAAGTAACGCTTATTCTTTGTCTTCAAGACATTCTAGAAAACTTAATAAAATTAGCATGTCTTGTTCACCTGACAATCCTTATTAGTAGATTTTAAACGTACATGGATTTTTAATAATATGTTAAGATTCTGGCCTCTAAATAGTATTTTTACATTGAGATTTTAAACAGAAATATGATTAGCAATTATTCATACTCAGAAGGGGAGGACTGTGTGATGTCTAAAAGACATCTCTAATAATGAATAATAAAACACAATGGTGACACTAAATGCTGGCAAGAATACTGAGAATCTAGGTCACTTGTATATTGCAGGGGGAAATGTACATTTAGCAGAGTCCTATAAAATCAAATACACTTGGGGCGCCTGGGTGGCTCAGTCGTTAAGCGTCTGCCTTCGGCTCAGGTCATGATCTCAGGGTCCTGGGATCGAGCCCCGCATCCGGCTCCCCGCTCCTCAGGAAGCCTGCTTCTCCCGCTTCCATTCCCTCTGCTTGTGTCCCCTCTCTAGCTGTGTTTCTCTCTGTCAAAATAAATAAAATCTTTAAAAAAAAAAAAAAATCAAATACACTTTTAGTGTACAACCCAGCAAACTGTAGTCTTGGGTTTATGCAAAAGTAATGCAAACATATATCCACATAAAACTATGTTTGCAAATTTTCATAGATATTCATGGCAGCATTATTTGTAGTAGCCACAAACTAGAAATAACCCAGATGTATGTTACTGGGAAAATGGTTAAACAGACTGCAGTAATTGATGGTATGGAATACTTCTCAGCACTAAAAATAAACAGCCTGCTGATACATGCAGCAATTTGGATGAATCTTCAGGGAATTATACCCAGTGGAAAAAAGCCAGTCCCAAAAGGAAATATATTGTATGATTCCATTTATTTAACATTTTTGAATTCGTGAATTCAAAATTTAACATTTTTGAATTCAAATTCAATTTGAATTCATTGAAATTTTAGAAACTGATAACGGACTTGCAGTTGCCAGGTTGAAGGTAGAGTTTGTGGAGACTGGTTATAAAAGAGCAACACGAGGAGTCCTCATGATATTACAACTGTCCAGTATTTTGATTATGGTATGAGATACATGATTATACATCTGTGATAAATCACATAGAACTAAACACGCATACAAGTAAAACCAGAGAAATCTAAACAAAATGGGTAGATTAAATAACTGCAATCATCTGGCTATGATATTTTTTTACATTTTTGCAAGATTGTAATTTTGTAAGATGCTACCATGGAGAAGAATGGAGTAAGGATACAAAGAATCCCTCCATATCATTTCTCATGTGAATCTATGATCTCAAAATTAAAAGTTTAAATAAACAAAAATGTTTTTGTGCCTCAATGATATTCCATTCTGAGAGAGCCTTATTTAGGCTTGTGTATATACCATGATTTTTCCATTGTATAATGCACTACACTTTCTGATTTGATTAAACTTTGCAGAGTGAGTTAAATATACACTACCTCTTTCACTCCTAGGTCTAATTATTATTATGTTTATAAAACAAAATTTTAAGGACTTTTTCTGCGATGTAACACTTGTTCCATACCTCACATTCATCTCTCTAACCTGTTCAGAGAGTATCAGTAGGTAGACATCTACAAATAAAAGTTGGTTTAGGAGGCATCTTTGTTGATAGCACATTGAAAATAAATTAAATCTGTAGTAGGTGTCCAGAAAAAACTCTAAAAAGTATGAAAACTCCAAGTCATAACTAACGTGTTATAAAATTATATCAGTCAAATCTTTGATCTGATTGGAAAAATGCTGTTCCTACTGGGCATATAGAAGGATTACTGAGATCAGAAAGGAGAGAACAGTATTGATAGAAAATATTAAAACAAAGGTCACCTTTTAAGAAGCCACACTTATAAAATCCTCAAATTTTAAATTGTTCTCTGGCTTTGCAATAGTTATTTAGGTTTAAATATTTTTAATGTCTTAAAAATAGTCCCCAGGCAGCCATTACATAGAGAAAGCTGAGAAGGACAAATAGTGCAAGATCACACCTCCTTTGTGGTTAATTGGCTGGGACATCACATGACAAAAAAACCCAAAAAAAATTTAAAAAAAAATTGTTCTTCTTGGCTTAATGTGTCTATAAAAGTCCACTCCTGTTAAGTGAAAGCTTAAAGGCATGAATGGAGGGAAAAATGAAATGAAGAACAAGATATAGTCGGTATCACAGGTATTTGGCAATTCTGTTTGCTTGTGTGAAGTAAGGTAGAGCAAATGATCTCTATCACTTTACTCTGGTGGCATCTGAAGGCTTCAGGCCACCACTGTAAGTACACAGATTGCTGGTCAAAGGGAGTTCATGTTTACGTACAGCACAACCCAACCGAAAGTCAGTCTGCCCCCTTGAACACAGTAATGGTAAAAATAAAGAGCAGGAAAAAAAAAAAAAAAGAGCGGGGATGGAAGATAAGTCCCTTGGCCAATTGTTCAAGAACTTTTTACCAAGGAGAATTGGTAAGAGGGTTTCATGCCAAAAGAAAAAAATATATATACATATCTCACATTCTTATTGACTTGAAGCCTATACAGTAACATTTTAAGAACCATTAGTGTTTTTAGAAGTTCTTTTACATTAGGAAAAAAAAGGCTTTAGGGTGCCTGGGTGGCTCAGTTGGTTAAGGGTCTGCCTTGGCTGAGGCATGGTCTCAGGGTTCTGGGATTGAGACCTGAATTGGCTCCCTGCTCAGCAGGAGGTCCGCTTCTCCCTCTGTGTTCTCCATCTGTTTCTCTCTGTCTCTCAAATAAATAGACAAAATCAAAAGAGAGAAAGAGAAAAAGAGAGAGAAAGAAAGAAAGAAAGAAAGAAAGAAAGAAAGAAAGAAAGAAAGAAAGAAAGAGGGAGGGAGGAAGGAAGTTTTTTTCCTTAAAAATAGTAAAAAAAAAAAAAAAATAGAACTCTTTAGGGTATATGTTAGGGGTTGAATGTTTCCCCTCAAAGTTCACGTTATGGCATGGGATACATGAACATCTAGATGTTCAATGATATATTGAACATCTAGACTCCAGTACACCCAGGCAATCTTATTTGGAAATAGAATCATTGTAGATGTAATTAAGATAAGGTCAAGCTGGAGTAGTGTGGGCCCCCACTCTAATATGCCTGGTATCCTTATAAAAATAGGAAATTTGGAAACACACACATGCACACACAGAGAATACTTTGTGTGAAGATGAAGACAGAAATAGGAGTGATTCCTCTACAAACCAGGGAAAGTCAAAAATTGCCAACAAACCACTAGAAGCTAAGGAGAGACTTGGGACAGACCCTTTTCTAGTACTTTAAGAGGGAACATGACCTTGCTGACACTTTTGACCTCAGACTTCTAGCTTTTGGAACCGGGAGACAAAAATTGTTGTTTAAGTTACTTGGTTTGTTGCACTTTGGCACAGGAGCCTTAGCAAACTAATAAAATGTGTTACAGCTGCAGTGGAAAGAAATTTCGTTTATTCTCAGAATTTACAGGTGTTCTTTCACTGAATCTGGACAACAGTCTAAAGTTGCAATTTACAATAGAATGATGATTATTCCCTTTGCTATTTGATGGCAGCTAGATCGTACATGAGATAAAATGAAAAGTGAATCTCACAAGTTGAGAAAATTAAATTAGGTAGAAATTATTAGTATTTGATTATTTTAAACATTAGGCACTACTAGTCCTATAATGACATTTTTAAGTAAATTAATGAAATATATTAGTTATGTTAATGACGGATGTTTTTAAGATTTATTTATTTATTTGACAGAGAGAGATCACAATTAGGTACAAGTAGGCAGAGAGAGGGAAGCAGGCTCCCTGCCGAGCAGAGAGCCCGATGCGGGGCTCGATCCCACGACCCTGAGATCATGACCCGAGCCCTGAAGGCAGACGCTTTAACCCACTGAGCCACCCAGGCGCCCCTGTTAATGAAGGAATTCTAGTCCTGGTTTAATGTTTAAGAGAAAAAAATCAGTATTTATCTATTCGGAGAAAGGTACCCCATGTTAGACAATTCAATTCTTCTACTCATGCTATGTGTCCTACTTATCTACATAGTAGAGAAGAGAAAATTATTCTTTATAATGTTAGATTTCCAAATAAATATATATGGAGTAATCTAAAAAAGTCCATTAGTCTACTAGAATATTAAAATATCTGAATTTTCTGGAAATTATTATATACATTTGGTCAACAGATATTAAACCAATAGCTCATTCTCTGTATAACTAGCTTCTAATCAAAAAAAACTTTAAAAGTGCTTTATAAGCTTTCTTAATTTTTACAACAATTTCCCATGAAAAACCACCATAGAAACATTTCCTTTTAAAGTATCATTGGCTACCTAGTGCACAATATTTTCATGTTAAATATTTCCTGTGGCACACACTTAGCTGTTCCCATGCTAGGGATTAGTACTTTTCAGCTGATGTTTTATACAAAAAGTCTGAAAAAAAAGATTAAAGTACATAAAAAAAGCCTTTCAAGATACCTTTTCTATAATAAAATTTAAGCCCTGTTTCCTTTGGGAATTGCCCTGTGTCACTCTTTTCATTTGGTTTCTTTTTGTACTATGCTTTATAAATAGCATGCATTTTGGAAAGTTACATATCAATGGAGAAGCAGAAAAAGTGGACTTTCTTGAAAGTCTCTAAAGACTAATTTGAAATATTTAATAAGGCATTTTAATACAAGCAAATATTCTCTGAGATTGCAAATCTTATGCATGACTTGTCAGGGTTCACAGCTCTGTGAAAATCTCAAGTGAATTACTGTTGAGCAAGAACTTTGGAGTAAAAATCAGCTGAGGGTGTATGAAGGCAGAGAGCATCTCTCTGAAGGAATCTCATAGGGCTTAATTCTCAGAAGAATTTTCCAGGGATTGGGAAAAAGCAATAGTCACCAAGATACAACTTAAATTTCATTCTACACAGGAGGACTCTAATTTCACCAACAGAGCAATAACACAGGATTCCAGTCATTGTGTAATTTGATAAAGCTTTGAGTATTCACCCAGGACTCATTGGATTTTTTAAAAAAATCCTTTTGCAAGAACACTTCTGAAACATCTGGTACCAAAACAAAAATCACTGTTGTAACCATGTATTTTAAAATGTAGCTATCATTGAGTTTTGTGTATTTTCAGTTAGAACCCTTTTATGGAATTGCTTAGTGTAAAATTTCAATTATCCAAGTAAGTTTTATATTATAGTCCTGAAATAGAAAAAAAATAATAATTAAGGAAGTAACACACATTTAGTACCAATGATGTGAAAAACACTCCACTCTATGCCATTCAATTTAATAATGATATTAATCTATTGAGAAAATTGCATTTAATGCTATTTTGCAGATGGAGGTACAAAAGGTTGTATAGTTGACAATTAGAAAAGGCAGAATTCAAGCCTGGTCCTACCTGCTTTGATATGTGACATTCTTTCCTCTGTAATCTATTTCTCCAACCAGTCAGGATGGAGTTTAAGAGATCCATTCAGTTTAGTAGTCACATTGTCTTCCACATTTTTGTGTGGATGTGTGTCCTTGACGGTATGTAATGGCAGTCCAAGTGCATCTATTTGGGGATAGGCAGTGTTCTATTTCACCCCTCTGCCTATGTGGTCAAAAGCTAAGTGATTACGTACATTTTATAATATAAAGGTGTGTAGTAGAATAGTTAGGGGAAGCATTCTTCTGGTACTGACAACACTGTTGTGCTTTTCTGCAGCTTTCCTCACCAACTAAGTAACAGCAGATGCTGGAGGAAAATTGCAATACAGAAAAGAAAGATGTGTTTACCCCCTGTCTCTGTCTACCTCTCTTCCTCCTCCCTCCCTCCCTCCCTCTTTTGGCTTAGGGTGATATCTCTGGCAGTGTCTGCTTTTCTTTCTTTTTTTTTTTAAAGATTTTTTTTTTTTTTTATTTGACAGAGAGAAACACAGTGAGAGAGGGAACACAAGCAGAGGGAATGGTAGCGGGAGAAGCAGGCTTCCTGCCGAGCAGAGAGCAGAGATATTTCTGCAATGGCCCCAGCTCCCTCTTGGCTGCCGTCTTCCATGGGTCCAGGCAATAAAGGCCAGCTCCCGGGTCAGGTAACACTACTCTTCCAGTCCAAGGGATACTAAACTCTTTCCCAAGTTGCCTCATGGTCCACAACTTTGGTTTTCACCACTCCTTTCAGTTCTGTAACTCATTCCACTATGTAACTCCTGCTCTTGATCTAACCGGCAGATTTTATTTTCCTGCTTAAACTCTTGTAATATAGAAGGTATTAACAGGTTCCTCCCCAACCATCCTTCATTGCTGTTGAGTAATGATTCTACCTGACCAAATAAAAGGTTAAGTTCTGTCCTTGATTCTAATATAGTTAGTACTTTTAAATGAAAATCTATGTGCTCTTTACATTCAAACTTTAAATTAGTCAACATATTGGAATCTGACGAACATGATTTGGAGAGTTGTTCATTGTATGCAAAATAAAATTATGAGATTTTTAAGAGAAAACGTTTTTTGAAGTGGAGAAAATTTTCATATATGTATGAAAATTTCATATATATACACATAATGGAAAATTTCAATACTTCTCCAAATATTCACCAGTTATTTGTTTAATTTACCGTATGTGGTAATTAAGTCCATGTGCTTTTGCTGATTTAATTTTTTTATCAAAAATTAGAAATCGTTTCTATAAATAGCTTTACTTTTCATTGTTTGGAAAAGATTCTATTTGAAAAATTAAAAAAATTACCAAATTCAGAATTGTTCTGAATAATAGAATATTATTTCAGTTGAATTTTCATTCAATAACAACAAAAGCAGGGGCACCTGGGTGGCTCAGTGGGTTAAAACCTCTGCCTTCGGCTCAGGTCATGATCCCGGGATCCTGGGATGGAGACCTGCATTGGGCTTTCTGTGCACAGGGAGCCTGCTTCCCCCTCCCTCTCTGTCTGCCTCTCTGCCTACTTGTGATCTCTTTCTCTTTGTCAAATGAATAAAAAAAAAATCTTAAAAAAAAAAAAGCAGAAACAAAATCAAAAACAAAACAAAACAAAAAGACAACATAAAATGGAATACAAGGATAATATTTTGTCCTTGATAACAAAGTTGTCAATAAAAGTTCAGAAGAATTTAATAAAAGATTATAGTATATATTTATAATACATACACTGCATATTATATAAACATATTTATATAATGTCATTATATTTACACACACAGACAATTGACAATCACTAACTTCAATCACTGAGTAAAAATCTCCAATTTATTTATTTATTTTAATGAATTATCTAGGAAAATGGATTTCTAAAACAGCATAGTAGCACAACCAATATATTTTCAAAATAGTTAAAAACAAAACAGATTACAACTAAACCATATATACATACAATTAGAAGTCTTTTCACTTCTTAGTTCCTATACCTACTCTCACCAGATTCACTTTTTAGTGTACCAACTTTTGGCCTACTGCTTGTTGTTTCATTATAATTTAAAATTTTAATTGTATTACAATTGAAAAATGTTCATTGATATACCATAATTGAAAATTAAGAATTTATTGCATCAAAGTTATATCCCAATACCTCTCCCATTACACAATTTAATTACATTATTAATTTTATGTTATGTTATGTTAGTTACTTTTATCACTATGGATAAAATGGTTAACTAAATTCCTATATTTTGCTTCAGTAATTTTAGGCAGCAAATATGTCCTTAATGATTTCTAAGGAAATATATATAGTTTACCATCTTTTCACTTTTAATTTTTGTAAGTTACATGTTTTAAGTCATTGTACTATACATTATATTATGTTCTTCCTCTACAAAAAATGTTTTTTGTGATTTTTCTGTTTTTATTTGAGAAGCTGGATATAAGTGGACAATGTCTAGGTTATATATAAAAGTAGAACTCTGACTCATAATCTGTAGCAAACAGCCCAAGAAATCAACCTGCTATCTACAATAAAGAGCCCAGAAGACAGGCTACATATTTTCTATAAATCATGCATGTAGGAGGTTAAATGATTCTCCTTAACCACAAATCAGGAAGTCAAACAATAACGTTCAGCCCCAAATGACCAGGACTTGATCAATAACTTACAGTTTCTCTATAGTTTTCTCCATTTCCAACTTAAAAGCAATCAGATAAAGCAAGACTCACATTCTTAACCAAACACAAAGGATCCTCTATTTCTAGGTAGCTCACCTATAGCTTCTCTATGACAATAGCTTCCAATCACAGCATACTCAAAACTTTCTCTTTTGTCCACTATAAACCTCTCTCACTCTTCTGCCTGTTTTTGAGTCTCTGACAAAATACAAGTGATTGTGGTAAAATCTCTTGTTACAGTAAACTCTGAATAAACAGACTTTGCTCTTTATCATTTGGTTGGTCTTTGTTTATTTCCACAAATCATTTTTAAAAAATCAAGAATAATCACTATTTGATTATACAAAAATTATTCTCTGCAAAACTAATGTGACCCCAATAATGAAAAGATGCAAAAACTTTTATTTCTAAGATTTGTCACAAAAATGAGAATGTTACAAGTGTCAAGATCAAATGATTTTTCATAATTCTTAATGCATATAGCATATTTCTACTCTTTTTCTAAACCCAATATATTCTTCTTTCTAGAAATACCATATAGTTTGGTAATTTGCTAAAGGTCATAATATATATTTTTAGAGTATTTCTGCTTAGGCACTAGATGTAGTTGCTGATTTTTCCTAGCCTTTCCATGTCTGAAATTTTGAGTCCTTTCATATCTGAAAAAACTATTTTCTCTAATATTTGATTGATAATTTTGCTACAGGATTAAAGTAGAATTTTTTATATAGTTTGCTATTGTCTTTTCATTTCAATCTTTGCTCATGAAAACTGTAGTACAGAGAAATAGTTGTCCTTAAAAAAATCTTTTTTATGTTATGTTTTAAAATTTCTTCACTAACCAAGCATATCTGACATGTGGGTTTTCAAATTAGTAAATTCATTTTCCTGTTTGATACTTATTTATATTTAAGTTGAAAACTCAGGTTTTCTTTTGTTCAGTATCCTTCCCCCCATACAAAAAAAGTAAAATATTTCCAGTTGATCACCCACATCTGCTACTGAATCATATATGTTTTTCTACTTTGTCTGGTTTGTGTTACACAATGCCAGATGTCTCTGGCTTTATTTGTGAGATCACCAACTTAGTCTTCAGCTATGTTCATCACATATTTCAGTCCACTGATTATTATTTGTTTTTTTTTCAGCATCTTATTTTAATTTTAGAAATCTATTTCTTTTGGTTCCCTGAAAACTATACTCTTCATTTCAATGTACTCTTGTTTAATGAATGCAATAAAATCTCAGATTTCACATTTAAGCAAAGTAGATTTTTAATTTAAATTATTCGATTTTGTTTGAATTATCCTTATTTTCTGTAATAGATATTTATTTGATTTGTTTATTTTTTATTTTTATTTAAAGATTTTACTTATTTATATGCCAGAGAGAGAGAGAGAATGACACCACAGGTAGGCAGAGAGGCAGGCAGAGAGGGAGGCAAGCAGACTCCCTGCTGAGCAGAGAGCCCAATGCAGGGCTCCATCCCAGGACCCTGAGATCATGACCTGAGCCGAAGGCAGAGGCTTTAACCCACTGAGCCACCCAGGTGCCCCTGATTTGTTTATCTTAAATCTCATTTTTTGTGCTTAAAAAATTAAGGTGAATTAATATTTTTAAATGCCCTTACTACCCAAAGTGACTTACAGATTCAGTACAATCCCTCCTAGAGCTTCTAAATTCATATAGAAACACAAAAGACCCTGACTAGCCAAAGCAAACTTGAGTAAAAAACCCAAAACTGGAAGCACCACACTTTCCAATTTCATGATATATTACAAAGCCACAATAATCAGACAGTATAGAAACAGATATGTAGAGTAAAACAGAATAAAGAACCCAAGAGAACCCTAGGAGAAAATGTAGAGAAAGCTTCTTGACATTGCTCTTGCCAATGATTTTCTGGCTATGACAACAAAATATGGAAAACAAAACAAAAATAGACAAATGGAATTACATCAAGCTAAAGCACTTCTGCATAGCACAGAAAACAGTCAACAGAGTGAAAACACAACACTGGAAATAGGAAAAATATTTGCAAACTATATATTTGGTAAGGAACTAATATCCAAAATATAAAAGAAACCCACAGAACTCAATAGACGAAAAAACAAGTAATCTGATTAAAAATATGCAAAGGATCTAAAAAGACATTTTTCAAAAGACATGCAAATGGCTAATGGGTACATGAAAAGGCGTTCAGTGTCACTTATCATCAGGGAAATGTAAATGAAAAGCACAGTGAGATATGACTTCATATCTGTTAGAATGGCTATTATAAGAAAGATAAAAGATAAGAAGTGTTGGCAAAGGTCTGCAGAAAAGGGAACCCTTAGTAGAAATGTAAATTGGCATACCCATTATAAAAAGTAGTATAAAGTTTTCTCAATTTTTAAATTAAAAGAACCAACATATGATCCAGTTATCCCACTTCTGAGTATGTAAAAAAATCCAAAGTAAATGAAATCACTATCTGAAAGACACATCTATACTCTCTCACTGCAGCATTATTTATAATGGCCAAGATATAAAACAACCTATGTCCAAAAGTCCACCAACAGACAAATGACTAAAGTGTAGTAAGATAAAAAAAAAATATATATATATATTTTTATATATATATGAAAATTGTTCAGCCTTTAAAAAGAGGGAAATCCTGCCATTTGCAACAATGTAGATGAAACCGGAGGTCATTATGCTTAGAAAATAACCAGGCACAGAAAGACAAATATATTATCTTACATGTGGAATCTAAAATATTCAAACTCATACAGCAGAGAGTAGAATGAAAGTTTCCAGGGCCTATGTGGTGAGGGAAATGGCTGGGATGTTTCGGTAGATTTCCCTCACTGGGAGAAAACAAAAAGTACTTTGTAAATTGCACCCGGAGACGAGTACAATAAATTTCTTCCTTTGAAAACTTCACTGTCATTTCCCTTCAGAAAAGCAATCTTATAGTATTTTGTATGTCTTTCCATAACTTTATTTTGGTTCATTCAAAACTCTATCATGTGATTATGTAGATTCTACACAAAACACTCTGAAGCTTCTTCTATACCCAATAATATGTCATGGATATTTCCATGTTCAACTAAACAAATATAATTTCAATAGTTACATGACATTCTACATTGCTTTTTGATGCATATTTAGATTTTTCAAGTTTGTTACATTTTTTTATAGCTGTGGAACAAATTATCACAAAGAGTTGAACAAAACAAAAGCCATTCAATTTGCTTATATTGGTGTGTGTGTGTGTGTGTGTGTGTCTGTGTGTGTTTGTTGCTATATACATGCGATATTGTGATGAGCTTTCATAGTACCCTCTTCCAAAGGAGCACAGCTTCTCCAATATTCCATAGTGCTTTAGAGGGGCAAGATAACAGATGTAAGAGGCCATTTCACTTATGAAGGCAAAAAAGGGTCTGATCTGATCATCTGAGTTCTCTCCTTAACAGTGGATGGGAGCAAGGAAGTATTTTCCATTTACTAAGATGGGAAGTGAAGTTAGCTAAGAGAAACTCAGGGGATCTCAAGAGGACTTGCAAATGAAATGGAGAACAGGCAGCCATGACCGTCAAAGACTGATCACTGAAAACTAGTAGGAAAAGAGACATCTGGTAGATGGCACCAGAAATCCACAATGGCACAAACATTCCTCTTCCTCACTGTGCTATCTTTACCGGATCACTTTCCCTTCTATCTCTACCTCATCACTGTACCTTCTAATTATAAATGATTGCAATGTTTTTATTTAATTATTCATCACTATGACTTTCTGAATGCTTAATCACTATGCATTTACTCTGTATCTAATGGTCGAGCTTACTATACCTTATGCTGAGCCTTCTCTCTATACCTGAACATTGAGAATTCCACTTTGCACCTGACTGCTATACCTTTAGACTAGGTAATTGTTCCTTTGCTCTGTACATGATTCTAAGGAAATGAAGAAAAATATCCAAAATGGTGTCTCAGAAAAGTAACTTGAAATTCATAGAATTAGGAGTCAAGTTCAGTAAAAAGTGAGGCTAAATTTATTGCATGTCTGAGTTTTGAGAATGATATTGCAACATCATATGCCCTAAACAGTGATTTCACACACAACTTTTTCAATTTATAAAACTTCACAATAATTTAATGTATGTGCTTTTATTAAATTATAGGGTCAATAAGATGCATTAATTAAATTAAAATTGTATTTATTTAAACAAAACAAAACATTATCTCCATCAAGAGACATGTTAAGCTCCAAGGCCAATTGATATAACAAAATGCTCCACTGGCCACTATGGAAGTTTAAATTATATTTTTTACAACTACGCACACATGACTTGCATGTAGAACTGCCAAAACTCTGATTGCTTTGTTTTGATTTCCAATTTCCTACACTGAGGGGCATACACATGAACATCATTCTTTAAATATATTTTTTAAAAAAATATAGTCAGCAAATATAAGGTTTTTGAATTGAGTCCATCTTATGATGAAAAAAAAAAATACCCCAGTGAAGTATTTTCCATTATAAATTGATCAGTTTTCTTAGGGGAATCCAAAGTCTAGTCTACTTTCATAAAGAGTAAATGGAGAAACTAAGGAATCAGCAGTAGCATAAAGTGTAATCTGCTGAGCCATCTCCCTCACTGAATAAAAATGAGAAACTAGATTGGCTTATGTGGCCTAGTTTGCATTTACAACTGACTGTATGGTATATAAGAAAATAAAATTAGGGGCGCCTGGGTGGCTCAGTCATTAAGCGTCTGCCTTCAGCTCGGGTCATGATCCCAGCCTGCTTCTCCCGCTACCATTCTCTCTGCTTGTGTTCCCTCTCTCGCTGTGTTTCTCTCTGTCAAATAAATAAAATCTTTAAAAAAAAAAAAAAGAAAAGAAAATTAATCATTACTCGATGAACCAATAATAAAATTTTTACCAGATATAAGAACAATGCTATTCAAAAAATTAAGAGGCAATATTTCTTCAAAATCTTTCCTCAAAAAAAAAAATCTTTCCTTTGAAGTGTAGGTGAAAGGATCAATATGTAAATATTCAATAAAGATTGATAGCATATGGTTTCAAGTGATGTGGTTATAATAATACAACAAAAGTAAGACAGCAAAACTTCTGGTCTCTTCTTCAAAAACCCTTCAAACTTGCATTTGCATTATATTTTTGAAATGCTGCTCTAAGAGTCCATATGAAATATTTTCTTCCATTCCATATGTTGTCATTTCACTTTGTCAATGTTTCCTTTGCTGTGCAGAAGCTTTTTAGTTTGATGCTGTCTCAGTTGCTAATTTTTGTCTTTGTTCTTTTTCCTTTGGTGTTAAACCCAAAATATTACAAAGACCAATGTCAAGAAACTTAACCCTCATGCTCTCTTCAGGAGTTTTACAATTTCAGCTGTTGAATCCATTTGAGTTGATTTTTGTGTATGGTGTAAAATAATGGTCCAGTTTCATTGTTTTTCATGTGGCTGTTCGGGTTTCCCAACACCATTTATTGAAGAGAATATCCTCTCCCTCTCCCATAGGTAATGATTTTAATATGGCTGCTAGAATCCTGGAAGCTGTCCAGGGTGAAGCTCCCAAGATGTTTGGCCAGAACTAAATCAGTCCCCCAACAAGCAGTGCATTAAAGTAAGCACAGCTGGTGTCTCTTCTTGTTGCTCTGGGACAAAGAACACAGCTGCAAATGGAAATAGGCCTGGAGGTTAGAGATTGGAGAAGAACAAAGACATGAAAATTGGTTCCTTTGTCAACAATTGACCATATATACATGAGTACTTCTGGTCTCTCTATTCCATTGATCTAGGTGTCTGTTTTTATGCCAATATTATACTGCTTTGATTATTATAGCTTTGTAATAAAATTTGGAATCGGGAGTGTGAGGCCTTTAACTTTGTTTTTTTGTTGTTTTTTTTTTCCCCTGAAGATTGCTTTGGCTATGAGGTGTTTTTTTTGTTTTGTTTTGTTTTGTTTTGTTTGTTTGTTTTAAGGTTTTATTTATTTGACGGAGAGAGATCACAAGTAGGCAGAGAGGCAGGCAGAGAGAGAAAGGGGGAAGCAAATTCCTTGTTGAGCAGAGAACCCAATGCAGGGCTTGATCCCAGGACCCCAAGATCATGACCTAAGCTGAAGGCAGATGTGTAACCCACTGAGCCACCCAGGTGCCCTATGAGGTGTCTTTTGAAGTTCCATAAAAATATTAGTATTGTTTGTTCTATTTCTGTGAAAATTGCCATTGACATTTTGCTAGGGTTGCATTGAATCTGCAGGTCACTTCAGATAGAATGGACATTTAAACAATATTAATTCTTCCAATCCATGAACATGGAATACCTTTTCATTTATTTGCACCCTCTTCAGTTCATTTTATTGATGTTTTACAGATTTTAGCTCACAGATCTTTCACCTCCTTAAATGTATTCCTTAGTATTTTATTCTTTTTGATGCTCTTATAAATGGGATTGTTTTCTTAATTTATATCTTTCTTGTAATTCACTGTTAAATGGATGCTGTTTTGAGCCACTAGGTTGTGGGTTGATTTGTTACAAAACACGAGCTAACACAAGGGAAAAATTATGAGAAGAAAAAAGTTGTGAAACTTAGAAATTTTTGTTCAATTTTCACTTCATTAGTTGTCCAATGTGACTCCTAATATGCACTTTTAATTTACCATGTAGCACAGCAATGTCAGCCTCATTTCATTGAAATTATCTCCTTCTGAAGTTATGCCCCAGAGTAATGATTTTAATATGGCTACTAGAATCCTGGAAGCTATCCAGGGTGAAGCTCCCAAGATGTTTGGCCAGAACTAAATCAGTCCCCCAACAAGCAGTGCAATAAAGTAAGCACAGCTGGTGTCTCTTGTTGCTCTGCGACAAAGAACACAGCTGCAAATGGAAATAGGCCTGGGGGTTAGAGATTGGAGAAAAACAAAGACATGAAAAAGACTAGGATGTTTCAGTACATCTCCAAGGGCTAGGCACTGTGTGGCTCTTGAGGGTCATGTAGTAAAACTTTGTATCTTTTTCTTTAATGCCAAACTAAGAATCAGTGCTCCACTGAAGTTGAAGTTTATAAATTACACACTTATAATCTTTTTTTAAAAATTACATACTTACAATCTTAATAAAATATAATATTTTGTTCTCCTGTAAATCGAAATTTATTATGTCTATAGTCTGTTACATCTTAAATATTATTAAATGATTTTTACTCATAGGTATCTTTTACTAATACACAGAAGAAAAGTAGAGACTTATATGATTCCTTATAGATATGTGTTGTGAAAAAAAAAGATGAAATTTAAGGTAAATCATATTGTGATTTAGTATAGTTACTCTCAAAGCAATTGTTGGATATAATTATTTTTGAAAATTTAGAGTTACTACCAAACAATTAAAACTTGTATTAAAAACTATTGATTCTAGGTAAAAGGAAGACTATAATTGCAAAAATTTGGGAATATTTCTGTAAAAGTAGAAGAGACAAAATTATCCCTTAAAACTATTTTAAAATTATTGTTTTCATTGTTTTTAAATTTCTCAATATACATGATAAGACACATTTACCAGCTTTTTGTAACAATATGACATTCCAGTATCACTAAATGTCTTAAGACACTTACAATGTCCTTTCTGAGAATGGCAACGCTGTTTACAAGTTTCTACTTATGCTCTTTTCATTTCTTAAATGCCACACATGCACTAGACTGCTGACTCCAAAAGCAGATATAATTTCATCTCATAGTTATTTTCCTCTTCATGCCATGATAATCAGTATTATTTTTATTTCATGTTCTTAAAATTGAGTTCTGAAAAACTCAGACCTTTAATGAAGTTACATTATATCAAAAAATTAAAGAGGTACTTCTTTAAAGTTGTTTAAAGGACAAAGACGACAATTCTCATATAGAATAACTGCTAGGAAGTGGTAAAGTCCTACAGACTGGCATAATAAAATACTGCATACCAGAGGAATTAAAAAAAAGAAAAAATGTTAAACATTCCTTGATAAAATGTGTGCAAGTGTCTTCATGGACCTATCCAGGTCCATAATATTATAATGTCATTCTGTTCACCCATGTTCATTTTATTTGATCAAATTTTTAGGTAAGTAAAAAAAAAAGGCAACATGACATCCAGTAGCTTACAAGGCATTCATCATAAATCAAATGGTCCTTTTCTAAATCAACACTGTAACAACAAGCAGATTTCCTTTTTTTAAAAATGAGAGCCATATTGACTCTCAAGTGGCCATACTGATACACTTTATCCTGTGAGCACAAATAATCTAACTTCACTCAATGGTATACCTCACTGTTTTCATAATATAGTACATTTGAATATGGCACTTAATATTAACCATGAAAATTGCTGACCTGGGCAGACAGAATCATTTTTGGTCATTAAATATGAGTATTCTAAGACTATGAGATTCCCTTTGGCAGTGACTATAAACTTAACAAATAGAATATTTTCCAATTCATGTTTCTACTTTAGAATGCTTTAAAAAATACTTCCCCCACAGAGAGCATTTGGCAATGTCTGAAGACACTGTAATACGGTGGTGGTAGAGATGATGCTACTAACATCTCATGTTTGGAGGCCAGGGATGCTGCTGAAAATCCTACAAAGAACAGATCAGTCCTCCATAGCAAAGAATCAATCAATTCTAATACATCATTTAGATGGTTGGCATGGTTGACAAAGCCTGCTGTAGAGTGATATGATTCCTTAGATAATAGTTGAAATTACACGACGTAAATCAAAGAGGTAAAGAAAAATACTGAATTGAAACATGAGTCAAAAAACACTCATTTATTTTGTACCTTTCTTAAATAAACCATCCAAAATCCACAGACTTTGTCTGCTGATTACTATTACTCACTGACAAGAAACATGCAACCACATTTTGCTTTTCTTGCTGGTAATGAAGCACACAGCAATAACTTGGAGGGCTCCATGACTATTACTTAGCACTATAGTTACATAAGAAACAATAATCTGATAAACACTTGCACACCACGGAAGTCTCTTGTGCTGCCATCTCTGCATTCTCATAGCACATTCTGCTAAACTGTAAAGGGAATAGTGCACCCTTTGCACTACAATCCTGTTTATTTTCCCCTTAACACATGTGCACACACATACACACACACACACACACACACACACACACACACACACACACACACAGTAGACCATAAACCCACAGGGAAGACAAGAGTATTTTTCATCATTGTATCTTCTAGGGGAATCCTTGTCTAACTGACAAACCCCTGCACACTATGTAAGATTAATTGAGGACGTCTTCTCTAAGTTTGCAAGTGAATTCACTGTCCACTTTATGGTTCCCTTATATTTTGCTTATCAAACACTATATTGAGATTTTCTGTTTGTGTGTCTGTAGCCTGTTCAAATTTAGGGAACTTGTTTCCTTTTCCTATTTTTTTTCTCTTTCTTTTCTTTCTTGTTTTTTACCATTTTATCACTAGCCACAATTAGTTCTCAGCACATAAAAATGCCTTCTCTCTCTCTCTCCTTCTCTCTCTCCCTCGCAAGAAAGAATTAAAGACATATGAAAAGGAGATTTTTTTAATGGCTTAAAAAATCATTTTTAATGATTTTTTAATTCAAAACCAAATTAATGAGTATATAATAAAAACAATGAATCTGTTAGACACTATATGCTGAAAAAATATTTTTGTCATCTACCTACACTACTAGACATTATTAGTATTAGAAACCTTTATATCTTTAAGTATTACTGTTATTTAAAATGTTTTTTATCACAAGTCTGCATTTCACTTTTTATTATCACTTTATATGTGTGTGTGTGTGTATGGGTGTGTATATATAGTTTTTAATAAAGAAGAATGCATTTCTCTGATTGCAGATAAAGCCACAACCCATTTTTTAACTAATCGTCTTCACCACTATGTGCGTTTTTTTTTTCAGTATGTGTGTTTCTTTAAGATAAGTCCTATGTGCGCATACACTGTACAACACAACCTTACTTTCTAAAATAGTCTATTCCACAGGTATTTCTGAAAACTTTTTTCTCACTAAAACAATACCGATCTTCATATGTCACTATATACAAACAAATTCATTCATTTTAGGACTACAGAGGTAAACTATATGTGTTTGAAGAGTCATTTAACTTGAAAACTTCCTTATTAGTAGACTTTTCAGTGTGTTTCCAATGTTTTGCTATTATGACTAACACTGTGATGGACAATCTTTCACATGTTTGTTTGTTTATTGTGTTATGTTTGTCACCATACATCATTAGTTTTTGATATAGTGTTCCAAAATTCATTATTTACATATAACACCCAGTGCTCCATGCAATACGTGCCCTCCTTAATACCCATCACCAGGCTCACTCATACCCCCATTACCCCCCCTAAAACCTTCAGTTTGTTTCTTGGAGTCCACAGTTTCTCATTGTTCATCTCCTCCTCTGATTTCCCCCACTTCACTTTTCCTTTCCTTCTCACAATGTCCTCCATGTTTTTCCTTATCTCCCACATAAGTGAAACCATATAACTGACTTTCTCTGCTTGACGTATTTCACTCAGCATAATCTCCTCCAGTTTCACCAATGTTGATATGTAAGTTGGGTATTCATCCTTTCTGATGGAGGCATAATATTCCATTGTATATATGGACCATATCTTCTTTATCCCTTCATCTGTTGAAGGGCATCTTGGCTCTTTCCACATGTATCTTTCTGTAACCATGTGAATGCATCCATAGAATAGTTGTTTATAATGAAGATTGTGTAACAAAAGGATACGTTCTCAATTTAAAATACTGTTAAATTGCCATCCAAAACAACTGTGGGACTTCACCTGTCTACTAATGGCTCTGTACATTAACAACTTTGTGAATTATCAGACTCATATACTTTGGTAGGTGAACGTTGGATTCTCCTTGTCTTTCATGGTTTCTTAAATTACTGATGAAATTTGAGGTTTTTCTTTGAATAATTAACACATTTCTTTTTTTCTGTCACTCTCCTGCTAATCTAATTTCCCCATTTTTTATTTGTGATATATTTTTGTTATTAAAAAAATCCCTTTATATAATAATGATTAGTTCTGGGTCAGTTAAGCATGTTTACCAGTATTTCAGTTCGTCTCTCATTTATTAGGTTTGGCATAATTATCTGACATCTGTATTTTCAAATGTTTATTCATTTAAATTCATGTCTTATTGATGACTGCTTATTGTATCTTATCTTACATTAAAAAAAACCCTTCATATCCTTGTTTCTTTTGTTTTTAGTGGTCGTGTTTTCATAAGTAGATTCAAAGTTTTAGTTTTTATAGTTTAATCACAGATTTATTGCTATTACCTCTGTCCTTGAGTGTGGGGAAAAGCCCACTATTTTGATTATCTCACCACCATGAACACACTGGTCCCCTCCTGAACTCAATTAATGAGGCTACTTTCCATTGCTTGATACCCCCTATTTGTTTCACTGTGCACACTATCTGCAATGACAAGGTTTTCCAGCGCTTGGCTCACATACCTACATGGAAACTGTCCCTTGTCTTTATCCACACTATAGCTAATGTACACATTTTGGAGTTGTTAGAAAATTCTTTTTCTAAAGCATATCCTTGTTGGACTCCCTAGGGATTAGATTTCCAATATGAATAAATGTCTATTCTCTTTCTCTCAGGCAATTTAAGATTAATTTTCCTCTTCACGGTAGGTGGCCATTCCCAAAAATATCCGCTTAAAACAAAAAGGAACATTATAATAACATTGAATCTGTACTCACATGTCAAGAAGGAAACCCCCACTTCTGACTCAATAAACTGTACAGATTCCAGAACATCCATTATTTTGTTATAATTATTCCACAAATAACTTGATCCAGATTTTACATTTTTAGCTATATTAAAAAATTGAGAACTTAAAAGCTGTATTTATAACTGTCTTAGCAATCTTTTTCAGTCAAATTATTTAATTCAGTGTGTCAGTTTTATCCTCTGTAAAACAAGGATAACCATAATGTTGCCCTTTGATGTAAGCACAAAAATTATTAAAAATTGCACACAATGCCTGGCATATAGTAGGTATTCAATAAATATTCCTTGATTCTGTTTCAGAGATCATTCCCATGACTGCTTTGACAATTTATAGTCTCGAATCCTGGGAAAACTAACTGGTTGTTTTGGGGTGATCAACTTTTGATTTTCTGCAGAACTCAAAAGTCAACATTCAAATGTCCAATTTCCTTTTCCCTGCTGATCAAAACTTCTGTGGATGCAATTGATTCTACAGCTGATTGCAAGCAAGATTTAAATATCTGAAATCAACTGTTAGCTGCATCATAGGCAAAAAGGGAAATAGTTGCCATAGTACAATCATCCAGCATCACAAGTACATAGAAAGAGAAATAAGTGCTGATTTAATGTGTCATTCCCAAATCAAGGCACTTCATGGAAGTGCCTTTCCATTTCATGGAAAATGGCACCATTGTTTCTTATCAGATGCTGACACTATTCTCAGTATTCTTTTGGATTCAGTATTGGTTTTAATTTTTTGCTTTTGGGATCCTTGTTAAACCTAGAATTTATCCAAGTACCAATTCAGGTTTACTTTGTTAAGAATGATTTTGGCATTGGCTGGCCGGGGATAGAGCGTCAGCTCTGCAATAGAATCATTCTTCCAGACTTTTTTTATTTTTTTTTTAATTTTATTTATTTATTTGACATAGAGAGAGAGAAAAAGAGATCACAAGTAGGCAGAGAGGCGTGGGGGGTGGGGGGGGGGGTTCCTGCTGAGCAGAGAGCCCGATGCAGGGCTCGTTCCCAGGACCCTGAGATCATGATCTGAGCTGAAGGCAGAGGCTTTAACCCTCTGAGCCACCCAACCGCCCCTCTTCCAGACCCTTTTAACTTTCTGCTCCATCTCACTTAGCAAGAACCTTTCATCCTTATGGTGCCAGCAGCTAATGCATTTCCATACACATCTGCACTATGGGCTATGGGTGAAATACATGTGTCCTAGATGAAAGTGAGTGGTGGGAGGTGAATATGTGATTCTGCATCATGTTACCCTGAAGAAAACCAATTTGCAGCAATACAAAAGGACAGGCTGGCTACCAGTTAGAGAACTAACAGAATCCACCTAAGAAGCTCAACCCTATCGTTTATAACAAATAATATACGTTCGTGTACATGTGTATATTCAGCAGGGCTGGCAGAACACCAACTATCCTTGAGCAGCAAATGCCTTATCTATCAGAACAGTGATGCTAGGAGCGCCTGGGTGGCTCAGTGGGTTAAAGCCTCTGCCTTCGGTCATGATCTCAGGGTCCTGGGATAGAGCCCTGCATTGGGCTCTCCGCTCTGCAGGGAGCTTGCTTCTCCCCTCTCTCTCTCTCTCTGCCTGCCTCTCTGCCTACTTGTGATCTCTCTCTCTCTGTCAAATAAATAAATAAAATCTTTAAAAAAATAAAAAAGAGCAGTGATGCTATCCTCTAATTATTCCCCCTGCCTCCAGTCTCATCCCCTGCAAGCCCTTACAATGCAGGTTGGCAAACTTTTTCTGTGAAAGTCAACACAGAAATACTTACAGCTTTGTGAGTCAAATGGTTTCCACCACAGCTTCTCAGTTGTCCTGCTGTAATACCCTAACTACATGGGAAAATATTTAAATGAATGCGTGTGGCCATATTCCAGTTAAACATTTACAGAACAGACAGCAAGCTGAGTTTGTCTCTGGTGCCACTGTTGACCACTCCTTCCTCTACAATATTACCAGCTTTTTAATTCTAAAATCAGAATCAATGCAAATATCACCCATTCTGAAGCACACATGTAAGGTGAGTTCCTCCCTCCACTAACTTTCAGAGCACCTCCTATACATTCATATTAAAATGTACATTAGATGCTCTGATGATGGTTTTTTACCTATTTTTTTTTCTTCCTTAGTGAGTTCTCTCTCTCTTAGTGGAGTCATGCCTAAAAGCACAGCAATACAGTTACTTAAAACCTACTCTTTTTTTTCTCTCTCTACTTCTTTTTTTTAATGTATGCTTTTTTAAAAGATTTTGTTTATTTATTTGAGAGAGAGAGACTGAGAGAGAGCACTCTCTCTCAAGGGGGAAGAGGGAGGGGTAGAGGGAGTGGGAGAAGCAGACCCCCACTGACCTGGAAGCCTGACACAGGGCTTGATCCCAGGACCCTGAGATCATGACCTGACCTGAACACAGACGTTTAACCGACTGTCACCCAGGTGCCCCCTTTTACTTCTGCTTCATTCAGATATTATATATCTCTCCCCAACCATATTTATCTCAGTAAAAGAACTCAGGAATACCATTTCCCATTCCTATCCTCCTCTCAAGTCCCGGATGAACACTTTGAAATGTTGTGACTTGTTCCTAAGTCCTCAAACTATAGCCCGTGCTGCAATAATTCCTTTAAGCTTTATGATTCTTAGATTGTACAGCATCCTTTAGCACCCTCAAATGTACCCATTTGGATTTAACTGTGTACACACACAGACACGTATTTCAGGGTACATTTCCAATCATTTTTTTTCCCTCTCCTTGTCATTTTCCTTGACTTTGAGGATCTCTGGATTCATTTCAACAATTTTCAGTTTCAACATTTTCTCAAATATATATTTAGATAAGATAAAGTGATGATCTACTTTCTGGATCCTTCTTCAAACATTTCTTTTACCTTGACAAATGAATCATATTTTAATGAACAAAGGATTTGGGGCTTGAGGTTTTGGTTTTTTTTTTCTTTATATGTTGTACATTCAATTGTCAATCAGATTTAGTATATCAAGTGATAAATATGATATATATATCTATATACATAGATATATAAATTAGCAGGCAATTTAAAAATGTCTAAAAATTTGTAAAATTTTCTTTTATTTGGGTTTTAGGTAAATGGCCATGATTTACCTAGGTTTAATTCTTATTCTAATCCTTCCTCAAAAACTCTATTAAACTCATAAATTCAGTATGTTCTTCACCTCAAAGAAAAAAAAATATTGTTCATTCCTTCATCTACTCTTTTTTTGGTACCTGAGAACATATGTCTTCACATGAAAAGTCTAATGAACACATCTTTTAAGTCTCATCTTGTATTACAATTCCCACATTTTGGGGATTTTTTGCTCTCTTGTTTTCAGTTACTTCTTCTAGTACAGTAAGTTCTCAAGTTCGAGGACAATAATTTGGATCACATCAGTGACCATTCATGGCTTAATCATATACTGATACTTTGTTACTTACAAGTTGCAGGAACATGGCTCTTGGTTATAGAAATCTCTCTGTAGTACCCCGACAACACTAGTGCTCTTCTTATCCTCTGCTCGCTACACTTGCTTGGTGAGGACTGTTAAGCCTGTGTTTCTCTTTGGTGCTTTGCCCTCTGGTTATGGAGGCTTTGCTTATGCCTTGGGGCTCTTAAGTAGCCTCTGGAATGCCTTACCACTGGCATTCTCACAAGTGGTAGAGTCACAGAGCTCTTTACATTTGTAAGACAAAAGGGGGTTATCAAATGGGGTGTCAGTTCCTTGACAAGGTGAGAGTAGGAGGTCTGTTCTAGAGTTTCCACATAAACTCTCACCTGCCAGGCTTCACGGTGTTGAGCCCTTCAGTTTCCCTTCAATTCCCCCCCCCTTTTTTTTTAAGATTTTATTCATTTATTTGACAGACAAAGATCACAATTAGAGAGGCAGGCAGATAGATAGAGGGGGGAAGCAGTCTCCCTGCTGAGCACAGAGCCCCATGCAGGTCTCAATCCCAGGACACTGGGATCATGACCCGAGCTGAAGGCAGAGGCTTAACCCACTGAGCCATCCAGGCACCCCTTCCTTCAATTTTCCTTAGAGACCATTAAGTCTGAGTGACTTCGGGACCTCTCCCCAGGCTCTCTGGGACTGATTCCTCTGTTCTACTCTGGTAGAATCACTTTCCACTCTGATACTCAGATCAAGAACTAGTCTTGGGGCATCTGGGTGGCTCAATAGGTTAAGCCTCTGCCTTGGGCTCTGGTCATGATCTCAGAGTCCTGGGATTGAGCCCCACAGCGGGCTCTCTGCTTAGCATGAAACCTGCTTCCCGACCCCCCATCCTCTCCCCACCGCCCTACCTGCCTCTCTACTTGTGATCTTTGTCTGTCAAATAAATAAATAAAATCTTAAAAAAAAAAAAAAAAATAACTAGTCTTGTCTTTCTAACCTGCTTCCCCAATGGCCATCTGCTTAGCTCATGAGAAATAAAATGGACTGGAGCAGGGAAGGGAAGAAATGACAACCTTTCATTAACAACCCATAGGCATATGAAATGATTAACTAAATGATTAACTAATTAACTAAACTTACTGTGGTAACCACTTCATGATATGAGTTAAGTGAAGGTATTATGTTGTACATCTTAAACTTATACACTTTTGTATGTCAGTTATCTCTCAAAAACATTTTAAAAATCAAAATAAAAATGTATATACCCAAAATACACAACAATTTGATTAATGGCCATAATATTAGCTCAAAGTAATAGTTATATAGACTTACATATATAGTAATACTCACATATAAGCTCAAATATATAAAATCTTTACTCAAAAACTGTGTTCTACATCCCAGCTTAGAGTCCTACAGAGATAGTCAAAAATTATCATAGTTGAACTTTAATTTAACAATTTAGAAAATTTGTCATAGGAGATAAAAACAAAATAAAATAGCTACATGGTAGAGATTCGTAAGTGAAGAGAAAGCCCCAGATCATCAGAGGGACGAGAGACCTAGATCATAACCCATCAACTGCAGGGTAAGTTCTATATTCAAGAGAAACTGTTGTCAACTTCTTCTTGGCCATTTTCTAGATATATGAATTTGGGAAAATCACCTCAGTACAGGATGGAAGTGTATACATCTTTAAAATGGTATCCAACATACTTTAAGGATTATTTTGTTTTAAAATAAGTAAAGTATGTAAAAGCTTATGAGTATCCAAAAAGTTTTATTGACTACGATAGCTATTACTTGCATTTTTAATGTTATAATTTGGTCATAAACTGAAAGCTTAAAAGACATGTGGCAAAAGATTTCAGACATATATTGTCTACTTTTATTTCTGCAAATTGTCACCTTGAATGTGTTGGTATCTTCACAGCATGATACATGAAGAAATCCTATGGTCCAAACCTGTGTCAAGCAAGAATTGCTGGTGTTTTCCCATTACTGATTTTTTTCTTTCCTCAATACCAAACCATTTCCTATACTTATAAGTTCAGAAATTAATGAATATTATAATCTAGATCCAATGTCTATATCTAGACCCAATATTCTTTAAAATTTTAAGCTGCATTTAAATTTCAAAATATTTTGAAAGATTTCTCCACACACAAACAGAACATGAAAAACTGGTCTTCAAATGATGGCTTTTTTGATTCTTAAAAATATATAACTTCCAAAGTAAACAATGATTTTTCTTACCCATATCTGACATTTCAGGCACAGTAACAATGTATGGTCCATCTGTGAACTTTGGAGCATTGTCGTTGATGTCTTGTACTTTGATTATGAACTCGGACTCAGGTTCAAGAGGCTTGTTTGTTCGTCTGTCAATAGCCTGGGCATGAAGCACATAGTGGGTCTTCTGCTCTCTGTCTAGGCTTTTTGTTGAGTGGATGTCACCAGTGGTATCATCAATGATAAATATAGTCCCAGCACCTTCTCCAGTAAGGATGTACTTGACAGACCCATCGCCTTTGTCAGAATTGGAGTGTAGCTGAAAAATAAAAATTAAAAAATTTAGCTTGTAATTATATTCCAACCTAACGTCATGTTACCTTAAAATTGCCTATATATAATTTTTAACTTACTTTGATCATAGACTTTATCTCCACAGAGTCCCATAGATTACTACAATCATTTATTTTTCTACAGTTTTTCTCTACTTGGCACTGATATGGATATATTGACTTTAGGGAAATTATTTAATAATGCTAATTATTAGAAAAATAATAACACTTGATGTTATTCTACTAAATCAACACTTTACTAACTATGGAAAATAGAATTGGAAAAAGAAATTACCAGTAAATCACTGTTGCCTTCAATACTTTTGGGGATAATTATTTTTTAAAAATTAATTGCTTGAAAAAAAAATTAATTGCTTGGCATTTTATTTCAAACTTAAAATTTAAAAAAGAAAAATACATATGATAGAAAATTCAAATTGTTAAAAATTTCCACAAAAGAGGCACTTATTTATTAGAGATATTGATTTTATAATTAGAAAAAAATAAAATAAGAATATTTTCCAAATCAATTGCTCAGATTTATAACATTAAGGACATTAAAATAGATTAAAATGGAATATTTTATTTTTTAAGTTTGTATGTTTGTTTGTTTACTTGCAGTAATCTCTATTCCCAAGGTGGGGGTTAAACTCATGACCCTGAGATCAAGAGTCACATGTTCTAATGACTGAGGTCAGCCAGGCTTCTTTTTTTGAATTCATTATGAGACTTTAATTCAAAATTTATATCATAGTGGCTGATTTAATCAGTACATAGGCCTATTTTTTAATTAATTGAAATACACTAACAAATTCTCACTCATTAAAATAAAAATGATGGAATACCATTTTAATTGATATAGTAGTAATGTTTCAGTAGAAAAGAAGTGTCCAATAAGACAGACAAATACATATTAAGATAATTATAAACCTTTTTTTTTTTTTTTTGGTTATTTAAACATTAGGAAATGCTTTTATTTATTTGTTTGTTTGTTTATTTATTTAAATTTTATTTATTTATCTGAAGGAGAAAGAGAAGGAGAACACAGGTGGATGGGCAGAGAGGAGGGGAGGAGAAGAGAGAATCTCAAGCAGACTGTGCTGAGTGCAAAGGCAAACATGGAGCCCGGTCTCATGATCCTGAAATCACGACCTGAGCTGAAAACAAGAGTTAAATGCTTAACCAACTGAGCCATCCAGGTGCCCCAAGAAATGCTTTTAAACTGCATTTATTTTTATTTTTTATTTATTTTTTTAAATTTTTTTTTAAGATTTTATTTATTTGACAGAGAGAAACACAGCGAGAGAGGGAACAAAAGCAGAGGGAGTGGTAGCGGGAGAAGCAGGTTTCCTGCCGAGCAAGGAGCCCGATGCGGGGCTTGATCCCAGGTCCCTGGGATCATGACCTGAGCCGAAGGCAGCCGCCCAACGACTGAGCCACCCAGGTGCCCCTTAAACTGCATATAATTCATACTTCATAATCTATTACAACTTGTGCCACCTTAATATTTCCATAAGAGGGGTTCCTGAGTGGCTTAGTGGGTTAAAGCCTCTGCCTTCCACTCAGGTCATGATCTCAGGGTCCTGGGATCCAACACCGCATTAGGCTCTCTGCTCAACGGGGAGCCTGCTTCTGTCTGCCTCTCTGCCTACTGGTGATCTCTCTCTGTCAAATAAATAAATAAAATCTTTAAAAAAAATATTTCCATAAGAGCCCCTGCTATATTTTTAACTAGAAACAACACAATATTTTCTTAAATCTTAAACATATATTTGAAGAATTGTTTCTCCTAAGAGATCTGAACAGTTACTCTTCATATGAAACCTTTTTGGTTACATAACCTCAACTACTCACCTTTGCTCATTTCTGACACTTGGAAACACTGAAAAATATACCCTTGTCCATATAGCTTTTGGGTGTCTTGCCATAATAAAAAGAAATTTTTCAAGGCTCATATTAAAAAGTCTCTGAACTCTTTGAAGATATTTTTTAAGAATATAAAATATAGAAAAATACAATAAGCTGTGACAAAAAAACTCTTTGATGGTAAAAGGGAGGCAACTGAAATATAAGTTATAGTGTATGAAAAATAATCCAATCTCTTTCTTGAAAATGTGTAAGACATAAACAGGGACAAATTCTGATGGGAATCACTTAGCAAGATTTAGCAAATTATGTCTTTCTAAAACTTTTTTTTTGAGCTTTTATAAAGAGGCGTAAGAAATCCATTAGCAAAATATGAAAAACATAGCTTTCAAAGCTTCACACTTCATTAGTAAATTAACTACTAAATGAAGAATGCAGAATGAGTTGTGTGGAGACAGTTGTATGCATGGGTGGAAATGTATTTAGTCATTTCTTTATATTTCTTCACATATCTTTTTAGCACCTAAAGGAAGGTTTATCATTCATGAAGCAGACACCTGCAAAATATCAATAAAGCCTCTTGTTTTACGTTCTGCAACTTTGCTTTAATCCATAACCAAATCATAGCAATGTAAAGCAACAAATTCATTAAACAAATGTTTTTAAAACCACTTTTTCAAACACTCTTGTTATTAAATAAAATGTGAGACGGTTTTATTAGCCATTGTTATACTATATATAAATTATAAATCTACATAACTAATTTAAAACCCTTTCAGGGGAAATATGTTACGCTTCTAACTAATTTCTGAAAGACATAGCAATGGTGACAATTGACTTTTATTTTCAGGATATATTTTCATATTTTTCTATGTTCTCTGTGAGGTTATTTTGATGTTACTTTATTTTGGATCAAAGGTTTGTATTACAAAAAGTTAATCATATTTAAAGAATGAGCTTATATATATATATCGATGACCAATGGAAGTATGTAAGAAAAATAAAGTTGTCACTCTAAAGCATGTATTAAAAACGTAACACACTCTACGCTTTATATAAATTGTTATGCAATTCAAATAAAAGAAAAAAATATGAGTAATTTTATGGCTTTAGATTTTAAGACTTGAATCTCATTTCACATTCATAAAGTGTTATAATTATTAAACAGCTAAGCCTAAATACATACAAAGTTGTGTCTAATTTGAAAATAGATGTCCAATAAAATCAGTGAATTATAATTTAGCAGTATTCATATTATTGGATAACATAGTAAAAGTTGTATTAAAATGTTACAAATATGTATTTGAATTATATAAGGTGTTAATAATGCTTAGCTTGAGTGTTTAAATAATGTAGAAAATCATTTCATTAAAGGGTTTTGTAAATAAATCTCTCAGTAGGCCTAGTCGAATCTTGGCATGATTAAGCTTTTATGTTAACACTGATGGGAAACTATTACAATGGTATTTAGCTTACATGATTATGATGCAATGTTTGTGAAACAACAGTTATCACTCTCAGGATTACCCCTTGTCTACTGTATACCCATTTCCAAATGTTCAGCTCGTTTTGGAATATGTATCTGCAACAGAGGTGGCTCCTGAGAGACCCACCTGCTATTTTGTCTTTTTTTGCTTAATAAGTGAATTTTAAGATCCTGGAAGAGCACATATTGTATATTAGGTTTTTTTAAGGCAAGAAACAGTGAATGAGTGAATGAATGAATGGGTGAATGAAGGAATGAAATAGGTGAGCAGTAATCGTACCAGTAGAGGTAAAAATCTTAAGTATGGAGAGAAATCTCTGATACAGATAATCAGGTAAAACAGAAAAGCAGGATGGAAATGTACTATCTCTGAGTGTGGGCAGCAATGAGACATCAAACAAAGAAACTGGGAGTAGAGCACATACAGTAAAAATACTCTGGATATAGACATGAGACCGATTTAGCTACAGCAACTATGATGTTGTAAATTAAGCTAGCTCTTAATATTAGTTAAGAGAGATTTTCATTGTATCTTACATTGGCATACGTAAAAATATTTGGGAGACAAAGTTGATTTTAGTCATGTATAATGACCTCTTTGTAGCAGACAGTTTGGAAATACCACCAAGAAAACAGTGTCAGGGTCTTATCATAACAGAGTGGTAGGAATATACTTTTAGAGTCATGAGATTTTGCAAAGTAAGATATTTTGTGCTGAAGAACAGATGTTATATTGTCCTAAAGCAAGAAGAGAGAATGCTCATGTATGTGATCACATGATAAAATAGGGTTAATTAACTGCTCTTTACAGAACAGAAAAGGGGAGGAGAATGAAGAAAGAAAATATAACCACCCAAGTAAAGCAAAATGACTACTTCTCTTTACTGACTTCTCTTTACTGACTCTTGACTACTTTAAAAAATTATCTCTTTCTAAGTGTTAAGTAGTAACCTACGGCACTTAGGAAGCTCATGCGACTCACATGAGTTCCCCCTAGAAAACTATTTATTCACCCTGGATCACATTAGGATCAGGACCTAAAAATTTATAGCTTTCACTCCAATGCAGATTTCCTTACTAAGATAATATCCTATCCCTTGGGGAAGAATAACTTTAAAAGGTTAAGAAGATGGTGGCAGAGCAATTAATTTCAAAAGTTGCTTTTAGTGAGGACTTCAAGCTATGTTAAAAAGATAGGTTACTGACTTAAAATTATAGTATTTTAAACTACATATTTTATGTATTTTTTTATGAGTAGGAGGAAACTTATATTTGCAATATTCCAATGGAACCCAGGAATAAAGTCAGAAATATCACATAGTAATTCCACTACTATTATTTTACCAACACATGAAATACAAGTGATGCAATGTGAAGATCATAGGAAATACATGTTATTAAAATTTACTATGTATCCTTGATTCCAGAATGTGTTATATTTTTCCAGAATCTGTTATATTTTAAACTGTAAGCAGATGAAACAAAATTCAATTGAACTATTAATAAGTAATTGATGTAAAGAAGAAAATATATCAAATCATAATTGTTTCTTGGTAATTAACATACCAGTCTTGTACAAAAAATATGTAAGCATCAGTTTTAATTAGGCAAGAACTAATATGTAAAAAGTTATATTAAAAATAGTAATGGTAAAGCACTTTGTTCAACCACAAATCTAACATTAATTGATTAAAATGTTAAGAAATTAGGTGAGAGTAAGGAAATGAGGTATCCATTTGTTTAATTAGAAACATCAGAGGTCTTTGCAAACATGCAAAAGTCTCCTGTTGAATTTCAGTTTTTAGCATTTAAATTATTAATGTGTATTCTTAGGGAAGGAAACTAATGAGGGAGGAGGAGGAAAGAAAAGGAACAAGAGGAAGTATGTGTTTATTATATTCCCTGAATCCCAGATTAGGGGTATTAATGTACAAGATAAAAAAATTACAAAATATCTTTGAAGTCTGAAGTTGTCATAATTCCATATCCATCAGCTCTACTTTAGAGAGCCACATTGGAGTGTACCAAATATTTCGGCACTGCAGGAGGCAAGTCAGTGAGAATTTCACTATTAATTGTTAGAAAGCCTCAAAAAAAAGCCATTGATTAAAGTCGGAGATAAATGAGGCATTGGAGCACCTCTTCTCTATCAGAGTTAATCTGTGTTCTTTTATCTGCCAATTAGGGTCCAGCTGAGAAAGAGATAGCCCAAGCAGCCGTTTTTAAAGAAAAAAAAAAAAAAATCTCAAAGTGTACTAACATTAGTACAATTCCAGAAAAATACTGGCCCAAACCTTTGTCCACACATTCGCTTGTGTTGTGATTTCATCTCCATTAAAACTCTGTCATTATTGTTCATTTTAGCTCTTTGTTCAAATAAAAAAGCAGTAATTGCATATCGAAGGGAGAGGGAAAGAGGATGGCAGAAACGTGAATGGCTTCAATCATTCAGAAAATTCAACTGACAATAAAATGTAAGATTATCATTTGATCTAGTAATCACTTTCAGAAGTACATATCCAACAAATATTTTTGGAGCCCTCACTATGTTTCAGATCTGGTACTCTGTATTTAAACACATCACGAATGCAGAGATTCCTACCCTGGGAGAGCTTCCATCAATCCCAGTGGGAAGAAATATACAGTAAGCAGAAAACATGACTGATATATGTTGGAAGGTGGCAAGACCCACACTCCCTTTTAAAAAGAAAGAAAGTAAAGGAGAAGAACTATCAAACGTGGTTGGGGATGTGTATGAGATTGCAATATTAAATATGGAAGTTTGGTGGGCAGAACACTGGCCCCTCAAAAATACCTTCACTCCGGAAGCCTGTAACTATGTTACTTTATATGGCAAAAGGACTTCATACATGAGATTGAGGTCAAGGTCCTTAAGACAAGGAAATTACCTTGGTTTCTCTAGATGGGACAATTCTGATCACATGGGTCCTTACAAGGGAAGAACTGATCCCAGCTGGGTGAGAGAGAGAGAAAAACGGAAGTGTGAGAAGGATTCAGCACCTCATTGCTGGTTCTAAAATGTAAAAATCTTCACGCAAGACCTAAGAGAGGCCTCTAGAAGCTGGGAGAAAGCAAGGGAATGGATTCTTCCCTAGAGGAATGAAGCCCTGCCCACATCTTGATTTTAGCCCAGTGAGAACTGTGTTAAACTTCTGACCTATAAAAGTGTTGGAAAATAAATTTGTGTTGTTTTAAGGCACTAATTTTGCGGTGATTTGTTAAAGCAACAATAAAATATAATAAAGGAGTCAGAGAAGGCATATTCAAAGAATGGCATTTTAGTAAGTTCTTGAAGGACGTGAGGGAGTTAGCCAAGTGCATATCATAGGGAAGAGCGCTGCAGGCACAGAGAACAGAAAGAGCAAAAGGACCAATTTAGGGACAGGACCAATGGATTCCAGAAACAGTGAGAAAGCAAGCGTGACCAGAATTGCATGGACAGGAAGGGCAGTAGGAGAAGATAACAGAGAAATTCAGCAGTAATCCCCTTGTCTGTGGTCTCACCTTCCCTGGTTTCAGTTACCCACCGTCAGCTGTGGTCCCGAGTCCAGAGCAGATGATTCTCCTTCTGATCTATCATTAGCAGGTCAATAGTAGCTTAATGATGTGTCACACTGCCCACATCATTGACCTCACTCCATCTTATCCTGCAGTCATTTTATTGTCCCGCATCATCATAATAAGAGTAAGTACATATTAAGAAAGAGGGACCGTATCCACATTCATGTAACTTTTTTTTACAGTGTATTTGTTATAATTGTTTGATCATTGCTGTTGATCTCTTATGCCTCATCTATAAGTTAAACTTTATTATAGGTATGTATGTATAAAAAATAATGCAGTATATACAGGGTTGGGTTTTATCCAAAATTTCAGGCATCCACTAGGGATCTTGGAGCATATTTTCCAGGAATGCAGGGGCACTCTAACTTGAAGCAAGATCATGGAGGACCCCTGGAAGAGATAAAGGGAGACTGGAAAGTTTTGAGCAATGGAATAGCATAATTGATTTATGTCACAAAAGAATCACGTCCATTTCATTACTGAGAACAGAAAATAGAGGAATGAAAATGAAAGCAGGGAGAACTGATAGACTGCCACCAGGCTAATATGATTGATGATGATAGTGTGGAAGGGGGGTGATGAATTGATAAGAAATGGTACAATCATGGAGGCTCCTGAATGCTCAGTCCATTAGCATCTGACTCTTGATTTTGGCTCAGGTCATGATCTCTGGTGTTGTAAGATGGAGCCCCGCGTTGGACTCCACAATGATTGCAGAGTCTGCTTGAGATTCTTTCCCTCTCCCACAATTACTAAGAGTTTGGTATTGTAATCAAATGAGATGTGGAAGGATACAGGTATAGGAACTAGGATGGGGAATATCAGGAATTGAATGTTGACAACGGTGTTTGTACTGGCAATCTCGGTAGATATAGAGACCATTTTTATATGCAGTCTGTAGTTCAAGAGACAAATATGGTTGGCTTCATAAATTTGGGAGACATCCAGCATAAAAGTGGTATTTAGAGCAATGAAACAGAATGAGGTTATCAATGAAATAGGTGTAGAAAAAGAGGGAAGAACTGAGGACTAAGACCTCTAGTGCTTCAAAATTAGAAAGTCAGAGGGACCAGAAAGATAAGGAGCAGTTAGGGGGAAGGAAAGCCAAATACGTGTCCGTGTCCCAGAAAACAAGAGAAATTAAACATCTATGTATAAGGAGGTCTATATATGAATAATACTTACTGATTATTTCAGAGACAAATGACCTAAAGGTCCAACTGGAAGGGAATTGTTTTATAAATTATGAATTATCATTACAATAATACTATGACTATGTTAACTCTGAAGAATTCTCTATAATTTGTTGTGGACTGAGAAAACCATGTCATGCAATAGTATAGAAGCTGAGATCTTACTTAGATAAAAATATAAATAATAAAAGGGACATGTGTAGAATATTTGTATTTATTAACATGGACATATGGATAGTTAGGAAAGAATATAGCCCAAGCCAGTGAGGCTTGAGGGAGGGCAG
>CM053607.1:11527989-11590485 GCA_028646535.1 Procyon lotor
GGCTCTGTGGCTGCTGGGAGCCGGCCCCTCCCCCCGGGGTCTCTCTTCCCGTCGCTTTAAATTCACTTTTTCCACTCCTACCTTTCTGAAAGTGGTTGATTTTCTGCTCCTAGAATTGCTGTTCTTATTCTTTTCTCTCTGCTGTTGTGTTTGCCGGCTTTTAGAGTGGTTTTCAGCCTCTTTCTGGATCCCAGTGCTCTCCGTGCCTCCTACACCTCCGCCATCTTGTCTTGGTCCTAGGATAAATATTTTCTATAACAATATTTAATCTTGTTTATATATGTTTTATTTCTCTTAGTCTCCAATTAAACTTACAAATTTCTTTCATTTCTGTTTTTTATTTTGGTATCCTGCAAGATCACAGTACAGTAATTTGCATGTAACAGAATTTGATAATTTTTATTGAATACATTACAGATAGCAAATTTGCCTACAGTGTTAGAATTGCAATAGTTTGGCTTCTATTGGCATTATCGAATATTATAAGTCATTAAACCTTATCAAAATTCAATCATCATTGAAAACCTAGATTCTATTTTATACCATTAAGGCCATTATTTTGAACTGTCTATTAGATTAAATTCACATTTGTTATTAGATAATTCAAAAATTAATTCAAAAGACATTTTCCTTTGTAGGCCCTTTCTGCTACTCCAAGTATTTGAGAAATAATGGATATCCATCCTGTTTTTAAGAAGTTCACAGTCTAGTTTGAAAAAAACAAGATATGTGATAGAAGTTTATAGTGCAAAATAAAATTCTGTTTACAGCATGCTACAGGGGCAGAGAAGGACCTGACCCATGAATAGTGGTGGGGATCGCTGCTGGGGGAGACATGGAGGGAATAGTGCTTGTGTTTGAAGGACAAGGTGACAGTTTTCAAGGGCCAATGCTGTGAAGGACCTTTCAGAAGACGAAGAGTATGCAAAGCCCTGTGAACACACACTGTGTGTCCATACTACCACCACTGTTGAGCATGTGGAGTTCAGAGTTTTATGAGGCTATGGCCTATGATAAAATGTCTTCTTAGCCATGTTGTTTAAGTGTAGTTTATGAAAATTGACAAACTTCCTATAATTTGTGATATAAGAGTTGGCTATATTGGTAAGAGCATAATTGTAATAATAAAATGTGAATTTGAACCAGAATAGAAACATGACATTCTATCAAACATCTGATCATTTGAACATAGGTTTTTAAACATAAATTTATAAAAACACTACCCATAAAAAAAAAAAAAAACACTGCACAAAACTTTTTCTGTTTAGGATATTTTCTCAAAATTTATCAGTAATTAAAATTTGCAAAAAAAAATAAAATAAAATTTGCAAATATAATATTTAGCATTAAAAATGTTACGGCTCCTTACAGATTTTTATTTTCTAAGGAAAACTATTAACAGTTGGTTTGGCTAATATTTTACATAAAACTTTCATATATATATATGTGTGTATGTATGTATATATGTATGTATGTATACATATATATATATATATATATGTATGTATGTATGTATAAAATTTTAACACTCGGGGTGCCTAGGGGGCTCAGTCAGTTAAGTGTCTACCTTTGGTTCAGGTCATGATCCCAGGGTCCTGGGACCCAGCCCCACGTCAGGCTCCTTGCTCAGTGAAGAGCCTGCTTCTCCCTCTCCCTGTGCCTGCCTCTCCCCCCCCACTTGTGCTCTCTCTCTCTCTGTCAAATAAATAAATAAAATCTTTAAAAAATTTTTTAACACTTAATATTCTTACAAATAGGAATCATGGTGCTCCATACTGTATTTTAATTAAGCCAACAAGATTCCATATAAATTAAAGAAACTAAAATACCCCCAAAGAGAAAGAGTCATATTCCTACTTGTTATAGGAAAGGTGAGCCACTTTACTGTAGAAATGATTAAAGAGGTTCCTGGGTGGCTCAGTCAGTTGAGTGTCCAACTCTTGATTTCATCTTAGGTCATGATCTCATGATCATGAAATCAGTGAAATCAGTGGAGCCCCATGTTAGCCTCCGTGCTCAGCAGGAAGTCTGCTTCTCTCTCTTTTTCTTTCTCCCTCTGCCCCTATCCCAGCTCACTCTCTCTCTCTCTCTCTCTAAAAAAAAAAAGAAAAGAATACAGACTACAGAAAAGCTAAATTCTTTCAACTTTTGCAGGTTTATTATACTCATCACTGAGTATCTTTTTGGGTATACTTCAATTTGGGACATTTATTGTAGTTACTTTCTAAAATGTATGTTTTAAAAACATTTTCAAAACTTATATAAGACTTTTTTTTCTAAATTATATATCACATATATCATATAGCTATAAAACCATAGCTCTAAAAATTATACAAGTATTAAGTATTCATTATCAAGACATTATGTAATAATTCTGTATTTTAATAATGTTTAGCTTTAGTTTATCCCAAGAAATAGAAAATTAAAATTATAATTAAAATATTTTCTTATATCCAGTTCATGAGATATAATCCAATAAAACTTTGCAATGATGCATAGAACATATTTCATGTAAAGATTATGCCACTCAATTTAACAGACATACTTTAATTTTTATTTTCTCAACAGTGTCACTGGACTTTGAGTCATTCAGGTACTCTTGACTGTAACCATAACTGATTAATTCTTACAAAGACTTATGAGGTTATTACACCTATTTTACTTATGGGGAAAATTGGCTAAGGTCACCTGACTTTAGTAGGTGTACTACTCAGTAGGTCACTCAGTACTCAGTAGGTCACTCAAAACTCAGAGAAGCCAAACTCCGTTTTATTTGTTCATTTAGCTGAGTCCTGACTGTGAGCCCTGACTATGCTAATCAGTTAGGATATAAAGATTATGGTAAGCGAAATAAGTCAGTCAGAGAAAGACAATTATCACATGATCTCTCTGATATGAAGAATTTGAGAGGCAAGGAGGGAGTTTGGGGGGGTGGGGGAGAGAAATGAAACAGGAAGGGATGGGGAGGGAGACAAACCATAAGAGACTCCTAGACTCAAGAAATGAACTAAGGGTGGCCGGGGGGGGGGGGGGGGGTAGGGATAGGGTGGCTGGGTTGTGGACATTGGGGAGGGTTTGTGCTGTTAAGTGCTGTGAAATGTGTAAGCCTGATGATTCACAGACATGTACCCCAGGGCAAATAATACATTATATGTTAATAAAAATTAATTAAAAAAAAAAGATTAAAGATAAATTCTGGCTGGAGTTTATACTCATGTTTGGAAGACAAGTAAATGCCTAAGTCATGTGAGTAATGTGATAGGGTGGAAAAAAATTATCTTTTATGTTCTTGCCTGGTGTTCCTGTAATAAAACATTAGTAAGAGAAAAGCATATAAATTTATTTCATGTAAGTTTTCCATGACATAGGAACCTACCTCAGGAAATAAAAACTGATAAAAAGCAGTTAGAGCCAGAGTCTTCTATAGTGAATTGGACGAAGAGTAGTAAACTGTGAAAAATGTCGCAAAATGAAGGGGCTTGGGCTAGTTGGTTCATTGAGTAGAAGGACATGACTAGAAAGGTAAGGGTTAGTTTAGCAAGGCTTTTTTTTAAACCAGTTTGTCTTGGCCTCAACTTCCCACCCTTGGTGACGAGAATGTTTGCTTCCTTCTGCTCTAGAGAGGACTCCTTGCACTTGGGGATATTATTTCCTGCCTTTAGGAAGATAAGAGTGACCTTTTGCATCTGTTCCTTTTCAAGTAACTTTAACTTAAAATATTCTACATGCCTGAGTGCCATATCCTCCTTCACGACAACAGAGGGAACAGGGGACCACAGAGTGGATGGGCTCTGGACACTCACTTGGGGGACTGGTGACTCACTGATCAGTAAAACAGAGAAATGGGCTTTTCCTTTAGAGGAAACAGATTGCTCAAAGGCACAAAGACTAGTAAGAGCTCAGCATAGTCAAGAGACAACGTGGAAAATATGAGTAGGTGTTTTCTGGGCAGACACTGAGGATAGCAGGGAAAGTGGGAAGGTGCCACATATTGAAAAGTCATGAATTTCATCTGAAAGTGTTTTGATTCTCTCCTGGAGGTGATGCAGAGACATGGGGGCAATTTCAAGCAAGGAGTTGAAATTATATACAGCGAGAGGACAGACTTCAAAGGCAGAGGTGTTGAAAGGGACTTTACACATCACGCCTTCCATTTTCATTACATAGCCCTGTGTGCTATGAATGACACAGATACAGCATAAGATGTAGTTTCTTACTTCAGAGGAAAAAGAGAAAAACAGGATTTTAATATTTGTGATAAAAATTGCATTAAAAAGAAAACTGTCACCAAAAATAAGTCCTCTGAAAGTTAGGGTACAGTGTCATCCATCATCTTGCCATCACCCTCCATGCACACACTCCCCCCATTTTCCTTTCCCTTTTTTTTCCCCCTTGTACTTTATTTCCCATACACTCCCCACCCCTGAAATCCAAATGCTGGAGAATATACAATTTCAGTTTAATGGTTCATAAATTCGGGTTTAATTCAACTCTGAGTAACAAACACAAAAGAGCTGAGATATTTTCTCTATTAACCGAGCTCAGAGGAAGGCAGCTCAGAGATTGCATGAAGGTTGAACTCTACAGAGTTCTCTGGGATAAAGTTGCTTGATTTCTCGATCTCCACACCATGACCCTCATTCTCATGGTCCAAAAGGGAGCCTTAACCATCACATTCAGGATTCAAATGGCAAGATGAAGGGGAAAGAATAAACACAAGTCAATAGTCTTCTAGGGAAATTTCCTGGGAACTTGCAAGATAATATTCTGCTTATATGTCGTTGGTTAGAACTTAGTGATGATCCCATGTCCAGCCACAACAGAGGCTAGGAAAAATAGTGCTTATTCTGGATAAGTGAGGTGCAGGGATATAATGCCTGGCAAGATGTATGGAGTGCTCAGTGTTGGAAACCAGATAGTGAGTTAGACCAACAGGAGTCTGCACCAGTAGTGTTTTTGATATTTTAAATCAAACTGAGTAACCATTTTAGAAATTTATTTCATGAAACTCTATCATCTTGCATTTGCGTACATGTAGTGTGTGTGTAGGTGTGTTGTGTATAACAAGAATATACACTAAACATAAAAATAGTGTGATACATGGAAATACTTTTAGAAGACATGACAAAATTAAAAATACGTATTTGTTACTTGGACATGTGCAGATAAGGTCAGAAACATTGATTTTGGTACTACCATTTTCTTCTATTTTTTTTCTAATATTTTGAGTAGTGGTAGCTGGACTTCAGGAAGACTAGAATCAGCCTTATGAAAATTGGAAGTAATTTTGTGTTAGCTACTGCAGCCAAATAGAGCAATATTGTGATTATCGTCTTATATTCTCATGTATCTTCAGGACATTGCCCTTTCTATTCTGTATATAAGTTCAGGAATATATAAAATATTAAAAGAAAACTCCATATAAATATGTTTGCATTAATCTAACAATAATGGAATATGTCTTGAGGCAAAGAATAGTGACAACATGAATGATAGCTTCTATTTTATTTCCTTTTATTTATTTATTCTTAGTCAACACAGTAGCAATGTCCATACATGTATTTTGATGTATAAATAATAGTATAACATTGCAAAGTTTACTAATTCATATTTGGCTCAATATTTGAATAGCTTCCTTAATTGCCTCTGTGTAAAGGGGAACTTAGTGAAAAAGCAGGATTTTATTGATAAAATATAATTTTCTTATCCAATATTTATGTCTTTGATTGTGACAATCTTTGAAGTGAAAAGCAAAGTATAGTGTTAACCATATCAAAGCATGCTTTTAAAAAGTTTTTCTGTAAAACATTTTTAAGATTAAATATTTGAACTTAAAATTTGGTATCTTTGCACTACTCTTACAGCACACATTTTAAATTAATTTGTCTATTTCTAATTTATCTTCCATTCAACAAACATTAACTTAATTGGCTACATTATGAGGAGTACTTCACAGGAGATGGAAAATACAAAGACTGTAATACTAAACATAAAACAAAACAAATAAAAATAACAAAACCGAAAAAAAACCTTACACAAAGGGAAAATTAAATAACATCTATATAAATAATTAGAATTCTGGTCTTCTATAGTAAAACAGGATTAAATAATGCTATGATAATTTAGAGGAGCAAATAGTTCCACTGAACTATGGTATCCAGACTTATAACTGAAGAGTTTGAGATTTTACCCTACCATCAAGCTAACAAGTTAGGCTGCCATAATTTTGGAGATGCTGACAGAACATATGAGACTCATAAGTAGAGAAAAAACTTCTTACCCATATTGCAGCAGGTGGCATGAATTCTCCTTGCTCCTTACATCCTGTTGGGTAACATGAAGCAGCCCAGATATATGCCATACACACACTATGGGTCATGGCTAAGGAACCCTAAGCTTTGGAATCCTTAGTGTTATATTGGGTCTGCAAGCAGATCTCTTCAATCCTTGTCCTAAAGGAAGACATCATAATCCAGTCAGAAAACAAATCTACTTTCTGCCCCAAAGAGAGGTTCTAACTTTCTTCCAAGGTTGTTTGCTATACATGTGTCCACAGAAAAGTAGCATCAAATGAATGTCAATGGCACTCATTCAGAAGATGTGTAGAAACACAAGAAACCCAAAGAGAATTTTTCTCCAAAACAGGGAGGTATTTGTGGAGAAACATTTGTTAGTCCAGTCCTCAGAGGATAGGTATTACTAAATGAAATTAGGAGAGTAAGTCTCTTAAGGCTAAGAAGTAAGAATGAGCCATGTGAGGGAGGAATACCCGTATGTACACACATAATGTTCTCATAACTGCCTACATGAAACTTAATATTACAATATTAATATTTTTTAAAGACTTTATTCGAGGGGCACCCGAGTGGCTCAGTGGGTTAAAGCCTCTGCCTTCGGCTCAGGTCATGATCTCAGGGTCCTGGGATTGAGCCCAGCATCCGGCTCTCTGCTCAGCAGGGAGCCTGCTTCCCCCTCTCTCTCTGCCTGCCTCTCTGCCTACTTGTGATCTCTCCCCTCTCTGTCAAATAAATAAATGAAATCTTTAATAAAAAAGAAAAGACTTCATTCAAGACAAAGAGTACAAGCGGGGGGTGGGGTGGGCAGAGGGACAATCAGACTCCCTGCTGAGCAGAGAGCCTGACACAGGGCTTTATCCCAGGACCCTAAGATCATGACCTGATCTGAAGTCAGATGTTTAACTGACTAAGCCCCCCAAGTGCTCTACAATATTAATATCTCCAACAGAAAAACACAATATGAAAAAATTAATGCTTTCTGATTTTTGTTATTTATATATTTTAGAGAAAGGCATACTTTGAGATAATTTTAAATACATATATATATATATATATATATATATATACTTATGTACATATGTATATTTATGTGTATACTTTTAGCAAATACAATTTGTCATATCAAACTTTGGGGCTATGAGAATGTCCTAAAAAGATCAGATCGAGATTGAAAATATTGATTTGGAGATCAACCTAGTGATGAAACAAATTTAGGCAAAGCCCTCCACCATCTATGTGGTTTTTGAGTATTCGCATTTTGACGGTAAGCAAGAGTTCCAATTGACACAGATCGAGATGAGTAAAATTGCTAAACAGATAAATTAGAAACTGAAAGAGGGAAAAAAACAACTATTTTCTCATAGTAAAAATAGTGAAGGACAAGAAGGTAAAACAAAACTCAGAAGTCAATATCATTAGAAATTGAGCAAGAACTAGATATAGAACAAGAAAGTGATACCAATATACTTGATCATTTAATCCAAAAATGATGGAAAATATGCCTGAGAATGCATCTTGCCAACAACAGGAGTTATGCTTACAATCACAAGATTTTAGAACATCCTGAAGATAATGCAAACACATACATGGATATGTAGATAAATATTAAATAATTGTTTATTTATTAAATTTATTATTTATTAATATTAAACTTAAAAAATGACTCTTGTTAAGTATTGGTAACTTTCATCTTTATAAGTACTCCAGAATTCAAACATAAAATGAATTCCCTTATATTTAAATCTGCCTGACAGTATGACGGCTTTAAATAATTCATCATGGAAAAGTTAAGTTGCTTTATTTTCAAGATGACACAAAGAACAGCTTTCTCATCTGATGAATATACAGGTTTTACAGTCGGGAAGCCCCACTTATTTGTATTGAGCATTATGTTCCCATTGACTCATATTTACTTCTCCACACAGGATTTTTTTTATATGTCTCACATTAAAAGTAATTCCAAACAATATGGACTTTCCATTATACTTTATCTTCTTGACATTTTATGTTTAAGCTAGACTTGCTCTATGCTAACTCAGATGAATTCTCACCAAGTAACATATAATGCTAGAGTTTAGAACTTGGTGGCAATTATAATTCTAGGATTTTTGCGTATGTGGAATATCGCATGCCACCTATTACTTATGGAGACTGGAATGATAAAATCATGAAATAAAGTCAACAGAATATTTTTTTACAAAGATATTTTCAAAATAATAAAGAGGCCAAAACTTTCTTTTTAAAAAAGGAAACAAAAGGCTCTTTGAACTCTTTAGAGTTCAAAGTTTAAAAGAACCAATTGATAAAAAAATCCAGTGAAATGCACATGTTATGAGCAGCAACATTTGGGATAAATGTGAGAATGCACTTATCTAAGTATATTGTTTCCTTGGATCTCTCAGAATGAATGCCTGCATTAAACATCTATAAATGCCTATTTATTTATTTATTTATTTATTTATTTATTTTTTTATGTAAATGCCTATTTAATCTTGGGTGATGTGAGTAACTCAGTGTAAGTAAGGAAAATAATTTATAAATAATACTCAGTTATTAAATCATAAATTCAAATGATCAGATTGCTGCACATGCTCGAAGATAATTCAATGAGAATATTCATAAGTGAAAAATGTGAAGCTCAGAGAAAAAGAATGTTAGTGTTAGATAGTGTTCTACAGGAAGAACATTTGAGGTCATATCTTTTGAGTCATAGTACAGTGTTAATAATGCTACTGTGGATGAGGGAACAGTTACAAAAGCAAGGAGCCAGTATCTGGAAGCAATCTTGTTTCATTTAAATTAAGTAACTGATTAGAGGGGAGAGGTCTACATTATACATTATTGCATGCAATGCATTCTTTGGAAATTATCCTGTTTTTGGAAATACAGTAATACTTTTTATCAGAGACAGTTCTTGCTTTCGAATAACAGATGTCAAGTTTGACTATGGGAAAACAGCAAATAAATTTATTGGAAAAATATTGTGCAACTGTCAAAACTGACGAGGGCCAAAATCAGGTTTGGAATGTGGGAACCAAAAGTTAGATAGTAAGAAACAATGTTATGTACTCACCATTGAAGCAGTGTAGCTAGAATGACCATTAAGTCATACAACTGCCACTAGACTCGCCCACAAGGCTGCTGTACTCACTTCTACTACATCTGGACCTTGAGAACCTCACCATCATTGTGAAAAATTTCTCAATTGTCTCTCCATACGTCCATCATTTGTTTCAGGGTGCTGGAACATAAAATTAACATGCATATGTCATTGGTATAAATTCTAACTAAAAGGGTATAAGAAGAAAGTGTCAGATCCCTGAGAGTTCAGAGGTGAAAAGGTTCTATTTATCAGAGTACATATATTGGATTGTTCCAGGAAAGTCAAGAAGGTGTTTGAGTGCTGCTGCTTAATCAGAAAATGGCAGATGTCTGCAACATATTTCTGCAGTGTTAGTCTCAATATTTTATTATAATTTGTGTTTTAAGTCTTTCTAACCTATGCAGGGATGAATTTCTAAAAGTAGAGCATATTTTTATATTTGGAGTTCTCTCTCCTCATAGTAAATGAATTTACTTACAGTAGTAATGCTTACATTTGTTCTTTCATTTCACAGAGCCTTATTTATCATTTTATAACTATCATAGTAGTGATTCTAAAGATACATTTGCAAATTAAAATGCATTTGTATATTTTTGGAATGCCAGACAAGATCGATATTATAAAGAAGACACTCATTCTATATATCTGTAACGCACTACAAAAACCACTTTCTTCACCTTCACTCATGAATTATGCTTTGTTAAACAACTTAGTATAAAGGGCAAAGATGTTAATTTCATTTAAAAATCACACCAAATGGTGTGAAAGTATTAAGATAGCACCTTTTATATATGCATCAACTTGACTTCTAAGAAGAACGACTAAAGTTTCTTTTTGAAACTTGTGACTTGAAAATCGTCTGTTGATACATAAAAAATATATAAAAAAATATCCAAATAATTTATTAGACTGAAAAGAATATTAAAATCAATTATTCAAGCCACAAATTTTGGTAAATGAGAAAATTGAGACTCAAAGAAATTAGATGATTCATGTGTTTGTACTATAAGTACATTTTGGGGAAAAAAAAGGAGAGAAAATTTGGTTTTTTTTCTACTTTCCAGTGCTTTCATCATGTTGGAGCTACGGTGGTATTTTTTAAATAAATGTTATATTGACTTCTTTAATTTAGCCATATGCATTTAAGTTTCTTCCATGTCTTTTCATGATTTGATAGCTCATTTCTTTGTACTGCTGAATAGTATTCCATTTTCTGGCATTCCACGGTTTATTTATCCAGTCACCTACTGAAGGAAATCTTGGTCACTTTCAAGTTTTGGCAATTATGAACAAAGATGCTATTAGTATTTGCATGCAGGTTTTTGTGTGGACATAAGTTTTTAACTCTTTTGGGTAAATAACAAGAAGCATAATTGCTGTTTGCGTGGTAAGAGTATGTTTAGTTTTGTAAGAAACTGCCAAATTAACTTCCAAAGTATTACTATTTCACACCCAGTTGCTTTTTGTCCTCATAAGTATTTGGTATTGTCAGTGTTCCATATTTTATCATTCTGGTAGGTATGTAGTGGTATCTTATCATTATTTTAATTTTCATTTCCCTGATGGCATATGTGGATTATATCTTTATGTGCTTATTTGCTATCTGTTTATATTCTACGGTGAGATGTCTGTTAAGGTCTTTGGCCCCTAAAAAAAAAAAAGTAAAAATAGATTAAAAATAAAAATAGAATTTTTGAGTCACCTTTAATTTCAGTCAGTGAAATATTTATCTTTGCTTGCATAAAATATTGTAAACTTCAAGTTATATTTACCAGATAATTAAAATTAAATCCTAGTTCTAGCCCAATACAATTCTTGAACAACTGGTAAAAAAGCATAACCATTAATCCTAATTTATGGGGAGAGATACTGATAGAGAAAAGCACCACATTCTAAGTTTTATGTGAGATTTTTAAAATTCCTGACTTGATATAAATATTTTTCTCAGTTGTGTGAAAGAATTATCCTGTAGCTATCTATGTATATTCAATTTGTTAAATCTTTATATTGTCATGTCATCTACCTTGTAATTATTCAGATCTACATTTCAGTTTGTGTTGGTGTACAGGGGTGAATTTTATGAAATGAGAAAGTGACTCATCTAATATTTTTACTAGCTAGAACAGCCATACCCTTGAATCCATTTTTTTTTTCTAAATACATATTTAAACACACATAGAGGGGTGCCTGGATGTCTCAGTCACTTAAGTGTTTATTTTCTGCTAAGATCATGCTCAGATCCCAGTCAGGGTCCTGGGATCAAGCCCCTCATCAGATTCCCTGCTCAGCGGGGTGCCTGCTTCTCCCTGTCCATCTGCCTCCACTCCCCAATTTGGCTCTCTCTTTCTCTCTGTAAACTAAATAAATAAAATCTTTAAAAATATAAATAAAGCTCACATATAAAAATACAGCAAAATTTGCAACACAGGTTCATGTTTTTATAAGCTAATAATTTCAGGGTCAACCTTTATTTCTCTTCTCCTGTGTCTTCTCTTCCAGAAATGTTTCTAAAGTTTTGCTTTATTGTCAAATTGTACTAAAATCTAAGTCCAAGTCCTCAATATTTCTTACTTAAAAATCAAAGCATCTCCTCCCGCTCTTTTTGCCACCATTCTTTTGTTCCTTTAACTTTTCTTTACATAGCTGTTAAAATTATTTGTAATGTCACCCTCAAGCTTGAAATCTGTTTTGCCTGTATGTGAAGACCATACCCCGCAGTATTATCTGTAAGCCTCTCAAAACACAGTCAAGCTATAATTCAGCCTGTTGATGTTCTCTCACTCATAGTCAGCTGTGCCAATCTGATCCCCATATATGGAGTTGTTTTAAACTGCATACATTTCTTTTCAGCCATCTTCTTTTCTGTTGTGTTTTATTTTCTTCTATTATATGTACTAAGCAATTCAAGTACCTATTTACTTGACCTATGACGGTTTTTCAGCCCTAAAGAATTTTGAGTATTTTGTTGAAGTACAGTGAGTCACATGTAGTATGTAATCCAAGTATAGTATGTGTTGTGAATTTGCATCACATTTAACAAAAAATAAAATAAACACAAAAGCAAACAAGATTTATACTTACTATGGAGTACCTAATAGGTCACATATGGTAAGAGATCATATTACACATGTGTAATACTCATGGTCAATTTCTGAGCATTTCTGCACTCCTTAGGGATGCATTTATGTTGTTTCAAAAGATTTTATACACAGGCATATGTAAAAATATTCAAATATGCATAAATATGTATATATGCACAAATATTCAAATACATAAATTCTTTTAAAATAAACATATATATACAAATAAATATACACAAATAGTAATATATGTTTACATAAATTTGTTTTTAAATATTGAGAACAGTACAGATAAGGAGGTCTTTATAAAAATATTTATAGTATGCAGGCTTATGCATGACTATGTGTATGCATGTTTTCATGCATTTTCAAAAGAATTTGTATAGATTCTTTACTTATCAGCATCATACTATGAAGTAGTATAATTTGCATTCAGCGCAAATACTTAAAGTGACCATGTTTTGTAATATATATCATTTTCTCTCTTTCCATTAGGTAGAAAATGATTGTCCGTGTTCACTTACTGTGAAGATCTGAAATCAGACAACTACAGCTTTGACTCTCCCAAGTGTTTCAGGATGTAAATGTAGTCTGACCTTTCCCTGATGGGCAGTTAAATCATGGACACGCTAAACAATTTACTTTGGACTGTCCTTTCAAAAGATGCTCTGGCTTCTCTCTTGAATGCGCACTAAGCATTTATAACTGACAAGGAAAAGAAAGGAGACTGTGAACTGGAAAGCTATCTTACCATGAAAATTACGAGCACATCTTGCATCTGTCCAGTCCTAGTGTGTCTCTGTTTTGTGCAGAGGTGTTATGGAACTGCTCACCACAGCTCCATCAAGGTGACCAGAAACCAGACCAAACATATTGAAGGGGAAACCGAAGTCCACCACCGTCCCAAAAGGGGATGGGTGTGGAATCAGTTCTTTGTTTTAGAAGAACATATGGGACCAGATCCTCAGTATGTTGGAAAAGTAAGTTTTTCTTATATTTTTTTCCTATTCTAAGGAATTATGGGATAAGATGAGAGTGGGGTTGGGTTGGTTTTGGAAAAGACATGGAAAGTATAATGAAATATGCTATAGGATACTATTATTTATACTAAATGGTTTAAAATATTGACTGTTAAAAAAAATGAACTTTAGCAGTCATGTCACCTCTCCTTAAACATTAGTCCGTCCATGCTGGACTGGATGTTCTTCATCGGTATATTACTCTTTACATTCTTTTGTATAAAATGGAAATGTTTAATTGAACACACAATTGGGCAATTTTGTGATTATTACCATGAAGGTATATTGCAATTCACAAAGTCATTTGTTGGTGCATTGATATTTATAGTGTAATTTAATCTTTTGTTAATGCACGTGAAGCAAAAAGGACACACTTTTTCATGACATCTGACTTATTTTTATTAATTGTTACAGAAATTGTATTTGAATTTAAGTCATCGTTTAAGAGCACATGGATATTTTTTTCAATTCCCCGAATTAATTTCCACTCAAATGCTGATATATTTTAAATGTACATTCAATATACCCAGGAGGTACAGATTTTCTTGACATTCCAAAAGAATGAAGTTGATAAAATAATCAGTAACTTCAGACCAACTTTCCTTTCTCTCTAAAATACAAGACAATTTAATGGCTTATCAAACCCTTTAGGAAATTGTGTGCTCAGTAAAAGGGGACAGCTTAACCAAGTGTCATGTTGGCTCCAGGGTAGAGAATAGCATGGGAGGTGGAGAGACCTTCTGATGAATTATGGATCATGGGAAACAGCCACTTAGATTTGTTCAGTACCTCTGGGAGAAACAGTAAGCACAGCAGTAGAATATCCATGACTGCAGGCTCAATGAATTCTATCTCCCTGCTTGACTATTTATTTTCATTTTAGCACTGTTAGTACTTAAAAAAAAAAAGAAAAAAAAGTACTCCATCCAAACCATGATGCTTCCCTCATGTGTAGGCAGTTCAGGATCACGAGTCATCTGCTTTACCCCTCATCCAAAAGGGAGGCACTGGGTTGCAGCTGTATTTTCCATAGCCAGCAGGAGCTGCAGAGTCAGAATGTGGTACATAAAAAAAAGATCTGAACCCATTCTATCATTTTCTTATATGCATATTAAAATGAGACAAAGCAACTCATCTTCATCATTTCCTTTTTTCTTTTTCCTACAAAGTATTCCACAAAGTAAATGGGAACAAATGTGCTGAAATAAAATAAAATATACTTCATTACTTGAAAGTTTTTTGGTTGTGAACTTCAAAGTACTTTTCTATAATAATTTATTATCCTTGAAAAGGAGAAAAATAAGAAACAAAAAATTTCCCCCCTTTAGGGGTATACCAAAAGGAAAACATATTTTATTATTATATGTATTCAGTTATGTATATTTCTTGTCAGTTCAATCGAAGTGAAAAAAAATTTGCACTAAAGGGACAGATCATACAACTTTCATTTCGTCTTGTGTCATCTCATTTGGTAAACGATGAACCGTAATAGGTAGATCAGTTTCAAACATTCTTTCTAGGCTAGAATGCCGGTGAACATAGGGTTGAGAGCTTGTTACCCACAGGCAGGGGTGGAGGTCTATGAAGTTGGTCATATTTGTGGAGGTTCTGAAGAAATCGATATCTACTCTATTGTTTATAGTAACAGTGGACAAATATAATGGGTCATACCCGAGGATATAGTTCTTTTATTCACTATCTGACCTGATCCACTCACTTGGTCTTTCTTCTCTATTCTAATCTTCCTTTATGAGAAATTCTAACATAATTGTATAGATTCTTTCCACTCACTTAGTACTATAAACATACATAAAAACATTGCTGATTTTTTAAGACTATAAAACTCAATCCATATGAGGATATAATTTTATATAAGCTATCACACAAATTCTAAAATTTATGCCATCCACAAACAGCTATCATTGGAGTACACTGTCTTCAGGAGATACCAATGATTAGTAAGTGAAGAGCTAGATTTGAGTTGTAGCTTCTCTGCTTATTATCTGCATTATAGGTGGAAGTGTCTTTAATTCTCCGTATTTCTGTGTCCTTAATGGTAAAAGTGGGAAATACTGTTTGGCATTTCTGATACTAATTCAACTATGAACGTTGGTTTATGATTTAGATCATGAGTCAGTTAAATTACAGTTGGTGTGCCAAATTCAGCCCATGCACATTTTGGTATTGCCTACATACTAAACAAGTTTGGGGTTGTTTGTTCTCATTTTTAAGTTCTTGATTTTTTTAAATAATTTTTGTGACATATGGAAATTATATGAAATTCAAATTTCAGTTCCATGACTAATGTGTTTTTTATAAAACAGCCACACTTATGCATATATGTATTATATATGGCTATTTTCAAGCTGCAATGGTAGAATGAAGAGGTGGCCAGAGAAAGTAAGGCACTCAAAGTCTAAAATATTTACTAATGGCATTTGCAGGAAATGTTTGTGAGCTCCTAGATGAGATGTATGTCTCACCTAGTATGCTGTGAATGCTTTAGAAGCGAGTCCTGGGACTACTTCATCTTAACACATACAGTATCTATCTCAGTGCCTGCCGTAGTGATCAAATGGTAATTCGTGGAAAGTGCTCCATGAACTATAAACTTTTGTAGCTATGTTAATGGTTGTGATAATTATTTGAAATTATTGAAGCAAAAATCTTGCTAATAATTACTTTTATGATGGACAGAATTTTTGAAAGTTTTGAAATTTTCAAATGGTGAAAATTTTTACTTCACCATTTTCACTGGGGTACAATTGCCCCATAGATATTTTAATGAATGTTTATTAACTCTGCTGTTTTAATTTTTATTGTTGTTTCATTCCTGTTTCATGCAATTATATAATGATATATATCATTCTATAATGATATGTAGAAGTGTTCTTCTACACATATTTAATGTATATATAGGTATGTCTGTGGGAGAAGTTTCCAAAAGTGAGATTCTGATTCAGATAAATCAATCTTTAATTTTGGTAGATACTACTAGATCCTCCTCCATAGGTAAGGTAGTATTTTGCATTTCTCTCCCTGATGTAGAAATGTGACTATTTTTCTACAGCAATGCCAGTAATGGGATTGTAAAACGTAGAATTTTGCAAATTTAATAGGTGAAAAATAGCATCTTTGTGTAGTTTTGGTGTATATTTTTCTTATGAGTGAAATTCATATTTGAGGGATACAAATTTTTTTTTACTAACTGTTCATGTCCTTTGATATTATATTCTTTTGTTAGACTATTTAACATATCAATATGAATAGTTCTTTATATCATAGGTGTGATACTTTATTGCCGATGATATAAGTTATCAATAGTTTTTTTCACAGTTGACATTTCTCTTTGGACTTTGTTTATAATTTCTGCTTTATAAAAATTTATTGTTTTAACATAGGAATTCCTAGTATTTTTTTTGTTCTTTGTATTTTTCCCCAATATTTTCTTTGTTGACATATAATTAACATACAGTGTTATATTAGTCTCAATTGTACAGTATAGTGACTCAGTGGTTCTATGCATTACTCAATGCTCATCATGGCAAGAGTACTCTCAATACCCTTTATTTGACACATCCCCCCACCTGCCTCTCCTCTGGCAACTACCAGTTTGTTCTCTGTGTTTAATTGTTCCTTAATCTCTGTTTTCTTTGTTTTGTTTTTTAAATTCTGTATATGAGTGAAATCATATGGTCATCATCTTTCCCTATTTTACTTATTTCACTTACGTTATAGTGTCTAGGTCCACCCAAGTTGTTGTATATGGCAAGAGCTCATTCTTTTTTATGACTGTGTCATAAAATATATATTTATATAAATATATATTTTATGAAACATATATTCATGTATATATACATATGTGTGTGTGTGTGTGTGTGTGTGTGTGTGTATATATATACACACATACATACACTGCATCTACCTTACCCTTTTATCCATCAACTACTTGAAATGTTTCCATATCCTGGCTATTATAAATAATGCTGAATAAACATAAGGGTGCATATATCTCTTTGAATTAGTGTTTTTATTTTCTTTGGGTAATACCCACTAGTGCAATTACTGGATCATACAATAATTCTATTTTTAATTTTTTAGGAAACTCCATACTCTTTTCCACAGGGACTGTACCAGTTTACATCCCCACCAATAGTGCAGGAGGGGTTCTTTTTTCTTCAAATCCTTGCCAATACTTGCTATTATTATTATTGTTTTTTTATTATTCCAGCCACCCTAACAGAGGTAAGGCAATATTTCATTTCACCTGTCAGAATAGCTAGAATCAGAAAGACAAGAAAGTCCTAGTATTCTTTGACTAAACCGTATTTTTAAAAATATTTATTTGAGTAAGTGAGTGAGAGAGCATGAGTGGGGGAAGGGGCAGAGGCAGAGGGAGAGGGAGAAGTGGGCTCCCCACTGAGCAAGGAACCCAACATGGGGCTCCATCCCAGAATGCCCGGGTCGGGATCTGAGCCAAAGGCAAACACTCAACCGACTGAGCCACCAAAGTGCTCCTTGACTGAACCATATTTGTGTTTGATTTGGAGTCTTTTGAAATTTAAGGTTATTGGTGTTCATAATTAGTGACAGTAGGTTAAAAAAAAAAAATACATTCTTCAGGCCTTAACATAAATAGTTTATCACATATATTAGAAAATATTACTTACTAGATAAAAAGTGATGTGAAAGTAGAAATGCTTATATTAGAGACCAGAAATTATAACTTAGAATACAGTTGAATTTCTGTTTTTTAGCCACTCACTATTGGCTATTTCTATGTCTGTGTCTCATGTTTCCTAATAGATTGTACCTTAGATGTACAGGTTGTAATTGCAAAGTGTATTCCAAATATTTAATCATATGTAATTGGTACCATTTACCTAAAAATATACATTGCAAATAATGTCTGTTAATGCACAACTGCTGGCAATAGGTTTCATATATTTCCAGTGGTAACTCCTTGTGATTAGCTATATGCTTTGCTCCATAAATATGTATTATTTTCAGTTGAATAATATTTTTTTAAGATTTTATTTATTTATTTGACAGAGAGAGAGAGATCACAAGTAGGCAAAGAGGCAGGCACAGAGAGAGGGGGAAGCAGGTTCCCTGCTGAGCAGAGAGCCTGATGTGGGGCTCAATCCCAGGACCCTGAGATCGTGACCTGAACTGAAGGCAGAGGCTTTTAACCCACTGAGCCACCCAGGTGCCCCTCAGTTGAATAATATTATAGAAGATTACTTCTTTAACTAGCCAGGCGTTCTTATATAAAATATAAAGGAAAATCTGTTTTTCCAGGATATCTATAATGGATATTTTTTACATTGCATTATTTGATAATTAAGGAGAATGGAATAAAAATCAAAAGAAATAAGAGGCTAAAAAGTGTGTTTCTACTTAGCAGTGCATTTTAGGCTAAGAGATTTAGTCTATTCACAATTTTATGTTTAGATGTAGGGCTCTGTTGACATTGAAGATACATTTCATAATAAAAGTTAATGAAAATTTTTCAGAATAAGCAAATGAATTATATTCTCTTCACTTTCCTACATTTATGGTATATCTGCTATTTATAACAATTAGAAATTTTTCTAGATATAAACCATAACTTGTACAAGCTATTACTTACATCTATTAAGAGTTTTGTTACTGGGGTGCCTGGGTGGCTCAGTCAGTTAGGCAGCTGCCTTCGGCTCAGGTCACGATCCCAGGGTCCTGGGATGGAGCCCAATGGTCCTGGGATCAAGCCCCACATTGGGCTCCCTGCTCAGCAGAGACCCTGTGTCTCCCTCTCCCTCTGCCTGCTACTCTGCCTACTTGTACTCTCTATTTCTGTGTCAAATAAATAAAAAAAAACCCTAAAAAAAAAAGAGTTTAGTTACTAAAATTTTACCACTCTCTCCCTCCAATCTGCCTCCTATCCTGAATAGATGAGTATAGACTACACACAATTATTCTCAAATTGTCTTATTAAAAATAATAAATATGTAGAAGATAAGCAAGGGATTTTAGTAAAATAAAAGAGCTAAGAAATAATCTTGCCAAATTTTTCAGTGGAAAGTAACAATGCTCAAAACAATTAAGTGACCTCTTCTTGTTCACAGGATTAGTTATGGCAGTGCCAAAGAAGGGATTGTAAGGTATCTGATTCTTTAGTGAGAATCAGTTTCTAATAAACAGTGCATGAAATTCTTCTCTTATCATCACTCTTACTGCCATTATTCCATGTTTTTTTCTTTCTTTAAAAGAGAACCTTCAAAAAAAAAAGAGAACCTTCAAATATCTTTTAATATGAAGTGCTTTAGTTTCTAATTAAATAAATGATTTTGAGGTTAAAAAGAGAATAAATCATGCAGAAAGGATAGGGAAGGTTCAAGCTTTTCAGAAAAGAATGTATGATATCTTTAATGTCATTATGAGCTCTGAATTAAAAATTAAGTGTGCAGCAGGAAAAGGTCCCAATTGTCATGTAATATTGTCAAGATGGTAATTTGATGAACATTTTATCATAACTTCCTTGAAATGGAAAACTTCGTGTATCAAAACATGGCATTTGAATTTTATACAGATGACAATGTGATGACATGATGTCATATGAAATTAATTATGACACATGATTCTATATGGAAATGGAATTTTCCAAATAGTTATCATGGAAATTTAACTATTTAGATCCAGTTCTCTAAGAAATTAGATGCATAGTAGAGGGTTTTTATTTGGTATATATTTCATTTAATTTGTAGAGAGTTAGAATCTTTTTTGAAGAAATCAGATTTCATTAAGGTTAATTAAAATTTTAGAGGATATATGATATTTTATTATTTAAATATAACTTAAAAATGTTTTAAGTTAATTAATGCATTTCTTAATGCTACACTGACAATTTTTAAAGGTCATAATACATATGCCATGGCCATGACATTTATATTTATTCACACTGTGAACTTTATATTACTATATAAAGGTATCCATCTGTGCGTGTGTGTGTGTGTGTGTGTGTGTGTGTGTGTGTGTGTGTGTATCTATGTGTGTGTGTTAGTGGTGCTAAACCAGAGTTGACTTTCATCCCTGGGAGCTTTGACAATGTCTAGAAACAATTTTTGCCAGGGATAAATTGTCTATTAGCTATACTTGGCATCATCAGTAGGCTCATGATTCTTAAAGGACCCAGAAAATGTTTTTAATGCATTTTCAAATTAGAATAAAATATGAAAATAAATATTACTCAGGCTGTATTATATTAGTCTTTATATCAATGTAATTATAAGCAGATTTTATCATTTTAATTGAAAATGGGGCCCAAAAGGAAAAATGATCCATGAAAATTCTAATGTGAATTTGATTTGGGGTTCAGTTTACTACTTTCTAAAATATAACTGTGTACTATTTCTTTTTAATTCATATACTTGATTTTTTAAATTTTAATTCCAGTGTAGTTAACGTACAATGTATATTAGTGTCAAGTGTAAAATATAGTAATTCAACAATTCCACACATTACCCAGTGCTCATCATGACAAATTTATTCTTTAATCTTTATCATGTATTTCACCCATCCGGCCATCCACATCCTCCACCAAGAAGAGGTCACTTTACTGTTTGGAGCATCATTGTTTTCTATTACTTGAAAAATTTGGCAAGGTGATTTTTTAGCTCCTTTATTTTACTAAAATTCCTTGCTTATTTTCTATGTATTTGTTGCTTTTAATAAAGCAACCATCAGTTTGTTCTATATAGTTATGAATCTGTTTCTTGGTTTGTCTCTAGCTCTCTCTCTTACGTTCCTTTAATCCTTTGTTTTATTTCTTAAATTCCACATATAAATGAAATCATATGGTATTTGTCTTTCTCTGACTGATTTATTTCACTTAGGATAGTATTCTCTAGCTCCATCCTTGTCTTTGCAAAAGGTAGGACTTCATTCTTTTTATGGCTGAGTAATATTCCATTGTATGTGTATAGATAGATTATAGATAGATAGATAGATGATAGATAGATAGATAGATAGATAGATAGATAGATAGATAGATAGATATAGATATAGATATATACCATTTCTTTATCCATTCATCAGTCAATGAACGTGTGGGCTCCTTCTTTTATTTGGCTATTGTAAATAACACTGCCATAAACATCAAGGTGTATGTATCCCTTTGAAATAGTGTTTTCGCATTCGTTGGGTAAAAACTCAGTATGCAATTACCAGATCATAGGGTAGTTCTATTTTTAACTTTGAGGCACCTTCATATTGTTTTTCACAGTGGCTGCACCACTTTGCATTGGTACCAACAGTACAAGAAGGTTCCTTTTTTCCACATCCTTCTGAACACTTGTTGTTTCTTGTGTTTTTTATATTACCCATTCTGATAGGTGTAAGGTGATAGCTTATAGTTTTGATATTCATTTCCCCGATGATGAGGATGTTGAGAATCTTTCATGTGCCTGTTGGCCATCTGTATTTTCTTCTTTGGAGAAATGTCTGTTCATGTCTCCTGCCAATTTTTAATTGGGTTATTTATTTTTAGGGTGTTGAGTTGTATGAGTTGTTTATATATTTTGGGTACCAACCCTTTATTGGATATGCCATTTGCAAATATCTTTTCCCATTCAGTAGGTTGCCTTTGAGTTTTGTTGATTATTTCCTTTGGTGTGCAGAAGCTTTGTATTTTGATGTAGCCCAAATACTTTATTTTTGCTTTTACTGCCCTTCCCTGAGAAGAAATATCTAGAAAATTTTGCTATCAGGGTACCTGGGTGGCTCAGTCAGTTAAGCATCTCACTCTTGATTTCTGCTCAGGTTATGATCTCAGGGTCATTAGATTGAGCCCTACAGTGGGCTCTGTGCTGGACATGAAGCCTGCTTAAGAGTCTCTCTCTCCCCACCCCCCCAACCTCCCACTCACTCTCAAAAGAAAGAAATAAAGACAGAATAAAAAAATTAAAATGTTGCTATGGTAGATTTCAGAGAAATTACTGCCTGTGCTCTCTTCTAGGATTTTTTTGGTTCACTGATATGCTTTATAAATTTTAAAGTTAATACCTTTACAGTAATCCTAAACAATAAAAATAATTTAGGATGTTTAAACACTCTTAGCTTTCCACTTTTCATATTATATTTGTCTAATATCTTTTCCTCATTAAAAAGTACTTTCTAGATTTTTCATGATTAAAATTATTTAAACATTAGATTTCACTTGGATTTACTCAGATTTACCAATATCTATGTTTTCGATTGCTCCTACCCTTCTTTTTCCTTTTGGTTTGATTTTTTTTTTAAGATTTTATTTATTTATTTGACAGAGAGAGAAATCACAAGCAGGCAGAGAGGCAGGCAGAGAGAGAGGGGGAAGCAGGCTCCCTGCTAAGCAGAGACCCTGAGATCATGACCTGAACCGAAGGCAGAGGCTTTAACCCACTGAGCCACCCAGGAGCCCCATGGTTTGATTTTTTGATTGCTTATATACGATCATTCATTCATTCATTCATTCACTTATTTAAAGATTTTTTATTTATTTATATGACGGAGAGAGACAGTGAGAGAGGAACACAAGCAGAGAGAGTGGGAGATGGAGAAGCAGCCTTCCCACCGAGCAGGGAGCCCGATGTGGGACTTGATCCCAGGATCCCAGGATCATGACCTGAGCTGAAGGCAGACGCTTAACAACTGAGCCACCCAGGTGCCCCTACAATCATTTATTTAATTTCTATATAGCATATTAGTAGTAAAAGCTTTTTTTTTTCTTTTTTTTACTGAATCATTGTTTTGTGTGTATGGGATTCTATAATGAGTTTTTCCATTATTGTTTTATTAAAGATATATTGTATGGTGAATTCTATTTTTGATGAAAAATCTGTTGTGATTTCATTTTTAATTTCCTCTTTTGCTTAGGTTGATTTCAGGATTATCATTGTTTTCTTAGTGGCCTCTGGATGTACTAAGGTGTCTCGGCTTTGATTATTTTCCTCTATCTGGCATTCTATTTCTTTCAGTCTGTATCTTAAGTAAATAGGGGTGCCTTTACACAATACTATAAACTGAGTGGTTTAAACAACAGAGTTATTGTCTCACCATCCTAGAGCCTAGAAGTCTGAAATCAAGATATTGGCAGAGTTGATTCCTCTTGTGGTCTCTGAGGGAAGACTTTTTTTTTTTTTGGAAGACTTTTTTAATGCCATTCTCCTTGGCTTGCAGATAGCTATCTTTATGTTCACATGGTATTCTTATGTATATGCATCTCTGTGTCCAAATTTTACCTTTTCATAAGAACATCAGATTAGAGTCTGCTTAATGACCTCATTTTAACTTAATTAGCTCTGTAAAGAGCTATTTCTAAAAAAGTACTGGGGCTTCAACATATGTAAACTTTCAACATATGAATTTTGCTGGTATAAAATTAAACCCACAGCAGTGTAGAATCAGTACTTATATAATTATTGAGATTTTTTAAAAAGACTTTATTTATTTATTTGACACAGAGAGAGAGAGATCACAAGTAGGCAGAGAGGCAGGCAGAGATAGAGCGGGGAGCAGGCTCCCCACTGAGCAGAGAGCCCAATGTGGGGATGTGGGGCTCCATACCAGGACCCTGAGATCATGACCTGAGCCAAAGGCAGAGGCTTTAACCACTGAGCCACCCAAGCGCCCCAATTATTGAGATTTGTATACTTAATTGTGGAACTATAGAATATGTTGTTCCTTTGCATTTTTTTATTTCCTCAGTTATTGTTTCATTCTGAAAATTTTATTTGATATAATTTCTAATTTCTGGCATACAAATCCTCTATGTTGCATACTTAGTATGTTCTTCGACTTACACATGAATATTAATTAGAATATATTTTTAAATTTCTAATTGTATTTGGTTCCATTTTTACTTTTGTTTCTTCTCATAGGATTTTAATTATTGCAAACCACTAATTAATCTTGTTCAAATTTTCTAATTTATGTTTGTGCTTGATGAATTTTCATAATTCTTTTGTTTATTCACTTTCTGTTATAGAGATTTGATCCCAGTATGCCTTTTAAAATTTTACATTCATTTGTCCTCAATGGTATCCATAAGTAGGAATAGGGATTTTGTTTAGATTTCTCCAAAATATAGCTTGAGAAATATCAAAGGAAAGCCACTTGTCTTTTTGGCTGCTTGCAATAATTGGTTTTATAAATCTGAACGAATATTAATTTTTAATTTTCACAGTAGTTTCTTGTTCATACATTCAGTGGAAATAGCAACAACAGTAATACCAATAACATTGAAAAAAAAAAAAAACTTACACCTTTCATCTGGGCTGCAACTTTTGGTTTCCGTTTGTTGCAGAACTCTTATTGGAATCAAGAACTTCTACTAGACCATTAACTTTCTTGTACTTTGTGAAGCTAGTGGGTAAATAGTCTAATTTTCATTTTATACAATTTTTAACTCTTGCTTTTTTCAGATACCTTCATTCTGAAAGTTTTATACCTTGAGGAGACTGAAAGTTATGATTTCAAATAGTCAGGAGATGCAAAACCCAAATTCTTCATACCCAGGGGTTTCATCCAGTGTAATTTCCCCCAGAGAGATGAAGCAGGCTGCTAGTTGGAAATGACCTCCCTGGTACTAAGTTCTCTCTCCTTTCCTTTTCTCCTGAGAATTATCTTTCATTGCTTTTAGCTCACCCATATAATACTTCAACTTTTATTTTCTATACATCATTTTGACCATTTATAGTAAGATACATGTCTTTTTCAGCTTTGCCATTTTATTGGCCATATCTTGCCTCTGGTTTTTCCCTATACAGAAACAATACTCAGATTAGGTAATCTTCTTAATATCTCTTCTGGATATAAAAAATTGGATATGAAAATTTGGATTTTCCAAAGTTAAATAATTATATAGTAGAAAAATCAAGTTTTACCATGCTTCAATATTTTCATGTAAAGTGGAGATTAATCTAAATATTTCCAAGATATCAAAGAGTAGAAATATACATTCCAAAAACCTTATTGTGCTTCTTAACTAATTAAAGTCTGATTCAGTTCAACATGTATTTTCCCTAAGGAAATGAATAATTTTTGACATGGATATTCTTCTCAGGATACCGGTTTCATTATTTTATAGATTTTTATTCAATGGATTTTGAACACTGCATTGTACTAGATTTCACATAATAAAAGTATTTAATTCAAAAGTTGAGCCACAGGCTCTTCAGATGCATCCAGATTTTTATTTTTGTTTTTAAAATTCATAAAATATCAAGCACTCATTTTAAGAATTAGAATGAATGTAATCAATTCCTTTCCTATAGGATATTTATTTTTCCTATATATGACTTGTCACCATATTATTAGAAATTAAAACAATATATGATATGAAATAATTTTCTCTACCAAAAAATACTATAAAATATAAAACAAAACTAAACTATACTAACTTAATCATGACCTTTGGTTTGCATCATTAAGAGCTCTAGTTTGATTTCAGGTGAGTTTATTTAAATAAAAATTGCAGACTGCTTAGGATATATTAATTCATTCAAAATTTATTGAGTCTTTTCTTTGCTCTGATCACTACCCTAGGTATTGTGTATATGATTACAAACAAAGGAGATATATTAGAAGACCTTGACATTAAACCAACATTCACACAAATACATATTTAATTATGAATTGTGATGAGGATTATGGGAAAAAATGTGCTCTGTGTAATGTGAAAGCCAGACTGGTGATAACTGAACTCTCTGAGGAAAGAACAGTTGGAATGTTATCTAGAAATGAATAGGAGCTAATTAGTCCAAATTAGTGGTATGCTCATGACTGTTGGGAATGGAGGCAAGTCCGTAGTGAAGGAATAACACATGTAAAGATCTTGGCATAGAAAAGACTCTTTGGATTTGAGATTCAAAGAAAGACTCAGGTGCCTATAACTCATATTTAGAGAAATAGAGAGATATTGTTGACTTTTAAGAAGAAAATTACATGACATCATTATTTTTATTATTAGGCAACCACTTTGCTCAATGAACAACTGAATTTCAGGGAAGAAGCTCAGGAAAATCAAAAGTAGTTGAATTTCTGTAAAGGAGCTAATATAGAAACAGAAAGTAATAGAGTGTAGTTTGCTTACTTACGTTTCCGTAATGACTCAAGGGATGAGGTATTCACGGACTGGATAACGTGTTATAGACTCAGGAGAAGACTTGAGACATATATACAAGTCACTGTGGTGGAAGTCACATTGGATAGGTAGCCTTGATTTTTCTACTATATAATTATTTAACCTTGGAAAATCCAAATTTTCAAATGGAGTTTTATTATGCACATTAATAAAGCAGATGAAGGAAATGATTACAGGGATAGTATTCACTTCAAAATTCACTGCTTCAGGGACACCTGAGTGGCTCAGTTGGTTAAGCACCTGCCTTCGGCTCAGGTCATGATCCCAGAGTCCTGGGATCGAGCCCCACATCAGGCTCCTTGCTCAGCAGGGAGCCTGCTTCTCCCTCTGCCTCTGCCTGCCTCTTTGCCTGTTTGTGCTCTCTCTCTCTGACAAATAAATAAAATCTTAAAAAAAAAAATTCACTGCTTCAGCATGAGTTCAATGGCTTTAAGAAACTACAGTAAGCCATACACTGTACTAGATGTGGAGGTTATACTAATGAAATACACAGTCCCAGTCATTAATGAAGCTAATGAAGAGGAAGCAAATTCAAGGACAGATGATTGCATCACATTGCTAATGGTATAGTAACAGTGCTAAGCACAAGGGGTGATGGTACAAGAGGATATGTGACATACTTAAATTACATTCTCTTAAATTAGTTTGAACTAATATTTTGCTATCAATAGAAAATGAGACAGAATGTATTAGCTCAGAGAACTACAATAGAATCTTAGGAACAACATAACAAAGGTAGAGAAGTAACACTCAAAAATGTATAAGAATAGTCATTGGAGCACAGAGGGAATGTTGATAAGAGGGAGTGAGGATGAAACTAGAGAGAATGATGGGTCACAGATAACTCACCTAGAAGGAGATGCAAAGGAGACTATCCAGAAGTGGTTGTGTGTGAACTGAACGATTTTCCAGTGGGAAGTGACATGTGACATTTAGAATAAGTTTGGAGGCAGAGAAGATGCTTTACCAATGTACAAATCTAAACTTAAATTTGGTAATAATAATTTCAGAAGAAGAAATAAACCAAACAATGTTTTAGGATGTAGAATTGATAGATACCATCTTGACGAAGAGTGAGAAATGGGATGCAAAACCTTTTGAAGATAGTTGGCAAACTTCTCATGTCCTGGGGCTAAAGAGCAAAGGAGAAGGCTCATGTCTGATTGTGAGGGTGGTAGAGTTAAGTTTGAACTGGCTGTGTCCCGGATGCTTTGTGAGCACACTGGTACACAGGCACAGAGACATGCACTCAATGGATGTAGGATAAATGTAGGATGTAGGGAGACACTGGAGTGTAAGTGGTGATTAAAGCCGGGCATAGAAAGATTGCTAGGTGACTCAGCAGGTTAAGCTGTTGCCTTCGGCTGAGGTCATGATCCCAGGGTCCGGCATCAGGCTCCTTGCTCAGTGGGGAGCCTGTTCCTCTCTGCCTACTGCCTGCTGCTCTGCCTGCTTTTTCTCTCTCTCTCTCTGACAAATAAATAAGTAAAATCTTAAAAAAAAAATAAAAATAAAGCCAGACCTAGAGATTTAGGGATAATTAAATGGACTGTGGGATCAGAATGGAATTCTGGGGAACATGAAGTTTTAAGAGGAAAGAAAAAACTAGGTCTATGTTATGCCCAGATTTTGAGATCCCCAAAGATCACCAGGGAGCCGAGTCCGATGCAAAAGCAAAAGAGCCTTTATTCGAGCTAGCTCGACCTCAGTCTCCCACACTCACTGAGGCAGTGGTGTGATGTAGAGAAAGAGAGCGAGTTTAAAAAAGCACAGCAGTTTTATAGGGGGCTTGGTAACAGTTGGTGGGGTGATGCTCGTGGCTTGTGCCGGTTGGCCACAGGCCAGTTGCGCAGTTGGCGAGGTGTCCTTTTACACATTTTTTTTTGCTAACTCAAACTAGCTCAAGGACAGGCTAGGCTATATTTTAACATTCTAACATTCTGTGGTTTCTTTCTCAGGAGCCAGTATAACCCCAAACGTGGGGGTTATACACAGATAGCCGGTGTAGCACAGAACAGAGTTGGCCTTGGGTTATACACAAGATGGTGGGTGTAGCACAGAACAGAGTTGGCCTTGGGTTATACACAAGATGGTGGGTGTAGCACAGAACAGAGTTGGCCTTGGGTTATACACAAGATGGTGGGTGTAGCACAGAACAGAGTTGGCCTTGGGTTATACACAAGATGTTGGGTGTAGCACAGAACAGAGTTGGCCTTGCTCTGCTCTTTCAGTCTATATAAAAAGTTTGAAAATGAAATTCTGCAGAGCAGGCAGAAACAACAGGGCTGAAGTAGAATCATATATATAAGGAAGGAGGAAGTGGACAATGAACTCTGATGCTTGAGTGAGGATAAAATAACACTGTATTATCTACTTAAAAATGTGTTAGGAGGGTAGATTTCATCTTAAATGTTCTTACCACCACCACTACCACCACGACTACTACCAAAGAGGGCAGGTGGAAACTTTTTGTGGTGACTGGATTGTGGTGATGATTTCACAGACTCATCAAGTTGTATACATTAAATATGTACATCTTTTTGTATGTCAATTACACCTCAAGGAAGCGGTTTAAAAATCAACCACCTGGGGGGCACCTGGGTGGCTCAGTGGGCTAAAGCCTCTGCTTTTGGCTCAGGTCATGATCCCAGGGTCCTGGGATCGAGCCCCCCATTGGGCTCTCTGCTCAGCGGGGAGCCTGCTTCCCCTCTCTCTCTGCCTACTTGTGATCTCTCTCTCTCCCTCTCTCTCTGTCAAATAAATAAATAAAATATTTAAAAAAAAAAATCAACCACCTGGGTAGCTCAGTCAGTTAAGCATCTGACTCTTGATTTTGGCTCAGGCTCAGGTCCTCTCAGGGTCCTGGGACTGAGCCTCACACTCAATGGGAAGTCTGCTCAAGGATTCTGTCTTTCCCTCTCCCTATCCCCCTCCCCCTGCTCTCATTCTCTCCAAAATAAATAAATCTTAAAAAAAAAAAAGAAAAAAAAAGAGCTATAAAACTTTTTTTAAAACTGATAAAAAAAAATAACTGCATTTTTTACTTCTTTAACCTATGTGGTTATTTTTTTCCTTAATAGCTTTAGTTGTGCCTAGAGGGCTGACCCATACTGTAGAGGATTGAGCAGCCATAGAGGAGGTTTATAATTTAATGTGAATTTAGGATTATTTACTTGCTTTACAGTTAGTACATATTCCTGTCTTTCAGCCCTTTATCAGTTGCCCTCTAGCCATTAATTGTCTAGAGCAGGTAAAAATTTACATATTCCTCAGAATGCTGCTAATCCTGAACTCTTAGAATCTGCTTTAGTGATTGACACAAGGTTCGTATTGGTCAGTAATTTCCTGCTGGTTGTTGAAGGAAACCATGTGAAACTAGTTTAACAATGGGAAGGAATTTACTAGTTTGCATATCTGAAGAGCAGAACAAGCTTCAGGCACAGGCAAAATCAGAAATACAAATGATGTGATTAGGATTCTAACCAATTCCCTAAAGCTGCCAACTCATAAAGTACGTGAAGTCCAAGACCCAAGATTTGCAGGCGACAGTTCAGTTTCTTTGCTCTGTTACAAAAAGAATTTCCTTGCTTGCAGCTCGATATAGAGAGATTTTAAGTGCCCAAATATTTTTCAATTCCAAGTTTTAGGGTCTATCCTTTAAAGCTTCCTGTTTCTAGGAATAAGTTTTTCTAGCAATCAGAGTCCTTTGGTTGAAAAAAATCTACACTGGTTAACAAACAAAAACAAAATAAAATACAAAAATATAAAATAAGTTCAATTCGTTTTATGGGAAAATATATATCCTTTCTTTGAGCTTTATTGGACTATTGTTCAAGTATCATGCTGTACTAATGACAGTCAACATCTGCTAAATAACTTAAGTCTGAATTTCTGATTTAATCATTAAAAAGGTTGAATTAGGGGGGCTCCTGGGTGGCTCAGTCATTAAGCAGCTGCTTTAGGTTCAGGTCATGATCCCAGAATCCTGGGATCCAGCCCTGCACTGGGCTCCCTGGCTCCCTGCTCAGTGGGAAGACTGTTTCTCCCTCTCCCACTCCTTCTGTTTGTGTTCCCTCTCTCTCTCTCTCTCTCTCTCTCTCTGTGTCAAATAAATACATAAATAAATAAAATCTTAAAAAAAAAAAAAAAAAGGTTGAATTAGAGGCACTTGGGTGGCTCAGTTGGTTGTTTGCCTTCTGCTCCGGTCATTATTTTGGGGTCCTGGGATTGAGCCCTGCATCAGCAGGGAACCTGTTCCTTCCTCCTCTTCTCCCTCTGCTGCTCCCCCTGCTTGTGCTCTCTCTCTCGTCAAATGAATAAATATCTTTTAAAAAATAAATAAATAAATAAATAAATAAATAGGTTAAATTATCCTGTGTTCATACAAATGCTGTCCAATAGAACTTCTGTAATTGTTATCAGGTTTTATATCTGTACTGTCCATTATGGTAGCTACTAGCCATATATGGCTATTAGGCACTTTAAATATGGTAGTGCAGGGATATCTGGGTGGCTCAGTTGGTTAAGCGGTGGATTCTTGCTTATGGCTCAGGTCATGATCTCAGGGTCCTGGGATCAAGCCCAGGGTGGGGCTCTGCACTCAGTAGGGAGTTTGCTTCAAGATTCTTCCTGTCCCCTGGCCCGTTCCCCAACTTGTGTGTGCAAGCCCTCTTTCTCTCTCTCTCAAATAAATAAATCTTAAAAAGAAACAAATGTGTCTAGTGCAATTAGGGGACTGTTTACATTTTATTAATTTAAATTTAAATAGCTACTCTTAGCTATTGGCTACATTATTGAATAGTATAGGTTTAGACTAATCAGAAAAGGAAACCTAACCTCATAGTCAAATGATATACATACAAAAGTATGAGTCTGTGAAAGTCACATAAAATTACAGGCATAGAGAATGAAATTAAAAACAATGGATCTAATAGCCTGACTCTAATGTGTAAAAAAGTTATGAAGACTAGAAAGATCAAACCTGATTTTCTTTTTCATGGTTTCAAGTAGCATACATTGTTACCGCTCAATTGATTTGTTTGTATGTGGTTCCAGGTGGGTGCTTGCACTCAGAGGCATGATTTAGTAAATCACCGTCTTGACTGCAACAGAACCTTACTCTGAGTAACTTAAAAGTAACTTTCCAGATGGATATTGGATAGATCACAAGAATTGGCAGGAAGGCCAGGGAGTCAGGGTTGAAGTAAAACAGGAACCACGGGAGGCTTAGTGGTCGTAAATGCAGCCAAGCTGATGCCCAGAAACAACTAAGTCAGAACCTTGCCATTGATGCTATTTCTACCACTAGATTTGCATTGCTATTGTCTCTGTGTTCTTTTTTTTTTTTTTAAGATTTTATTTACTTATTTGAGAGAAAGCATGATAGAGAGAGCACGGAATGGGCTGAGGGATATAGGGAGAAACAGTCTCCCCCCTGAGCAGGGAGCACGATGCAGGACTCCATCCTGAGACCATGGGATCCTGACATGAGCCCAGGAGAGATGCTTAACCAACTGATGCACCTAGGTGCCCTGTCTCTGTCTTCTTGATAACACAATCACAAATAACATCTGATCTGCCCTTTGGTCTTTTGTCAGTTTTAAAGCTCTAGATAAGAGTAGAGATGTTAGCCCAATCTAGGTCAAGTGCCAGTAGTCTGGCTGCGCCAAGTAGAGAGATACCGTCTGGCTCTGGCAGTTTCCACAATTGAAACAGGATTCTCTCTTCTACCAAAAATCTCACTGTGGGGTGTCGATTCTTCAAAAATAAGAAGAGGGTCACACACACTTGCTTCCTCATGCAAACATGCCCAGCATATAGTTTAATATAATTCCCAACTGTATAGGAAAATTTAATGTATTTGATTTTTGTTTTACTTCATTATTTTATGCATTGTGTCTTCAAGATAAATATAATTCATCTTATTAAAAAAAATCTCAGAATAGGGTTCACTATCCTTTTTTTGAACTCCTTTTGATGTTGTCCGCTGACTTTTTTTGAAGAAATGTTATTATATATATGTCTGTATATGCGCTAAAAGTAATGATTCATAAACTTGTTCTGGAACATCTCGTCTGCTTGGTAATTGCTTGTTCAGTTCATTAGCTGCTTCGCATGCATGGGTTCTTTGTGTTGTTATATCAAAATTATGGAAAGTACTAAACACATCCATAGTATTCAAGGTAATATAAACTACTTTTAATTAAAATAAGGGGACTCTAAGCAGAAAGGAAATGCTATAAGAGAGACCTGTATATATTTTACTTGGAATTACTCTCCTTTCTTATATATGACTTATGTTACGAGTTTATGCTGTTTTTTTTCCTCCTTTTAGCACTACCATTGTTACTCTTGTTCTTTGAACCCTGTTATTACTGTTCCATTGAATTAAATTGACCATGAGGAGTTTTCAGTTTTATCACTATTTTTATAAACATTGAGATTAAGAATAGTAAAATAATACCTAATTACCTATCAATTATCTACATAAGCAATATTAAGTAAATATTTATGTTTCTGCGGGGAGGAGTGCCAATGTGCACTGCAGCTATGGGAAACTAAAGACTTTCTGAAGAGCTGTTAATTTGCATCTAAGTAATTTCTATTTTATGCTTTGCAGCTGCATTCTCCTTAGTGTCTGTAAGAAATGTTGAAAATAACAAGGAGATAAGTATATGCTACATTTAAGCCATGTATTCAAAACAAAGCTTTGATCTGGTGTATATTACTAGGCACAAATAGTAGTAAGGTATAACTGTAGTTTTCAACTTTGGATATTAGAATCAGGTGGACATTTTAAAAAATCTTCAAGGCTAGACTGCACATCAGGTTAATTAAGTCAAGGAGTCTGAAAAATAGAACCTGGTATCAGTATATTTTAAAGCTACCAAAATGATCCTAAATTTTTTGTCATTCAGAACCACTGGTGTTTAGGCTGTTTACTAAAGATACACAAGGATACCTTGAACAAAATGACAAGAATCTTTAATAGTGTTGGAAGTTATTCCTTTGATTGACTGACATCTGTAAAGTGATGGTCATTGTGATATAGTATATATGTGTTCCATGTCTTGAATAGTTTTGAATAATGCTAGAACATCTAAATGAAATTATTTTTCCTCTTTGAAAAACATGTGATTAAATGAGATCAAGCATTTTTTCTCTGTGTAGATATTTTCATGTCACCTTTATTATTTTATTCTGTTGATTTTCATTTTTATTGATATAGTACATGCACCTAGGGAGAAATGACAAGTAGTACACAAGCAGTTTTAACAAAATTGATATTTCTTTTCCTTACCATTCCCTGCTCACAGTCATTCTTTACAGATAAAAACCAATCTGCAATATTTTAGTTTTTTTTATTTTAACATGACTGGACTTTATTTTAACTGCCTGCTGTGTTATATGAAGATTTACTGGTTTACTGATCCCGTCTCTTTCTTCCTTCTCGCCACATTATCTCATTGGTTTAAAAATTTTTACTTTGGTTATCTTTTTAGCATATATAAAAACTGATATGTTTATTTCTCTTCTTGTTAACCATAGATAGGTTACCATTATTTCCCATTTTTTAGGATTAGGATATAGAAAATCCTACCATTGGCTTTAGAAGGCATTGAAAGAGATGACAGATTTGGGCTCCTTTTATCACTAGCTTCTTGGGTTAGTTCTCTAAGACACTGCAATTTACATTTTTCTTAAAAATGTTTACTTTCCATTTTCTAAGAATATTCACTATTGTTGGGAGAGGTTTATGAGTGGCTGTTGAGTATTCTGCATGGAGACATCAAGTACTATTTCTATAATTTTTCCATTAACCTTTATGATTTAGAACATTTCACTCCCACCCTCTATTATGCTTGGCAGTTTTGTCTCCTAAGCTTTTCAGGAAATATGCAAGACAGGCATACAGAGTCCTTCTAGACATTTTTAAAAATATAGTTTCCCTCATCCTTATATTTCAGTCATCATTATTTCATTTCAAATTTATCTTAAGAACCAATGAAATGTCTTTTGTGTTTAGAGAAAAACCTTAGAAGCTTCTTTGCTTAGTGTTTAAATCTTTTAAATATTTTTTATGGTTTAATGAGCCTTCAAGGAGAAGAAACAAGTTTGTGTTCAAATGACCACGCTGGGCAGAAAAACTTAAGAGAACTTTACGTAAAAGAAAATGTGAATTATGTTACAATGTTTCTTGAAAATTAGAGGCATTTTCCAAACTTTACATGTGTTAATATTGGTGCTATACAAACGTGAAATACTATTCTATACTGTATGGTATACATTACTATATGATATTAGCATTTTTATCAGAGCTAACTGCATAGTCACCAATTGTAACTAACATACTGACTTCATTGTTTTCCATTTTGTTAGATCTTAGACAATGGGAAAAAAAAATCTGGCATAGTAATGAAACAATGAAGGTGTTTTCATACATTTTCACATCTCTAAATAGTTGCATTTACATATGCTATATAATTATTCTATACTCTATTCTTTTTTCATAATTCCTTAAGATGTTTTATCATATCATACATGCTTTGTAATGTATTTAGACATCCAAATTATAGAATTTAATCAGCATCTGTAATTAAAGATTAGAAGAAAAGTATAGCTTTAAAATACACTAAGATAAAATACACTAAGATATGTTGATTAGTTTGGGAATGAGTGGAAATTAATATAATATATACTCAATTCTGGTAATAATATGGGACAAATATAATCTCTAGATATTTCTGAACTGGCTTTAAGATATACCGTAAGGTGAAGAAATGAATTTTATTTATTTGTGTTAGTAAGCAGAGGCTCATTTTGTTCCTGTCCCATACCCCATCCCAGTTAACAACAAAGATCATTATTTGCTATGAATATATTTGAAGTTCTGAGAATTCATCATTGGTTTTCTTTTTTCAACAAGGTATACTCTTTTAATTAAAAATTTTGTTGAGATAATTATAACTTTTACATATGTTTGTAAGAAATAATAGAGAGATATAAATTTTGCCCAGTATCTCCCAATAGTGATATTTTGCAAAGCTATAGTGTATTATCACAACCAGGTTATTGACCCTAATACAATCTGCCAGTTTTATTCAAATTTCCCCAAACCTCTTGATGAGCATTTATTTGCCCACATTTGTTGGGTATGTAGATTGCAAGTGCTCCAAGTTTCTAGGGAGCAATTACATTATCTTGTAATTCTCTTCACATAGGTTTTCATAGAGAAAAACTTTTTAATTTCAATAAGATCCAACTACTTACTTAAAATTTCCATTTATGCATCATGCTCTTGGTGCCAAATCTAAGAAATCCTCTTCTAGTATTAGGTGCCAAGATTTTCTCTCCCCCTGCAAAGTTTCATACTTTTAGGTTTAACATTTATGTCTACAGTGCAATTTGAGATAACTTTTGTATAGAATTTCTCAAAAAGGTTCTCCTTCTTCCTCTGAGTTGGTTTTGCACCTTTGTTAAAATTCAGTTGAGCATACTTGTACAGGTCTATTTCTGGGTCATCTATTGTATTCCATTGATCTATAGTTTAGTTTAACTAACTTAGGAATTGTGTCTTCCATTAGAAATTTTAGAATAAACTTGTTTATATCTATAAAGTATATTGCTGGAATTCTGATAGGCATTGCATTAAAGTGATAAGATAAGTTTTAGGAGAATTGTCATTTTACTGTTTCAGTCTTCCAATTCATGTTATGAACATCATATCTTTCTTTATTCTTTGATTTCTTTCATCCACGTTTTGCAGTTTTCAGCATGCATTGCATAAAACATCCTGTGCATGTTTTATTACTGTAACATTTTTAAGTTCATGATTTTCTTTAGGGTGATTGTAAAAGGTGTTTGTTGTGTTTTAATTTTAATTTCTGCATGTTCATTGTTACTATTGATTTATGTTTATTCACCTCCTATCCTGCAAACTTGTTGAACCCACTTACTAGTTCTAGGAATTTTTAATTTTTGCATTTATTTTGTAGGTTTTTCTGCCTTGATAATGATGTTCTCTACAAATAGGAGAATTTTAACTCTACCCTTTAACCTGTATACATTTTTATTTCCATTGTTTACCTTCTTGCTATACTAGCTAGGACTTACAGTACTAGGTTGAATAAGAGTAGTGAGAGATCATGATGCTTGGGTGGCTCAGTTGGCTAAGAGTCTGCCTTTGTCTCAGGTCATGATCCCAGGGTCTTGGGATCAAGTCCTACATTGGGCTCCTTGCTCAGAGGGGAGCCTGCTTCTCCATCTGCCTGCCACTCCTCTACTTGTGTGCTCTCTCTCTCTCTCTCTCTCTCTCTGACAGATAAATAAAATAAAATTTAAAAAAAAAAAGTGGTGAGAGATGACATTTTACCATGTTTCTAATCTTATGGGAAAAGAATTCAACTCTTCACTATTAGGTATGATGACACTTGCAGGTTTTTTATTGAAGGTCTTCATCAAACTTAGTTAATCCCTTTCTACTCTTAACCTGCTGAGAGTTTTTATCATGAATAGACTTTGGAGCTTCCCAGATATTTTTTTGCATCGATTGATAGAACGATGCTTTTTTTCTTCTTCTTTAACTGATCGATAAGGCAGATTATATTGGGTGAATTTTATTATGCTGCCCTCAAGTTAACTGAATCTATCCTACTATTAAGCCAATCTAGCATTTTTCCTAGTATTGTATTTTTTGATTCTATAATTTTTTTTGGCCACTTTTTTTAAACCTCTGCTGAGATTACCTCTTTCTCATTTGTTTCAAGATAATTTTTAATTTATTACTGAAGCATTTTTACAAAAGCTACTTTAAAATTCTTGTCAGATATTTCCAACTATCAGTTCATCTTGGTGTTGGCATCAATTGATTGTCATTGATCATTCAAGTTGTGATTTTCTTGGTTCTTTGGGTAGTGGATTAGTTTCTATTATATTCTGGATGTTTTTTCCTTATTATTACAGGAGCTGTCGAGTCCTCTTTTAATGTTCTGTTTTAAGAGACCATCGCCCAGTTTAGGTTTAGCAAGTAGGTCTTAGCCTACTTTTATGGCCCCTGGTTCAAGTGGATAGTAAATGTTCAGTGACTTTGTGGTATTCTGTTGGTCTGTTTGTTAATGTGGAGTCACCAGGGTCCCTTTTCATCCTAGATGGCACTGCCTATGAGGGCAAAATGAGTTTTCCCTAGGGCTCTCTGCTAAATGTCTGTTGGTGGGGAAATGGTGTGGCGAAATGCTCCTATTGGTGAACTCTGTCTTCCCTAGTGTCCTTGGACAGGGATGGAGCATCTAAAGACCATTAAGTCACAGAAACTTCATGCACTAGATTAGAGGTTGTTGGGTCTCTCTAGCATCGCTGTTCACCTGTCTCAGTAGCTCTTAGTGGAAAACTCTTACATTGTGTGAAGAAGCAGAGCTCCTGTTAGCTGCTCAATGGGGCTCCCAACAATCCCCCTTGTCAGGGTTATCTGCTTATCTGATATTATCAGAAGGACCTCTGCTTGATTCAGGGGAGAAATCAGCCTCCTCAGGTGCCTTCTGTTATCAGGGTTATATGTCAGAAAAAAATAGTTCTGGGTTGCATTCTTCTGTGGGGTTGGAAGATATAAGACACCCTACTGCTGTCCTCTTCCTTCATACCTAGGATCACAGAGAGCCTTACTCTTCTTACCACCTTTTAGTATTCACTGATGATTGCCCCTTTATCCGTTCCAGGACTTATAAATTGTGTTTATGAGACAGAAATAGGGGGAAATTGAGTCTGCACTCTTTTTTGTACTAGAAGTCTAGCATATGTTTCATACATTGAATTACCTTATTTATCAAGGTGAACACCTTATTTATAAATTTATCTTGTGTGTGTGTGGGAGGAGGGTGTCCTGCCAGTATGTTTCATGTATGTGTATGCCATTAGTATGTGTTGGTAAATCTAACAGGAATTAATCCTATTTCATGATATAATGCTGCTTACAGTACTTGATAATTCCATTTGGATTTTGAGAGAAAATATTTGATGGCTTTATGCATAAATATTAAAATGACTTCCCAAGAAGATAAATATTTTAATCTGGGCCACTTTTCCAGTTTTAACATCCCAGAACTTATTTAAAATAGGGGTTATTTTAATACAAAATTTATTTCCTATTTAGGTGATTGTTTTGCATGTGTGTAGAGGTTTCCCTAGTTCCTCTCTCCAAAATGTATTGCAGTGGAGCTTTACATTTTTCCGGAATATATTCAAGCTGGAGTTGGATTTTCAAGTGTCCTTCCCTCCCTCTCTCACAGACTCTCTCCTGACTCTTAAGAATGCAGTACTGAGGCCCTGTTTTTTTAAATTAATTTATGTATTTATTTCAGATTTTATTTATTTATTTTTTTGACAGAGAAAGACATAGTGAGAGAGGGAACACAAGCAGGGGGAGCGGAAGAGGGAGAAGCAGGAGTTCGCTGCTTAGCAGGGAGCCAGAGGCCAGGCTGGATCCCAGAACCCTGGGATCATGACCGGAGCCTAAGATAGACACCTTTTTTAATTATTTGATAGAGCGAAAGAGAGCACAAGCAGGGGGAGCAACAGAGGAAGGGGGAGAAGCAGGCTCCTCGCTGAGTGGGGAGCCTAATACAGCCAGATCCCAAGACCCTGGGATTATGACCTGAGTAGAAGGCAGACACTTAACCAACTGAGCCACAGTTGAGCCACACCACTGAGCCCTAAGACACTGTTTTTCATTTTTTTACTCTCTCTCTTCTAAGACTGCACTGCAGACACATTATATGTGTTCTCTTGTCCATATAAACTTAAATTTCTCTTAAAAATGTTTTATTGCCCTCTAACACCAGCCAAACCTATGATGAATGCAATGGGATAAAAGACAGCCACAATGATTTTACTGTAGAATTCTTCTAAGTGAACCACACTTTTTACCCCAGATGAGTCTGGTTTATAACTACTTCAAACTTGGTTTCACAAAATAAAAGGGAGTGAACATTTGCTGATGAATTTTAAGGGCAATAAATACTTGCTCTTGATACAGTACCAAAAATATTGATAAAATGGCTTAAAATATCCCTTAACAGATTTTAGCCAACTATATAAAATTTAATAGTTCACTTATACTCCTTATTTTAAAGTTAGTAAAGTATTAATAATCAATAACTATTTTGGTTGTAGGCTTAAGGTAGGTAACAAATGGAATCATGTTACCACAAATAACAGCCCAGATCACTATCTGAAAACTGACTACTTTCTCCAAGGTATATGCTTTGTCTTTAGAAAAAAACAGCAAAATATGAGTAGAAGGTAGATGAAGAATTTTGGAATCATAGAATTTTCTTCCATAGTAAATGGAACAGTTGTAATAGTTGTAGAAGTATGGTAATTATCACTTATTGATTACCCAGAGCCAGACTTTAGGGTGATCCAATGCTGTCTGGTTCTGAATGTCTTACTATCAGGTCATTAAAATAGCAGTGAAATAAATTTAATGTGCAATGCTTGTCATCTGAAATTAACAAGTTCCTCTCTGTATAGATGTCTAAATGATCTTTCCTTTTGTTAAAGTAGAAGTAAAGTTTTTATTATAGTTGACTCTCATCTATGGAGCAAAACTGTTTGTTCACATTAGGTAGAGTCTTTTATATGTTACCTGTAAGTCTGTAGTCTAACTTCTGTTGTCGTCCTTCTTGTAGATATTTAACAAAATTGTACTTTTTCATGCACTTGTGATCCACCTTGCCTTCCGTACTAACAATACTTCTAAAAAAAAAAAAAAAAAAACTATCACAGAAAACTTATTTAGTTCTAGTTAGCCAAAATTCAGAAACTCAATAATCCCTGACATAGACTGTTCACCAGTCATATGTGGTTAAAAAAATGTGTATATGTACAAATGTAAAATTCCTTAATATTCACCCAAAAGCAGTCCATGGTGGAACACCACAAAATGCAGTGAAAATGCAACAAGAGCTGTGGGGAAGTGGGAAATATCTTGCTGAATTTCTCAGAGTATCGACTCTGCCTGAGCTAGTGTAAATGAATGAGTAAGGAAATCTATTTCTTTGCCTCCTGTTTCTGTCACATTTCTTGTGAGAATCTGATTCACATTCGGAGTTTGAAATGGAAAATAAAAATAGAGTACTGTTTGGCTTCTGCTGTGTCAGATAATTACTTTCAAAATTCTGTAACTGAAAGCCAGTTGGGATTGGAACTGTGTTTTTGTTCCTGTGAAACAGAAATTCTGTCATGTGCAGCTACAGGATTGACTGATACTGCTGGAAGTTAACTTTCTACTTAGTGAGCATGAGCGTCTAGTTTTTCCAGTTACAAGTAATGGGGCAGCTGTTAAAGGGAAGATAATTCCAGAAAGTTAATGCATTTTCACATAATAGAAGTATTATATATGCAATACATTTCTTATTTTCAATATAAAGAACAAAGCATACACCTTTAAGTGAAATATTTTTTTTCTTTCTGCTCCTACTAAATACAAGTTGGCTGGTAGATGTATACTGTGCCTCTGTACGTGTGTGGGTGTGTACATAAGTAAGTGTTTACTACCACACAGAGTGACAACCGCATTTTCAAGTGAGGAAACTGACTTTATACATGATTTGTGTAGTGATGATTTAGAGAGTTATGTTTCTAACTAAACCCTCCTTCTGAGCATCACTTGCCTCTAGGTAATATAAATTTAATATATAGGTTGGAGGGCTTTGCTGCCGCTTCAGAATTGACCTAGACAGAACGGAACCCCAAGTCTCTCTCCTTGCATCAGCCTGTCCCTACCTGGTTCCCCCTCAGACTCCTCCTTTTGGTAATTACACATCCACCTTACTCAGGTGTTCATGCGACACAGCTGAGAATCATTCTCAACACCACTTTCACACTCACCTGTCCCTCAACCCAGTCTGTAGTGAAGCCTTGTCAGCTCCTCATCTAAAATGCACCTGCCATCAGTCTGGGCTCATCATTTCAGCCCACTCCACTCTGCTTTATTTTACCATAATCTCTTACCTCCAATACTGCAGTAGCTTCATAAATGATATCCCACTGTTCCTCTTGCACCATCTAAGTGCTTCCTTATCTGACAGTCAGACTGATCCTTTATAGACAGAAATCTGGTCCCATCGTTCTAGGGTGTAAAATCCTGCCGTTTCCAAGTGCATTTAGATTAAATTCCAAATCCACAACACAGACTGAACGGCATGGTCTGGCCTCTGGAAGCATTCCCAGTCTTGTCTGTTGCTGCTTTACTTGCTTTTTCTCTCCCCTCATAGCAACTTCTCATGTTTTTTTATAGAACTTTCCAAATTAGAATGTTTTCATTATCTGTATATTAACATCTGGATTCATCACTACATCCTAAAATCCATAAGTGCAGATATGATCCATCTTTTGTTCACTATGTACTTCTGAACAGTCAGCAGATAGCCAAGCTCTGGACCTAGTAGGTAATCTGTAATCACTGAATAAAGGAAAGTTGAAGGAAGTCGAATTTCAGAATTTATACACACAGTAAAGCAAATAACCAAAATAGAAACACAGGTCTCCTAGTTTCTACAGTTTCTCGTTTCATCATTTATAGTACATTGATTAGGAGAGTTTAAGGTTAGATTTTTAAAAATTAAGGATATTTAGGGAGGAGAATAAAGAGGACTTAAAGGATAGCATATATTCTGGTCACATGCTCAGCCCATGAAACACTTGGAAGATAGTTGAAACCACAAACTAGTGCAATGTGATGGGTGATGTTGACATTGATGATGTGTATGCATGGACTATGTAAATAGAAGTATAACAGGAACAGTGATTAAATATAAATTTGTCAAATGCTTTTTCTGCATGTATTGAAATTATTATTTTTTTTATCTTTTCTCTTATTAAAGTAGGGTAGCATATTGATCGATTGGCATGCGGTGAATCACCTTTGCATCCCAAACTTTTGTTATGAAACGAGCATCAACCTGACACCAATACAAGACAGACAATACAAGAAAAGAAAATTACACACTGATGTCATTGATAAACATGGATGCAAAAATCCACAATGAAATATTAGCAACTGAACTCAGTAGCACATTAAAAGGATCATATACCAAGAGGAACACCTTTTTTTATAATAGTAAAAACTACAAGAGCAACTATTAAGAATCTGAAAATTGATAAATAGGCAGGAGGAGATGAAAATGTGAACTTCTATACCGAGTAAACATAAGGGAAAATTTCAGAAAAAGCATAAACTAGCTGGACTTTTCCTATTCCTTCCAATTGCTGAACTTCTGAGAATTGGTGTTGGCCAGTAATACTGGTTTCAGAATTCTATCTGTGGTCATGAAGGAGCAATGTTGGGGCACCTGGGTGTCTCAGTCATTAAGCGTCTGTCTTTAACTCAGGTCATGATCCCACGGTCCTGGGATCGAGCCCCGCCTCTGGGCTCCCTGCTCGGCGGGAAGCCTGCTTCTCCCTCTCCTGCTTCCCCGGCTTGTGTTCTCTGTCTCACTGTGTCTCTGTCAAATAAATAAATAAAATTTTTAAAAAAATAAAAAAAATAAAAAATAAAAAATAAAAAAATAAAAAATAAAGTAGTGGTTAGTAAAAATAGTAAGCAATAATAGCAGTTACCTATGTATGTATCCATAACATATGCATCTATATAGAGATGTATTATATAATTGTATGTATTTTATATAACACATTATATTCTTTTGTTTATATATTAATAAATGCATATGTTATACTTAATATTTGCCTCTGTATACATGTGTATATACGTATATATACACATATACATTATACATATATACACAGTAAGGTTTCTTTAAATATTTTAAATGTTTCTCACAAGTTTTGTTTTTAAGTTATTATTTTAATTCCAGTCAGTTAACATACAATGTTATATTAATTTTATGTATACAATATGGTGATTCATTACTTCCATACAACACCATATGCTCATACAGACAAGTACCCTCCTTCATCCCCATCGCCTATTTAGCCCATCCCCCACCACTCTCCCCACTAGTAACCATCACTTTGTTCTCTATAATTAAGAATCTGTTTCTTGGGGCACCTGGGTAGCTCAGTGAGTTAAAGTCTCTGCCTTTGGCTCAGGTCATGATCTCAGGGTCCTGGGATCAAGCCCCTGCATCTCTGCTCAGCAGGGAGCCTGCTTTCCCCTGTCTCTCTGCCTGCCTCTCTGCCTACTTGTGATCTCTCTCCTCTCTGTCAAATAAATAAATTAATTAAATCTTAAAAAAAAAAGAATCTGTTTCTTGATTTGTCTTTCTATTTTTTTTTCCTTTTGCTTGTTTGTTTCTTGAATTCCACATATGAGTGAAGTTATATGGTTTTTGTCTTTCTCTGACTGACTTATTTCCCTTAGCATTATACTTTCTAGTTTTTAGTTCCACCCATGATGTTGCAAATGGCAAGATTTCATTCTTTTTTATGGATGAGTAAATTCTCATTATACATTCATACCTGTACATATATGTATGTACACCACATCTTGTTTATTGATACATCAATGAATGGACACTTGGGCTGCTTCCACTACTGGGTATTTAGCCAAATAATACCATAACACTAATTCAAAGGGATAGATATACTCTGATGTTTATAGCAGTATTACTTACAATAGTCAAAAAATGAAAACAGCACTTCTCACAGATTTTGAGGGATGCAGTGCAACCCAAGTATGTTTTTTCTCTCTCCTTTTAATAGCTTTTCTTGGTTCTCATGCTATTTTAAAATCATTTTGTCCATAATAAAAGTTTTAAAAAGATACTAAAAACAATGTAACTGTGTTTTGCATATAAGATATAGCAAAGTTGTGAATCATTTTATTGGCCCTTGTATTTTTGCTTTTGAATTGACTACTGAGTTGAACACTTTGCAATTGATTTCTTATTTGGCTGCCGAGTAACATAAATTAGCTGAAATTATAAATTTGTTATTACTAATAATCATTAATGTTATAGTGTTAAAATTTATGAAGCAAGTATTAATGTTAGGCTTTATTTTTAATACTTCATAAGCATCAACTACTGTCTACCTCATTGTGCACTTTGAGAGAGACAGTACTATTTTTACTTTACAGATCCAATAACTAAAACCCAGTGAGGTTAAGTAATTTCTACAAGATTATACAACCAGCAAATGAAATAGCATTTGCTGACGTGGTCTGGCCGCAGAACCTTGAGAAATTAATACTTGTAAAGGTAATTGCCTGACAATTAAGGGTATGGAGCTATCATTTTAATTTTAGAGCAGTCTGATCTCTTAGATACTTGAACTCACTCAGAACACAGGGAGGTGGGGAAGATAATAGATATTGTGTGGATATAGATATATTTCCTTTCCCCCCAAAGTAAGATTTTTTTACCCTTGAATGTGAATTTATTGTCACTCTCACACCTCATCCTTATTTGCTAAGCAGGCAAAAAGCAGCTAAAACCCCAGCTTAGGGAAACAGGACAGACAGGCCATGGTGAATGCTGAGATATAAATACATTTTTAAAATCAATTCAGGGGCACCTGGGTGGCTCAGTCGTTAAGCGGCTGCCTTCGGCTCAGGTCATGATCCTGGAGTCCTGGGATCGAGCCCCGCGTCAGGCTCCCTGCTCTGTGGGAAGCCTGCTTCTCCCACTGCCATTCCCTCTGCTTGTGTTCCCTCTCTCACTGTGTTTCTCTCTGTCAAATAAATAAAATCTTTAAAAAAAAAATAAATTAAAAAAAATAAAACAAATTCATAGAGTTCAAATTTCCCTATTAACCACAAGTCACTATTTCAGATCATGACTAAAATATAATGGAAGTCACTGTCATTACTGCAATGGGAGTACAGAATCCTCCATTTATTCTATTGAATGGCATTGATATTTTGATTATAGAAAATCTTATGTCTTATATCACTTGAGTGCTGGACATCAACCTTATCAATGACAAAGCACTAATATATAATCTGATATGAAGCCCATTATTTTAAAGCCAAAGCAGCAGGTAAGATGAATCTCATAAGTGGAGATGCTAAGTGTAAATTTGAATGAATATAAATTGTGGCAAACTAATAACATCAGTTTCACAGTTAAATTAAATTATGGAAGTATCTCTGGAATATTTTCTTAGATTAAAGTTGTTTAAAGAACAATACATTCTATCACTTACTGGAATAGAATCTATCCCCCACCCCCTTCTGGCCATCCAGAAGATGGACTTTATGTGAGCTGAAAGTATTCCTTTCCCATGCTAATCCACTGAGATTTTAAGGTTAGTTGTAGCTGTACCTTGACTAATAAATCCGATGGGTAAAGTATGGTTACATGGCATATGAAGTAGCTTTGTGCAGTGCAATGAACTCAGGGAAGAGTCAGAGTTCAAGTATGTGATGTCAGGAGTATTGGTGGGGGGATGTTTTAGAACTGCTAGGAACCTAGACTAAGCTACCTACCTACCTGCACTTTACTTTCATTTTTAGGGTGACAGTGTATATCTAAAGGGACTGATAAGAGAAGGAGATCAATAGTTTTTGGGGCTGAATGCTGGCATTTGGATAGCAACCCCAAACCTTATTAGCAAACCAAAGAGTATTACTTTCACTTTAATAGATTTGCTTTACAAAATGTAGGTGAAACAATTACTCTATTCCTCCAAAATCAAATACCAAGTAACTTATGTATTCTATGGCCATATGGGGTATTGCAAATAGCACTCAGTGCAGACTAAGAAGTTTGTCATGTTGATATTTTCCATCAGTGGTGACACAGCAGGGCCATCTTCATTTAAAATAATGGAGGGCTGTTTACATTATTTTTAGTGTTCTTTATTGACTTTCTTTTTATTTTCTTTAATTGATTATTCTAGTCTAATATATTCTTTAAAGTGTGCTATGGAGAGAAAGCTATGGCCTCAAGATTCTTAGCATTTTTGTTGTTTTTGCAATCTGAAAAGACAAAACAAAAAAATGCCGTATTTTTATAATCTTAAATGCTATAAAGTTTTCTCTTCTGCATTTATTCTCGTTCTTAATGTTTTGGAGCGAGCAATACTCTACTTGTGTATGTGCCAAGTGCCCAACACAGGTTTCCTTGGATTTTATCCTGCTTTTTGAAATATAAACGCAGAATAGAATATCCATTATTGCTGAGTTCCTAAACTTTACTAGAAACAAACAAACAGACAAAAACAAATTAACAAAAAAACTAGGAGTGCCTGGGTGGCTCAGTCTATTAAGCCTCTGCCTTTGGTTCAGGTCATGATCCTGGAGTTCCAGGATCTAGTCCTACATGGGGCTTTCTGCTCAGCAAGGAATCTGCTTCTCCCTCTGCCCCTCAACCTGATTGTGTTCTCTCTCTCTCAGATAAATAAAATCTTAAGAAAAAAATTACAGTATCTACTTAAGAATTATGTTAGTTATGGCATGTTTGATATAAAGACTATAGATATGTGTTATTTGTTTTTATTTTACAAGTAATGTATTATTGTAGGGACATAGAAAAATGCAAGATAAAAATTTAAAAAGTGCCAAATCCCCTTTTGTATTGTATTAAAAAATGTTTCCATTAACATTTTTAGGCCACTATAGAGCTTTGTCTGTCCCTATATGTGTGTGTGTGTGTGTGTGTATATTTATATTCATATTTATATTGAAAAATTGAATCATTCCTGTCCAAATTATCTCTAGGGTTTTTTTATATTAAAAAAACTACATCATAATCTTTCTATCAATAAATATTTTGAGTCATTATCATCTTTAGTTGCTTTAGTAGTCAATTTTCAGATTTATATAATTATATGATTATAATTTATAATTATTATATAATTGTATAAAATTAATATAATGTAACAATTATATAAATTATCTATAAATAATATATTAATGATATATTAATATAATGTATAATTATAATCATAATTTATAATTTAAATGGTTACCTATTATTCAACATTTTGTTTTCAGTTATTCATTGTTATATAGAATATGGCCGTGAACCTCATATACAACAACATTGTAGCCTAGCTTTGGTTTGTTATTTATTTATGTATTTATATATTTATTTATTTATTTATTTATTTATTTATTTATTTATTCATTCATTTGACACTTCTTATATGGCAAGGGATGTATTATGACCTCAGACAAGTGTCAATGATTTTAAAAGTGCAGATTCGGGAGTCATATCTTCTACAGAAGAATGATTAGCTAGCTATATGACATTGGGAAAGTCATTTAATTTTTGGCTCATGTTAATTTATCTCTATAATGTGTAGTGATATCAGTCTTTTAGAAGTATTGAAAAGATTGCATGGTTTCATGCAGAAAAACTACTTACAAGTTTTTTGTTCAAAAACAAAAACAAAAAACCGAAACTTTGGATCACAGAAAGTGTAGTTATTGCTTTTTATTAAATTAGTAAAAGAGTAATAAGAATCTATATATGGTTATTTCCAAAATAACAAAGAAAGATTCAAAAAGAACATGGTGTCCTAGAGTGGAAGCAAGCATGTTTCTGTTCAACAATTCTTTTTTTTTTTTTTTTAAAGATTTTATTTAACAGAGAGTGAGAGATCACACATAGGCAGAGAGGCAGGCAGAGAGAGATGGGGAAGCAGGCTCCCCACTGAGCAGAGAGCCCGATGCAGGGCTCGATCCCAGGACTCTGAGATCATGACCTGAGCTGAAGGCAGAGGCTTTAACCCACTGAACCACCCAGGTGCCCCTGTTCAACAATTCTTTAAATGATTTTGTTAAAGTAAAATTGCTGGCTCAAGAGCTATGCTTAATTTGATGGCTTTTCGTTTCTATTGCCAAACATATGCACCTTTAATGTGGGCTCAGGCATGTATACCAAATGCAAAATGGAATGTATTTTGTTTTTCTTTACATACTGACACACGCACTCCTCTCTCTCTCTCTCTTGCTCTCTCTCTCTCCCTATATATATATATATATAAATATGTATAGTGATATAAGTGACATATAGCATATTAGTTTCAAGTATACAACATGATTTAATATTTGTGTGTATTGTGTAGTGATCACAAGTCTAGTTAACATCAATCACCTGACATAGTTACAAATATTTTTCTTGTGGTGAGAACTTTTAGGATCTACTCACTTACTTAGCAGCTTTCAGATTTGCAAGACAGTCTTATTACCTGTAGCCACCATACTGTACATTATATCCCCAAGACTTATTTATAGTTATTCTTACTGAATTGTCTATCACTTTTCTGTAGGCTCACATGTCTATTTTTTCCTTTTCAAATTACTAAATATATATATTTAGTAATAAACATAAATATATATATAATTTTTATATATATAATATATATATATATATAAAGATAAATGGAACAAAATAATCTGGACACCCAACAGTACATACAGCATGATTTAATTTATATGAAATATAAATATATATATAATATATATATGTTATATATATATATGTTATATATATATGTATATATATATATATATATATATATATATATATATATATATATATATATATAAATAAACCTATCATTTAAATCTACCAAAAATTTACTGCATTTTTACTTTGGTTTATTTTTATTTTTTTTACTCTTTTAATAACATTTATTTTTATTGATATGAAAATATATTAATAATGGGGGTTCAAATGTTTTCCTCTACTATTTTCTTTAGGGACTACAAATTCTACCTAAAGACTAATTCCAAACCAGTATTTCTTCTAGCTTTTTAATATTTTGTATTTAAAGTTTTAATGCAGTGGAATTCATTATGAGTATTGTAAAAAGGATTATAAGTTTATTTTTTCCAAGAAAGGAACTCTCATTTTTGTATCTTTTTTCATCAATTACATCATCTTTTTTCTTCCCTAATTTAAGATTCCATCTTCATCATAGTTTAAACTTTTATCATATATATATATGTATATATATCTTTATACCACTAGACAATTTTCCTTCTCATCATTCAATAGCATCACAGTACTTTATTCACTTATTGATGATTGATATATATGGTTTAAATATAATAATATTCACACATTTAAGAATGCAAGTAAATGACTTTTGATGATGTTTACAGTCTAGGATCCACTCCTTCAATAAAGGTATAGAAATGCGTTGCTCAATACTACAGTCACAAGTATCTACTGAACAGATCAAGTATTGATTCAACAGATAAAGTATTGTATTCAAATTGTGATATTATGTAGTATAAAATGTGTGTCATATTTTGAAAACTTAGTGTATTAAAGTACACTAATTTTTAAATTTTCATTATAGGAAGAGTTGATAATATTTAAGATATAATGAGTGAAATGACAGTATTACTAAAATGCGTTCTCTTATTTCTTTTTTTTTTATTTTTTATTTTATTTATTTCACAGAGAGAGGCAGATCACAAGTAGGCAGAGAGGCAGGCAGAGAGGGAGGGAAGCAGACTCCCTTCTGAGCAGAGAGCCCAATGCAGGGCTCCATCCCAGGACCCTGAGATCATGACCTGAGCCGAAGGCAGAGGCTTTAACCCACTGAGCCACCCAGGCGCCCCCTCTTATTTCTTTTGTACACCTTTCAATGTGGCTGAGAGAAAAATTTAAATTGCATATATGGCCTGTATTATATTTTAGGTGGCCAGCATTGATGGAGATCATTTTTACTTCCCCAGATATTATCTATCCCTATAGATTTTTTTCTGCCTCTTCTAGAATTTCATATAAATTAAATCATGCTGTATGTACTGTTGGGTGTCCAGATTATTTTGTTCCATTTATCTTTGGTTTTTATCCCTGTTGCTATTTGTATCCATTTATAAATATTGCCTTTGTTTATGAGTCCATTTGCTGAAAAGTGTTTGGGTCAGTTCCAGTTTTGAGCTCATACAATTAAAAACTGCCACAGCCGGGGGCACCTGGGTGGCTCAGTCAGTTAGGCGGCTGCCTTCAAATTCAGCTCACTTCATTCAGTATCTTGAGATCCAGCCCAGCCTCAGGTCTCCTGTTCAGCAGTCTGCTTCTCCCTCTGCCTTTCCCCACCACTCATGCTCATGCTCTCTCTCTCTCTCTCAAATAAATAAGTGAAATATTTCTTAAAACTCTGCTACAGCCATACATATAAGTTTTTCTGGACATAATTTTTTTCCTTTGGGTAAACTGAAATTTCTAGGTCATACAGTAAGCATATGTCTAACTTTATAACCAACCTGCCAAACTACTTTCTAAAAGTGTGGTACGTTTCACATTCTCAGAGAATATGTGGCAGTTCCTATTGTTTGGCATCCTCACTTGGAATTGTCTTTTATGTTGGCTATTTTTAGGATGTGTGAGGAGGTATACCATTGTGATTTTAATTTTACTGCTGACTTCATTTTAGGTACATATTGTCTATATATCTTCTTTCATGAAATGTCTGTTCAGGTATTTTGCATATTTTTATTGGGAATTTTATCTCACTATTGCATTACAAGAATCCTTTCTATATTCTGGATATAAGATCTTTGCAAGATGTATGTGTTAAAAATACTTTCTCCCCGGATGTGGGTTGCATTTTCATCTTCTGAATAGAAGTTTTTAAGTTTGATAAAATTTAATTTATGCTTTTTATGTAGTTAGTGTTTTTTTCTTGATCCTGTCTCAGAATTCTCTCTCTCTCTCTCTCTCTCTCTCTCCACACACACACACACACACACACACACACACACACATCTGAAATGCAAACCATTTAATAGAAAATACGCTGGCAAATTTTATTGAGCCTCAAAATTTTCCTGAGTATATTCTATTAGATGATTGGCATTCCAGCTTTCTTATTTAAGTCTATGGGGAACCATTTTTGAATTCATCTATGTATCAGATTGTGTTTATTTTTTTTCCCATGCAGATACCTAGCTTCTCAACTATCATTTATTAAAGGAATATGCTTTCCGTTGACTTTGTCTAAATTAGGTGATCATATATATCTGTATGTCTCTTTATGAACCCTCTTATTTTACTTCATTGACATATTGATTATTGTGGTTTAAGTCATCGCTACACCCAATGTGGGGCTCCTCATAACCCCAAGATCAAGAAGCACATGCTTTCCTGACTGAGCCAGCCAGGTGCCTCATGGTTTAAGTCTTAAAGTCAGGCAATCCTGGTATCAGGGTCCCTCAAATGCAATCCTTTCTTTTTCACAAAATGTTTTCGCCGATCTACATGTTTTTCATATGAAAATTAGGGATTTTATTTTGTCTTTATATACATAAATATAACTACTATATATATGTGATATATGTACATATATATGGAGGGAAAAGACATTTTACCATTTACATTTTACCATTACTGTACCACTCAACATTTATTAATGTTCAGTACTCAAATCCTTTAATATGACATAATGCTTAATTTATTTGGATCTTCTGTAATTAATTTATCTCAGTAATATTTTGATGTTTGCAGTGTGGAGGTGTTGCACGTTTTTCATTAAGTTTACTTCTAATTATACTGCTTTCTTCATACTATTATAAATGGTATTGTTTTGTGTAATATGGTTTGCTAATGTTCTGTTGGTAGACAGAAATGCATTTTTTATTTTTTTTTTATTTTTTATTTTTTTTTAAAGATTTTATTTATTTGACAGAGAGAAACACAGCGAGAGAGGGAACAGGAGCAGAGGGAATGGTAGCGGGAGAAGCAGGCTTCCTGCCGAGCAAGGAGCCTGATGCGGGGCTCGATCCCAGGACTCTGGGACCATGACCTGAGCCGAAGGCAGACGCTTAACGGCTGAGCCACCCAGGTGCCCCAGAAATGCATTTTTTAAAATATTGATTTTTATTTTGTTACTTCACTAAATGTATTTAATTTTGGTAAATTTTTATAGATCTTTAGAATTTTCTAAATGGATTCTTATGTCATTTGGTGTAGTTTTAAATAGACAGGATTGAAGTGAGCATCTTACTCTTTTCCTTAACTTAAGGAGAAAATATTCAGTCTTTCATCAATGAGTATACTCTTAGTTGTATGTTTCTAGCAGAAACACATATTTATGATGAAATATTTCTACTTATTTTTGTTTTTTGACAGTTTTATTATGAGTGTGTATTGATTTTTTTAAATGCGATTTTTGCATCTATGGAGTACTAATATGATTTTTATTATTTATTCATTTAATGAGAGGACCTATGTCTATTGAAATTCAAATACTGAACTGGGATTCCATTCCTGGGATATACCTACCTAGTCATAGTGTGTTATCCTTTGCATATAATGTGGAATTTTTGTTGAGAATATTGATAGGGAATATTTGTCTATAATACATTTGTCAGATTTAGGGATAAAAGCAATCAATTTATTTGATGTCGCATATGACAATATTAATTTTTCATTGCGTGTATGAAAGAACTCATCAATGAAAACCTTTGAGTCTGGTGTTTACACAGTGGTGAGGATTTTGAATCGAAATCAGCCTCTTTATTAACTATATTTCTATTTCTCCTAAAACTGGGTTTGATATGTTGTCTTCATATTTCAATTTATTTCTTGAGTACTGGTATAAAAATCTTCAATTCATACCTTTATTGTCTTTTTAAAGGCACTTTATTGAATTATAGTTGGCATACAAAAAAAAATCTGAACATATTTAATGAATATAACTTACAGGATTTGGAGATAAGTATATCCCTGTGAAACCATCACCACAATCAATGTCATAAACCTGTCCACTAGCTCCAGAGGTTTCCTTCAGACCTTGTTATTTATTTCTGTGTGTGTGTGTGATAAGAGCACTAAATATAGTATCTATCCTCTCAGCAAATTTTTAAGAGTACAATACAGTATTGTGAACCACAGACTCTATGCTACACAGAAGATCTTTAGGACTTATTCTTGATGTGTAACTGAATCTTTGTATCTTTTAACCAACACCTCCCTGCCACCCTTTTCCCCCAGTTCCTGATAACCACCATTCTACTCTCCGCTTCTATGAATTTGACAATTTCAGATTTCTCACATAAATGGAATCATACCGCATTTGTTTTGTGTGTATGTGTGTGTGTCTCGCTTATTTCACTTAGCTGCAGTGGCATGGGACAAATATAAGTGATGCAAATCAGAGAAAGGTGGCTGGTGCAGAAAAAGAGGGATGTTCATTTTTGACATTTCAGGCTATTCTTCATTACAACAATAATTTAATTATACTGGGAAAGTCCAGATGATACTGTATTTCCCACTACACCCTCCATGAACTCTCAATTTCAGACACAGTGGCTGCTTCTTTGTGTTTCCAAAGGAGCTGGAAACACATGCTATGAAACAAACTGCTTCACAGTTCAATATTTGGCCTAATTTCCCTGTGTCTAATTTGCGCTACAATTCAACAATTTGGGGGGGGTGGTATTTGCTATCTCGAAACAGTTTCAGAGTTTTAAAATTTTGGCAGTAACTACTGTTTAGTAAATGTCTGCTATGGCCTAGGCTAAGTGCCTTTGTATATATTTATAAACATATGCAAAGCAATGCAAATATTTGCTTACATATATGGCTACATATATCAACACACTTAATCATCATGAAAGCACCAGATCTATTTTAATCTGCATTTTACAGATAAAAAAAAATCAAGTTGAAATGTTTTTGTTTCCCTTATGCATGAAATCTCTATGGGATATCTACTGGTTTGTGTTTTGTCTGTATATGTTCTGATAGATGCTAGAGATACAACAGCGAGAAGGATAAATATTCTGAGTTAATGGAGTAATGAGTCAGACAATAAATAGATGAAACAGCAATAACAACAAAACACACACACACACACACACACATATGCGAGTGTAAGAATGAGTGTGCACAGAAATACAGACTGTGATTATGGGAGTGTTCAAATATGTTTCAAAATCCTTTGATGTTCTCTTTAGATGTGATTCTAAGCTGGCCTCAGTGACTCAGTCTTGATCCTGAGCTGACCTCAGTGACTTACTTATGACTGATGGGAAGCAGTGAGGGTGATGCTGTGTGACTTCTGAGGCCAGGGCAGTGGAGTTTCCTATTGGGAAAGTTCTGTTGGGGTAAGTTTACTCTGGGACAAGCCAGGACCATGTAAGAAGTCTGATTACTTGAGACCACTGTTTTGGGAAGCTTCTGCCTCCCGAACGAGGGAGGGGGAGCAGTCTTTCCCATAATATGAATACCTATATCCTAGGGTCACTTCTTTACAGTGATATAGGATTCTCTTAATTCTTTATTTGTACTTATTTTAGTCTCTGGGATATCTCGGCTTGGCTTTTTTGAAGTGCTCTGGGTCCTCCTGTTCTGATATAAATTCCTGTGACTCTAAAAACTTGTGCTTTTTATGACCATTTATTAAACACGGCACTATGCTAATGAGGTAGTAAACTTTCTGTTCTCCAGCTTGAAAAATACCATATGTGATCACTCAATCATGCAAGCTGGACATATTCATTCACTTGACAAATATTGATTCATCACACACTCTGTGACAGCACAATATTCTTTCTAATGTGGTTACAGTAGTAAACAAAGTACAGGATGCTTTTACAAAACATGCATTCTAGTTGGAAGACAGGTAAGAAACTAAAAAGCAACATATATTGAGACATATAATGGTAATTGACATAGAAGAAACAAGCAGGAGGGAGAGAGAGAGAGAGAGAGAAGGGAGTCTTTGGCTAGGGATGCTATTTTTTATTAGGATGGGGTCAGGGAAGAATTCACTGATAAATGACCTTTGCATAATGACCTGAGTGTGAGAGAGAGGGAGCCATGCATAAACATAGCATGAGAGCATCACAGACTTATAGAGCAGAACACTCAAGAATTCACTAATAAATGAACTTTGCACAAAGAGAGAGAGAGAGGGAGCCACATGCGTGCATATAGTGTGAGAGCATTGCCAGGTGTTCTCACATGCAAAAGCCCTGAGGCAGGATTCTGGCTAAGAAAGTATGAGCTGATAGAAAATTAGGTTAGAGAGGCTGTGTAGAATTAGATCACTAGTCCATGTAAGAAGTTAGAGAAAGAAGCCTCAGCTACCTGGACTCTAACTTAGCTGGGAGCTTGAGAGCTTTCGGTTCTCAACCTGTCTGTTTCATAGCTTTACATAGTATGTAGCAGTTCAAAAATCTCCAAAGGCTGGTGGGGAAAAAAAAAAAAAAGATTGAAAGAAGGAAAAGATACTGCAGAGGAACAATGATCACAAAGTTTTAAACACAAACTGAAAAGAAGCTATTTTTATCACATGGATGGTAACTGTGGGGAGAAATGATAAACTCAGAATGTCTCTAAAGTTCTCAACATTCTTTTTTGTACTTAACATGGAATTTTACAATAAATAGTAATATGGACGAAGGTCTGAAAAATGAATTATATTTTGCCAGGTTATAAATAAGAAATATACATTAAGGGGCACCTCGGTGGCTCAGTCATTAAGCGTCTGCCTTCGGCTCAGGTCATGATCCTGGGGTCCTGGGATCGAGCCCCGCATCGGGCTCCCTGCTCGGCAGGAAGCCTGCTTCTCCCACTACCATTCCCTCTGCTTGTGTTCCCTCTCTCGCTGTGTTTCTCTCTGTCAAATAAATAACATCTTTAAAAAAAAAAAGAAATATACATTAAGAAATCACATTTCTGAGCAATTTGACAGTTGTTCATAAAATTAAAGGTTCTGTTCAACAACTCACTTACAAGAAAAGACTGACATGTACGCAGCTTAAATATGCAACTAGGTTTGAGCATTGTTTTAATAGCCAAAAATTGAAACAATCTAAAGCAAAAGAGCAAAAGCAAACTATGGCAATCTTACATGATGCAACGCTACCTAACAGTCCTGTCATATCAAAATTAATATAATAAGATTATGACTAACATGTTTCAACATGACCAGTTGTCAGAAAGAAAATGTTGACTGGAAATTTCTAGCTACAGGAAGTTACATAGAAAATTATATATATTTTTTTAATATTTTATTGTATTTGAGAGAGGAAGCAAGCGAGAGAGAAAGAGCACAGGCATGGAGAGGGAAGGAGGGAGAGAGAGAAGCAGACTCCCCAGTGAGTAGGGAGCCAGATGCAGGATTTGGTTCCAGGACACTGAAATCGTGACCTGAGCCCAAGGCAGATGTTTAACAAACTGAGCCACCCAGGAGCCCCAAGAATGGTATCTTTTTTTTTTTTTTTAAGATTTTATTTATTTATTTATTTATTTATTTATTTATTTATTTATTTGACAGAAAGAGAGACATCACAAGTAGGCAGAGAGGCAGGCAGAGAGAGGGGGGGAAGCAGGCTCCCTGCTGAGCAGAGAGCCCGACGTGGGACTCCATCCCAGGACCCTGAGATCATGACCTGAGCCAAAGGCAGCGGCTTAACCCACTGAGCACCCAGGCACCCCTAGAATGGTATCTTTTTAATAAAAATGTTCAAACACAAGGAATAAAAAGGTCTCTGTTTTGCATTGCTTATAGATGCATATGTATATAGAAAAAGTGTAAAACATTCATGAGAATGTTGAACATAGTTACATTAGGAAAATTTAAATTTGAAGGTTAAACAATATCTTAATGTTTTGATTTTTCCTTAAAAAAGGTATATGGTAATAAATTGTATGTGTCAAAACTGGGCAGTTGATTCAAGAAATCATTATATAATTGTATCTTTCTATATATCTAGGGTATTTCATGAAATAAAATTAGGTTAACATGATTTTTTAAATTAACATGATTTTAACTGAACACATTATATAATCATATAACGTTTAAGTAAACCATTATATAATACATACAGTTTATGTCTGAACACATTTTGAATAAAGGAAATGAATTTAGATATATATGTATAATATACATAATGAGTATAACATCTATGTACATAAGTATATATAATATACATGATATATTATACATATACAGATATTTGTATATGCACATATATAGAATTGCAAATCATAGTTTAGAAAGAAACAATACAAGTTGAAGAGAGAGATTTAGTCATTAAGGAAATATATACAGGATATTTCCAAGTGATCTAAAATAGTTCAAAAAAACACAAAATATGTTTTGAAAAATACTAGTTCTATGACAAACTACACACATACAGAAAGAGGATTGTATCTGTAAATAAGTGAGGGGAAATGTCAGATTATATTTTATACTCTTGATTTTCCAAACACATGAACAAAATTGTGTCTTCTGTCGTGTCAAATATGGAAGTACCCTGTCCCCTAGGTGAAAACATTCATTTATTTACAAATGTATCACCATCAGATGCTATATACCAGATGTTTAGCTCTTTAACATTTGTTATACAATCACTTATACAACCCATTTTCTCAAAATTTACTGATTAAATGAAAATTGTTCTTTAACTCTTATGTGAACAGTTTAATCCTAATTTAATCCTCCTTTAACTTCAATTAAATAACAAGCACTTATAACAAGCACTTAAATTATACAAGATAATTTAAATTAGCAGCTATATAATTTGTGATGTTTAATAAAAAATTAAATCTACAGTGTCTGTCAATTACAATCCACATGATTACCTAAATATTTAATTTGTCTTATATACTTATGGGTTCCATTGTCAGACATTGTGAGGATAATTATTGGCTTATTTCTTATATAACTATAACTTTTGGAAATAGCCTTATACTTTATTGAATTTTACACTCTTAAATTTAGTTTTTGTGTATATATTTTCTCTGTTTAACCACTGTAATCTTTAGTAACCACAGGCTATGATCTTTTAAAAAATGTAAATTTACTTCAAACCTTACACAATGTTATAAACATGTAATATGATTAAAATTTATTAATCAATATTGAATAAGTGAATGAACATTTAAAGGACAAAACCTAGAAATATATTTTTACTCACTTTTAAACTGAAGAAAATAGTAACTATGGTATTATTTTTATATATAAAGGACACAGACTGTATTTTACAGAGTAGGCACTTCATAAATAGCACAGGATATTTTAATGTTAGTGTATAAATAAATTAAAATTCATGAAAGGCCCATTACTCACATATAACTCATAACATTTTTCAAATTCCTCTGGTAAATGTTCTCTTGTCTTCTGAATTCAAGCAGGATTTACTTGTACTCATTGTAATGACATTGTATTAATGTCCCAATGTAAATATAATACATGGACATAAGACTACACAATTCATATCAGGATCTAAGAAATGAGACAGAAGTATTCCTAAAATACGTGAGGAGGGGAAAGGCAAGAGACAGAAACGACAGTCTTGCATGTCATAGCCCATGCGGTAAATGAGCTTTCTTTAACAGAAAACCTGTTTGCCTTTGCCATTCAGGAATTTCTCATTGAAATGGTATTAAGTTTGGAATGTAAGGGCAACAGTCAATGCACATGGATTTACTATGAGTTGTAGTTATTTTAAAATCTAGTCTTTTTTTTTTAATTTTACTCTCGTTGCTTTGAAAGTTGAAAGCACCTAATATAATATGTAGGTTTATGTGTTTTACAAATGTTAATTCACACCTTTAATGATTTAATTCTGTATGATCCATTTTTCCCATATCCATAGCTTGTTATGGAACCCTTTCAGAGAGGATAAGAGATTTCGTATCTAAGTGTGCCTTATTAGTAAATGGTAGAACCAGGATGTGGGCAGAAACCTGCTAGACTCCCAATTTCACATTCTTTCCACTGCTGAATCCTGCCTTCCTATTACATGTAGGAGTGCAGCAGATTCATTCATGATTCCAGCAAAACCTTTCAAAATGGTTCTATCGAGATTTGTCCATATTTATTAGGCAAAAACAAAGTTAATGCAGCTTAGAGAAGCAAAGAACTTTCAAACACATTTTGCATTTCTGAACCAGCTGTCATACTCAAAAGTCTCCAGACTACACAAAATCCTAAGCTTCTTGCAAGAGTAGTGAGGCATTTAGTGAAATTAAATATTTTATATTCACAAATATAGATATATCCTCTATATTTGTAGACTACACAAAGTAAAAGTCTAGTCCTCATAAGCTTTCCCGATAAACTGAGTAATGCCTAAAGTTATAGGAAGGTTTAGGTTGCCATCTCCATGCAGAGCTTTTATCAGAAGTAGGAGAAAAATAATTTGTCATTAGGAGTGGAGTTTGCCCCAGGATATCTAGGAGGTAGAGAGAATTGGTATCATTTTCATTTTACAGTGGGGAAAACCAAATCGCAGAGAAGTTAAGTAACTATTCCAGATTATAGGGCAAGGAAGTGTAAGTATCCTCATGAAAATTCAGAAAGCCTGTCACCAGAACTAGGGTCTTGACTGTCATCCTGCTATCTTGCCTTTGCCCTAGAGTTCCATATCCAGAAGGCCATAGCTTTCATGATCTAAATTTGGATTTGCTTTTCTTCACATCATAACCCCATTAACCTAGGTTACACCGCACGGACACTCCTTTTGTCCTCTCCCACCTCCATGGCAAGGCGTGTTTTAACTTTTGCATCAGTATGTGTCATGCTAGTTTAATGCTTAAATTTAAAATAGACCTGGGGGTGCCTGGGTGGCTGACAGTTAAGTGTCTGACTCCCAATTTCCGCTCAGGTCATGATTTCAGGGTACTAAGACTGAACCCCACGTTGGGCTCCATGCTCTGCAGGGAGTCTGCTTGAGGATTGTCCCCCTCTCCCTCTGCTCCTCCCCCACTTGCTCTCTATCTCTCTCAAACACAGAAATCTTTTTAAAAAGTAAAATAAAATAGATCTGTAGGCCAGAACATACATTTTCTTTGCAGAAAAGCAATTAATTCATTATAAACATGAGAGCATCTTGAGTAGCTAGCAGAGATAGATCTTTGTAGCAAAAGCCACAAAAAGTACCAAAAATTCCAGATGTGAAAAGTGTAATGTTCCCTCTTGTTTTACACATAAATTGAGAGACGGCTACCGTCCTTCCCTCTCTGTCCTACTGCGTTTTCTATTTGCACCTGCAGCTCCCTCCAGACTTCACCTATTTTGAGTGTTAAATTTGTATTCTAGAAACTTTAATGTTGAAAAAAAATATGTGAAGCTGTCAAATCATTTAATCATGCTTGACTCTGTAAGGCCATCTTACAGCAGTTTCACAACACAATTTTATGTGAATAAAAGATAAATAATCCAACAATTAGTTAAAACATATTTAATCGATCCCTTTGGACTTACATAGAGCCCAGTTTTAGAGAACTTGAGTACTACTTACATTATCGGTCCTTTTGTTATTTTAGTTTTTATGAAATTAGTATTCTGTAAGAAGGTTCTAACTCATACACATATTTCTATTTTCCAATATCTTCTATAGAGTTCATGGTACTTATTTTTGCTGTCATATGTAAATTTTAAATGATTTTTCTGATGTGTGATATGGAATAACACATTTATTTGTGAGTTTTTTTTCTTCTAAAGACATTCTAAATCTTTGATTTACTCAACTTAATTTTATATCACTCAATAAGAAAACTCCTAGTCTGACCTGATTTGATCACTGTCAGCATTATTCTCCCTTAGGAAGTATAAGGCCCTCTAGTGTGTAGCCTAACAGTTCCCATAGCCTTTGCCCAAAGCCAGCATAAAATGTGACTTAAAAATACCTACAAGCCACATTTTAATTTAGGAGCCATTATGAGCAATCTAGAAATTATGGTCATATAGAAAACATCAGAAGAAGAGATTACAATAATGCTAAGGGAAAAAAAAGTAAAAAAAAAAAAAAAAGTAAATTTTGTCTCTAGTGACTTTGCAGTTGGTGGTGGAAAATTATTTCACTCTTCAGGGAAGTTATTGAAACAGAAATGAAAAAAAAAAAAAAAAGAGTCAACATGTACCAGGCTGTGATGGTCTGCTATTTGGTAGATTAGATAACCAAGAAAAAAAAGTGTCTAGAGGCAGCGTAAAGGATTTCCATGTGTTTTCTTGAAAACATGAAAAGATGGAAGTGTTTTCTTTCATTTTCTTTTTTTTATTCTTCAAAATGATATGTAAATAGATAGATATGTGTTTGTATATAGTGAAAAATGATGTAGAAGATAGTGACAGCAAAATTTAACATATTAATAAAATAATAAAAATCACTCATGAAAGTGAGTTTGTTTTAAAAGGAATAGGAAAATTGTCACAAGGAAAAATACCGGCATAATAAGGATTCATTTTTACTTTCTGTTTAGCAAACACATAGATATTAGTTTTATACAATTCAGGTTTTTTTTTTTTTTTTAGATTTTATTTATTTATTTGACAGAGCGAGAGAGATCACAAGTAGGCAGAGAGGCAGGCAGAGAGAGAGGGGGAAGCAGGCTCCCCGCTGAGCAGAGAGCCTGATGTGGGGCTCGATTCTAGGACCCTGAGATCGTGACCGGAGCCGAAGGCAGAGGCTTAACCCACTGAGCCACCCAGGCGCCCCTCTACAATTAGGCTTAAGACATAAGCCAATTGAGTGTTGGTATCTGTAATGATATTCAGTGAAATGACAAATGCCTTCTATGTTTGTGAATGTGGATGTGGTACACGAAGGTGTGGGTGACTTAACTGATGGTTATAAAAACAAATTAAAAAAAAAACAGTTATATATTGATGATTAAGAAGCAGAGTATTATTATTACTACTATTGAACCTACAGGAATTTGCAGGCTCATACCCTTCTCCGCTCATTCATGTCCTAGGCGGTGGCTTCAGCTAATTTCTGATTCACATTTCCACTACACGAGGCAAAGGTTCCCTGTTTTTGGGAACAGAGGAGTTGAAAGGAATCTTAGGTGATCTGGTTAAGGCAGAAATGAGGACACAGAATCTTACCCTCCTGGTTTTATATTCAAACACCAGGTCTAGTCCCACAGTTCCTATAGAGAGGAATACCATTAAATGGGAC
>CM053607.1:11590985-11608568 GCA_028646535.1 Procyon lotor
GGTGGCTCAGTGGGTTAAAGCCTCTGCCTTCGGCTCAGGTCATGATCTCAGGGTTCTGGGATCAAGTCCCACATCGGGCTCTCTGCTCAGCAGGGAGCCTGCTTCCTCCTCTCTCTCTCTCTGCCTGCCTCTCTGCCTACTTGTGATCTGCCTCTCTCTGTGAAATAAATAAATAAAATCTTTAAAAAAAAAAAAAAAAAAAAAAGAAAATGTTTCTTTTGAAAGGTTGGAGGAGTATTGGTTAAGTTATTTTCCTACATGCTGAGTACATTCTTGAATTGTCTATTGAATAGAATGATTCTGTAATTTATCGTCCAAATCCAGATACTTTTTTTTTTCAAGTTTTTATTTAAATTCCAGTTAGGAAAAAAATAAATAAATAAATAAATTCCAGTTAGGATACAGTATAATGTTAGTTTCAGGTAAAGAATCTAGTGATTCATCACTTACATGTAAAACCTGGTGCCCATCACAAGTGCCCTCCTTAATACCTACCACCCATTTAACTCATCCCCCCACCCACTTCTACTCCAGGAACTCTCAGTTTGTTCTCTATCTTGGAGTCTGTTTTCTGGTTTGCTGCTCTCTCTTTTATAACCCTTGTCCATATGCTTTGTTTTTTAAATTCCACATGTGAGTGAAATCATATAGTATTTGTCTTTCTCTGACTGACTTATTTGACTCAGCATAATACACTCTAGCTCTGTCCAAGTCAGTGCAAATGGCAAGATTTCATTCATTTGTAAGGCTGAGTAACATCTCTCTCTCTCTTTGTCTCCCTACACACACCACTTCTTCTTTGTCCATTCATCAGTCAATGGACATTTGGGTTGTTTCCATAATTTAGCTATTGATGATAATAATGCTGCTATAAACATCGAGGTACATGTATTCCTTTGAATCAGTATTTTTGTATCCTGTGAGTAAATATCTAGTAGTACAGTTGCTGAATTGTGGAGTAGTTCTATTTTTAACTTTGTGAGGAAGCTACATGCTGTTCTCCAGAGTGGCTGCACTAATTTGCATTCCCACCTACAGGGCAAGAGGGTTTCCTGTTCTCTACATCCTCACCAACACTTATTGTTTCCTGTGTTGCTGATTTTAGCCATTCTGACAGGTGTGAGGTGATAACTCATTGTAGTTTTGATTTATAAATCCCTAATAGTGAGTGTTGTTGAGCATCTTTTTATATGTCTGTTAGCCCTCTGTATGTCTTCTTTAGAGAAATGTCTATTCATGTCTTCTGCCCATTTTTAAACTGGATTATTATTTTTTGGGTTCTGTTGTAAATTCTTTATATATTCTGGATACTAACCCTTTATTGAATATGTCATTAGCATATAACATCTTCTCCCATTCTGAAGGTTACCTTTTTCGTCATGTTCTTGTCTGTCTCTGTACAGAAGATCTTTATCTTGATGTAGTCCCAAAAGTTTGTTTTTGCTTTTGTTTCCCTTGCCTCAGGGGATGTATCTAGTAAGAAGATGCTACAACCAATGTCAAAGAGATTACTGATTGTAACCTCTTTGGTGTAAGAAAATGGTCCAATTTCATTCTTTTGCATGTTGCTGTCCAGTTTTCCCAACGCCATTTTTTTGAAGAGACTGTCTTTTTGTTATTCTTTGCTGCTTTGTTGAAGATTAATTAACCATAAAGCTGGACTTCATTTCTGGGTTCTCTATTCTGTTCCATTCATCTATGTGTCTTTTTTTGTGTCAATACCATGCTGTCTTGATCCCTATAGCTTTGAATGTAACTTGAAATCTAGAATTGTGATGCCTCCAGCTTTGCTTTTCATTGTCAAGATTGCTTTTGCTGTTTGGGGTCTTTTGTGGTTCCATACATATTTTAAGATTGTTTTCCTTCTGTGAAAAATGCTCAAACCCAGACACTTTAAGTGTACAAAGGGGAAATAGTAATCGTGTTGGGATACCAAAGGTGAAATGGGACTGTTCAGGGCAAACTAGGATGTTAGTGTACCCTACTGAGAAATCCTGAAACAAAAATAGCAAATTCTCTCTCGCATTTTCTCCTGTTACTTTAAATGTTGTCCTGCTTACCTGATACGAGGTAGGTTCTCTGCACTTTTGTGCTATACTCATCTTGTCTTTGCAACTGGCATCTCTCTTTCTTTCTTTCTTTCTTTCGGTATTGGACAAAACTTAGTCAAATGCCTTTCTTCTTTAGAACCCCGAATGGTGTTTGCCAGCACAAGATTGTCCTCTGCTTGCAGGCTGAATTGAGCAGTCACTAAATGCCTGCTGGGTTTTCCTACATGCAGTTTTGTAAGGACACGTTTCCTTCTTGACAGGGTAATAATTTGATTATACTGATTATGTGTTCTTCATGCAACCTCCATTCCAAACTGATTGCTCTTGGAGTTTTATTATAGGAATGCCTCAAGGCATAGTTAGTTTTGTAGATAGAAAATGCTTTCTGTGTTTTAAGAGACTTGATTTTTGTTTTCAAGAGCATTTGTGGAGAACTCTATGCCTTACGGAGTAGGAATAAGAAGGTTTTTGTTTTTATTTTTGTTTTCTCCATATACACAGATTTGGCAAAGATGTCACTGTCTATGATGGAGAGAGAGCAAAAGAGGAAGCATAAAGTTAGAACTCATGGTTGGGGTCTCTGAAATATTGTCATGATTGCTATTATCCCAGAACATGGTGTAGGAAACACAACTGAAAAAGGGTAGAAATATTTTTGGATTCAGTGGTTGAGGGGACTTAACCTGTTTTCTAGCTGGATCCTGCAGAAACAAGTTTTGTCCATTAAATCCCAACAGGACTGACCAACAGTACATAAACAACAGAGGGTGGGAGTCAAACTTACTTTCTTCATTTTTCTGCAGCACATAGGAGCTATCAGATACGAGCCAATTTTCCCACATCCTCAAAAGGAGCACCGCAGTAGCACAGATATACTGAGGAACTTTGAGAGACATCAAAGAGACCAGGAGTCCTGCAAGGACTAGTGTATCCAAAGATATACTAGGGATATGGAATTCTCTTTGGAAACAAGTTGGAATGTTTGCCTCAGCCTGGGAAAGAGATGACTCCCTGAGTACCTGACACTAGGTACTCTTTTGCTGTCCTCACCTGTCACTTTGAAAAGTGTGGAATCCAGAAAATACTATCTTAATTTGCATAGACAGAATTTACCAGGATTTGACTCAATTCAATATTGAAATAGATATTGAGGCTTTTTTTTTTAATAGAAACTTCATTTTCTGTACATCTGGCTACAGATTATACATCAGACAGCTTTTCAAATTGAGAGAGAAAAGATTAAGAATGCAAGGACACTACAAAGTTATGATTTGCCAGGTCCTGTGTTTGGTATTTTACATACATTATCTCATTTGTCCTTCAAAATAAGTCATATTTAATTTAATATTATTGAGAATTCGCACAAAAAAAAAAATGTGGCTTTATTTAAGGACTTGTCAACAGTTTATTTTGTGATGCGGTCTTAAGGAACATGTGTGGGCAGTAGAAAGAATGAGCCAGGGCAAGAAGAAAAGCCAAGAGCATTTATGAAGCTGGCACCGTGGGAAGCTGTGACTTGATCCAGCTGGGGACCTGAGGAAGTGTGGAGAAAGTCCTTCAGATTATCTGCCCAAGACCCAGAGACAGGAATGCCGAGTTGTCCATCACATGACATTTCCTCATTGGCTGTGGTTCTCCCTCTTCTAAGTTCATGCCAGAATGGCTGAGTTGGGTCTCATGGTGTCCACATGCACAAGTGGCAGAAAAATCCTGAAATAGAAAATAAGACATATGCTAAGCAGCTAAGCAAGGCACTGCTTCATTTAAATCTGAGCACAGCTGGCTGCTACAAGAGCCAGAATAAAGTTGGGTCTAGAAGATGGAAGGTAAAATATAAAAGTTGTCCTATGGATCTAGAGCCCGTTTCGTGAGAATGTAACCAGGGTACCCACACAGTTTTCTGTGCTCAGAAAGCCCCTGAACTTGAGAATTAATACTCTGAAATTCTTACGATTGTTATATTTGAATTACATTTTATAAGTGAAGTCAGATGGGACCATGGAGCATGCACTGGGACTTAGAGGATCAGCTCACACTGGATCCCACTTCCCCCAGAGTCCCCATGGCTTTGGCTGTGTGATTGGAGGCTGCCCACTCCCTTCCCTCTGGTGCCCTGAGCACCATCAGGCTTTATGCTCCTGCTCTTTCCCATCATAAGACTCCTACTGCCTTCTGTCTGGGACAATGACTGGATTGCATTGGTGGGTGAATTAGGGAGGATTCTTCGACACAGAGAGTTGCCCATATGCCTTGGGGAGGAGGACAAGGTAGTTGCTCTTCTCTCCCTGGTGGCAGTGCTTTGGATGGGACATTTGGTTGGAGACTCAGTGAGGTCTCCTGAGCACTCTCAATGCAGGTTACTAAGTACATCTCAGTTTGTTAAGAATCACATAAAATTCACCTGTAAGTTTGGGATTGTGGGAAGAAAGATCCCCCACTGTATTAACCAGATTTTCTAGTTTCTGTATCTGATGAAGTGTATCTGATGTTTTGATATCTGGGACCTTGCTGACTAAGGAGGGACTGCCCCTCCCAAGGTTAATGTATTCCCAGAGTTAGTAAAAGAGATTCTGGTTTTCATTTGCAAATTAACCAGTGTGAAGTACAGACCACCCTTCACTGCTTTACCTATCTTGACAGCTGCTTCATCTAGCTTGAGAATGAAGTGTTATTTTCCAGCCCAGATGATCATGGGGTCCGTCCTCCCCACACTAGGAGCCCACTGAAATCTTTTAAGCTAGCCAGTTCTAAACTTACTTAGCCTACTCACCCTGCTTTGCCCATTATTTTCCTAGAAGGCCATAATAAAGGCTTTCTAACATTTTCCTTTGCAATCTCTCTGCTTTGTTCTCTCTCATCAACCAACCTCAGTCCTCTCTCACGTTGCTCTGCACGGTGTGGCATGTCCCCTGCTCTTCAAAATTGTGAGTAATAAACTGTCTTTTTAATGACAGTCATCTCTCAGTCTGTGGGCTTCACCGTACCTGAACACAAACAAAATTCCCAAGGTCTTCCTCTTGTGAATATAAAGTAAAACTTCCTCCCGTTTGGTGGTAATGTGTAAGAGCACCCACTTCAGGTCTTCCCTGCTCAATTTTTAGTAAGGTTTTCTATATTTTCACAATTTCACAATGTATTCCACTTGTGTATATGAGAGATACCCAGGAAAATGGAGTAACTCCCCACAGTGGTTCAAACCATCACCTAAACTTTATTTAACATTGTTCTTTAAAAATCTTGGTCCTGAATGTTTTTTTATCTTTAGTATCTTGATTTATATTTGTCATGATGCCCTTACCAGGCAAACATAAATGGGATGTATTTTTTGAGCACTTCTATGTCCCACAAATCACACCACATGATTTATACCCATTACCTGTTTTACATGTTCACAAGATCCAGGTCATGTCAGCTGTCTCTCATCATTTCACACTGAAGAAACTGAAACTCAGAGAAGTCCATTTACTAGCCAAAATCCACTCCAGTCCTAAGTGATAGACTGGCTTCACAAAGAATAATCTTAAACCACATGGTTTAATTTTAAATTTTATTTGTGCTTTCAGTCATTAACAATGGCAACTTTGCCTTAATTTTGTAATGCAGGACTAATTATTTGCTGCATTGAGAACAAATTTTAGTTTATGGTTGTATTAGTTTTCTAGGACCGCCATAACAAAATGCCATGGACTAGATACCTTATACAACAGGAATATACTTGTTCACATGTCTGGAGGCTGGAAGTCCAAGTCAAGGTTCTGGTAGGATTTTTTTCTCCTGAGGTCTCTCTCCTTGGCTTATAGGTGGTCACCCTCTCACTGCTTCTTCATAGGAAAAAACAAATTTCTTCTTAAAAAAGACAGCAGTTGGGGAGCACCTGGGTGGCTCAATGGGTTAAAGCCTCTGCCTTCTGCTCAGGTCATGATCTCAGAGTCCTGGGATCGAGCCCCACATCAGGCTCTCTGCTCAGCAGGGAACCTGCTTCCCCTCTCTCTCTGTCGGCCTCTCTGCCCACCTCCTTTTAACTTAATCATCTTTTTAAAGGGCTTACCTACATAAAGTTATATTCTGGATATACTGATTATTGAGACTTTAACATATGAATTTGGGAGTGGGGTAAAACTTAGCCTCTGAGAGTGTTCTTTTAAAAACTTTTGATTCCATAATCCCAACTTTGAACTCACTGTATTTCAGAGGTATCTGGTATTAGGAAGATGTATAGTTTATCATCATTACAGAGGCTAGTGTATATTTACACATGTGCCCAGCCTTGTTGTAATTTTTTTATAGGAAGATTGCTCATGAGTTTTCAACATCATAAATAGGATACACTGTCATTTTAGGTTTATAATATTTAGGGGTAGTATTTCTTAAACACTAGTGAGTATCAGAATCACTTTCTGAAATAGACCCTTGGCTCCATCTTCAGAGATATACTAAGTCTGGAGTGGTATCTGAGAAAAGAACGCAATTTAAATGGCAAAATGCTAAGACATACACACTGACTCAAGTAATTTTTTAATTTTTATCCCAAGAAATGACATGAGTTCATTTAGCATATTTGTTGAAACAAAGTGAAAGCTTGAGATAATTAATAGGAAAAGTCTTTTGTTCTGAGCATTCCCTTGATTTTAAGCAAACATATTTCCTCTCACTATAAAAAAGAGTAACTTTGCCTTTTCTACCATTATCCCTACATTCTTCTCTTTGTCTAAAATCCACCTTGAATATATCTTAAGTGAATTATCAGTTTGATTTGTTTTTTCTCTTTTTTACAATCTGGCTTCCCAAATATAGTAACTTCTTAATCTACATAATAGTTGATAAGCTCTTATTTGTTTTAGTGGCATTAAATCAACATGCAATTTTATCTGTTGTAGATAAAGAGGATAGTAATTATTAAAACATTACTACTGAAAACCATATTGTGTTTTGAGGATCAGGCACAGCTGGGAGCTGCATACCACCTCAAGCACCAGATGCTCCATTCCCTGTCGTTTGTGTAGAATTATTGATACACGTGGATGGGTGAGCAGGAGGGTGGGGAAGCAGCGAGCACTCTTACTATTTCAAAATTTGTTATTTTTTTTAGATAACTTAAAAAAGGGAAATGAAATACATACAGGAAAATGCCTCCTTTGTTTCCAGTGTGTTCTACCTAGTTTCCAATCTTCCTCAAATGGGAGATACCATAAATTTGTCATACAGTCTTTTGAAGATATTTTGGCATAAAGAAGTAAATAGAAATGCATATTTTGTCTCACTTTTTAAGAACATTTAATGGCATACTATACTATTCTGAAACTATCTTCTTTTAATAATAAATGTTGGAGATCTTTCCCATTCCTCTATAAGGTTATGCCTCATGTTCCATTGCATGGACCTCTCATAATCCCTTTTAAGAGTATGTATGTAGATAGACATTAATAGGTAAATACTAATAGGTTAACATTTGCTGTAAAAAAAAAAAAAACTCCATTTAACAAGGTGTTAAAATTCTGTGAATATTATATAGATCATTTTCTGTGTATGTAATTCCTACAGAATAAGTTCCTCATATGACAGGAGAAGATTATGCTGACTACCTTTTATTATTATTTTCCATTTTAAATGATCTATCTTAGTCTGTAGGACAACTCACTGAGGTAGAATTTATTAGTCAAACAATACAACTTTTATGACTTTTGTAGAAATTGACAAATTGTCCTCAAAAGAACTGGCCTATTTTACATAACCATAAGCCTCCCACAGTCTTGCAACTGAGTTAGCAAACTTTTGGATTTTTTTATAGTCTCCTGGGTGAGAAATTAGATGTCAATGTAGTTTTAATTTCTATGTTTCCTATTAGGAAATTGATGATTTTCTTAATATGTTTAAAGCCTTGTTATGTTTTATTCCCAGTGATTTGCTCATTATGTATTTTGCCTGTTTGGGGAGATGAGATTCCTGAGCACTTTGCTTGCTTTACTTACCATAATTATGTAGACATTTTCAGATTTTATGAATTGGTTTTTAACAGGCTTTCCTTTTGATTTCATGGGTTAAAAAAAAAGTCTCTCACATTATAGCTTAGTATATTTATGTGGCTAAGACTATAGTTACCCAGATTAGTTGCTTATGAAATGTAAGAATCTTCATCTCTTTCCAAAGACAGATTGTTTTTAGGAAATCTGCTGTGTGTGTGTCTGGGTACTGTCTTGGCTTCTCTGCTTTTTCTGAATCATACTGAGTTCAGGAATGGTTTTTCTACTGACCTGGTACCTTCCTCCCACCCAATGTACCATTGCAGACAAGATTTTCTACCTGGCCGTGTATACTCACCCTCAGTTTATTTTTGCCGAGATTTATTATTAACGACTCCACTTGTTTTTGACATCTTGTTCAAAGGTTCTTTGCCCCTATTCCCTTTCATGTAGTGCATGGAAATTACTTTAGTTCATTTCTTTTTTGGGTGGGGGGAAGCAGGCCCCTGGCCGAGCAGAGAGCCCGATGCAAGGCTCCATCCCAGGACCCTGAGATCATGACCTGAGCCAAAGGCAGAGGCTTTAACCCACTGAGCCACCCAGGTGCCAAACTTTAGTTCATTTCTGTAGTTTTTGGAAGCCCTTCATATAATTTAGATTCTAGGGATAATATGTTGTTAGAGACTGAATGTGTTTTCCTCGAAAAAAATATGATGAAACCCTAATCTCTAATATGTCTGTATTTGGGGGATGGGGCATCTAAAGAAGTAATTAAGGTTAATTGAGGGCATAAGTATAGGACCCTGATTGGATAGGTTCATTGTCCTTATTAAAACAAACAACCACCCTAAACAAAACAAAAGAAAACAAACAAAACACGAGAAAACTGTTCTCTCTCCCTCTCTCCTTGTGCACATGAAACTAGGGAAGACCATGTGAGGCATATGGAGGAGGCAGTGGGCTACAAGCTAGGAAGAGAGCTTTTACCAGAAACTGAATAACCTAGACTGAGCTAGCTGTCGTTTAAGCCACCTAGTCTGTGGTATTTTGTTATAATGGTCCCAGCAGACTTACACATATGCTGCTCATAGTTTTATGGGAAAAGACATTGGTAATTTGTCTGTTGTCTTCCCTCAATCATGTTGCACTTACTGCTTTTCAGTGTAATTCGATTGGGCATGGAAGTACTGTTTATATGCACATCGAGTTTTTTATCAGATAATTCTGTGATAATTCTTTTTAAAAGTTGAGTTATCAATAGTCTTTGTTGCCATCGATTATTGGACAAAAACACATATATTCTGTATAGCCTAAATGGCTTTATAGGGACCATTATTAAGATTCTGACTTTTTAAAATCAGCTCTTGGATGAGGGATAGGGCATGAGTTTTCGCAAACGTGAATAGGACAATTGAATAAATTTCGATAGGAAAATAAAAGGATATCTGTGACCTCTCTGATTCATCACCAAAGCAGCAATATTGTGGTATATCATGGCTTACACTGTTCATGATGGATAGTAAATGTTGAATCCTGAGATAAATAATGGGATATAGAGAATATCTGAGGTTAAATATAGGTATTAGAGCAGATATGAAACAAAAGAATTTTTGGACCTCATGGTTATCCTATGTAGATGTATGTACTCACATGTGAATCCACAGGGTATAGGCCTTGTAGGCAGATATCTTACAAGTGTTTGTTTGCCCTCCCCAAAAGAAAACAATAGAATGCTCATAGTTTTACCGGTAATAATATTATTATTGCTAATTACAATTGAAAAATTTATATAGGCCAGGCTCTTAAGAGATATTATATCATATAATAGTGTTTTTCATTCATACTGAATAGTGTCGCTATGTTCATTTCGAGTAGGCAAACTCAGTCTAGCAGAAGTTAGTTCACTCAGATAAACCAGTTTATTGATGCTTAGTGATAGAGCCAAGGCTCAAACTTGGCTCAGCCTGACTCCAAATCTTTTCTTTTCAAGCTTTCTGGCTAATCAGATAGTCTTTCTAGGAAGGACGAGGCATATAATGAAGAATTTGTTCTCTATTTTGATAATTTATAAATTCAACATGATGTGGGTAAAATATGAAAAATTCTTTTCCCTTCCTATTTAGCTACATCTTAAATGAGCTTAGTTATCTATACGTACAGAGTCATGCTAATAAAGACACATTACTTTGTACCGCTTTTTTAAAAATCATGTTTCACAGAATATTCTGTCAGCCAATAAACCAAAAGTCTAGTTTTATTTTTGTTTAAACTCACAGATTTTAAATTAATTGTTTGAAACAGAAGAGGCTTAGTGTTTACCAATCTGGGTTTCTGCTTTTCAAACATACCATGTCTATATGTTCATCAGTAAGATATTCAATATTGAAATTACTGTACATTTTTAAAATTGTGTGATATGTGGTGGTTAAAAATAATAAGCCAGGTCTATAGTAAACATAAAATGCACTTGTTATTATGGCCAAAAACAATTACAAAATACTAACATAGAGTGCAAAAAAGTATCAATTTAGCTTTCTTCATTTATCTTGTTGTTGATATAGCTATTACTTTATAGTTTGTCTTCAACATTATATATGCATATTAATTTTTATATGTGAAAAGTAGAACTTAGCATAAAAGAAGAAAATTATTATTATTTTTCTTTTTCCCTTTAGACCCACTTGTATTGTTTTTATTTATTTATTTTCTTACCATGAGTAGGTAACACTTTTATAGTAAGAACAAATTATAAAATCATCATCATAATAAATGATAATTTATTATCATTTAATAAATATCAATATCATATAGTTACGATAATTTTATCTCAGGATAAAAATCTAGACCTAGAGAATATACTTTTAATTATTTGGAAAGTGAATATAAACACCTTTCAAATATTCCAATGAAGATAAATCAGCTGAAAAACCTCTGTAGGACCACAAAGTAGCTATTATATTAACAATGTTGCAAATTCCCCACTTAAACATATCAGCATGTTATCTAATATTACTCTGGAGGACCTTATAGGATTTTGTTGTTTTGCTTTCACACGATGCAACAAAGTTATATTTTAGTAGCCTACAAGAGTTAACTGGAATGTCCACAGGGACTTTATTACAACTGGGAGACCCTTTTATATATCCAGTCTTTTAAATGATTATATTATGCAAACATATTACCTACTTTATTCTCTAATTGCTAAAAAGCTATAAAAGCATAAACAGGATAATGCAATAACTGGAAATATATGCAGCAAAATGCAAATAAAAACTCAATGAGTTTTAGGATATTAAAAGTAAGACCGTTTACTTTCTTAGCTACCTCAAAAATAGATATTTAATGTCTCATTTTATTAATATCTTAAAAATCTCTAAAATCCTGAAAATTTTAGGATTAATTTTATTTTTATTGATATGAGAGATTAATAGCAAAATAGTTGAAGAAGATCCTCTACAATTTCCCCATTTCCTTTTTATTAATAAGTCACCTTCAAATTTCTATTTCATTTAAAAAAATCCTACCTATGTAGAGATTGTTCCTAGAATTTAACCTAGTACCAGGATAAGAGAATCAGACTTACTTAAATTGTAAGCCCCTTATCTCATTGAAACTATTAGAATACATGTGAAAATGTATGACTTTGACTTTTTTCCAAGCTAAGTTGTAAGGATGGATAATGTGGGGAAAAAAAATTACATTTATCCTAAATGTTATATACCACTGATTATCATAGTACATACATTTAGTTTTTAAATTTTATAGTAATTCACTAGATATACTAAATAAAGGGCCTTCCCTATTTTTATATTTAAGTTTGTGGGTAGAAAAAACAATGTAACTTAATAAAAATAGATATGAATTAATTCTAAAATGTGATATCCATATAACAAAATATTACTAACACATTTCAAGGGCTTATTATGAATCAGAAAGAGTGCTTTATCTTGTTTCGGGTCTTATAATACTCCATTTTATGAGTTAGGTACTACAATCATATCATCTAACATCCAGGAATGAATGTTTGAGATATTAAATAATTCCCATCTCAAGGACTAATGACAAGTAGTTAGAGGCATAATGATTCTAAACCACATCTGTTTAAATCAAGAGTTGGAGAAAGACATTGAACTCGAATAGAACTGTCTTCATAGCTCAACTTTTAGGAGAAGCTATTTCAGTGCCAGAGTCTTAGTATCTTCAAGTAGGAAATGATCATAAAACTATTTAATTAAAGGATAGAATGGCTTTAAGGTTATAGTCCATTGTGTTTCATGTGGTAGATATGTTTAAAATATTCATTTCTGTATTCCACTCCATAAATATTTTCAAACATAAATTCAGTATAAAAAATTGGGTAGATGGATTCTAGGTCTTTTATCAATAAATACGTTGATTTAAGTGGTTATGCAATCCTTTCCTTTCTAAACTATATGTTCTCTAGGCTTCTATATGATATCTCGCCTGCTTCCTGTCTCCACCACTACCACCATATCACACATTTCGTCTATTTCTTTTGTAGGCTCCTAATTCTTTATTTTTTTTAATTTATTTATTTGAAAGAGAGAGAGAGAGAGAGAACACATAAGTGGGAGTAGGTGCAGAGGGGGAGGGAGAGAAATCATCAAGCATATTCTCTGCTGAATGTAGAGACTGATGCCGGACTTCATCCCGGGACCTTGAGATAATGACCTGAGCCAAAATCAAAAGTTGGTTCCTTAACTGACTGAGCCATCCAGACATCCCTCCCAATCCTTTACTTTTAATTCTAAATGTTGAATGTGTAATACTGAGTCCTACACACTACAGTCTTTGTTATTTCAATATCTTCCAACATAACCTTTTAACCAATAGTTTTGGTTTTTTTTTTTTCCTTTGGTTTTTTTGTTTGTTTGTTTGTTTTTATGAATTGTTTAAGTTATCTCAGTATCCTACTGATTCTCATGTTAATGCCTTTTTTTCTGACTTCCACACTGAGCTCTAGACTGGTTTAGGTGACTGCCCACTCAACATCTCCTTTCGGATGTCTTATAGGTAGCATACATTTACTAAGTGAAAATAGGCTCTACATTCTTGCCTTGTTACTGTTTAACTCTTATGATCCTATTTGAATTCTCTGCCTTCGAACCGAACCACCATCAAGTCTAAAACATAGTCTTAACATAAATGTATATAAATATTCTACCTGTTAAACTAGCTGGCTATCTTTATCCTTCCTATGATAATGCGTTATATTTAGCTACCATTATCTCTCACTTGCACTTATTTCTTTTTTCACTTGCACTTCTGAAGTAGTCTTTAGATCTGTTCTTCATTTAATTCTGTTGATTGCTCATGTTCCATTATTTCCATAGATATTAGAGTGTTTTTTTAAAACAGTTTATGTTATACACTACTCAAAACTCTCCAGTGTCTACTCATGTCAATCCATGTAAAATTACATGTCTTTAGTGACGTCAGCAAGATGGCAGAGTAGGAAGTCCCAGAACCTACTTCCTCATATGGAGACACTCATTCATATTCCAATTATGAGAAATCCAAAAACCAGTTATGATTCTTCTGCACCTCAGGAGAATATGAACCCAAAACACATCAAAAGTAGTAAGATTTGTGTTCCTTCTCACCGTAATCCCTCCTCCTGGAACAGAGTACCATGCATTTGGGAGGACACTCTAAGTTCCCAGCCTCTCCCTGGGGAAGGAAAGAAAAGACTAGACAACATGTCCAAAATTGTGATAATTTTTAGGGCAATACCCAAATGACAGGTCTCTGACTCTTTTGTTTCAGAATACTGTCAGGACCCAGCAACAATGCCCATTCTTACCACTTCTATTCAACATACTATTAGAAGTTCTAGTCAGAGCAACTGGGCAACCAAAAGTGATAAAAGGCAGCTAATTATAAAGAAAAAATAAAGTTATATCTAATCACAGATTACATGATCTTATATAGAGAAAACCCAAAGATCCCTCCCCCCACACACAAACTCTTAAAACTAGTAAACAAATTCAACAAAGTTGCAAGATATAAAATGAACATACAAAAATTAGTTGCAGTACCATTCACTAGCAATCCAGAAAGAGAATTAAGAAAACGAACAATTCCATTTACAATAGGATCAAAAGTAATAATGCAGGAATAAATATAATCAAGGGCATAAGATTTGCACACTGAAAACTACAGAATACTGTTAAAAGAAATGAAAGACACAAATGGGAAAGACATGCCATGTTCATGTATTAGAAGACCTAACATTGCTAAAATGTCCATACTACCCAAAGTGAATTCCTGATTTAGTGTAAGCAACTCTTATCAAAATCTCAGCAACATTTTACATTAACAGAAAAAAATCCTAAAATTCACACAGAACCAAAAAAGTCCCTAATAACCAGACAATCTTGAGAATGAACAAAGCTGAAAGTCATCACACCTCCTGATCCCAAAACATATTACAAATGAGTACTAAAACAGCACATTACTTGGATAAAAACAGTCACACAAATCCATGGAATAGTATCAAGAGCCCAGAAATAAACTCAATGGGTATCAAAGCATGCCAAGAATACACAATGAGGAAAATATCCTCCCTTCAGTGAATTATGCTAAGAAAACTGATATCCATATGCAAAAGAGGGACATTAGAACTTTATCTTACACTATACACAAAGTTAACTCAAAATGGATTAAGTAATTCAATGTAAGACTCCAAACTACAAAACTCATAGAGTAAAAAATAGACGGTAAACTCCTCGACGTGATCTTAGCAATAATTTCTTGTATGTGACACCAAAAGTAAAGATAGTAAAAGCATAAATAAATAGCACTACATCAAACTAAAATGTTTTTGCACAGCAAAGGAAACCTTCAACAAAACAAAAAGGCAATAAATGGAATGATAAAAATATTTGCAAAGCATATATCTGGTAAGGGATTAATATCCAAAATGTATAAAGAACTCCTATAACTCTGATTAAACAAATAAACAGATTGAAAAATGAGCAAAGGATCTATGTAGACATACCTCCAAAAAAGGTATACAGATGGCCAACAAGTCCATGAAAATGTGCTCAACTGCACTAATCAGGGACATGCAAATCAAAACCACAATAAAATATTACCAGATACCTGATACAATGGCTATTATTAAAAAGACAAGAAATGAAGTTGACTGACAGAGGGCTCAAAGGAAAAAAAAAAAAAAAAAAAGACAAGGAATAACAAGTGTTGGCAAAGATATGGAAAAAGAAATCCCTTATATACCATTGGGAATGTAAAAAGAGTACAGCAACTATGGAGAACAGTATGGAGTTTCCAAAAAATTAAAAATTAGAACTACCATGTGATCCAGCAATCTCATATCTGGGTATATATATATCTGAAGGAAATGGGAACAGGACCTAGAAGAGATATCTGCACTTCATGTTGATTATAGCATTATGCACAACAGCCAAGAGGTAGAAACAACTTAAATGTCCATTCATGGATAAATGGATCAGGAAGATGTAGAGGACACATGTACTCTGGAATATCATTCATCTATAAGAAAGAAGGACGACGTGGATGGAACTGGAGGGTATTATGCTAAGCGAAATAAGTCAGAGAAAGACAAGTATCACATGATCTCTCTGATATGAAGAACTTGAGAGGCAAGGCAGGAGTTTGGGGGGGTGGGGGAGAGAAATGAAACAGGAAGGGATGGGGAGGGAGACAAACCATACGAGACTCCTAGACTCACAAAACGAACTAAGGGTGGCCGGGGTGGGGGGCGGGGGTAGGGATAGGGTGGCTGGGTTGTGGACATTGGGGAGGGTATGTGCTGTTAAGTGCTGTGAAATGTGTAAGCCTGATGATTCACAGACATGTACCCTGGGGCAAATAATACATTATATGTTAATAAAAATTAATAAAAAAAAATTAAAAAAAAAGAAAGGACATCCTTTTATATACTATAACATGGGGGAATCTTAAGTACATTATGTTGAGTGAGTTAAGCCTTTCACAGAAGGATAAACACTGCATGATTCCATTTATATGAGGTATCTAAATAAGTCAAAGTCACTGAAAAAGAAAATAGAATGGGGAGATGGAAATGGGGAATTGCTCTTCAGTGGGTATAAACTTCCAGTCACGCAAGATGACTTATATGACTGGATTCTAGAAAAATCTGCTATCCAACATTGTACTTACAGTGACCAATACTGTACTGTACAGTTAAAACTTGTTAAAGGGGAAATCCCATGTATATATATTTTTATAATAATGATAAACCACATGTTTTTAACCATAAGGCAACACTGCATCATAAAGCTAAACAAACAAACAAAAACCAAACAAATCTAATATTCTCAAACGTTTGGTGTTCTGACTCTCTGCTGTCTCTGATGCCATAGCTAAGCCCACTCTAGCCTCAGTTCTAATACCATGGAGCCCAGCGGGGTTCCATTTTCTTGTTCATGGAAAGGTCATTTGGACTAAGGACCTTGGTGTTCACTGCTTTCTGTGTGTAATGATTTGCCCTAACATCTTTGTGTTTGACGTTTTAGGATTAAGGGCTCTACTCGAGTATAGTGCCCACAGGAGGGGCTTTCCTTCTGACTACACATTTCAAAGTCCCCTAAATCCATTCACCTCTAAAACACTCTGTTCTTTTTCATTCTGTTTTCCTTCCATAGTACATATTTTTACCTAAAATATATATATATATATATATTTTAGGTAAAATTTTTTTACCTAAAATATATATATTTAGGTAAATATATATATTTACCTAAATAAATAACATTTATTTAATAATATAAATATATATATTTACCTAAATAAATATATATTAAAAAATTTATATATAAAATATATATATTATATATATAAAAATATATGTTATATATATATAATATATATTATATATATATAAATATATATTATATATATATAAAATATATATATATATTTGTTTACTTTCTCAGTATGATAACAAGAACATTCATTGATCAGTAATCCTCAGCATTAGAGCAATGGTCCATATTAGATGTCCAATAAATTTTTAATGAATGCCAAAAAAAGACTAAATGAGTTTAACAATATTTGAAATAAGAGTCTTTAAGTGAAACCCATGAAAACCACATGAAATGATATTTTCTCATGAGAATGTTATTTCTCATCTGGACTCATTTTGCATGTTATTCATACATTTCTTATCATCTTATCTCTTTCCAGTTACTTTGCAATATTCCTGTAAAAATCAAGTAACAAAAAAATACAAGAATGCACTTACACATTATAATGCAGGATAAATATTTTCTTTTTTTTTTTAATTAATTTTTATTAACATATAAGTATTATTTGCCCCAGGGTACATGTCTATGAATCTTCAGGCTTACACATTTCACAGCACTTAACAGCATACACCCTCCCCAATGTCCACAGCCCAGCCACCCTATCCCTACCCGCTCCCCCACCCCCTGGCCGCCCTCAGTTCGTTTCGTGAGTCTAGCAGTCTCTTATGGTTTGTCTCCCTCCCCATCCCTTCCTGTTTCATTTCTCTCCCCCACCCCCCCAAACTCCCTCCTTGCCTC
>CM053607.1:11609068-11654129 GCA_028646535.1 Procyon lotor
TTTTTTTTTTTAAAGATTTTATTTATTTATTTGACAGAGAGAGAGATTACAAGTAGGCAGAGAGACAGGCAGAGAGAGGGTGAAGCAGGCTCCCCGCTGAGCAGACAGCCAGATGAGGGGGCTCCATCTCAGGACCCTGAGATCATGACCTGAGCCAAAGGCAGAGGCTTCAAGCCACTGAGCCACCCAGGTGCCCCAGTTTTCTCCTTTCTTTCAAAAAGATATATACAATCTGTACTATCTTTCACCCCAGGACACAAAATAAATACCTGCAAAGGAAATTGTGTGTTGCTTAAGTTCTCAGCAGTTATTTCTCTTTACATAAAAATCAGATCCTCTTTAAATATTATTATACTTTCAGTAACTTCAGTTAAAAATCAAACCACAGCACCCTGTTGGAGTAGTTGGCTATTCTGAGTGCTGAATTATAACAAAGACTGTCCCTTCATTTCCTTTACATTCCTTCTTTATTTGGATTTGAAAACATTGCATAGCCTCCTGAATTTCCAGGGTAAAATTGAGCATGAGATAACATCTAAAGAGATAATTTCCTGAGTCTGTCTCTCAGAGAATGATCACAGTTTAGCATTACAATTTTATCTTTCCAGTTTCTGTAGTCTGACCAGCATCAATTGTGTGCTGGATGTTTCTCTGTCACCGGCGAAAATGATTCTTATAACTCTCCCAAGGTAACATAAGTGGGGACTCGGGATCAGAAATGTCCATGCTTTCAGTTTCAAAGATTAAGTCTGTAATAAATTCTGCTGACTGATACATTGTTCAGTTTTTTGAAGTAATCTTTGACATAAAGAGAAAATAAACACCTGCCCACCACCTGGCTTTCCCCAAGCAGCATGTTCCACATTGGTTTACTTACTTTATTCTTTTTCAACTGAAAATATAAGAGAATCACTAAGTGGCTGACAGGTTCACTTTTCTATGGCTAGGGAAGGTTGGCATGGTTTCAGAATATCAGGTTTTGGAAACCATTTAAATCCAATATACATTGCATCATTGGATTTGTGGAGAATCTACAGCCCTTAATCTGGATGGGGTCTCGTAGATACAAATCCTCCCCTGGTGAATTGATTCTTTTTGGAGAAATGGATTGTATTGTTTGGTGATGCTGACAAATCCCTCGGTATGTCATCCCACTCAGGAGCAAGTGCCTGTTGGCTTCCATTATGACTGTCCACTAGATGTGCTTATCATGGTCTTATCCAGGGAAAACCACCAAGGAAGACTAGCGAAAACACATTTTGTTTTCAAGTGTGTCCCTAGGATGCTCATTGCTGGTGTCTCAGCAAAAGCTTCAGTAGGGGGCCGGCAAACATTTTATTTCCTTCAACTAGAGGCAGTTAAATAAACGGGCTTCTCTAGAGAATGGCATAATGTGAAATTTTAAAATTAAATTGCGTGACCTCTTATAGACCAAAAATTCCTCTTTATATCCCCTTTATTTTTTTATAACTGCTCTGTTCCTTTGCTGCCACGAGTTCATAAACACAGAAAACATTGAAATAGATTACTGTCAATACTTCCTTCAATAAACACAAACAAGAACTTGTGTAGGGCTCCTATGCAAGGAAAACCTCATTTAAATTAGAAGCTGCATGAAAAAAGATATACAAAACAAAACAACATTGGCTCATTATTCTGATGCTATTGTTTCAGTTCCACTTTTCCCTGAGAGTTTAGTTTTTGGCAATTTTCAAATCATAAATGACTTCTAACATCTTACCTAGGAAAAACTTTTTGCTTAAATGCGTGATTCCTTCACAATTGGAAATAATCCAATGCAAGTGCTTTTTTCATTATTTCTGTTAGTTTGTTTTATCATATCAAAACCCCAAACCAAATTAAATCCCTTCACATTTCACATCACTCAAGCTAAATAAAAAAAAAAAAATAGTAAAATATAACTAGTTGATTCAAAACATCTCAGGGTAAGCCCTATCAATTTCCTGGAAATAACACTTACCTTCTCAACCTCTCTGACCTTTCTGGAAGCAGAAGAAAAGGAGACAATTAGACATTAAGTAACCTTTATTAAAAGTTTATCATAGATTAAACACAATTGCACAGATTTTTCTTTAATCTTCACTAAGAAGTGACGATTGCCTCTAGATTTTAAAGAGAATCATCCTGAGTCTTAGAAGTAAAACAGCTTATACACATTCAGGTATAGAAGAAAGTCTGAATCAGGATTTAAATCCCTGTGTTCTGGATTTTAAAGGGTCTATCCCCTCTATCCCACTGCTTCTTAAGTCTTTGTTCCTTTGAATCTCTGAGCCTGGCCATTTATAGGACTAGAGTGAGTAAAGCTACTTTTTTTAAGTGGTTGCGATCACTGAGGTTCTTGTGGAATTCTTGATATATTTGCAAGGTGTCCCTTGGAATAACCACTCAATTTAGATAAACTCCTATGCTTGTTTGCGACACTACTTTAAGTAGGGATCCTTGATGTTCTTCAAGGAGCGAATGTGAGTGACTTTGTGCTGGGGGAAAGTGCTGAAGCTGTTTCACAATCAATTTTGAATACTGCCAATCAGGCCCCAAATTCTTGTTATCAGTATCTGTGTAGGTTACAAAGCGTTTTAATGTACTCTGGAGTGATAAGAGGTGAGAAGTTTGTGTGTGAGGGAACGTTCGCTGGTTGCAAGAGAAAGGGGGTAGGCAAGGCATTGCAGTCCCTATTCATCTTTACAAATGTAATGCTGACCTCCAAGGGAAAGCTCTATCTCATCTCCCGTGTATAAACCCTCCACGCCACGAGCACTTTGGGGTAAGACGTTAAAGGGCATCACTCAAGCTAAATCTTACAGCTACCACTGGACTATGGATCACTGATGGATGAGCCAGCAGTTGAATGTTTAGCAGGCTGTGACGACTTTGCACGGAAATAGGAAAATTTATTACCGGCCTGCCACATCAGTGTCTGCCCTGCCTGCTTTTTCTCCCGTTCCCTCCCGACGTCTACTCCAACCCATCTGACAGTCAAAACCCCTTCTGGCCCCCCAGTTTCCCCTCCCCGCAGAGAACGGATGATCTAAACAGTCACGGAGTCCTGTCATTTTTCAAGAGCCCTGCTGCTAGGGATGATGCTGTTGATCCAGGGTTTTCATTTATTTTGTTTTATTTTTCTAATTGATCGCATTGCTTTCCACATGACCTTGCAGCGGAGGCTAAAGGGTGTCCGTTCTGTGTGCTACAGAATTTGTGCCGCCCCAAAGTATGCACGATGGGGGAAAAAAAAATAGAAGGAAGCAGAAGGGAAAGGCAGCGGCCGGAGAGCCAGGGAGGAGAGGAAGGAGGAGAGACAGGGAGAGGAGAGGATCAGGCGGACAGGCTGTGCCAGCCAATCAGAGGCGCGCTCGGGAGCTGCAGAAGACCGAGCCGCGGAGCCCGGGGCTCGCAGGAGCGCCGAGCCGAGTCTGGGGCTCTCCGAGGACCGAGCAGCTGTGCCGTGAGCACTGGGAAAGTCCCCTCTTTGCTTCTCATAAATTAAGTTCCTTTCCACCAGTTAGGGCAAGTCAGCCAAGGTAAGGCTTCAATAAATGACACTTTACTGTGTAGTGACATTAATGTTTTTTGTACAGTGGGGCTTCTTACCCGGTTCTGAGTCAAAACAATATTTGGTGAAATCCTCCTCTCGGATTGGTTTCACAGGATCTAGGGTGAATGGGAAAGTTGTAGCTAATGCCTCCTAAGCCTTGTGGCTCGAATACATTGTTATTATTGTTTAAAATATCTTATCCAGGAATGCTGCTGTGAAGTCTGTGGGGTGTGAGTCTAATAACCCCGCTGGGTGTCTGTTTATGTTTATCTGCGGATGTGCTGTTATCTGCCCTGTCCCTGAAGAAGTTGGAAGGATAGTCCGCAAGGCACATTTGAGTAGCGATGGCATCAAATTGAGCTGTCATGTATGTCTAGCTCTAAAAGTGAGAGAGCGTTGTCAGATTAGGAACAGGGACGTTGAAATTGAAATTTTGGTAGTGCTTTTTAATTATTGCCTTTCCAATATCCTCTAAAATTACATGATAGCTGAGTATTGAAGCTGCAGCTGAGCAAAGCTCCTTTTCTCTTTTCTTTCATTCTCTTTTTTTTTTTCCCATGAATTGCTTCCATAAGTGCTTATTAAAGCTTAAGATGAAACTTTTACTTCTTTTAAAGGGCGCTATAAATGATGCATAGAAAGGAATTAGGCTCCTGTGATCAGCAACACACTTTATTTAGCATATGCCCTTATGTTTGTTAACTCTGATTCCTTTCCCTTTCTGAACTTCTTGAACCTGATATGTCTGAGTATAGGAATAACAATTGTTTTGTATTAATTTTGTGTCTAAAATTCAAGGCAAAATTGTGCCTCATGCATGTTTGTGTGCCTGTGTGTGTGTTGTGTGCACAGATGTGGAACTAAGAAAACCTGTCATGTAACAGGTGAAAAAAAATACCATTTTATTAGCTAGTTATTACATTTTTTCCTTATATCAATGCCAGTTGGACTTAATGAACTTTCAGATTAATCCAGAGTAAATGTTCCTTGCTATTTCCCAGCTGGATATCAAAAATATTAAAATAAAATTCTTAGCTAAAATTATTGTGGTCTTCCATTTGCTCAGGTGATGGCATCACTGCTTTGAGCTGAGAGAGACAGATCAGAGAAAGATTTTATTATGCAGCCAAAAAAAAAAAAAAAATAACCATAAGCTCTCACAGCGTTTTGGAACCTTTATTTTCCACTCTGGGATCACCCACAGATTTTTCAAAGCAGGGGGCTTTCCTTATGCAGTAATTGTTCTCTTCTATTTTAGTGGACTTGTCTTAACAGAGGAAATATTCTAAATCAAGAGTTTGAGGTCCAGATTAGATCTCGCATGTACCTTGTTGGATGTGGGAGGGGGAAGCAGGATATGATACTAGTGGAGAATTAGTTCTGTTGTCTAATACTCTAGTCCCAGAACCAATCATCATTTTACTTTCTTTCAAGCCTCCTGTTAGATGTTTAATTCTGGATTTCTTGATAATGAATTAACCTAGTATAGGACAACACATTTGTACACTTAATAAGGCATTCATTTAATGCCTTGCTAGATAAGGATTTTATAAAACATAATACTGATAATTTTCACAGAGATAGTTAAGGAGGGAAAAAATGATACCAGTGGTCAATTTTGATTTCCTGACAAGAATTGGAGATAGAAAATAAGGATTTACTGTTTTAGATGCAACAGAAATGTCTAACTTCTGTTACAAGATAACCCAATAGTAAAGGAAAATATACTATAGAAGGAAAGTAAGAGCTGAGAAGCTCTTGCTGTAAGTCTCCCTAATGCAAGTTGGATATAATTGGCTATAGCAGTTGTGAACATGGTCAATAGAAACCACTGTGCAAGTACAGTCTATACATCGGGCAGTTGGAAATTATTCCTCCCGATGCTCTATTTCAGTTGGATATATGGGAATCATGAGAATGAATGAGTCAGTCCAAGTTCATAAATTCTTTAGATGAAGGGTGCTATATATAGTAAATATATAATACTTTTTATTGGCTTATATAAATATCATTATTGTGCTTCGTGTTGATTTCTGTGATCTGATGAATACAAACCACATGTTCACAGGTACGTGTGTTCCACTTGCCCTGTATTTGGCTTGTTGATGATTAGAAGTTTGAGGTAGACCCGATGTATTTGCAAATGTGATATAATAGTCCATTAGAATCTGAGCATGCATGTACCTTTCAGTAGGTCTAGAATAAAACATACTGAACTTATTGGCTTGAAATATTTATTTATCTCAAATCCATGTTTTCGATGCCATGTAGTCAAGTGAAAAATGAGAGAAATTGAGAGATTAAAGACAACAAGTGTGTAAGATGTTGTTTTGCTTTTTTTTTTTTTCCTTAATAAGTAGAGGACTTCAAACCTTTGCATTTGCTTAATGTATGCTTTTTGTATAGTTGAATTATACATGTCTGTAGAATTATAGTCTAGGAAGGGGTTTTTAACCTTGGTGCTCTTGATATATTAGGCTGTATGATTCTCATGTGTGAGGGACTCTCTCCTGTGTTTTGTAGGATGCCTAGAAGAATTCCTGTTTTCTACCCATAAGATGCCAGTAGCAGCATTTCCAAATTGTGACAACCAAAAATACCTGCAGGCATTGTTAACTATTTCCTTGGGGGGTGAACTTGCACCCCTCTCCCACTGAAAACCACTGCTGTAGTAAAAACCAAAATTTGTGTGCAGAAAATGGTCACACAACACGTGGTTTGAGTAGACAACGGCTCACAAATAGTTCAGTTTGGGCGTTTTGTGATGATCCCCCTTCTCTTGCTTTGGATGAATTTCAACTGGGGTTTCATTAGGTCCCTAACAAACTGTGGAAGAGCTTATCAATATTCTTCTTTCTGTAAACTGAGAGACTGGTCTGTATTATCTTATGCTATCAATTGTAGGAACAAGAGGAAATTTAAAAAAAAAAATGGAAAAAAGAAAATGTAGATGTGAAGTCTGAAGACCCATTTCACGTCAACTTTTTTTTCAGATGGGTCTTTAATATTAATAATAAGTAAATGAAAGATACTGATTCTATAATAGCTTTTGTAATTTTCCTTTTTTTTTTTTTTTGAGTATGTATATGGTTGGAATGTCAGGAGTGGACATTTACTCTAGTAATTCCATGTGCTTGGAGTAGTTTATAATGTTCAAAGGCTCCAGAAGTAAAAGAAAAACATTTTTATTTTAAATGCATAGTTCTTAGTTGGTGGTAATGTATAGCACAATAAAAAGAAATATTGAGTTTAATGATTTGAAAACGTGACAGAACTTGATCCTGACCTGAATTATTCGTGTCAGATATCACTTGTATATAGTCCATTTTCCTCATCTGCAGAAGGGGATAAGGATAGGCATGAGAACCAAACGATACAAGGTTTTAAAATGGGTTTTAATTTGCAAAGATCTACACCACTGTTGATAAATTATTGCAGAGTCAGTGTCTCTGGTGATTTCTTTAATGAGAGTTGACTCAGCATGCTAAATCTTGCAGCTATAGAGGTTAAAAATTATCTATAAGAAATGGCAGTATTAAAAAAAAAAAGAAATGGCAGTATTTTTTGTTTTATTTTTACTGAAATTACAGTTAGTTAACATAAATGTAATGTTAGTTTTAGTTGTACAATAAAGAGATTCAACATTTCCATAAAACAGCCTGGGCTCATTACTAATGCCCTCCTTAATCCCCATCACCTGTTTTCACCCATCCCCCCATAACCATCGGTTTGTCCTCTATAGCTATGAGTCTGTTTCTTCATTTGCCAACCTCTCTCTCTGTTTTGTTTGTGTTTTTTTCTCTTTGCTTGTTTGTACGAATGTCGGTATCTTTTTTTTTATGGATGAAATAAAACATCTTCATTTAGAAATGTGATTTTAAATTATAGATAAACCTATTTTTCTCATTTCCATTCTTCCCATATTATCTACATTTATAATTTGTTTAAAAATACAGAAATGTGAAACCTAGAATGCCCATTGAAATTTACTCTTCAACAATAACCATTTAACCATTATTACCAATTTGGTATATACTTTCAAAATGCTTTTTAATTAATCTAGATTAATATAGGTTTCCATATATAATTATAAAATATAGATTTAAAGTTAAAGATGCAGGCATACATATATGTATGCATTCATATGAGTATATACATAAAGATAAACACAGCTCAATATTATACCCAACTAATTTTTTTTTTTTTTTTTTTTTAAAGATTTTATTTATTTGACAGAGAGAAACACAGCGAGAGAGGGAACACAAGCAGAGGGAGTGGTAGCGGGAGAAGCAGGCCTCCTGCCGAGCAGGGAGCCCGATGCGGGGCCCGATCCCAGGCCCCTGGGATCTGACCTGGGCCGAAGGCAGACGCTTAACGACTGTGCCACCCAGGCGCCCCCCCCAACTAATTTTATAGCATGTTCACTCTTCCATGTGAGTTTATAGAGAATTCGTGAATGTTTAGCAAGAATCCAGTACACATTATTCACAGATCTGCCATTTAACTCTAGCTCAATGTAAGAACACACATTTGTTTTATAGCTTTCTCCTCTTATTAGGCCAAGGTGATTTCAGATTGGTTGATGCCCCTGCCATAGTGAGTGGTGGACATTTTGACTATCACATGTCATTGCATAGATATACTACTATTCATAATCCTCCATTAAAATGTTTCGGTTTTTTTTTTAAGTAAAGGGAAGGCCAACACAAATTAAATAATTTAGTATCTCTATCATTGCTGATAGTGTTTTGACTTTTAAGTGTGTCACATATTCCAGAAGGAGATTTCCAGGAAAATAAATGGACTTCAGGGAAATGTAGGAACAGGGATAAGAAGAACATTCACTTTAGCATATCCTGATATGTGTGGATGTTGTTTCTCAAATACCAGAGAATTCTGGTATGTAAACTTCTACACTGCATGGCTACATCAATTTAGGAAACTTCTTAGTAATCAGAGACTAAAATGAACAAAGTTCAATCCCTACAAGTATTAGAGTGAAATACTGAATAAAGCAAGTATTTCGCTTACCTGAACTCCCCTAGACTATGCCTTATCCAATGTTTTACTCATACTGCATGGGATATGATAGATAAATTGCCAGTAAAATGAATTTGAAATTTACAGATGCTTCTACTGAAAAAAGGGGAATTCACTATCATTTCTATTTCACTTATGTTTAGATGACCATAGGGATCTTCAAATAGGTACTTATTTTCATTGTATTTATGCCTTCGGGACAATATATATGACTTATTTATAACTATGCACAATCTAATGTGACTGGTAATTTTACTTGATCCAATTATTTTCAGTCTAACTGATAACAAAAGTATTTTAAATAAAAATATCTGTCTGGGTTAAATTCACAATTATCAATGGGATTTAAATGAAGACTGAATGCCATTTTATCCTAGTGAATCATCATATTACAAAGAATTTTTGAAACTAGTGTTGGCAAAGGTGTGATAAAATTCTTATTTACAGTTATCCCTTGTGGAAGTGAAAATTAACATACCAGTTTTGAAAAGCAATTTTCAGTCCATGGCCAGAGATGGGAAAAAGCAGACATCCCTACATGCAACTTGTGGAAATAAACCACTAAAAAACTGTTCAAAGTATCAAAAAATGAAGAAATAACTCAGGAAGTTAAACATAAGAATTCAAATCAATCTAAATAATGATAAATTGATGGAACTTGAATGCTAAATTTCATACAAAATGTTATATTAAATGTGGGGTGTCTGGGTGGCTCAGCCATTAAACATCTGCCTTTGGCTCAGGTCATGGTCCCAGGGTCCTGGGATCAAGCCCCGCTTTGGGCTCCCTGCTCAATGGGAAGCCTGCTTCTCCCTCTCCCACCACCCCTGCTTGTGTTCCCTCTCTCGTGGTTCGCTGTGTCTCTCTGTCAAATAAATAAATAAAATCTTGAAAAAAATTTTTTAAATGTTATATAAAATGTGATTTTTGAAAGGACATCAAGAAAATCCATTCAGTTGGATAATGTGTTGAGACAAAAATGTGTATCTCCCAATTTTTCTGTACTGTTTATATATTTAAAAATGTGTAATTAGTATCTTCAGCTGCAATGTGATATAATTTAAATGAGCCATGAAAATATAAACAAATTATTTTAGCTTTATGCAGTTTTTTGCTTCTATAGAGAACCTCCTTATTGGCTGATTGGTTCAGTTTAACTTACCAATAGATGAGAAAGCCCTATATTACGGATTGGGATGTAAACCAGTTCCAAAACACTATTCAGTAAGATTTCCAATTCTGTGATTGCAATTCTACTTTTAGATGATTTATCATATTTTAAAGAAAAGTAGTCATCTTAAATAATAGAATATACTTTATTAAATATTAAATTCATTTATGGAGATTACATTATATTGGGGAAGAGTGATGATATACAAAGGAAATAATGTATTGTAGAAAATGCCATTATTAAGGGGGAAAATAAAAGTGGGGTAGGGAATAAAAGTTCTGAGGAAATAGGTGGTACTTTGTATTTTAGCTCTTGTGGCTCCTAAGCCCGCTTTCGGAGGTGATTCAAATAAAGCCTTGGAGGAAGAAGTATGGTGAAGTATAGTTACTGATATCTGATAAGCCATATTCCGGAGAGGGTGAAAGCAAGTACAGAAGTAGGGAGGAATATGCACGGCCTGTGGAAGAATAGCAAGAAGGCCAGACTAGCTGCACTGAAGTAACAGAAATGGACCGTAGATGGAAATGCCATTAAGAGGTCATAGAGACCAGATCATGTGGAGATCCTAGAGCTTAGTCTAAAGACTTTGTGTTTTTCCTGGGAGAGTCGGGGTAGTCTTAACTGTTTTGGGTGAGAGAAATGACTTAATCTGATGTCTGTTATGTTAGGTGGTAAAAGAAGATGAAGGATACTGATGGGATTAAGGTTACTAGTCAGCTACGTATCAGCAAGGAAGTTTGGCCATGGGGTTGCATTTAGACTAAAGAGCAGCTGGGACAGAACAGGGCAGTTGTGCCATTATTTCAGTAATTTGGAGGAGAAAACCTGGTGACTTGCAGCAGAGTGAAAGCAGTGGATGTGGGGAAAAGAGGCATATCTTGAAATTAAAGCTTACAGGACTTGACATTACATAGGATATCTGGGGTGCTAGGGCACAGTGAGAGTAAAGGATAAACTTTGTTTGCTGCACCCTGAGCAATTAGAAGGATGTAGCTGGGGAGCACCTGGCTGGCTCAGTCAGAAGAGGTTGTGGCTCCTAATTTCAGGGTCATGCATTCGAGTCTCACATTGGGTGTAGAGATTACTTAAATAAATAAATTGAAGAAGAAGAAAAGGAGGAGGAGGAGGAGGAAGGAGAGGAAGAAGCGGGGAGGAGGAAGGAGGGAAGGGAAGAATTGGGTAGAACAAAGTTTGGCAGGGAAAGGAGGTCAGGCAGTTAGATATGAAGAACCAAGTTTTGTATATTTTTTCAGGTTGGTTGTTTTGTTTTTTAAATAGGCTCCATGCCCAGCATGGAATCCACTGTGCTGGGGGACCAAACCCACAACCCCAAGATCAAGACCTGAGCTGAGACCAAGAGTCAGAAACTCAACCAACTGAGCCACCTGGGTGCCCCTGTATGTATTTAGATTTAAATGTGTAGGTAAGGATGACATGGAGTCAGTTGAATACACAAGTGTGGGGTTCAGAGAAAAGCTGTCAGCAGGAGGTAGGAAATCAGAAGTCATCCCTCATAGATTACATTTAACATGAAGAGATGGGGTGTGAGTGCAAAGATAAAAACCACAAGGCCAGAAGCTGGAGCAACCCAGCACACGTAGGTCAGGAAAATAAAAACCAACAGAATTAGTTTCTCGAGGCCACAAAAACAAATATTGGCACAAAATTATAGGTTTAATCATCTCTAGATTTCAGTGTTCATTAATATAGTTCTGCTCTTTTAATATTTTTATTGGCTTTAACTAAAGGATGATGTCAAGATTATTGCTTTTTAGATTTGACAAATATGTAATATAAAATACATCTAATTTACTAGTGACTGAATATTTTGCTTTTTTTCCAACCCAAAATTACTCTACAAATTTTTTTTTTTAAAGATTTTTATTTATTTCACATAGAGAGAAAGAGAGATCACAAGTAGGCAGAGAGGCAGGCAGAGAGAGAGGGGGAAGCAGGCTCCCTGCTGAGCAGAGAGCCCGATGCGGGGCTCGATCCCAGGACCCTGAGATCATGACCTGAGCTGAAGGCAGAGGCCTTAACCCACTGAGCCACCCAGGTGCCCCTACTCTACAAATATTTTAAAAAGTAGATATGAAAAAAAAAAAAAAAGTAGATATGAAGCCTCCTGTAGCCAATTAAAATTAAGGAACTGTATGTTTTTATGTTGCTATCCCGCTTGTGATTTGTGCCCAGCCTTTGACGTGCATGAGAAACATTTAAAGGACCAAGATGTGAATCTATAGGTTCAACTGCAGGTATGAGGTGACTATAAAATGTTTAAATTGATCTTAAACAAATATGCAGGATTACCATATTAGTGGATTTTATCAACGACACTCACACCAATGAAAGCATTCTTTTAGCCACTATTCCGGAACATGTGCACACACATTCACACACACAACCCTATGACTTTATGATCACATCGGTTTTTTAACTAAACAGAAGATAATCAGCTTGATTAACCAGCACTTTATTAACAAAACTTCATTCAGAATAGTTTTCATCTCAGATGAATTAAGTGCTTTAACTTCTGCAACTCAGTTTTATGAGAGAAGTTACAGCAAGAGTTTGAACAATTTAAGGGCTTGTTTGAGTGTTGTGTGTGACCACATTGAAGGCTAATGTGGTGGCCAGAATAATGGTTCCCAAAGATATTCTGGTCTGAATTCTTGAAACCTGTTAATATATTAGGTAGTAGAGGAAGATTAAGAACGTAGATGGAATTAAAGTTGCTAATCAGCTCATCTAAAACAAGGAGAGGATTCTGGAGGATCCAGGAGGGCCCAGGGTAATCACAAAGTATTAAAAGCGGGAAAAGGAGGCATACAGGAGGTCAGAGTAATGCTATGTGGGAAGGACTCAAGTCTGATGTTGCTGGGTTGGAATATGGAGGAAGAGGGCCAAGCACTAAGTGCTTTCGAAACTGCTAGAAAGTGGGAAAGGCGAGGATTCTCTGCTATTGCCTTTAGAAAGGAAGCCAGCCATAACATACACTTTTATTTTAGCACCGTTATGACTCATTTCAGATGACTGACTTGACCGTTGTCAGACTCCTGACCTAAAGAACCATAAGTTAACAACTTCGTGATGCTGGAAGCCACTACATTTGTGGTATTTTGTTGTGGTAGCAATAGGAAACTGATATGGCTACCTAGCATAAGGAGGTGTTTTAAGTTCTGCCTTTTATAAACAAATAATGTGAATTTTTTGAGCATAAAGATATAGAATACTCTTGAACATATAATTATACCAATTAGTCTGCTATTGTTATATTGTTCAACATTATAAATTGTTGGAAAAAGAAATCATGATATCAATCCCGAAGGATGTTTTCTAAAGCAGAATGTAAAGTATAATTATACTCTAATGAAAGAAAACAATGTATCTTACCTATGTGTACATTCTCATCCCCACTAAGAACATTGTACTTCTGTTAATATGAGTGTACTGGACTTCTGGTTCCTGTGTCCAGATATGATTTAAAGAGTGTCCAATTCTTTTCTATAGCTCTTTTAAGTAGATTATTCATTTATGTAACAATGTAAACATCAACTTACAAATTAAGAAATAGAATGCATAGCAAAATATACTCCCTTTCCCCTTTTCACTTTTACAGTAGGAAATATTCAACTTTTGAGCAATAACATGTTATAAAAAACGAATTTCATTACGATAGTCCATTCAGTAGTTTAGAGGGTATAAAGACATATAACCTGATATGATTAAAAAAGATGGATTTAGAATGAGAATATAGAAAACTGTGTTCTTCACTGACTTAATTTTTTTTTTTTTAAGGTTGATCTTTTAAAGAGAGAAAAACTGGTCAAGTGGGTAAGGGGCAGAGGGAGAGGAAGAGAAAGAATCTTAAGTAGACCCTCACTGAGCCTGGAACCCCATGTGGGCTTGATCTCATGACCTCCACATCACGATCTGAGCTCAAACCAAGAGTCAGACACTTAACTGACTGAGCAACCCAGACACCACTGTGACCTAACTGTTTTTAAATAAGTGAATGGGATGGCTCTTAAACAGGAGAAAAGTTATTTAGCCTCCCAATCTGAATGGCTCTAACTCATGTTTAAAGCATAACATTCAGGTGAATGGTTCATGGAAAAATGTTGCACATATTTCAAGTGAATAGAAAATAAAAGAATGGAGTAAAGCAAACCTTCTAGTAGTATTTGGCTAATTACAATTTTAGTGGTCTTTGAAATTTCCCAGACATATCATTTGCTCATACCTGGTTACGAATCCCTACTCAGCAGATGGTTCTAATAGTGATAGTAGATCTGCCCACCTGCAAGTGAACCATTCCATTGAAATGAACCAACCATTCTTGGAGGAGAACCCAAATGAGTAATGCACACCTGTCTTCCCTACTCTGCTGGCTGGTGATATTGGAGGCACTGGAACAAATTGTTCATCTGAGCTTCCATACTCTTGATCCACATTCCATGATCTGCTTCCCAAATCCCTGGCTGGCCATCTAGGGCAGAACCAATTCTGAGTCCTGCATCCATCCCTGGCTCATAATCAAGTGACATTTCATTTTCTTCTTACGTGTTTTGCCTTTCTGTTTTATATTCACTCTCTCAGTCTTTTAAATGGTAGGTGCCCAGTACACATTCCAGTTCCCTTCCTTCAATCCTCACTCAGCTGAAATATCCAAAAATTAGAACTTTTATCTATGTATACCTTTCTTTATATATCTATAAAACATGTGTGAACACGTATGTGTGAAGGTATAATATGGGCAGACTTTTCTACTTTTTAATGTAAATGTGTTATGTTATTTTAGTGTACAACACAGTTTTACATAAAATTAGATCACTGATGTCTCTAAACATCAGTAATATCAGTCTGATTCTTCCTTGTCTTTATTGTCTCTGGATTAATTAGTTTTCATCCCTGCTTGTCTTTATGTCCTGCCACATTGCATCATTTTTCTCCTTTGTCCCTCTACAATCTCATCCCTCCAAATTTTCATTTGCTCCTATGTTAGTTAACTAGCTTGGGCAGCCATAACAAAATCCCAAACTTATGTAGCTTAAGAAATAGGAATTTATCTTTCTTACTTGTAGAGGCTAGTAAGTCTAAGATCAAGGTGCTGGCCCATTCAGTTTCCTGGTGAATGCTCTCTCCTCTCTTCCCACGTACAGATGGCCACTTGCTGTGTCCTCATGTGGCAGAAAGCAAGCTCTCAGGTGTATCATTTGATAAGGGCACTATTCTCATATGAGGGCCTCACACTCATGACGTCACCTAAACCAAATTGCCTACCCAAAGGCCCTTCTCCAAATACCATCACACTAGGGGTTAGAGTTTCTACATAGGAATTTTGAAAGTACATGGTTCAGTCCACAGCAGCAGTTCCTTCTTCTGTTATCCTATTTTCAACTCTTTTAAAATTATTATTATTAATTTCTAAATATTCTATTTCTTTTCTCTGCCATTCTTTATTCTACCAGTCATCCCAATCTCCTCAGTATGTTCTGTTCCTCATTCACCTCTTTCTCCAAAGTCATCTTATGTGACTTTTAAGAATGCACCTGAATATTATAGCCATCTGTTTTCTGAAACCTTTCAAAATACTAGAAACTAAGTCTATACTCCTTCCCTGTAATGTTTGGTGACAATCATGAATTAGGTCCCTTTTCAAGATAGTTTGAAGGTCATGAGTATTGCTTGACTTCTGTGCCCACTTTATACTCTAAAATGCTGACACTAGTTTTTAGTAAATGTAAATGTATATAAATATGCAGAGAATAATATATAATAGTGCATGCACAAGATCTACTATCTTTTCCTCAACTTTTTCTCCTGAAATCTGTGACATTTTGCCTTGTCTAGGATATCTCAAGACTTTTCCCCTGGATTTATTGAATGCATTATATAAAGTGAAATTTAAAATTATTTGTTTCAACGCTTTTAAAAAGAATTTCTGGACATTTCATTAAGGAAAAAATTGACTTTGATCCATTTATTATTCACTTGAGTAATAAAAAGAAAAACTCAGGAGATGAATAATCAGTACTATCTGAGTATCACTGGTTTGAAATAGTCAAGGCATGAATCACTCTTTCAGATGAGAAGTTCTCATCAACTTCGAAGGTGATTTCTGTGTGACTCTGGAGATATATAGCAGTTGGGAATAGCTTGTTTCTCCCTGAGAAAGAATCTCACTCTATTTCCAGTCCAGTGCTAAGGAGGACTTCATGGGTATGCAAAAAGGTATTTTTAACACAAATTTGGTATTAACATCATGGAATTGCTGACTCTTCTGAGTGTAAAATTGTGACTTTCAGAAAGAAGTAAACTGGGACACTCTGTCAGCATCCTGGAAAGGAAATGATACCCATTCTTTACTAAAGGAAATGACAAACATTTAAAATGAAAAAGCGACACATTAACTCAATGAAAAGGCTAGATTGTTCTAATCAATATACAAGAATAGTTTATTCTTAGCTAATACTTATTTATGCCTGTAACTTATCACAACAAAAGAACATTCTTTATAAAATTTTGATTTTTCTAAACAACATCAAATATTTGAAATTACAATTGCTTCACCTCAGATTGTGTTTAATTATTATTGATCTTTCTGCTCCGTGTAAATACTAACTCAGAGCCTGCTTTTCAGATGTTTATCAAAGTGCACATTTCTCCTGGAAACTCTACAGTTTCCTTTTCTGTATATTAATTTTTCACCTAATACAGTACATTTTCTCCAATGTATTGCATTTCATTTAAAAATTACTACATTAGAAAATAACAATTTTATAAAATACAAAAGCATATTCTGGCAAAATACGTTTTACTGGATGAATTTAGTATAATTGTTTATAGACTGTAGAGACTCGATATACTGAAAAAGTTAAGTGAAATTATCTAATGTACACTTTGAACTCAGATTTCAATGAACTTATTGATTTACTTACATTTATCATTATATAAGTCATCATTTTAAATTTATTTGTGTGTGTGTATTTAGCCATGCTAACTGGAAGTCTTTTCTGGGACCTCCGGATGTTGGGCAGATATTAACTTCATTGTTTATGTGAGTGAACTGAAGTCATACAAACTCACAGATTTGCCGGATGGAGCATACTTTATAGTAGCTGAATCACAATGGAGCATGTCGTGTCTTCTTCCATCTTTTGTATCTCTCTGCCACTTGTCTTCCATAGCCCTTGATCATGGATCTGATGGCCTTGGCTCATGTTAACAATTATTAGCTTTCTAAAAATCAGTGGGACACTCACTATCTCATGTTACTACCAAAACTACATGTAAACTAGTATCTAAGTTCTAATCCCTTTTCTCTGCTCAAGTTATAGTGAAAGAGCATTCTTGCTATTATCTATACCCTGTTCTCAGGATTCCCTCCCTGACCTACCCTGACTTTTCCTCTGAATTAGTTGCATCATCATATTATGCCTTCCTAACTGATCAAATTCTATATATTCATTATACCTAGTTCTATATATTGTAGCCCTAAAATATATTTAAAATGTGTTCACTACTTTCATATTTGCTGGCATCACATTAGTTCAAATAACCATGACCCCTTCTACAAAGTTTTCTTCTTATTTGCTTTCATCAGCAAATGCTGTCCTTAAATCCTTTATGATATGCCAGCTAGCAAAACTTCTTAAAAATATAAATCAGTAGTGTTGCTCTTCTCTTTCAAAACCCTTCAGTGAATCTCAATTTTATGTACAGTGAAAGACTATAAGTTCTTGTCAGGGCCTCTAAAATCCTACGTGACATCACACAGCCTCCCTTTCCAACTTGATCCTCACTTATACCCACCAAATTATACTTTAATGCTTTTCCCTCCCCATATATGTTGCACCTTCCTTGGGGGCATTTGAACTTGTTATTCCTTTTGTCTGAAATGCCCTTCTCTACTATTTTTCTATGACTACACCTTTACCTTTCCTATTTAATCCCATCCAATGAAAAATAATGTCCCTTTTCCTACAGTAGCTATTATACTAGCATATTTACTCATGCTCTTCAATGATACTATTTATTAATTTACTCCTTTTTATCTCACCTCCAACTAGGAAGTATATCATACTTGAACCAAGATCTTGTTTTCTATTCACCTTTCAGGGATATTTAAAATATTTCCTAGCACATATCCCACAATCTGTCCCATATAATATAAGACAAGTATAGACTATAATTGAAACAAGTCAGGTTTTTAGAAGTAAACTTTTTTTTTTAACATTTTATTTGTTAGAGAGAGACAACGAAAGAGCGAACACAAGTGGGGGAGTGGAAGAAGTAGGCTTCCTGCCGGGCAGGGAGCCCGATGTGGGGCTCAATCCCAGGACCCCAGGATTATGACCTGAGCTGAAGGTAGATGCTTAATGACTGAGCCACCCAGGAACCCCTAGAAGTAAATTTTTAAAAACATTTATTTAAAGTATACATAGAAGATACTGCATAACTCACGCACATACACATAAATACTGCAGATTGGACATACTTATACTACATAAAATAGAGTATTACCTAGAATCCAGAAACCTTCCTTATATACCCTCACAACCCCTGCTTCTTCCCCAGATATAACCTTTTTTCCTTCTGACCTCTCACAATACATATTGGTTTCATCTGTGTACTTCATACAAACAGAATCATGCAGCATGATTCTATTGTACTTGGCGTCTCAACATTACTTTCTTAAAATTCGTTTTGTTGAGTGAATCAGTAGTTTATTTTTTTTTAATTTTTTACTGTAGATTATTCCATTGTATAAATATACCACAGGATACATTCTACTGAGGGCATTTGGCTGTTTCCAGTTACTATTAAAAAGAATACAACTATGAACATTATTGTATTTGAAATCTGGACGACATATGTGTACCTTTTACTGGGTATATACTAGGAATGAAATGCTATGTTATAGGGTAGTGTTCATCATTAATAGATATACCCTAATACATTTCCAAAATAGTTGTATTAATTTACACTCCCACATCATTGTATGAGAATTAGTTGTTACTGTTAATCTTATTGATTTTAGTCATCCTGGCAGATATATAGAGATATCTCATTGTGTTTTCCCTAAACTATATATTTCATATTTAAAACTACAGCAAATTTTAAGAAATAATGCAATTAGCATTCGTGTTCTGCAACTGAATCTATCTGTTATATTTATTTGCCCTTTTGCTTTATTGGTAACTGTCTAGCGTTATTTTTCTGGCCATTTGAATACAGTTTTTAGGCATTAGAAGCAGGCTTTCTGAATGGGCAGATTTGGCACTTTTGACATTCTCTGAATGTATATTTTTTAATTTTTTAATTTACTTTAACAATGTTCCCAAGCAAAATGATAAGATGCAATATAAATTCAATGTAGTAAGTAGACTTATTTCAGATGCTAGAGAAACAAATTATGCTTTGTAACTTGTGAGGATAATATATAAATGAGAAAAAGGCCATGAGAAAAATAAATGAGCTCATCTATTTTGTTCATCATATTTAAAATATGAATCAGGCTCTACCTGACATTTGTAGGTAATCCCACCATTGGGACAAAAGAACAATATCTCCCTTTTTTTTTTGTATGTTTCATTAATTAGTATAAAGATAGTTATTAACCATGAAAGGATGGTAGTTTGGATGCCAGCAAGCCAATATATTTTAAAGATTTTATTTATTTATTTGACAGAGAGAGAGAGATCACAAGTAGGCAGAGAGGCAGGCAGTGGGAGAGCAGGAAGCAGACTGGTTCCCTGCTGAGCAGAGAGCCCAAGGCTCTATCCCAAGACCCTGAGATCATGGCTTGAGCCAAAGGCAGAGGCTTTAACCCACTGAGCCATCCAGGTGCCAATTTTTGGAATTGGAAAGCCAATTTTTGCATTTTTTTTTGACTTAAACACTTTTCTCATTTTTGTAATGCTTATTGGCATAATGGGGACAGCCAAAGAGTTGTACCATGCTTGTCTATGAAAAGAAGCTCTAATAATGTATTTCAAATCTTCCACAAAAATCTTTGTTAGAGGCATTGGATTATTTTTTCTTTCTCTAATTAGGTCTATAAAAATATATATCATTAATCCCTTACACCCTATCTCTGAAATGAATGAGAAACTAAAAACTATTTTTGTGAAATACCGACTTACTGTTTATTGTTATATGAGATTGTTTTTAAAATATCTATTTACAAAAAAAATCTATTTACAAACAGGCATTTTGGATATTGTATTATACAGTCTCATTATCAGAAATCTTAGTTTTTGTCTGTGAGAGTTGCATTTAATCAGTAAACATGTTTTGTTTTAATTTGATTTATCTTAAAATCATCATATTAAATATATTTTTGGACTAAAATCTAAAAGTAAAGAAGATATGTTCTAACAGTTAAAGATGGAATATGAGATCATGCCACAAACATCATAAGTTGTTTTCTTATAAAACAGATTCATTCCATTTTCAATATTCTTAATTATTTGATGTAAAAAAGATTGCTTTACCTCTATATATCAATTTTATCTTCCCTATAAATTCTAGTTGGATTATTTTCATTATTATTTAAAATACCAAACCGATCTTGTATGGCAGAGCAAATAATTTTTTTAATGTGCTGATACACATCTCAAGCTTAAGCATGATTTTTGAAGTGTACATAAATGCATTACAATTTATTTTTCCTAAGAATTTTCAAAAAATATTGTGATGAACTGCATCCCATGAGCAAAGTAAGTTTAGCATTTCCATTTTCTTCAGTTAAATCTTTTGCAGTTGGCATCATTTATCCAGAAGACCACATACCGTTTTAAAAGAGAAAGTATTATGGTATTCGTTTCAAACACTTGAGATAATAAATTAGGGGGTTTTCTATACTGTCTATCAATTAACCCGATTGTACTTAAAATTTTTCATTTTCTTCTTACTTGTGATATTAAATTTAAAAAATGCAATGTAGAAGGATAAAATGCTTATTAACATGTATCTTGGAACAAAGGACATCCTATCTTAATGATAAATTTAATTTCAAATATCCATATTTATATTTATTTTAAATTTAAAAACTGGACATGGCAGTATCTGTAAGTTTAGGAAAATACTATTTTATTTTTTTATAATATATACTATAATTTATTATTGCTTGATTGGTTTGCCTCTTCCTGTCTCATTTTTTAGTCCCTTTTATTCTTGCCACCTTGCATCTGTAGGTACCCCCAATGCTCTTTTATTGGCCATTCATTACTCTCCATGTATTCTTACTCCCTTGTTCAGCTCATCAACTTTCATGGTAATCATGCATAATTTTATGACTCCATGTATCTAGAACTGACTCTTAACCTCTGATCTGATCTTTTATTTCCAGCAATGAACAGACCTCTACCATATGGTCATGTTCTTTCCCTCAAACTTATTCAGTATGTAACACTGGTAGATTTATAATACTAGATTTTTACTATATTACTCTAACGAGGTACTAATTTATAAACTATTTAGGATCCCTCTTTGGAGTCTAAGAATATTCTTTTGTAATTGAAATAAGAACAATATGTACTATACCTTCTTTTATTTTTCTGAGACCAACAGGATGTAGTATAGAGAGATTTAGAATCAGTCAGAAATTGTTTTGAAGCTTGATTACATTAATATTTGTATCACCAAAGGAAGTTTATTTAATTTTCTATTTATAAAATTGCACAACACTAATGGAAAGGATTAAAATGTTATGTTTCTAGCACAGCACAGTGTCAAGCATAGAGAAGGGACTAAGTAAAACACGGGTCTTCCTCATTTCTCTTCTAACAATCTTCTGATTTTTCTGTTTATATCATTGACAACACCATGATTCCATCAAAGTCAGAAAGCCTAAAGTAATAGTTGAATATTCCTTCTCTAATCTGATTTCAGTTCCGTCATTTTTGTCATTAATGTATCTTTGTAGACAACCCAATTTTCTGTGTTCCAATAACTATCACTGGTCATTATCTTTAATCTGAACCATTTGGCTTGCAATAGTTCTTACTACATTTCTTCTCTTTTCCATTTACTATTATTTTTCACCTTTTTTTTTTCTTTTATGACCTAAGTGTTCTACAAACTGCTTGAGAGCAAATATCACATCATTAATTTCTCTTATACATCCCCCTGGCCTGATGGCATGTTATGTGGATGACATATATTTTAATTGGTTAGTTTGAAAGAAATATATCTAATTCCATTTTGACAATTAGGTCTGATGCCTACTCAATATGATTATACTTTTTTGTTATCCAGGTATCATTTATTTTAAAAATAAACCCAATCAAACTGTGAGGATATTATGAAATGACTTTAAAACAGCTCACCAGAACTATCAATTAAGCACATTGCCTTAATTTATTTCTTTATTATTGACTACATGAATAAGTATGCACATAGCTCTGAGAATAATAACTTGAAGTTTGCTAATGGAAAAAGAAGTTTATCCAAAATGCCAGTTTTTTAACTCATTTCAAAGAGTAGAATGTTCAACAACTAGAATCTATTTATTAAAAAAAAGAAAAAATCGTTTTCCTATTTAATGATGTAGCAATTTTTACTTTTTTGAGAGCTTTTGCTTAATATAGATTTGCTATATATATTATTTTACATTCTTCAGGTATAATATAGAAAAAATAATTATAATGTCCAATTGGGATATAAAGTTATGGGTATAGCTAATGTAATACTAAAATGTGATAAATTGGGGTGCCTGGGTGGCTCGTTAAGCGTCTGCCTCAGCTCAGGTCATGAATCCAGGGTCCTGGGATTGAGGCCCACATCGGGCTCCCTGTTCAGCAGGAAGCCTGCTTCTCCCGCTACCATTCCCTCTGCTTGTGTTCCCTCTCTCGCTGTGTTTCTCTCCGTCAAATAAATAAAATCTTTAAAAAAAAATGTGATGAACTTTCCCCTTATCCAGATTTATGAGCTCTTAATCTTCTCTCAAGGTCCCATATTTTTAGTTATTAAAGATTAGAAGCCCAGCTGATATCCATAAAGTTATGCCATATTTTTCCTTCTGAACAAGAGCATTATTGGAAATATTATTTGTGTCTCATCATAATTGAATTAAATAATCTGGACAGAACAGCTGCCCAAAAATAAGCATATCTGTTTTAATGACCAGTAACCTCCACTTGGTGATTAGAAGTGATCTATTGTCTTTCTTTTCATATATGAATCCAATTAGAATGTAAAATAGTTCAGACACAAAAATATTTTTCCTTCCTGAAAGCATGATGCCTTTTTTTATGATCGCTACATATGATCTGTTCAGTGTTTACTACATAGGTGTTGTCATTGTAGGAAAAGGAAACAAAATTTTGTGTTCCACTGTAGGACATGCATACCTCCTCAATCCTGCAAGCATCCTCCCTGGGACAGATTTAGCTATTTATTGATATGGCAGGGCAATACATTAAGAATTTCTGTTCTCTGGTAACACTTCTCCTCACAATGTAACAAGCCTAGCTCTTTTTCTTTTCCTTGTACCTTCCTTGAATCTAACCTCATAGGGCTACAGTTTAGTGAAACTAGTGATCCCTATACAGTTTTTGTACTCCCCACACTAATCACCAGAGTGAAAAATATCTAAAAAGTCGGTGCCATGAGGCACCTGGGTGGCTCAGTGGAGTTAAGCCTCTGCATTCGCCTCAGATCATGATCTCAGGGTCCTGCCCCATCTGGCTCTCTGCTCAACAGGGAGCCTGCTTCCCTCTCTTTCTGCCTATGTCTCTGCCTACCTGTGATCTCTCTCTCTCTCTCTCTCTCTCTCTCTGTCAAATAAATAAATAAAATCTTTAAAAAAGTCCATGTCATAATTCTAGCTCCTGAATTCAACTTCAGTAAGTACTTTACTAATATATAATGCTATTTATGTAATCTACTCAATAAAATTATTTTGATTATATTTCTTTATATTAGGAAAATTTGCTACAAGATTTTTAAAATATACTAAAGATAGAAATGGTCTGTCTGAAAATATCAACCCATCTGAACACATTGTGTATACATCAGGGTTCATAGTTGGTTTCTCAGATGTTTGGCAGGATTCACCAGTGAAGCCATCCGGTCCCAGAGATTACTGTACTGGGAAATTTTTGGTTACTGATTCAATCTCTTTACTCACTATTGGTCAGTTCATATTTTCTGTTTCTTCCTGATTCAGTTTTGGTAGGTTGTATATTTCTAAGAATTTATCCATTTTTTCTGAGTTTTCCAATTCATTGACATTGTAGTCTCTTATGATTCTCTGTGTTTCCTTAAAATCAACTGTAATGTGTCTTTTTAATTTTTACTTTTATTTGAATCTTCTTTTTTTCTTTGTCTAGCTGAAGGTTTGCCCATTTTTTTATATCATCTATTTCTTAGATTTTTAAAAATATTTTCTGTTTATCTGATTTTGTTTCATTCATTTCTACACCGATTTTTAATGTTTCCTTTCTTTTGCTAATTTTAGGCTTAATTTGTTCTTTTTCTAGTTTCTTGATGTGTAAAATTGTTTATTTGAGATCTTTCTAATTTCTTTTTTTTTTTAATCTTTCTGATTTCTTAATAAAGATTTTCTCTTGCTTGTCAGAGTTATGGAGAAAATCTGATACGTTGTTCCTCCTTTATATTCTCACATAGATATTGTTATGGCTATTAACTTATATTCAAATAAGACTTATTATTTATTGTAAATTTCCAAATAATTGAAGTTTTTATTTTTTAAAGACTACCTCGTAGCATTGTTATGCTTGCATTGTTCATTTTTAGTCTGGTCTACAAAAAAGTAATACTGATTTATTTTTATGCATGTGTAGATAATGCACAAATTACAAAACAAAGACCTCCTACAATCCCACTATTCAAAGATAATCTCTATAAATGATGAATATACTTCAGAGCACATATATATATAGAATCACTTTAGTACATTACATATTGCACTTATATAGATTTTGGAACACTTTTGCATCAAATCATACAACATTGGATGTTTTAGTAGCCTTAAATATTTCAATATAGTATCGAATTGATGTGTCAAAATGCATATCCAATCGTTGTTTTACTGAGCCAGTATTTGGTTCTTTATTACTGCTGCCCAAATTTTTGTGTGGTCATTTTAGTTCATAGATTTTGAATTTCTGATCATTTTCTTAGCTTAGGTCTTTTAATGGAACTATCCAAAGTGCATGATTTTTTTTTTTTTTTTTTGGTTATAAATGTATAGTTCCATGTTACAATTTAAAACCTTTACTCAAGTTCTCTTTAACTTACCTGCATGACTAACCCATTTGTATATCTTCATTGACTACTCAGCTAGCTGGGTACATTTTCTGAAACAACAGAAGGAAATATTCTTGGTATGTCCTTTCTTTGATAGTCTATTGTGTTCTAGTTCTAAAAATTTTCAGTCAAGTGATAGACTTTAAAAACATTTGAAAATTCTGGGTATTATGTTTTTCTCTTTTACACCACTCTTCTCACTTTTTCAACAGCATCTTTGTCTTTGACCTTGAAGGGAAGTTAGATTGCAATGAAAGTCACTTAATCATTTTCATTCTCTTAAGGATTTCTGGAAAATTCATAAAATAACGTATGCAAACGTATTGTGGAAGCTCAAGAAACTAGTTTTTAAAGACTTCATAAATGGGAATAATGTAAATCCATGATTTTATGAAACCTTGTGTAATCTAAATAAATAAATAGGGAGTAGATATTGACCTACCCATGGGGGTTATGCTTATTAGGGCTTATTATTGCTATTTATGTTGTTTTTCTTTCAGATCTCTTAATAGCAATAAATTTGGGTCAATTTTAAACTCGAGATCAAAAAATTTAAATCAAGGAGATACAAATTGTTCCTTTGTCATTACATGGTATTAGTGAGTTACAAAAGAGAAGTGATAATCTCATTAATATCTTTCCTATCTTGGTGAGTTAGATGGGAAGTCATATCATTTTAAATGGATCATGTGTAATGAATACTTTAAATAATATTCTCTGAGACTTAAGCATTATAGTGAATCTTTTTAAGATTTTCCTGGAAAACATAAGATAATATTATCTAGCATAGAGTTTTTGATAGCAGAATTAAGTATGCCAGATACTCTAAAGATAGTGAATGTTTTTATTTTTGTTTTAGTTTTTCTAACTTGTGGACTCATCATTTATTAATTATGAGTAATTCATCCATTAAATATGGATTTATCACTGGGTCCATATGACCTTTCCAACTTATTAAATGTTTATAAATAATATGACTCACAAATATAGAATCTGACACTGATGTAAGATAAGAAAGATAAAAATAAAAAAGAGAAAAATCATGGTAACAGAATATCCATAAGTAAATAATTTTACACATAAGCATTCATTTTGCAATCAAGGAAATTTCATACTTAAAGAATATATCTGATAGTAAATTACACCAATATTGGAGAAGTCAAATAAAATCTTTTCAAACATAATAATGCATTGAGAATGAATTATAAAAAGTAAGATCTTAGAAAACCAGAAAGAATTATAATGAATATTTATGATACCTGTGGGAGGAAAGGTTAATATAATCTTGAAAATTTTAGAAAAAAAAAAAACTATTGCTGAAGAAAATGGTTAGGATTGAAAATATATAATCTTAGAACTTTCTAGAATAATAGTAATTAAAAATAGATAAAAGGGGCTAATATTTACTGCAATCTCAATGAAAGGCCAACAATTTTATTATGTTATAATAATAAAAACATGGAAAGCCTCTTGACTGTAATCATGATTATAAAATAAAGAATTATATAAATAATGCATAGAAACATTGAAATTAAAAGAATCATAGAGGACAATAGGCAGCAGACAAAACCAAGAATATAATCTCAAGGAATGCATACTATGAATGCCAGTTTTGCATGTAATTAATGGTATAAAATTATACCAAAGAAATAATTTTTCCAATATTCCAATATTGCTTGCAGCCCATCAAGTTCCTGGCACTAGGGGCCCAGAGTGAGATTAAACACCTAAACCCTAGCCTCAGTCCAGCTTTGAAAGTTACCAACACCAGGTCATAGGTTTTAGATGTAAGTATAGGGTCTTTTTTGAACAGCTAGCATGGCTCCAGGTCCGTAGTTGAGAGTATCTACTGACATCAGTTAGGGATTTAGGGTGCCTGAAGTTCTGCCACTAGCAATGTATGGCTTTGTTCTCCCCGTAAGTCACTATCAGTCAGCTGAAGGGGAAAGAGAATCAAGATGGAAAATGTAATGGGCTGGCCAGTCATCACCTGATCATTCCTAAGAGCAAAGTAATAAAGAAAGAAAGAAAAAGAAAAAAAGACCTATTTAAAAAAGACTTCTCTCATAAAGACGTATGTGTCTATTTCATTTTAAAATGGACTCATCACTGAAATGCTTCAGCATCATAATCATTAGCAAAGTGTTTCCCTTTTTTGGTTATCCAAATAACACATTTTAATAGCAAATATCTTCTTAATAAAAATGCAGATTTTATTTTCTCAGATGGATCCTTTAACTCTGAAAACAAATAGTCTTCTCTCTGTATCAGTTCACAATTATAATAGATTATGGAAGAAAAGAGAAAATACATGCGATCTTCAAATGCACAAAAAAAGTAATGCCAGTGTCACCTCGTAAATAAATTGCAGACACGTCTTTACCTAAAACTCCAATACTAGGTTATTGGAGTTTTGTTGACAATTTTTTCAGTTTACAGCTAGCCTTTTATAGCCATGTAACAAGTGATAACTAAACCAACTCCTTATATCTAAATAGAAACACTTTGGTCATAGCTGGCTGCAATGCATCTTAATTTAAAAGTAAAGGGTATGCAAATATTATTTAGATATTTCAAAATGAACCTTTATATGTACATAACACACAATAGATAAATTATTTCCTGCTTGGTAAAATACTTTCATATATATTTTATTTTCTATATTTCATATTCCCAGACATACATGTTTCCAAATATACATATATATTTATGTATGCATATACATTTGTTTGCAGAGGTCTGAAATCACTGTGAAAAGAGAAAAAGGATTCTCAGTATTTTTTCTTGTTTATTCTTCATCAAATTAAATGCAGATTCCCTAGTGCTTATATCTCCTCAAAATGGTCAATAAAACAGGCAGAGATACTTAATTTCTATAGTATGAGAAACATAAAAAGGCACTGCTTGACACTTTACCAAAATAAGGAACAGACTTTATTTTTCTCCAGAATATTCTACACACTTATCAGGGTAGAAATAAAACAATTAAAAGAGTGTGTGTGTGTATGTGTATGTATATATATATTTATATATATATAAATATATATATATATTTAGATAGATATATATAGTTTGATTTTATAAATAATTCAGATTTATATCCACCTTCACTACTTGAAATTTTACTAAGGTATTCTTAGTTCACAGTTTTCTGCTTTTGAGATTCTTATATGAATTATGTATGACAACTGAAAACAAGAAGAGTTGAAGTGTGAAAATCTCTGAGAAGGATTAACACCCATGAATAGTCTAAGGATAAAGCTGCATAAGATTCTCTACTCTACATCAATATTTATCCTATTTGTTGAGGTTATGAAACTCTATGATATTTAATAACAAATGTGCTTTACTTCAAAATTCAGCAAGTGTATGGAAAAATGCCCCAATACCTTGTCGGGGCTGGTCTCAGTTGCACTGGAAATGAAATACAAGGGATCTATAACCTGCTATCAGGAAGTTTTAAAGAGGGACTGTAAGCTCCCTGAGTCCAGGGGTTGCTCTTACCTGAGTCCCTGTTGCTCTTAGTGACTAGCACATGTCCAAAACCAAGCAATATTGGCTGAAAGAATGCATAAAATAGCAAATATGTAAGAGGAAATGGCTGTGTAAAATACTTCCTATACCATACTAAAGAGCCTGTTAGCCTCACCCTAGGGATCCCCAGGTTGCAGCTCTAAATGAGTTTTTCGAGCCATTTTATATAAGTTTGGAAAAGATAATGACTAAAACTAAGACATGAAGTCATGTGGGATGTTCTGTCTTGCACCATATTCTGTTGATTTTTATGTATAATGTTAAACTTTTAAAACAGTGTAATGTAGTATCGTTTTGTCAAATCACTTGGAGCCGTGTCCCTGACGAATGTTGCTGATCGTTCTGCTTTGTGTCCTGACCGCTGTGTCCTCTAGCTGTACTAGGAAATAATTTACCCTTGTTTAACTCAATGATGCCTGCATCTGGTCTTCCTGTTATTCTGAAGCTGTTATTGGCAGTTGTTCAATACGTTATGCAGTAGAAATGTGTGTGTGTGTGTTTGTGTGTGTGTATACACATATAAAAATATATATGTACATATATACATATAGTAATAGCTCAAATATTCCATCACTAACATATATTTGCTATGTTTTACTTATGTGATAGATTTTAAAAGGACAATAATCTATATTTTAAATATAGATCTATAATTTATAATTAAAAATTCAACCTGTATTGAATATACTATCACTAAATATTTTAAGACACTTTTACAGGAAATCCTATGCAGTAATTAATAGGGATGCTCACCATGGAATTAAATACTAAATTTATTATTAATTAATATTAACTTAATGCCAGATTAATACTAACTGTTGATGATTAAAAATTATTATAACCTGTGCTCGCTTCGGCAGCACATATACTAAAAATTATCATAACCCACTTTTGTAGCTAAGAATGTAGTCAGAGGGTTACCTTCAGAGTTCCTTACTACAAATAAATTATTTAGATTAGAGAGATGAAAAAGGTTGAAAATGAGCATATGTTTATTTCATTATTTATATAAATAGATTTTATTTGTAAAAGATTACGGGAAGAGTTACCTGAGGTTCACTGCAGTATGGTATCTAAATTATACATACCATTGGCTTTCAACTGGGAAGAGAAAACCTACATTTCTAATGATGTTTTCTGATTTTCCCTATGATTTGAATAGAGCTTAGTTTACGGAAGTTTATTTTCCCTTATATGTATGCCACAGTAAGGTAAAGAATGTACAGCCAGTTTGCAACTGATTATAATGGAATTAGCATGCCACTCTGAAGTCGGCATTGTTTTTAACTGCAAAATGCCCCTTACTGTGTTCAAAATTTGGTATTTTGAGAAAAAATAAAGCAGTGTATTCATGATCGGGTATCTGAAACTTTATATGTAAATTTGTTTTTTGTGATGAAATATTTCATAAAAATCAATCTTTACAACTGGTATATTTCTCTTGGTCAGCAAGCTTATTTACTACATGACTAGACCCATAGACTAGTATACACACTCTTGTGTTGTGTAGCTACTAACCATGAACTTGTGTCCACTTGTGGCTTGTGAATTTTCATGTTCATTCTTAAATTCTTTCTCATTTGCTCTAATTTTTTTAACTCTGATTCTGCTACCTATACATTCCATTAAATTCTTTCACACCTGGTGATACTCATTATGTGCTATAAAATTTAAGTGTTACTGCTTCTTTTGTCCTCAGGCTTGCCAGGCCGCTCTAGTATTTTTAAAATTAAGAGCAGTATTATCTCTTAACCATTCTTTTAAAATATTTTTAAGTAGTATAAAATCGATATAAGCACAGGTTACAATAAAGGCTTAATACAAAGGTGTGGGGGCACCTGGATGGCTCAGTCCGTTGAGCAATGGACTCCTGATATCAGCTCAGGTCTGGATAGCAAGATCCTAGGGTCCAGCCCCTGATTCAGCTCAGTGCTCAGTGGGGAGTCTGCTTGTGGATTCTCTCTAGGCTTCTCCCTCCACCACTTGCCCACCTCGCTCACTTGCTTTCTCTCTCTAAAATGGGTGAGTAAATAAATAAATCTTTAAAGAAATACAGAAGTGTGGATAAAAATTAATTTACTACTTTCACCATAGTTGATGAAATTGTTAAAATTATTAAAATAGGCACTATTTTTTTTATTTTGTTCTTTTTTGTTGCTTGTTTCCATAATGCTACAATTGTGAAACTTCTTTTTCTTTACCATCTTGACACTATCATGAAATGATGAGCTCTTTAAGCCACTATTCCCCTAAATTTTACTTTGGTGCGTTTTGCAGTAATGTCCTTAATTCCCAAGCACTCCTTTTTCTGAGATTACTACTTTTCTTAATACATGCTTCTTGCATTGGTTGATGTTATTTTAAAAAATGTAGCATATTTGAAAAATAAAAAAATTAGGAAATAAATATATATATTTAGAATATTCAAAATAATATATACATATATTAGAACATGCTATCTTCATTCTACAAATCTGTTCAGGTTATCTTGGTTTTTTTCTTTTTTTTTTTTTTTTTAAAGATTTTTATTTATTTATTTGACAGAGAGAGAGATTACCAGTAGGTAGAGAGGCAGGCAGAGAGAGAGGAGGAAGCAGGCTCCCCGCTGAGCAGAGAGCCCAATGAGGGTCTTGATCCCAGGACCCTGAGATCATGACCCAAGCTGAAGGCAGAGTCTTTAACCCACTGAGCCACCCAGGCACCCCATCTTGTTTTTTTTCTTTCTGCTGTGTTTTGTTTGTTTATTCCAATTGAAGTTGTTTCCTTTAAATGTCTTCTGATCTTTAGTCTTCCAATGTATTTCTAAATTAAGGAAATATTTAATATAAATCTCTGTATAGTTTTATCTATAGTTGTGCTGGGCCATATTCCAAAAATGACAACCCGATACAGCATATTTTTTCTGTATCTGATGAGAACTTTGTAATCTTCCAAATATGAATCAATATTTCTAGGTTTTCTCTCAGTTTTCATATTGAGTATATTTTTTTGGTTTTTTTGTTTTGTTTTGTTTTTTAAATATTTTATTTATTTGACAGAGAGAAACAGCGAGAGAGGGAACACAAGCAGAGGGAATGGTAGCGGGAGAAGCAGGCTTCCTGCCGAGCAGGGAGCCCGATGCGGGGCTCGATCCCAGGACCCTGGGATCATGACCTGAGCCGAAGGGAGACGCTTAACGACTGAGCCACCCAGGCGCCCCTGAGTATACTTTTTGTAACACTTAATCTTGTTACTTCTCTTCACAGCATTAATGCGCACTTCTGTAAAACTAAACAATCAAAAAAAATTAGTTTAATACTGATTCCAAACTTTTCACCTTTTCCTAAGATTAGTTTTTTTTAATACTAACAGAAATCAACCTGGAATTAGTAAATGGTCAGTAATAGCTTTTTGAAAAGCAACTTATATTTTTCATCTATATCAACTAAGAATCCTAAATGATCCAAAAGCTAGATGTAGGTGATATCTTTAGAGTATTTACTAAGTTTAGATAATGTAAGAGGGCCTGAAATGAAATGCAAATATACAGTAGAATGAAATTCTATTAATTCACTAATGAAATTCACTAGTGTATCTAAAAATAGATACACTAAAATGATTCTATGATTTTCAGTTTTCAGCTATAGATTTAGATTTTTACAGCTATAGGTATAGCTCTTTTGTTGAAAAGATTTCCCCTTTTCTAAAAACAATTAGAACTCCCATCACTCAATTGATCCAATATTATTTTTTTATAGTTGACTCCCCAGCCTCACTCTTTCTCCCTTAAATACTCATGAAACACAGACAAAAATCAAACCAGTTAAACATTCCCATATTTTGACTAGATTCGAAAGCACCAGTCGTGTTTTGGTGACAAGACTAAAAGCTATGTCGCAATGACATAAAGCAACATTCTGACTTTCTGTGCTGTGTTCTACTGTGCAAACTATCTACCCTTTTAAATCTACTTCAGGAAGCAAGCTATACATCACTTTGTCAAACTAAAGATGAACAGCAAAGTGGATTCATTTTTCTGGCCGAGAAGAATATGTGTGATGTTCATTAGTGATGGTGTTGTCTCTAATTGTTTTTAAACACTAATCATTTCATGTTTCAGTCAAATAGAGTTTTTCTACCTATCAATAATGCTTATCGAGTATTATTAACAAACCAGTGGAATTCTAAAGATTACTTTTTGTTGCTATCCATTCATTGAGCCAAAATAACGTAAACCAAGAAAAAGACTATAAACATTACTCCAGTGAGTGAATGAATTAATTAAGATTTCTGTAAGTATCAAAAATGCATTTATTCCTTGTTTTTTTAAGATACTCAGCATTAATTCCGTGCACAGGTTTCATGTGTTTTTGTTATATTTGGCTATACTCTTTCTAAATAATATATAGGCTACTATGAATATGTTTTTATCATAAATATTCTAGGTATTTTGGACACAGCTGAAATCGTATGTTCTTTCAAAGTAATCTGTGAGTATCATGCATATCTTTCTAAGTGCTAGAGCCCAATGATGGATATTTTGAGCATAGCTGTTTACATGAAATTCTTTCTTAGAAGATGAGTCTTTTGAAATATAACCCAAGTAATTGCTTTATTTACTTACATGGCAAACATGTGTTCACCAATCTTATTTCCCTGTTGGATCAGTAAAAATGGATAAAATAGGTATTTGTGACAGTTCAGGTGGTAAAATTTCTGTAGATTCATTTTCTGTTGTTGAGCTTCTAGTTTCAAGCAATTGAACAACCTTATAATTACATTTCACTGTTGTGACGGATCTTCATTTCTGTCAGAATTTTTCCTCTACATATCTCTCCTATGGGTAAATATATTATGTAAAATTTAAATATACACTGAATATTTAGAGGCCTGGAATTGCTAATTTTGCTGTGTCACAGCCTGTTCAATTTATTGCAAAAAATGCTGATAATTTGAAAATGCAGTGAAATATAATTTCACAAGTTACTTCAGTAACTTTTTATCTTAAAGGATATTAACATTTGCCTAGTCTATGAAATAAACTAGTGACTGTATGAGCTGATGATTACTAAAGAGTCGTATATAGAGAGAGCCATATCATTTACTGGCATAATGTATGTATGCATCTTTGTATGTATGTGTGCATATGTATTTTGGCTTTAGAGCATTAGCAGGGCTTTGGAGACAAAGAGGAATCAGGAAACCAGGAGAAGCCATCAAACATTATTCTGGGAGGTAAAGTCATTTAGGTTACAGTTCAGCCTCTGTTGCAGTTTGAAATAGAAACAGAATAATAGGGGCGCCTGGGTGGCTCAGTGGGTTAAAGCCTCTGCCTTCAGCTCAGTTCATGATCCCAGGGTCCTGGGATCAAGCCAGGGAGCCTGCTTCCCCTTCTCTCTCTGTCTACCTCTCTGCCTACTTGTGATCTCTCTCTCTCTCTCTGTGTCAAATAAATAAAATTTAAAAAAAAGAAACAGAATAATCAGAGTGAACATTCAGGAAAAGAACTAAGGCGTGCATGGGTCCATGTATGTGTATTTATTTATATATTTGTATTTATATAGAATATTTATATTTTAATTCTAGATTTTCAAGTTAAGTGAGTTGAGAATTAGTGAGTTGCTTTTGTGTTTAGAATATAGCAGATTTCATGACTTTGAAATGCCTCAGATTTCTAAATATTTATGACCATCTGGATGAATATGTCTGAATGGTAAGAAGTCAAAAGCAAAGTAAGATAATGAAAACATCCCCCTTCTTCCACTACATAATTGAAAAGCAGAGAGTATATTTAAGATGCAAATGTATATTCTTATGCAAAATGTCCTTACAATAATTTTAACACTCCTACCAGAAATATATTAATCTAGAGTTTTGTATGCTATAAAATAGTTACTATAATTCAGGGTTTTTTTGTAATTTTAATTCTAGTATAGTTAACAGTGTTGTATTAGTTTCAGGCGTTCAATCTTTTCTCTAGTGATTCACTACTTCCATACAACACCGTTAATCCTCATCACATATTTCACCCATCCCCCACACAACTCCCCTCTGATAAGCATCAGTTTGTTCTCTATAGTTAAGAGTCTGTTTTGTTTCCTTTTTTCTTAATCAACTCAGTTTTATGATATCAGACCCCTGATTAGCTCTGTTTAGATTTCTCAGACACAACATAAGCAGGTTCCAAATTAAATAGACTACATCCCAATACTTTCTAAATTCTAGAGGAAAATAATGAAAATAAAGTGTCGATTTCACATGTGTTGTCAATAGTGTGTTTTAAAGGAAAAAAATGAATTATTCTAGAAAAAATACAGAGACTGTGGAAAAACAATCCTTTAAAGATGCACTGGTAGGTTATGGGGTACCTAGGTGGGTCAGTTAAGTGTCTGGCTTTGGCTCAGGTTGTCATCCCCAGGGTCCTGGGACCAAGCCCTGCTTTGGGCTCCCTTGCTCAGCAAGGAATCTGCTTCTTGCTCTCCCTCTTCCCCTTCCTGTTCCCCATGTCATTTGGGCTCTCTCTCTTTCTCAAGTAAATAAATAAAATCTTTAAAAAATAAAAATAATTAAAAAATATGCACAGTGTTATGATTTCTACTTCTAAGTAAAACGAGGTTTACAATGCCACAGATGTATAAACTTTCAACCTCATTTATATTTACAGCATTTAGAGGTTTCACCCAAGGTGAAAAATACATAGTTGGTGTGCCATGACACTCTGGGTCTCACACACTTGAAAGGTATCTCTGATCTTTCCCACTGAGCCCTGGATTTTAATTCAAAATTGTGTTTAAAAAAATAGTATTCCCCAAAAAAGAAAATTATGCTCAAGGCTCGCACAGCCAATTGAAAGGAGCAGACGCTAAAGTTGAAAAACCTGTTCACCCCACATCTAATCAAATATAATTGGTGCTAAAACAGTTATTGTCACTGAACCCAAGGAATGACTGATCTAATCCAAGTGAGGCAAAAGTATTCTGGTCATTTTATTTAGTATGACTTCAGTAAGGAAGTATGGGTTTAAAAATATTTGTCTGCAGGTTGCAAACTTTTGATAAATAATTTCAAGTCTTATAAAAGCAATATTTGTTTTCCATTTATTAATATCTATATGCAAGGTAAAATAACACATTAAATTTCAAATATACACATTTTCAATAGCTATTTACAGTAACATTAATTTTATGACTGAATGCATGCAGTTGTTTCTTGATATCAACATTGTGTGGTTTACCTGATAATTTAAATTTAAGGCAGTAATTAGGAGAGACAGTTGGTACTGAGAAAGATTATGGTCACAGAAAATTTTCACAACGGCAGTTAACATTTTCCACATGTTATGGAGGAGAATTATCTTAATAGTTACTTTTTAATAAATATTATAAACCTAGGCTTTGCTTTTCTTTTGTAAATGAAGGCAGTTGTTAGGCTGAAACTGACCAAATAATTTGTAACCATATTTTATCTATTAAGCAAAGCTGATGTATTCTGGTTTAGCTAAAAATTTTAACTTCCTTACTTCCCAGCAAAATTAAAACAAAGATTCAGTATAAAAAAGAGTAATGTATTTATTTTAAATACTTTTTCCAAGCCTAAACTCTGAAAAGAAAGGTATGTTGACTTGCTTAGATTCTTTTTAGAATTTAGAGGGACTATTATTTAAAGATTTTATTTTTATTTATTTGACACAGAGAGAGATCACAAGTAGGCAGAGAGGCAGGCAGAGAGAGAGGGGGAGGCAGGCTCCCTGCTGAGCAGAGAGCCTGATGCAGGGCTCGATCCCAGGACCCCGAGATCATGACCTGAGCCAAAGGCAGAGGCTATAGCCCACTGAGCCACCCAGATGCCCTGAGGAAATGTTATTTAAATCTAAAACTTACACATACTTTGCAAATGGACAAGACTGAGCTTGAGGGTGCAGGTCTAGCTTATATAGTTCAAAATAGGAGTGAGATCTCACACATAGATGCTTATAAAAGCTTCTATCAAAGATTCTATCAGGAAGCGGGGAAGTGGCTGTAAACTCTAAATGTGTCAAATTCTTAGATGAGTTTCAGTTACCAAACGTTGAAAGGGGAAAAAAATACACATACCTCAAAACTTGTTTTCCTTTTTCTAAACAGAAGACTAGGATTGAAGTACAAGACCAAGGAAAACTCATTTTAAGGCAGAGTATCTTGGGAGATATTAAAAATAGACTTAGTGTTGATCCTTTTATGGCCAGAGAAGAAATATCCTGAGAACCTGTAATTTTATTATTATGGTTAATATAATATTTGATTCCACTTGTGTAGCTGCTTTTATTTTATTTTATATTAACTTGCTTTTATTTGTCAAACATAACTTTCTTATGATTATGAAGTAGGTCAGCCATTCAATCATGTATCAAACGGAAAGCTTGATTCATCGCTTTGACCTAAGTGCTATAGAGAACAGTTCTGACCACTTCAATACAGACTAAACTTTACATAGTCAGCTAGCTTTCTTTAACTTGCTTGAGTTTTTGAGAAAACTTTGGGCACATGGAATACATTTCATTTGTACGTTTATTTTAAGGTAAGTATAGATTCTCAGAAGGTTGAAATAAGTTCAGGGAGGGCCAGCTCACTTTTCACTTCTCTTCCGCCATTACTATCCTGCAGAGATGCATTATACCATGACATTTACTTTTGTACGGTCCACAGAACATATTTGGGTTCTATTAAACATGTACTCATTTGTATGTGTGTATGTATAGTCCTATGCGATATGTAACTGCAACAATCAAACAGCAGAATTGCTCTATCACCCAGATTCCCAAGTGCTACCACCGGTATGCAAACCCATTCAAATGGTAACCATTAATGTGTTTCTGTCTCTCGAATTACTTTTTTTAAAACATGTTATATAATTCCCTGGAGGTCTATCCAAGTTATTGCATGTGTTAATGTTTCATTCCTTTTGACTGCTGAGTAGTTTCCTTGGTACGGATAACTCACAGTTGTGTGCTATTCGCCCATCAAAGGACGTTTTGGGTTGTTTTCATTTTTTGATTTTCATAAAGTTGCAATGAACATTTATGTACAGATTTTTGTATGAAGGGAAGTTTTCATTGCTCAAGGATAAATGCCCATGAGTACAATTGCTCCTTCAAATGGTGAATGTATCTTTCATTACAGTTAAAGAAATGTAAAAAGAAATTGCCAATCTATTTTCAAGAGTGGTTGTACCATTTTACACTCACACCAGCAATTAATGAGTGATCCAGTTTCTCCACATTCTTGTCACCATATTTTGTTTCAGGCATTCTAACAGATGTTAGTGATATTGCATTGTGGTTTTAATTCACGTTTCCTTAATGGCTAATGACGTTGAACATCTTTTTAAGTGCTTATATGTTATCTCTATTTCTTATCTAAAGAGTTCTTCAGTGACATGTCTGTTCATTTCTTTTGCCCATTTTCTAATTGGATTGCTTTTTTGTTTACCGTTGAGATTTGAGAACTCTTTATGTATTTTAGATACAAGCCCTTTGTCAGATGTGTGGTTTGCAAATATTTTCTCACAGTTGTATTTTGTCTTTCTAGCCTACTAACAAGGACTGTCAAAGAGCAACAATTTTTAATTTCCATGCGGTCAAACATACCAATTTTCCTGTTATTGATTGTGCTTTTGGGGTTAAGTTAAAGAATTCTTTATAAATATAGATATATATGCAGAGATATAAGATATATAAGACATATGCATATTATAGGTGATATATAATATATAACAGTATAAGATATATATTATATATACATATATAAATCTCCTGAAGATTTTTTCAAAGATTTTTTCTGTAAGTTTATGGTTTTATATTTAGATTTAAGCTTTTGATTCATTGTAAGTTTGTTTTTATAAAGGTATGAAGTTTAAGGCATTTTCAGTACCTATAATTTATTTCATTATAGGTATTTCAGTACCTATAATTTTCAGTACCTATAATCTTAATTTCCTTTCTCCCCTTATTGGTCTGGCTAGAACATCCAGTAGAATGATAAATAAGATTGGTGAGAGCAAACACTCTTGCCCTGTTCCTGATCTCAGTGTAAAAGCAGTTACTCTTTTTTTTTTTTTTAAAGATTTTATTTATTTGACAGCGAGGAACACAGTGAGAGAGGGAACACAAGCAGAGGGAATGGTAGCGGGAGAAGCAGGCTTCCTGCAGAGCAAGGAGCCTGATGTGGGGCCCGAACCCAGAACTCTGGGATCATGACCTGAGCCGAAGGCAGATGCTTAACGACTGAGCCACCCAGGCACCTCCAGTCTTGCATGTCTTGAATAAATCCCACTTGATTATTGTATACAATTTTTTCATGTTTTGCTGGATTAAATTTTTTAGTATTTTGTTACAGATTTTTACATCTCAGTTCATGAGAAACATTATTCTGCGATTTTCTTATTCTGTACTGTCTGTGTCTGGTATTGGTGTCAGGACTACCAGCCTTATAAAATATAATATAAATATAATATAAAATATAATATAAATATAAAAAGGTTGGGTAGTGGTCCCTCACCTTCTATTTTCTGGAAGAGATTTTATAAAATTGGTGTTAATTCTTCTTTAAATGTTTGGTAGATGCCCTAGTGAAACCATTATGGCTTGAGGACTTATTTTATGAGAGCAAGTTAATTACTTAATTTCTTTGCTGGTTATTGGCTTATTATCTGTTCGATCTGGGTCCAGTCAGGCTCTTTCTTCCCGCCATTTTTGAAATATATTGTCATAAGTATTGTTTTTACATACAGTGAGCACCACAGCTGATGGTGGAATTATTTTGATTCAGCAAAGAAATATGCTTTAAAAAAACTCATAAGAAGGAGAGTATATTGTATATTGTCCTTTTTTAACCCATTACATTTTTTCTTTCTTTCCATTAATGTTTTATTTTTATTTACCTTGATTCCTTTAGCTCTGATTAAAGGAGAGTCCCATCGATAACAGAAATTAGTTAACTTCTCTGAAATAGTGCCTCCCCCCCCCATTCTGGAAGAAGATTCCCTGAATAATGATTGAATTCGCGGTTGAAATTACTTTCCCGGTTGCTGTTCTACTTTCTTGAGGCCTCTGTGTTTTCAGTATTCTCTATAGGTAATGAGTCATTTTTCTTTGGTTGCTTTTAAGACTCTTTTCTTTGACATTGTTTTTTAGTTGTTTAATTCTGATGTCTTGGTACGAATTTCTTTGGGTTTATGCTCTGTGGGATTCACTCAGTTTCTTGAATCTGTAGGTTTATGTATTACATATTTGTGTAGTTCTTAGCATGATTGATATGCTAAGATTTTCATTTCCACACTCTTTGTCTTTTGCAACTACAATGACATCAATATACAGATTGATGTATGCATGACAGTATGCCATCTTTTCATATTTTCCCACAGATCCCTAAGGCTCTGCTGTTCTTTAGTCTGTTTTCCTTGTGTTGATAGGATGCAATAAATTATTTTAACCTGTCTCAGAGTTCACTGGTTATGTCTTCTGCCATTTCCTTCTACTATTGCCCCATCCAGATTATGTTGTTGTTGTTGTTCTTGTTCTTCTTGTGCTTTTCAGTTCTATATTTCCCACTTGGTGCTTTTTTATAACTGCTATTTATCTGCTGAGATTTTCTACCATTTCATTTGTTTCAAGATTCATAATTATTGAAATGCTTTTATGATGGCTGCTTTAAAATCCTTGTCAGATAATTCCAAGATTAGATTCATTTTGATACTGGTATTAGTTGATTGTCTTTTTCTTACCAAATCATAAATGTCTTCATTCTTAGCATGATAAGAGAATAGGGAGTTTATCTTGGACCTTTGGTTATAGTTAGGAGACTCAATCCTGTTTAAATCTGCCATGTCATCAATTGCCCTTTTAGTATTTTATATATGTTCTGGCCTTCCTTTGTAGACTGTGGTTTCAGATAATTTTTAGGTCCCCTGTAGTATTTTCTTATCCACTTTATTTTTTCCCCTCTGGGGCTTCTGGGCTTCTGGCTTGGTCTCTGATGTTGCTGCCTGTGGGATCACATAGTGTTTTTCCTGTGCCACCTTCTGCAACTGGGGAAAAGCAGTCTCTTTTACTGGTGGAGAGCTGGCAAGTGCTGGGCCTGGGTCCCCTCATGCCAATAAGCAGAGATTAAGAGATGTCAGAGTCTGCTGCAATGTGAATCTGCCCCACTACACCAGAATGGGGGGTGGGGCCTGCTCACTTGATATTTGCTTGGTTTCTCCCTTCTGGGTGATTTTTCCAGAGAGGTAGGTTCTTCTTGTTTGTTTTTGATGGTTCTAGGTTGTTTTGATGGTTCTAGGTTGCTTCTCTGGAGGGCAAACTAAGATTAATGGTAAATGAAAAAAAAAAAAAAAATCCAGGCAATTCACTATCATGCCATTTCTTGAATCCGAGACTCCCTACCCAGGCACACATTGACTTTCTCATTTTCAGATCCTTCTGTAGTTGTCTTTGGATTATTTCCAGAGTATTTAGTTGTATTTAGAAGAGGGGAGAGGTAAAAGTAAAAGCTCCTCCACCTGTGCTTCCCACCTCCAGGAATGGCCACACCATCCACCCAGATCTCAAGTCAGAAATGTGGGAGCCCCCTCTTCCATCCCTCTCCACCCTCACATCCCACACTTCTGACTCCGCCCCCCAGCCTCTCCCCCATCCTCTCCCACATAAATCATATAATGTGGGCATGCATCCTAAATATTGAGGAAATGAATGTAATGTGTGTATCTAGATCTCTAAACATACTAGCTTACTATTTAGTGGATAATTAGGTGGGTATTTTATTTTTAACAAATATATTAAGTGAAATGGGCAGAGGATAAATATCAACTCTAAAAGCAGAAGGTACCACTGTATAGTAGAGTGTATTCTCTAGGTATGGACAGTATTGAAAGGGGAGGGTATTCATATATTTCTATCTTCTAAACCAGTGTAAGCAGTTGCTGCTATAAACAAAGTCTTTATATTAGGAGCTGTGTGCCTTTATTGCATACAGACTGTAGGGAGTAGAGTTTCCTGAGTTTTATACTTTATTAAGTACAGAGTTGTTATTTTTTTCTCTAACTCTAAATTAAGGTTGAATAGGTGAACTTTGTTCTTTTTTTCTGTTTCTGGTAAAATATCATTGTATTAATAGATGTAGGGCACTTAGATATTTAGATGAAAACAAAATAAAGCTTGATAACATTGGAAATTCCATTACTCACTAGAAGATTGAATGTTAGACCAGAAGAATCATTTGAACAATCATCTATTTTCTATTAAAATAGAGAAAAGGGAAAAAATGACAAGAGGTGCTTTCATCCCCAGCTCTTCAACTCATATAGATCTTTAAATTGTAAGTGAATTGATTTATTTTATTGGCTGAGTTAGTTAACTTGGTTTTTATGATAGTGGTAGTTAGAATGTTTGAAGTCAGAATGAGTATGTGTAATGACTGCATTTTAGTAGTACAAAATAACTATTGGAAAAACAAAACGACTTCCCGAATCTCATTTCTTAATAGATTTTTTCTTTATAAAGTAATGACTAATAAGTCCTCCACAAATAGCACAGCGATGGATATGTTTTTCTTTATAGAAGTTTTAAATTTGTTTTCTGCTAGTTTTCGTTGTATTAATATTTAATTACAAATGGAACATTATAATTGTCTAAGGAATAAGGGATCAGAAGATAAAAATGGTTTTAAAAGTATTCACTGGGGAATAAAAAGTATCCACTGGAAACTTTAGATCCTGATTCTCAAGGATTTATAGGATATTATACATTTTTTTATGTTGACATGAACAAAAAGGGTTAACTTGTTTGTTTTTATTTTCTCTAAAATTAGATCCTAAATTGTAAGGCAGATAATGGATCAGAGGATCAGAGGACTGTTATTCAAATATGACATTTAAATCACATCTCAGTTTATAGCTTGGAATGGCTTTTATATCTTGACAAGATTGGTTATTTACAATCTGAATTCTATCTCAGGATTCATATGTTTGGATTCATTCTATATCTCCTTGAAATATTACGTTTAACTTCATGTTTCCTTCCAATTCACTGTGAGAACTGAATTACTTAGATTGATATGGTATAGTGGAATGAAAATGGCATTTGGATTCAAGAGACTGCGTATGAATTCGAACTTCACCATAAAGCAACTGTATAGGCTTGTCAAAGTTTTTAACTATTCTGATTCTTACATTCCGTACTGGAAAATAAGGATTATAAGCATTCCTGTCCTGTGTACCTCATGGTCTTGTGAAGATCATGAGATCACAAGAAGATGAGATGAGATGATGTAAACATACTTTATAAATTATTGTATTATCATTGTTTCTAAAATTATCTCTTTACATCAAACTTAGTTAGCTAAAAATAATCTTAAAGAGACATCTTGCTATCACCTAGCAGAGAATATTTCATAAGGCAGGTTTTCCATTTGTGATATGGTTCACTAAGTCCCATCTCCAAATCCTGAATTTGGTGTGGGCTAGTCATCAGTCCCTATCAGTAGCGAGAGTCCATTCCAACTGCTGCTTTGACTGCTTGATCCTGAAATTCAGGGGATTTCTTGACATTGGCTGTACACTGGAATTTTACCTCATGTTTCTGCCTTCACCTCTATTTTCTGCCCCAACTTGGCTTTGGCTTTTGACCTGATGTCAAGCTAAAGTCATATTCGTTAATCTGTCTCAGCCAGCCTCAAAGGGAGTAGATCAAGAAGGGTAATGTCTATCAGCCTTGTGTCATCCTTTTGGAGGGATTCAGACTGTAAGTTGACTTGTTTCAGGAGAATATTAGTAAAATGGCAGATTGAAAGCCAGAAGTCGAGGATCAAAATTATCTTCTAGAGTTTTAGGATGGATATATTGTCTGTGACAAATTTAACTACTTGTGGAAATACAGCTCCCTTAATAAGTGAAAATATTTTAGTTACTTCTCAATGACAGAGTTCTTTATTCATCTGTTAGTGATTCAGTGGCAGGAGTGCATTACACTTAATTTCAAGGGCCAACACTCTAAGAAGTCTGAGGAAGATTTAAGTTTTGCCAGGTAAAGATGAGAATCTGTTGAAGGGAAATCACATCTGACTCAATTTAGGGGAAATATTCTCACTGAAGTTCTCACATTCTTCTTTAATAAAGGGGTCTGTACCCTCCTGAAATTTCAGTAATGCTAGGGCATACATAGGACCTCAGCCCATGGCATGGGTCTTAATGATCTTGATCCCTGGCTCAGTACACTCTTTGATGCTGAGTCATTATTTAACTGTCTTTATGTCTTATTTCCCATATGAAATCCATTTTCTTGATTGTGTCTTCATGCCCTAGACCTAAATATAACTGTCATCTCCAGGCTTACATGAAGCTCTAGGAGTTGAAGGGCAAACAATATAGTATGATGAATGAGCATGATTGGGAAGACAAGCCATTCATATCAGTCATAGTTCCTCATCTAGCTAGAAATACATTCTTAGGAAGATATGTCAATGAAGCATCTTTTTTCTTCTCTTGTAAAACACAGGAAAAAGATAGGATGGTTGATATAGTTCTTAACCATAATTAGGGAACAGTTCAAAGCAGAAGGTTTAGGTCATGGACAGTGAAGTCAGACCACCAGAATTCAACCCTGTCTCAAGCAAATGTTTGTTGTATGACTTTTGCCAAGTTGTTTACTCTCTCTAACCTTATTTTTTTTAACGTCCACTTTTTATTAAGGGGATTATAAATTGAAAATATATTGAATTCTATAATAGACATTAGAAATAAAGAAGTAAAACAAGAAAAAATGTGGCTCTTGTATTTTGAGAATTAAATACTACTTGAGGAAAAATAAGCAAATGGACAATACAAAATCATGGAACAACTTTGTTGTTATCGTTGGCAAATTCAAATAAACAGATTTTTGGAGGAAAAACTACTGGGGGAGGGGTCTTATCTTAAGCAGCATAGCTGGAGAACCCCTCTCTGAGGCAATGTTATTGAAGCATACTATGAACACTGAAAAGGAACTAGGGAAAGAATTCTCTGGATCCATAGGCCAATAAGTACAAATGTCAGTATGGGGTCTTGATTGGTTGGAGCAAGTGGGGGGAAAAGGCTTGCATGAGTGAAGCTCAACTAACAAGAGATTTAGGGATACATTTGGAGATTTTTACAGGGATTAGTTTATAAAGGAATGAAAGCCAAATAATGAATTAAAAGTTTTTCTAAGTGCAGGTGCAAAAAGGTTTTAACACCATCTGATACACATATTAAAAAATGTGGTCCAGGGGCACCTGGGTGGCTCAGTCGTTAAGCGTCTGACTTCGCCTCAGGTCATGATCCCAGTGTCCTGGGATCGAGCTCCGCATCTCCGCATCGGGCTCCCTCCTCGGCAGGAAGCCTGCTTCTCCCGCTACCATTCCCTCTGCTTGTGTTCCCTCTCTCGCTGTGTTTCTCTCTGTCAAATAAATAAAATCTTAAAAAAAAAAAAAAAAAAAAAAAACGTGGTCCAGTTG
>CM053607.1:11654229-11700518 GCA_028646535.1 Procyon lotor
ATCTTAAACATATATAACTCAAAGAGAATATATTTATATATTATTATTACTACCAGTTCTCCATGTTTAGTGTTGATTGGCTATCATATGAACACGAGGTTTTATTTTCAAAAAGTTAAATACAGTAATATTCATCTATTATAGGGATTACGTTCTTCTTTTTCTTTTTTTTATTTTTGTGTGGTATTAGGTTGTTAAAGTCTCTATAAATAAGAAAAGAGTGTCAGGTTGCTAAAATCACAAAAGTTGGTAACTTTCAACATTTCTTGAACAGTCAAATGTATAGGAGTCATGTCTTTTTCCTGTGCAACTGGAGTGAATAATATGAATAGAAGAAAGCATTAGTAAAACCAATAAATCTAAATAAATCTTGATTTTTTATTTACTGTTTCCTAAAATTATAATATAAGAAGTTGAAGTGAAATAAAAGTGCCCTCTAACTAGATGGCATTTTTTTTCAGTCCACACAGTAATGGAAACGTTACACTATTGAAAGCTTTTTTTTCCAAGTCTTTAATTTAATAATTCAAAATGATCACTAATAATGTACCATCCCATAGGTTGACAGGAAAGCTTTGGTGTCCAGTATATAAATTGCATTCCAACCCAAGGATGGAAAGAAGATATCTTGGGTCTAATCACTCTTTAAGAGACAATATACATTCCTGTTGTTATGTTTTAATTCATAATTAGTGTACACACATTTACAGATATAATTAGGACAGAAAATTATCTCAAAAAAGTCAGTAAATAAAAGGATAGTTTTTTATCAATGATGCAGTAGTAAAGTAAACTGTGAAGCTAAATTAATCTGGATTATAATCTAAGAAAATGGACGTATTTATACAAGTTATATTACTAAGAATATAATAAAATGCTGGACAGCCTTTATTGATTGCTTGTAATTTTAAGAAATGTAACATTTTATTACTGAGTTTCATAAATAGCAGAGATGTTTACTTCATGAATTATATTTAAAATGACACTGAATTAAGAGTAATCATAATACTAAACTTTGACATTTACTACAGGTAGACCTACAGTAGGAAAGAGGAAAAAATTCACTTAGATTGTTGTTGAAGAGCCCATTTTAAATGAATTTTACTGGCAAACATTTTTATCTTTTTAGGGAAAGAAAAAATAGTTCAGTTATGAAAGGTCGGTTATTAAATGAATTTACTTTTTTTCTGAAATTATTATTAAAATCTATTGCTTTTCTTGGTGTATAAGAAGTAGCCATTCCACTAATCCTAACTCCAACTTAAAAAAAATTATAAGGACATACTCAAAATGTGTTTAAGTACATTGAAGTTTACATTAAATTAGTCATTTTTTTAAAAAAAATGAAAACATGTCTTTGCATAGAGTATCTTCATAATTTTGAAGACATAAGTTAGTCAAAGACATCATTTATTTATTCATTTATTTATTCATTCATTCATTCATTCACTTACTTATTTATTAAAATTTATTTATTTATTTGAGAGAGAAAGACCGAGAGCAGGGGAGAGGCAGAGAGAGAATCTCAAGCAGACCCCCAGCTGAGCAGGGAGCGCAAGATGCATGGTTCCATCCCCCAACCACCCCCCAGATTATGACTAGAGTCAAAACCAAGAGTTGGATGTTCAACCAACTTGATCACCCAGGAGTCCCAAGGACATTTATTTTTTTTCCAAATATTTTGGTCAATACCATTTAAAAGTACCTACATATACACTTTATGTCTTGAGAATTATTTCAGAAACATATTATTACATGCAAAATCAATTTGCTTAAGGCATTGAATATAATAAACTGGAAAATATGTCCTACAAAAGTAATAGAAAGGCATATTTTTGAAATTGCTGGTGACTTTTGCAATTTATTTTGATTATATGTACTTTTCTAGCTCTAAAATTAAATTATAAAAGTATGTATCTTATTGGGAGATGAAGTGCTTTATATGATAATGTATCTAACTACTGAAAGTTGGCATCTCTATTAAATAATCTTTGACCAAAGATATCTGATCTAATAATATTAATAATTAAAAAATAACTTTGGTTTTCAATCAGGAAGACTATAAAGCAAAGGATATGAAAAAAGTAAACCATAACAACAGAGTAAGTTCCCAAAACCTGGAATCACTGGGCCTTCAATCCCTCAAACTTTGCCCTTCCTTTTGTCATGGTCTTGGAATGTCACATATTTCCTGAATGTTTCATGGCTTCATGATATATGCTGTTAAATTGAATGGTTTTTAAACAGTAGATAACAAAGGATGGGTCTATGTATCTATTGTTTAAATAAGAAAAACTTCTGGAAAATTTTTGTTCTTCGAGACCATGGTAATTTCAAACAGGAAGTCTCATCCTTCTCAACCCCCGCCTTAAAAACTAAAATGGAATAGAATAAGAAATCTGTATTGCCCATAATGAGGATAGATGCTCTTTAGTTATATTTTTCTTGAAGTTTTGTATGTGTATTTCTGTGTATGTGTGAGTGTATGTAAGTGTGTGTCTCTACACATGGATATTTGGTTTTTATATTTACATGTATATTTGGTTTTTATGTTTATGGTCCTGACTTGCTATATAAAGTATTTAACCCAAAATAATTGTAAAACATTATTCCAATCTATATTTATATTCTACCTATACCACTCAGGATCTACCTTTCCCCTATTGGCATTCATTTAACCGTATTTGGCCATTATGCCTCACCACATCAGGCTCAAAGTTAAATCATAGCTTCACCACCCCACTTAACACTTCCATGCTGATTTCTTGCTAAGAATGCCAGTCTCTATTACTTGAGTAGTGCTCAAGAAAAATTATTTTACAAAATGTGTTATTATATAAAATGAAAAGTACTGCCTAACCAGATGAATGAATGATAAGTAACCAGAACTGGCACTTTTCCATAACCACAATTATATTGTCATAATAGATCCTTTCTATTTCTGTTCTCAAATTCTGTCCTGCAATAGTCTTACCATGGAAATTTAGAATCTTGATAGATACTGATATTTTTTAAACATCTATGATTAAAATAAGTAGATAATCAAAAGTGATTAGTATTTTATTTTTTCAAAGAATTATGTTAATCAAGTATGATAATATTAGTATGTATAATAACTTGAAAATAGCATACCTAGGGGCACCTGGGTGGCTCAGTGGGTTAGGCCTCTGCCTTCAGCTCAGGTTATGGTCTCAGGGTCGTGGGATTGAGCCTCACATTGGCCGGCTCTCTGCTCAGCAAGGAGCCTGCTCTCCCTTTTTCTCCGCCTGTCTCTCTGCCTACTTAAGATCTCTTTCTCTGTCAAATAAATAAATAAATAAAATCTTTAAAAAAAAAAAAAAAGAAAAGAAAAAGAAAATAGCATACCTAGTCATAGTGATACTTACAGAAGTATTATTATCCATGAAAAATACATCTGAAAATAAGATCACAATATCATAATTTATAGACAAGTATTACTACATCTGTATTCCTTAGTGATTATTTTTTTTAAAGATTTTATTTATTTATTTGACAGAGAGAGAGAGATCACAAGTAGGCAGAAGCAGGCAGAGAGACAGGGTGAAAGCAGGCTCCTTGCTGAGCAAGAGAGCCTGATGCAGGGCTTTGTCCCAGGATCCTGAGATCATGACCTGATTCAAAGGCAGAGGCTTTAACCCACTGAGCCACCCAGGTGCCCCTCATTAGTGATTATTTTAACTGAAATATTTGACAGCTTCTATATTTCTAAATATTTTCCCAAAAAAAAAGGAATTGTGTATTCACATGCTAAATAAATAAGATAGCTCTAGTGCTATTCTATTTAAAATTTCAAGGAATACCTTAAGAATCCTACAGTTTTCCACCAAATGCAAACATTTATATTATTCCAGACCATAAAGTTTTTGTTTCATTTTGTTTTGTTTTTTTAAAGATATCTAAGGTGCATCTGGGTGGCTCAGTTGGTTAAGCAGTCTTCTTTTGGCTCAGGTCATGATCTCAGGCTCCTAGGCTTGAGCCCTGCATTTGACTCCCTACTCAGCAGGGAGCCTGCTCGCTCGCGCTCTCTCTCTCTCTCTCTCTCTCTTAAAAAATAAAGATATCCAAAAAATAAAATCGTAGCCTATTTGCAGCATCTATTAATTTCATTATATTGAAAGTGTCAGAGTAGCTATTTGATCCCTTTTTTTACAGAAGTATAGAGCACAGTGTTTTTAATCATTTTTTATTGCTTTCAAATTTTTAAATATGCAGTATACAGTGTTTTAAAAACAAGATTCAGAAAAATTCAGGTTAAAGGACTTTCTGTATAAACATTCCCATATTTTTTAAACATTTTGTACAAATTTTTTTTTAAAGATTTTATTTATTTATTTGACACAAGTAGGCAGAGAGGCAGGCAAAGAGAGAAGGGGAAGCAGGCTCCCTGCGGAGCAGAGAGCCCAATGCCCCGGGCTTGATCCCAGGACCCTGAGACCATGACTTGAGCTGAAGGCAGAGGCTTTAACCCACTGAGCCACCCAGGCGCTCCTAAACACTCTGTACAAATTTTTAATCAGAGAAACAAATATCATTTATAATTTTTTTTAAATAAAAAGAAAGCCTTTTAATTTACTTGTACAGTATTATTTGTTGAGAAACATAATTGAGACAAAAAGGATATGTTGCTCTTTTTAAGCCTAAGGAGAAACGCTTAAAACTAGCAGGGCAACAAATGACTTAACAAAACAGAACAATAAAAACATTTAACTCTACATTTGAATCAACTACCTTGATATGGAGAACTAAAGCAACTCTTTGGGATTCTTAGCATAACAGAATTAGAACTGAAAATATCATAGTGTTAGCCTAGCATGTGGCATCCCATCAAATTCATATGGGTTGTCTAAACATGAATTTGTGTCACTGTTATCATGTAGTACATCTTATATGTGATCCACAGAACCTGGAGAGTAATTGCCATTTCAATTATACCGTTTAGAACAATCATGCTAACAAATTAAAGGAGACCAATCAGGAGAAAACACACACGTGCACACACACACACGCACACACACGCACACGCACACACACATCAGTAGAAACATGGGGAGACATTCAGAAGAGAGATAGGGGAAAAGAGATCCTTACTGTTCCTAAAATCTAGCTCAGTGTTTATGAATGACAGATACATTAAGATTCTTCCTTTTTTTTAGTAAAAAAAAAAATATATATGTTCTCAAGTAATTAAAATTACCTGGCCTAATTACGGATGCACATAGAAAATACAGTGAAGCATACTAAAACAGGCTATCTAAAGCCTATTCTTAATACTTCTTTCCAGGTTGGAACAAGTAAATCTAACATTGCTCTCAAGATGCCATAAGCTGGTCATTATTAAATGACCAGCGATAAGCTGGTCATTAACAAGTGTATTGCCAATGAACTGTGAGAGCCCTTGAGAAATTTTGAAAGGGCCTTCTCTTTTGAAGAACAGTTCAAAATGCAAATAACAAAAGGCCACTCCCTGGAATAACAACTTAGTTTCACTTTCCCCACTTCCAAACTGTGTGTTTGAAAGCTTATGAGTAGGAAATGTGCTAAATAATAATATTATGGAACTCGTTTTCTTCCCACATTTTTTTCGAGCATTATATTAACAGAACAACCCAGGTCTTAAGAAAAATGATTGGAAAGGCCCAAACTTACTCACTTTGATGGATCTAGACCTTTGGACCCTATCAGTTTTCTTTTCAATTTCAAAAATATATTAATCATATGAAAACTATGGTCTAAGCACTTGCAAAAAAAAAAAAAAAGAAAAAAGAAAAAAATGCTTATGTAAATAAAAGTAATCCTATGTGTGGCAGCATATGGCATTGTTGAAAAAAATCACCTAACACTTCCCTATATCCGGGCTCCAAAGCTACATTTTCTCTAATCAAAGTCCCTCCAGTGCATACTTTCTGTGCATTTTAAAGTTCTTTTTTCTTATGAAATGGAAGTAAAAATATGTTTAAACATTTCTTCTGGCATGCTTCAGGCTTCACTGTTAGTAAGAATTCTTTAGGGAACCGTTTGTTTGCAAGTGGCCTTCCCATACCTGTGAGAAAGAGAAGGCCTGTGCATAAAATATTAAAACATTTAGGAAAGATGAAATAGGAATCCACTGAATTATCTTCATCCCTAAATGAGAGATGTTTAATTCTTGGAAACTGAAGTGCAGCAGAGTGTTACATATAAACTCAGATTTACCTCATTCCACTGCCCTGAAGTATACAAAAACATCCCGGCTCATTAAAACTCTTCCCAAATCTAATGCTCCTGTAATGATTCATTCATTAACTTGTTCATCCTTTCATGCAACAATAGGGAAAATAGCCTTTCCTCTCATAAATTTTATATATATCAAATTTAGATGTTTAAAACTTATTACTTAGATTGGGAGGAATTCAAGAGAAATAGGTTTGAGAAGTGTGGTGAGGAGTATCAAAATTTAAGATCCTATTAGAGACAGAAGTAGATATGATGTGTTGGAAATTGAACATTCTAGTCTATTTCAGCAGATAAAGCCACAATAGAGGTAAAAATTGTCAAGGCAATAATACACATTTATTATTGAAAACCATAAGAATACGTATGATCACTTTCCTAGATAATACAAAAGTAAAGAGGTCCAAAGGCTCTTCAAAATTTTAAGGGTCAGGAGGAGCCTTAGAAAATGAGGCTAAAAAGAGATGCCAGTAAGATAGGAGAAAGTCCAGGGAATCTAATTCTTAGAAGCAAAGGGAGAAATTTGAAGTAGGAAAGAGTGGTCGACTATCTAAATGCCCCTATTTGGTCCTGAAAGATGACATCAAGAACCAACTATTGTGGGGCGCCTGGGTGGCTCAGTGGGTTAAAGCCTCTGCCTTCTGCTCAGGTCATGATCTCAGGGTCCTGGGATGGAGCCCTACATGGAGCTCCCTCCCTAAGCAGGGAGTCTGCTTCCCTCCCTCCCTGCCTGCCTCTCTGCCTACTTGTGATCTCTCTCTCTGTCAAATAAATAAATAAAATCTTTAAAAAAAGAAAAAAGAAAAAAAAAGGATTTGTGTTTAACAAGTCCTTGGTCATCTTAGCAGTTTGAATGGAGTGATGATAGCAAAATGCTGACAAAAAATGGTACAAAGAAGAAAAAAATGAAGCAAAATGGAGACAGGGAGTATAAGTAGCCCTTTCTCAAAGTTTTGCTTTCAAGAAAGTAGAGAAATGATGGAATAGCTAAAGAGTGAATTGGGGCCAATATTGAGTATATTCCTAAGCTGGTAGAAGTATCCCAAGAAAGCGAGAAAAATCATGGATGGAAAAGAAAGAGGGAATGATTGATAGGATACTTTTCTCAAGATTGTAAGAAGTTTAATGCACATGTAGATTACTTTGAATTTGATGGTGTCACAAATACATTTATTGATAATTTTTAAAAGGAGAGAAAAAGTAAATAATATGGAAAAGATATAAGTAGCCAGTTACTTATGTTTCTTCTGGTTATTGCGTCTTATGGAATAAGAATTATGATCATCAGTTGAGTGTTAAAGATGAGGGATAAAATAGTCGAGGTTTAAGATAGAAGAAAGTACGAAAGAATCAGCTACTAGCAAAGGATATTGAATAGTCCAAGATTGTATGGTTTCTAGAGTATTGGGAGTGCATTTTAGAGTAATGTTCATAAACTTAATGAGAAACCAGTGAGCATGGACACAACTATAGAGTACACAAAAAATTCAATCTTAACACTGTTACAATTTAGTCAAATGATGCACTTAAATAAGAGAGAACTAAATGAGTTGAGTATGTATGTGAGAGAATATTTTTAATAATTCTACATGGGGTAAACAGGAAAATGGGGACATGGTGGATGTAAAGGACTATGAAAAGATGATAGAATCACTAGACCAGAGGTTCAGGAATGGTTAAAGAATTGTTAAAATTGGGATACTAAAAGGAATGAGCTGCAAAGATTGGAGATGGTGGGAAAGCAGGAATGCCTATGAATTGAAAGATTAAGTCTAGTGGATGACCATTATAGAGAAGAATTGAGGTATGGTGCAGATCAGTATCATTGGAGTAAAGGAGGACAAGAAATTGAAAAGCTCACTATTGGGAGGGCCATCTAAGTAGATTTAGATGGCGTTATTGCAGAGAATGAGTGATTCAGGTTTTGAAAAAGCAGAGTTGGGGGGACTATGTAATATACATTCTCTTGTACATAGAAATTGTATGCTAAATATGTCTTCACATGGCTATCAAACAGAGCCTTTCTTGTGTCAGTCATTTTGACTGTGAAATCTTCAGTGTATTCCCAGAAGTCTTGAACTTATGTACTTACTGTTTTCTCATCCTTCAAATACCTAACTGCTGGATTATCAGAGAACCAAGAATCCTGAATACAAGATAGATAGTGCATTCTCATTGGCTTGCAAAGTGATACACTCTAGCCCTTGTTTAATCCATAAATTTCAATCCGTAAACTCAACTCCCAGAAAAAAAAAAAAAAAAAAAACATTTTAATTGAACGAAAGGCAGACTAGGTAAAGAGGCCAGAATTGGGCAGTTGGAGTTATCTTTGCTTAAAGGGGAAGAAAGATGGCATAGGAAAGGGGTAGACTGAGAGAAAAAGGAGAAAATGAAACTTTGAAGAAGGTATAGGTATGTACCATAGGTATGTACCTATGTACCTAAAAGAAGGTATAGGTGTGTACCTAGAGAGATAAACACTCAGAAAGCCGGTTGGAGAGGTACAAAGGCCAAGGAAAGGACATTGGATGCAAGAGTTAATATAAGAGTAGAGATACACATGAAAGACTTGAGAGATTTTGAGCAAAATTCTCATTGTTAAGCAAAAAAAATTTTTTTAAATATATATGGAATTTTAAAAATATATTTTAATATATTACATTTTTATTATAACTTAATTTTTTAAGTTTCCTAAAAAGTTTTAACTTTACCAAGTTTTGGGCCCCTGCACCATATACAAATATTTTTTTTTAAAGATTTTATTTATTTATTTGACAGAAAGAGAGATCACAAGTAGGCAGAGAAGCAGGCAGCTCTCTGCTGAGCAGAGATGCAGGGGCTCGATCCCAGGACCCTGAGATCATGACCTGAACTGAAGGCAGACTTGAACCCACTGAGCCACCCAGGCGCCACCATATACAAATATTAATGAGAATACTATTGTATCTAATCTCTAGTCAGAGGCCACCAACAGATTTTAGACTTTCTGCTTTAAAATGCCCTGTGTCTGAAAGCTTAAAGGAGCCAGTGTTGTATTTAAAGCATAAAAATATTGTCATTAGAGAATAATATCAATAGCTCTAATATCCAGGTCTCAATTTAAATCATATTTTTAAATCATATTTATTTTTAAAAATACCCATCACAATATTAAAAGGGTGTGTAAATTTCAAAAGAAAGTAAGATTTCATTTTGGAGTCAGTATTATTTTTTTTCTTTGTAAGACCTATAAAACTGAGAGAAAAAAAAATTAACTATAGATATGTGTTAACATTTTAACTAAGTTGACGTTATCTTGACAGATGAAATCACAACTGAGATTAGATTGAAAAGACATAAAATTATCGTTGAAGAATCCTGTGTTTGAACTAACAGGAATCATTTTGTTAATCAAATATGTGAAGGATTGTGATACTCTTAAATAATTCTTAAATATGACAAAATTCGTAATGTAATTTATGTAAGCGGTGTACCTCATGTGAGTTCACTGGCATTATATGTCTAATACTATTTGTCTACATGAATATTTCAGCATCTGAGTACATAGTGCACCAACACATGACTGCAGTATATATTTAAATTATATCCATCAAGATGTAGCACATGGCAAGGCCTTGATCCCCTTTCTATTCTCAGATTTTCTAACTTTGACTTATTTTTCATTTCTCAGATTTTTTTCTGACATATTTTTCTTTTTTCTTTTTTTTTTTTTAAAGATTTTATTTATTTGACAGAGAAGAGAGAGATCGCAAGTAGGCAGAGAGGCAGGCAGAAGCAGAGGGAGAAGCAGGCTCCCTGCTGAGCAGAGAGCCGGATGTGGGGCTTGATCCCAGGACCCTGAGATCATGACCTGAGCGCAAGGCAGAGGCTTTAACCCACTGAGCCACCCAGACGCCCCCTGACATATTTTTCTTGCATATTTTGAATTGGGTTATTAAACTACAGAAACATCTTTGATGTAGTTTTTTGAGTATTTTTGCATTGTTTTATTTAGTGAAAGTTGATGGCTGTGATCTTCTTTAGATATATGATGGATCTTGCATAACACAACAAACAAGGCCTGTTTTACAAGCTTAGCAAGGTTAGCACTCATGAAGCGTGTTCCCTAGTAGCCTGCTAGACCTCTTGTAATCAAGCACTTCTGTATCCTAGCACTTGCTACCTTACAATTTTATTGCTTTCTCACACACGTGTCTCTTAGAGCGTTATGGAGCCTCTTAAGTAGTAGCCACCTGATCAATTTTTCCTTCTCGATTGATAAGGTTATGGAACATGAAATGCCACTGTGGAAAATGGAGGCAGCGCTTCTCTTGCATTTTCATGGGATGCGGGAATTTTTGATTTTTAGTATTTGAAAATTCCTCACAGCCAACTTACTTTTCATTTTTTTCTTTTATTCCTGTGTTGTAACTCTGCTTCTCTAGTGTGTATATATTGTGTTTGTCTCCTTTCTTACTCTACATTTAGCTTTCTAACACATTCCATGAGTAATATTGTAATTAAGAATGCACACTCTGGCACCATATTGCATGAGTTGTAATCCAAGCATTATTAATTATTAGGGACGTATGAAGAAGGTCTTTAGTAAGTCACTAAGCCTATCTGTATTCCATTTTCAGCACCCATATACTGGGGATGATAATTATAGGATGTGACCCTTCAGAATCTGTTATGACTAAATCAGTTAATATTGCAAAGTGCTTTGAATATTGCCTGGTATGCACTAAACCTCTTGGTGGATATCAGTTGCCATTCTTGACTTTAATTCTGTCACTCTCATTATGCATTTGAAACTATTTCTCCCATCTAAGTTTCTACTTCTATCACTACTTCTCATTGTGATTGAGTCTAACCAGCATTAGCACTGCCACAGAAAGCCATTGTGTTTTCATTTTTAGTGAATCATTGGAAATTTGAAGATCCTAAAATATTTATGGATATAATATGAAAATTAAACAGGTATAAATAAGTTTAGCTGAGTCCATTTACCACTAAAAGTGAAAATAAAACAGTGCCTAGGCTACGAAACTTGGCTTAAGGTAGTCATATTAGCACATCAAAATGTAAGGCTCTGATTAATCTGGGTCTTTCTTGATTTTATTTTTTTTTCTTTGTTGATTTTAAAGCCCTCATAAGCCATGCATTAAATACCACGTAGGGACACTTGAGTGGCTCTGTCAGTTAAACGTCCAACTCTTGGCTCTTGCTTTTGGCTTAGGTCATGATCTCAGGGTCATAGTATTGAGCCCCACATCAGGCTAGGTGCTCAGCATAAACTCTGCTTGTTCCTCTCCCTCTGTTACTGCCCCCATAAATAAATAAAAACATTAAACAATACCATGCAGATGATTCCCAATTTCTGGATTTCAGAATCTGAGGAAAATAATGCTGAGACCTAATCAAGGCATTCACTGATTGATTGATTTATTCATTCATTCATTCATTCATCCATCTATCCATCCATTTATTCATTAAATAACTAGTGCATGTCTACTCTGAGTTAGAAAATCAGATTTGTGCACCCAGATGCCTTTGCATACTAATGGAGACCTAACACATATGCCCCAAACTTAAAAAGTTGATTGACAAGGCAAATTATAAGTGCAGGAAGATGCCATGTACATAATACCTCCTATCTGTTCTAGTCTGATGCCACCTCAATATCCATCCCTATGCCCAACACTTCTTGTTTACTGGTCACCCTAAGATCCATTTATATTACTGTTCCTTCCCTCTGTGGCTTAGTCCCATTTCCCATAGAGAACATTTGAGCTTGTCTGGTAAGTCAGCCTTTTCCCTGATGCATGTAATCTGTGTGTAGAGTAGCACTATTTTGTTCACATGGGGCATGTAGGTGCCGTCAGTAGCTATGCCTGATGCCAAACTAAACCGACATGGTTAAGCAATTAGATTCAAAGACCTATACTTTGAGTCATCTAGTACTGATGAATGGAAGAATTGGTGACTCATAACTATTAAAAGGTTTGTTGCAAAGATGAGTTAGGGTTTTTTCTTTTCTACTGATCATAGAAAATATGAATGTATGGGTACTTGGCAGGCATAGTGATTTCCAATGATTATAAAAAGTAGAAAATATGTTTTATAGCCTTGAATGAACTCCCAAAATATTTTATGGAAGTCTACTTCCGCTATATAATCAAGAATAGAAACCACCGTGTGAGGCTGAAATCTTAAAAACATCGGAAAATGCTCTAGTCCTCTTTCAGCCCAGTTTCTGGAACTGCCTCTGATTAGGGTTCATCAGCCATAAAATGGGATAATAATAACAGTCCCTGTATCCACCTATGTGGTGGGGATTAAACAAGGTCACATTTTAAGGAGCTTAGTAGAGCTTGACTCTCTGGGAGCAGTCAATAAGTTTATTAACAGATCCTGAGGTTCAGGGTTGCATTCAGCTGACAGATGATTCATGGCAATTCCAGCTTTAGGCTCTTATCTTCCCAGGCTCAGCCCTGTGCTTCTTCCCAGTGTCTTGCTTTCTTTTTTTCTTCTATTCTTGGCCATTTTACATTTCTTTCTTTAAAAGTACTCTGTTCCTTGCATGCAAGTACTGAATATCGGGTTATCACTTTTCTGTGTGAAATCTGTATAATGTTTGGCAATTTCTAAATCAAATACAAAAGGAAGTAGTCTTGATCATATCTAGGATTCCTATCTCTTATGGGGTTTTTTATTTATTTTATTTTTTTTTTCTATCTCTTATGTTTTTTAACCAACTCTTCAATAGTTTTTACATAAAGCTTTCTATGAAGGATCCTATTAAGAGTATTTGCAAACATTAATTCATTTCTATCAATGGTTTCTAGTACTGGGAAAAATTAATTCATTGGTGAGCAGTGTATTTGGTGGAATCCCATTTTAATATTTGTTTCTAGTATTTGGGTGCAATTTAATTCAGTTAGAGTGTATTTAGACTACAGCCATTGAGAGCCATGGGGTTTCTTTGTAGGTAATCTGGAGACGCTTTTGTCCTCCTCACAGAATCTGGGTATTGCTTGAGCTTCTCCATGGCAATAAATCATGTGGCATAGACCTTGGCATGCTGTGTTGTTAGGATCTCTGCATGATCAAAAAGCAATTTGTGTAAATAAATATATTTATCTCAAATAAACACAATAAAATAGAATGGGTTTAGTAGACATGAAATCTCTTATAGGCTCAGTGGCCAAATTCTGTTTAAAGGCTCAGAATCAGGATAAAAAGGCAGAATTTAGAAAAAGCATGCCATCTCTTGGGTCAGAGAGCAAACACTTGTAATTTATTTACAAATATATGTGTATATCATAAATTGTTCAGTATTCTAAAGATAATTTGAGACTCAATTGCACAAGCATTTCTTAATTCACATCAGATTCATATTTTTTCCCTTATGTTTTTTCTTTACAACATCGCCTTCCCCCATTTGAAAGCAGCTAACCTGCCGTGGCTCTCATCAGAATATGATTTTATTAAAATAACATCACAATAATTTCTTACATCTATCTTTTCATACTGTGTTTCAGAATCTTATATCTTTAATATTAAAAGAAATATGTTATTGCTACTGCTAAGGTACTGGCTACATTTATGCATTTTAAGAGTCAAGATGGTACATTTATTAAGAATTTAGTATTGGAGTTAGGAACTTTCTGAGTTCAACTCAAGGCTTCACCACAGTATAGTCTCTTGCCTTTGCAAGTTACATAACCTCCTCTATAAAGTGAATTCAAGAATCATTGTCTCATAGTTTAGTGAGAATGAACTGAGTTATTATATGTAAACTATTTAGGATGCCTCCTGAAAGGGAGAACATTTTCTGTGACTCTCTCATGTTTCTGCACATGTTCTGAGCAAGAGACATTGACTTCCCTGTCTAAACCATAGATGAGAGATAGGATAGATATAGGAAGAATCATAGATCATACAGATCAGATCCCCTTTCATGAAAGAGGGAGAATTTATTTATTTTTTTTTACCACATAATAAAGATAATGTCTCCATCCTGGGGAAAGATTGAGCGTGTGTGCCAGGAGCTACCTTTGAAAGACAGGAATTTTCTAAGCTTGAGATTCCTCAGGATATATATACATGTGCAACATGCATACAAGCTATTTCACGGAGTCCCCAAGAAAACTAATGTGCTATGTCCTGAGTGATGATGTCTTTTGTGTCTGAGCTCAGAACCCCATGTTTTCTGCCACCATTTATAAAAACCTCATGAGCGAGCTAACTTGGTTAACAAGGCTAACAAAGTAAAATCTTAAATCCTTTTTACAGTTATTTGATCATATAATCAGCACTCAGTAAACATTAGCTGCTGTTAGAATAAGTATTAGTATTATTTAATTTAAAGAAGTCAATGTAGGGTGCCTGGGTGGCACCGTGGCTTGAACACCAACTCCTAGTTTAGCTCAGGGTCATGATCTCATTTTCGTGAGATTGAGCCCTAAGTTGGACTCTGAGTTCAGTGCAGAATCTGCTTGAGATTCTGTCTCTCTCCCTCTGCCCCTCCTGCTTGTGCTCTCTGTCTCTCTAAAAATATAAATAATTTTTTTTTAAAGATTTTATGTATTTATTTGACAGAGAGAGATCACAAGTAGGCAGAGAGGCAGGCAGAGAGAGGAGAGTAAGCAGGTTCCCTGCTGAGCAGAGAGCCCGATGTGGGGCTCCATCCCAGGACCCTGAGATCATGATCTGAGCTGAAGGCAGAGGCTTTAACCCTCCAAATAAATAAATATTTTAAAATATTTTAAAAAATATTTAATATTTAAAATATTAAAATATTTAAAAAAATAAAAATATTTTAAAAAAAGAAGGGACGCCTGGGTGGCTCAGTGGATTAAAATTAAATATTTAAAATATTTAAAATATTAAAATATTTAAAAAAATAAAAATATTTTAAAAAAAGAAGGGATGCCTGGGTGGCTCAGTGGACTAAAGCCTCTGCCTTCAGCTCAGGTCATGATCTCAGGGTCCTGGGATCAAGCCCCTCATCGGGCTCTCTGCTCAGTGGGGAGCCTGCTTCCCCCTCTCTCTCTGCCTGCCTCTCTGCCTACTTGTGATCTCTCTGTCAAATAAATACATAAAGTCTTTAAAAAAAATAAAAAATAAAAAAAAATTAAAGAAGTCAGTGTAAAATTCCCAACACTTTCAAGACCAATAAAATGCCAATTGACCAAAAAACAAAACAAAACAAAAAAATCTGTAGCAATCCATTTAATTTTTCTTTGCCTTTTTTTTATGAATGACACAATGTTTAGATTAATCAGACTATGGTCTAGCTCTCTGGATCCTTCATCTAAATATGGATTTTTTTTATGTAGATGATTTCCACATTGAAAATGGAAGTTATTTATGTTTAAAATAATTAATTTGTTTGCTAGCCATTACATTCTGAAATTCCTAGGCATAACTTATCCAAAAGAAAAAGGAAAAAATGGTATATAAAATTTAGAAATTGGATCACTGATTTTCATTTTGGGACCAAATTGAAGTGTCATGCCATATCACACCTTTTGTAGACTCTGCATAGAAAATATGTCAAAGTGATATAATCATACTTGAGAGTTAATTTTATTACCTATAATTTGTTTAGAGTCATTCATTTAGAAAAATGGGACTGTTTTGATTGATAGAAAAGTTGAAAACTAGAGCTTATAAATAAGAGATGTTAGTATTGGGAGGGCCTGGGTGCTCAGTTGGTTAAGCGTCTGCCCTCAGCTCAGGTGATGATCCTGGAGTCCTAGGATTGAGTCCCATCTCAGGCTCCCTGTTCAGCAGGGAGTCTGCTTCTCCCTCCCCCTCTTCTTCTACCCCTCCCCATGCTTGTGCTCTCTGTCTCTCTCAAATAAATAAAAATTTAATTAAAAAGAGACATTAATGTGATATTAACTTCAGTCTCCATGCTTTTGCTTTTTTTTTTTAAATTGAAAAATAACTTGATTACAAAATAGCATGTACTAAGTGTTTAAAGACCACCCTTAGCAAACTCAGAATATTCTTCAGTTAAATAGGAATAATTGAAGTAGCTTTATCCTGAGGTTTCTACAAAAGTTAACTGGATAATACAGTGAATTAACAGTTGCCGGGTGCTGACTTGGTATAAAACATGTTTGGTATTTCATTTTTATTATAGTCTTAAAAATTATTTAAAATACCATACAAATGAAATTAAGAGCAACACTTATTGATTCTCTAAAGCTCCTAGTTTCAGCAACATATAATTTGAATTCTACTCTGCCATGTCAGGTGTACGGGAAGTATTCAAGTTGTATTCCATTTGGGGAGGTGTTGAAACTGCACATTTTTAGATTCTGCATGGGTCTCCAGTTCTCTTCAGTCACGACTCTGCTCTGATGCTCACCCAGCTTCCTTATCTCCATTACTTCTTCACTTCCTTTACGCCACTAATCTTAAACTTGTGTTAGAGGATCCCTGCTGTCTTATCAAAATGTAAAATGCTGTAACGGGGAAAAGAGAAAGAAAAATAGTAAACAATATTAAAAAATATTAAAATACAAAGTAGGGATTGAAACTGGGTAGGGGAGAACGGGACAGAATATATCCTGGGTTGTTGATTTAGGAGGAAAAAAAAACCAGTATCGGAAGAGTATACTCTGGATGCGTCTCTCTCCCCTAATTGTTTCTCTCATCAACTAAATATAACTTATATTTTCCTGTTAATAAGTTTTTGTTATAGATTCATGATTGAAAACCATTACATTTGTACCTTTGCTCATTGTATGGAAAATAGGTCCATAGGATAAGGAATAATGCAACTATGGCAGTGCCCCCAGGGAAGTAACTATGTTCTAGTTTTGCCATACAACACAATCTCCTTGCTTGTTCAGCATTTAACACAACTCCTGTAAGTACTTTTTCTCACTGGGTGTTGGTATGGCACTCCATCCATAGCCACTTTTCCGAAAGTGGTGAACAGCAGCTTTAGGCAGTTGTCAGAATTTCTTCAGTCTAAATATGAATCTCTTACAAGTTATCCTTTTGAGAAGAGTATATTATGATATAATAGCAAATCCTTAAATTATGGTTTCAGATTTTTAAAGAGGTTTGAGCATGATATTTAGGGTTTTAAAAATAACTGCCTTATCCCTTTACATATTCAGTTCAGTTCTTTGGCCTGAGTTAGAGATACTGTGATGAAAAGTATAGAGAGGACAGACCATCCAGCTTTCACTTGACTCCTGTTTGAGGATGAGTTCTTATAATTTCATTGGAGTGCAGTCTAGACAGATAGATATTGCATTTTTCTGCAATATGTGTGAAGTTGGAAGTGTAGAGACAAAGGAAAAGCAAATTCAACCCATATACAAGTGACGAAGATACTTAAAGGAAATAATCTCTTGTAGATCTATTGATGTGTAACAAAATCCATATTTATTGGTATAAGGTAACAACTTCTATTCTTATGTTGACAGTTTCTATATATAAGGAAATCAGACAGTACCCAGAAGGCATGACCTATCTCTGTTTCATGCTTCTGGAGCCCCATAAGGGAAGATATAAGAGGCTTAAAGTTTCCTAACTGGTTGGCTGCTGAAATTATCCAAGGGCTTCTTCACTGATATATCTGGGGTTGAGGTTGATATGTCTTGAAGGCTGCACTCAAGTTGGGCCTCTCAGTACATGCCTATATGTGGCCTCTCCATGTGACCTGGGCTTTGTTACAGCCTGGCAGTCCATGGATTTACATCGTGGTTCAAGTCTCAATGAGCAAAGTGTTGCAAAGCCTTCTGAGACCTACTCTTGCCAAATCAGAGTGTTACTTCCATGTGCCTTGTTGCTCAAAGCAACCACGAAGCTGCCCAGATCCAAGAGTGGACAGTACAGAGATACCACTTTATTTTGCAAAACTGTTACAGAATTCATGTTAAAGCAGTTATCAAATCTAAAAAAAAAAAAAAAAGAAACTGTCTTCATAATGACTTAAAAATATAGCAATCTATAGTTTCTTTGGGGAGGGGGAGTGAGTCAATGTTTTCCTTTCCGCCAAAAAATAGCTCACAATGCAGAAGCATCTTGAGCATTCTTAATAATACTAAGAAGAGACATACAATGCTTTCTTGGCTCAGTTTTTTGATTCCTCAAAATTATTCATATAGTCTTCAGAAGAATAATAGCAAGGTAAATGTTTCAAAGGCCAATAAAATTAAACACAATGAATGTATACAAATTTTCAGGGATGAAAGAATAATTCCCAGATAGATAAATAAGATTAAAAGTAGATTCAGGGGGCACATGGGTGGCTCAGTGGGTTAAAGCCTCTGCCTTCAGCTCAGGTCATGATCTCAGGGTCCTGGGATAGAGCCTCGCATTGGGCTCCCTGCTCAGCTGGGAGCCTGCTTACCCTCTCTCTCTACTTGCCTCTCTGCCTACTTGTGATCTCTCTCTCTGTCAAATAAGTAAATAAAATATTTTTAAAAATAAAATAAAAGAGGGGTGCCTGGGTGGCTCAGTGGGTTAAAGCCTCTGCCTTCGGCTCAGGTCATGATCTCAGGGTCCTGGGATCGAGCCCCGCATTGGGCTCTCTGCTCCACAGGGAGCCTGCTTCCCTCTCTCTTTGCCTGCCTCTCTGCTTACTTGTGATCTCTCTCTCTGTCAAATAAATAAATAAAATCTTTAAAAAAAATAAAAGATTAAGTGTGTAGAATCTCAGTAATTATATTTATGTATATATATATATACATATACATATATTTTTTTCTATCACCAGCCAATAAGAATCTTGTTAATGGGCAAGGAGGAGGTTTAGGATGATTTTTATATCAAAAACAGAGATCTGGCAGTATCATTTATAATATTAAGCTACATGATAGCATCTGATGCTTATTTGACAGGCTTTATCTACCATAATATCTACACAATTCTCTTTTTAAAGATTTATTTATTTTAGATAGAGAAAGAGCATATGATTGGGAGAAGGGTCAGAGGGACGAGAAGAGAGATAGAGAAGCTTGAGCAGACTCCCCACTGAGTACCAAGCCCATTGTGGTGCTTGATCCCAGGACCCTGAAATCAGGACCTGAGCCAAAATTGAGTCAAATATTTAACCGACTGAGCCACCCACGTGCCCCTCCACACAATTCTTTAACTGAAAAAAAAAAAAAAGTTTGTTTCTATATTTAGCACTTTTGAATAATTTTTCAAGATTTTATTTATTTATTTGACAGAGAAAAAGATCACAAGTAGGCAGAGAGGCAGGCAGAGAGACGGGGGGAAGCAGGCTCCCTGCTGAGCAGAGAGCCCAATGCGGGGCTCGATCCCAGGACCCTGAGATCATGATGTGAGCCGAAGGCAGAGGCTTAGCCCACTGGCCAACCAGATACCCCCATTTTTGAACATTTTGATCATTTTTTAAGCACCATTTTGTAGTAATTTCAGGCTCATTTAACCATATCACAACCCGATGGAGAGAAGTATTAATACTGCTTCAGCTGACCGAGCAAAAGCAGAATATATGTGAAACATGAACGGAACAAGAAATGATTTTGTTTATATCCTTGTATTAAAGTATTTCCATTGGTAGTTTGTGTTAGAGGGATGGGATTAGTTACTCTGAATAAAAAACACTCTCCTTGCAAACTGAGATTCGTTGTGACAATGCACTAAAAGAGAAAAAGTCTGCCCTTTGAAACTGTTAATTCAGTAATACTTCCCATCTTCAATTCTGATGTTCATGTTATCCTCCTTCCTTAATAAAAGCCAGAGATAAATGTGACAGACCTTTATGCTAGCCACTGGTTTTCAAACATCTTTGTTTCTAGACCTTTTTTATGGTTTTAAATATTCTTGATGGCTTTAAAGAGCCTTACTTTAAGTTCCCTGGTTATCTTTCTATAAAAGACCAACTATAAAGACCCTTGTTGGCAACCCTGTTGGAACACCTCTCACTCTTCAGAACCTTTTCTGTATCTTCACTTAATAAATTTCTATTACTTTACTCAAAAAATAAATATTAAAAAAATAAAGAGCCTTACTTTTTGTGGGCTTTATTGGTATTAATTGTATTAACAAAACAGAGGAATTTTTATGAAAATTTATTTATTCATGTTTTTTTACCAATATACTCTAAAATTTTTCTTGCCATTTTAAGTGAAAGATATCATATAGATTTAATTATATTATGACTAAGGTTGCATATCTTTTCATGATTTTACATTTCTTTTGTGGTGAAATCTTTATATTCTTTGCAGTTGCATATTGAGTTTTGCATTTTTCTTTTCAGGAATTTTATATGTTTCAAGATCATTTGTCACTGAGATGAGTTACAAAGTTTCTGTAGTTTGTCTTTGACTTAGCCTTTATGTTGTTGTCATTTATGTGTATTTTTTATTTATAAAGTTGGATTTGTCATTATTTTCATTTGTGTTTTCTAGTTTATAATTACAATGTTCTTTGTGACTTAAAGTCATATAAGTTTCTCCTATTGTTTTTTTCTTTTTCTTTTTCTTTTTTTTTTTGAAGAGTGAGAGTGTATGCATAAACCTGGGGGTGAGAGTGGACAGGCAGGTGCAGAGGGAGCAAAAGAACCTCAAGCATGCTCCAAACTCAGTGCAGAGCCTGACTTGGGGCTGGATCCCATTACCCTGAGATCCTAACCAGAGCCAAAATCAAGTCAGACACTTAACCCGCTGTGCCACCCAGAGGTCCTTCCTATTGTTTTTTCAAATGCATTATTCTTGTATATCTAAATTTTTGTGCTTTCTAAAATTTATCCTTGTATCATGTTTGAGGTAATAATCTAATTGTATTTTTTCCAGATGACAAAAAAATTGTCACAATGTAATTTTGAGATGATTTATCTTTTCCTTATTGGTTTGAAATTGTATTTTTAATGTTGCACTAAATCCTCTCATGTTTGCATGTGCTTACTTTGTTCTCTGCCTCTTAATTTTAGAGATGAGAAAAAGTAAGTTTGTGTGTCTTATCTACTATATATTGATAAAGAGAAATTTATATGAATCTATTGTGGGAAAATGGTGATTTTAGAGAAGATGAAAGCAACAATATTAACCATACAGTTAGGACCCAAACTAGTGCCTCTTACCATCCATTCTACAAGTCATACTTGCTCACCACATTATATCCAATGAGTTTTCATCTTTTTGTATTATTGTTTATTAAGATGGCTCAAATGAGAGGCTCCTGTGTGGTCCAGTTGGTTAAGTGACTTGCCTTTGGCTCTGATCATGATCCCAGAGTCCACAGATCTAGTCCCACATCAGGCTCCCAACTGACTGATTCTCCCTCCAGCCCTCCCCACTTCTCATGCTCTCTCTCTCTCTCTCAAATAAATAATGAAATCTTAAAAAAGAAAAAAAGCTCAAATGATTAGTTTGCTTGCAAATTCTTGACATATAAATTATCTCATGAAAATCAAAGGTAAAATAGCATTTTCTGTCTCAAAATAATAAGTTTCAAAAATAATAAGAATTTAACCAGAGACATTTATTATGCTATATATTATGGTCTAGAAAAGAGTATTTTCTAACGTTATGTCTGGAATTACTTCAAAATGGGTTTTGGGAAATAAAATAAACTATGAAGTGATCTACTAATCCTGAATTTACCACTTACAAGGTCTTATTGTTCCCTTATAGTATAGAAATAGCTATCCTCAATGTAATTGAAAAGAGAAGAGAATTAACATAGTTAGAGACAATTTAATGTGTTTGGTGTTTTATCGACTTATGTCTTCTTTCACTGTTTGTTTCCATGTGTGTATAGAAAAACATAATCCAGAAAGCCTACTATAAATCTATACTTGGTGTAATCATCTCCTTTCTTTACATTCTTACCACCATTTTTTTTGTTCATATTCGATCAGAACTTCATATATTCAAAGTAGATCCTCTCTTCTACCAAACCATTTGACGTCTGTGAAAATTTAAATAGGATAACTTGTCTACTTGTCCACAATAGACAAAAACTTTATATACATGATGCTTTTGAGATCTCTTGCTACTTTTTCAAGGAATGGTTTAATTTTGATAAGACCAAAAAAACTCACTTCATTTATTTAATCATAAAATGTGTTTATTATTTACTCTGTTTTTTGATAGTGGCACTTTTTTTGTAGGACATGGAAGGATCATTTATTAATGCACTCCTGAACAAACAAATGCAATCTCTGCATTAATCTGTGTCTCTGAGTCTTGATACATTGGGCAAGACCTAAGCACATGTCATGATGGATTATGTTTACTAACTCGCAAAGCCATGTCCTGTGTTGCCTGAATTTTCTCCATGATTCTGTTTAAGATAATAGAGTTTTAAAAACTTATTTTTTATATATGAAAAAAATTAACTTGATGACAGTGCAATAAAATCTAATCAGTAAATGCTAAGTTGTTGTTTAAAGATAAATGTGAATTCACATTATCTTGGAGTGTATCGACTTTCAGTAGTTGAATCGTCATATTAAAAGTCATTCATTTTCTGAAGTTGTTCCATTTAAAGTCAGAGAGTAAGTCTAACACTGACGTATTTTGGCTGTATATTTGTGTCCTGTACATATGCAAGTTTTCCTCAGTACATAAAATTCCCTATATTTAAAGAATGCTACTAGACTACTAAGACAACCATCATTTTAGAGACTTATAATACCTCTTACTTTCCTATAGAGTTGTGAGCTCCTAAAGACAGGATTTCCTTTTCTTCCACATCCTACTGTTCTCCTCAACTGCCCAAGAATTAATACCTATTCCTACTTGCCCATTGTAGAGGCTCAGTTCAATTGTTTTTTTTTTTAGTTATATCAAAGAGCAACCTAATAAAATTGGAATTTTTGGCCGCATTTTGTAATGCATTATAGTTCATCATGCATTTTTAGTGTATCAACTTGTATACTCTTCTACCTATTGAAGAACTGTGACAATAAATAATGTAGTGTGTTCTTCCTTCAAAGAGTTTGCAAAAATAAGTTCTCGCCTTAATATGATGTGCAGTAATATGCATCTGCATCCATTAACTCTTTTTTTCTCATGAGAGGTAAACTGAATGAATATCACTTGGTACCTTTATACAGAAGTTGCACCTCAGAGACATATAACAGCATTTTCCAAGTCTTGGGGCTATTACATGGGTACCTAAGAATGTGAAACCCACAAAGTCTTTTCTATTCTTCTAGACTGTCTCACAGACAGGAAGCTGAATTCTCCAGCTGCTTTAAGTATTTTAAAACTTCAGGACCATGATTCTAGAAGAACATGCAAATATGCTTTTTAAGTCCTCAGAGCCAGGGAGAAAAAAGAGAGAGAGAGAGAGAGAGGAAGAGAGAGAAGGAAAAATACAGGAGAATGAGGGGAAAAAGCCCAGAATGTAGGTAATACAAAAGAATCCTCATTTTTTGGATCTTATAGAGAAGGGAAATCCAATCACTGTGTATCAGATTCTTTTTAATCCTCAATTTGCAAACTCTTAAAAAAGGAAATATTTTTTCAAAGTCACCATGAATCAGTTGTTTCAAATTGGAAAAAAAAAATGTCATCATGGAATTAGTAAAATGAACTTAAAATGTAGACATGATATATGTTGATTTCAATCATGAATTTGCCATTTTCTCAAAATCATTTGCAGCCATTCTAAAAGTATGGATTGCACAATCATTAATTTATACTATTTTAATAGAATATTCACAGGAGATTGCTTATAGGAAGTCTGCCATCTTGATTAACATGTGCATGTTGCACAGCTCTATACTTGGCATTGGCTGTGAAAAACAGAATTCTTAGCAGCAAATTTTGTTGAAACCATGTATATAAAATATCCAAGTTTACCAGAGTTGCTAGGTTTAGCTTATATTTTGGATGACAAGATAAAAAAATTAAATGCCCTTCACAGACTGGCATGATTGCAATAAATTAACAAAAATAAAATTGTATAAAAATAAATGTGAAATCCTGATTTAAAAATAATATTGGGTATCTACTAAGTTTCAGGCAGTATTTCAAGGACTTAGACTACATCTATGACATATAGGGACAGCTACTCTTGCATTAATGGATCATGGATCTTATAGTTTAGCTGGGAACACATAAAATAAATAATAAGCATAGTGTATAGTATTTTCAAGGTGATGCATATAGGTATAGGGGAAATTTAGGGAAGAATAAGGGGTAAGGGGATTGGCTCAAGATAGACTGGTGAGCTGTGGGCTGCAGTATTAAATTTTCTGGGTTAAGAGTCTCATGAAAAGGTAAGAATTGAGCAAGAATTGGGACAAGAAGAAAGAATAACCAACCCATGTGAATATCTGAGGGAAAGATTTTCCAGCAGAGGAATAGCTAGAGCTGGACTAAGAGAAGGAATGTAAGTTCCAGTATAATCCAGTACATCAAAAAAGGCATGTGTAATGGGTGTGGAGTACATGAGGGGGATCATACTAAGAAGTCAGCTCCTATAGCATCCTGTGGGCCAGCATAAAAGGACTATTGGCTTTTGATGGCGTTCAGCTGAGGAGTGATATAATCTGATGATTTAAAAGGATCCCTCCCTGTTACGGCTATATTAAGAATAGACTAGGGGCACCTGGGTGGCTCAGTGGGTTAAAGCCTCTGCCTTCAGCTCAGGTCATGATCTCAGGGTCCTGGGATCGAGCCCCACATCTGGCTCTCTGCTCAGCAGGGAGCCTGCCTCCCCTTCTCTCTCTGCCTGCCTCTCTGCCTACTTGTGATCTCTCTCTCTCTGTCAAATAAATAAATAAAATCTTAAAAAAAAAAAAAGAATAGACTATAGAAGGGGACACAACAGAAGCAGGAAAATTCCTTACGAAGCTACTGGGTGTGTGAGTGAGGGATCAGAGTCAAGACTTTCTCCCATAATGTTGGCCTGAACAACTTGAAGCATTTAACATGAGTACATCCATAATCATTCAGAAGATTAAAATAAAGGAATGAGTAGTTTGTGGAGTAAAACCAAGCAGTGGTATTACTTAATAAGCTTAATGGAAGTTAAAAACAAAAGTTCTGTTAAAAGATAAAATATCAAGTAGATGTTTATGGAGCCCTAGCTACAATCTGGACCTTGGCCCAGGCACTTATTAATATTTATCTCCTCTGATAAAAATATATCCAATGAGGAAATTAAGAGAAAAATTCATAAAAGAAAAATAAAAGATAAAAACATATATACATGTATGTGTATAGACATAGATCGATATTAATGTTTCGTGAAGTTAGGCTGTCTTAATACAATTGAAATGTTAGAGGGGTGCCTGGGTGGCTCAGTGGGTTAGGGCCTCTGCCTTTGGCTCAGGTCACGATCTCAGGGTCCTGGAATTGAGCCCCGCATCGGGCTCTCTGCTCAGCAGGGAGCCTGCTTTCTCCTCTCTCTCTGCCTGCTTGTGATCTCTCTGTCTGTCAGATAAATAAATAAAATCTTTAAAAAAAATGTTAGTACTTCAACTTCTTTGAAAAAGTAATATTTTCTCTCAAATGGCAAGTTTTACAAAAAGCAGATATAGGATACATATGAATAAATGCAATCTCAATGGAAATGTCCCAGACTGCTTTGGGAAACAGTTAAAATCTGAAGAGCCCTATGCAATGTTAAATAACACTCTCAGGTATGTTATACAGAGGATAATTTGAGAATTGGCGCTATTTTTTGAGGTTCAGTCCATCACTGGTATTCAGTGACTTGTATATTCCATGCCTATAAGAATTTAGAAAATAATCAGGTATCTTATGGTCAGTCTTTTTCAAATTAAAGTTTAATTGTGTGTAGCCTTCACAGATCAACCTTGATCTCTCTTCCACCATTGGTAGAACTTAGCATCTTCTGAGGTCCAAGGCTGAGACCCTCCCTGCTCCCACATGCATTTCACTTTACCAGGAGAAGTGTGGAACAGTCTCTTTGCCAGTTTTCCCAGGAAACAACCCATGGATAAAACCAAAAACTTCCAACTACAACTCTGACGATTGGTATCCCATTTTAAAATTGCAGTATTTACCATTTGAGAGTTCCAGCAACAAAGTTTGGAAAACAAATAAGGCAGGAAATAAGACAACATTTTAGGCACTTTGAGTTTCAGGAAAGGTCAGATTTAATTAATGGAAAGGAAAGAGGACAACCAAAGTGGGTCATGGATGCAGACACATGAAAGTGCTGCAGTCTGAGGTCTCAAATTTGGCAAGATGGAGAGTTTAAGATGCTAATGAGTGAGCTAGATAGAGGAAGAAGAGACCACCCCAGTAGTGAACTGGGGAAGACCATGGAAGACACTGTATTTCTCAAAAAGAAGTTAGGGGCACCAGTGTGGCTCAGTCAGTTAAGTATGCGACTCAATTTGGGTTCAGCTCATGATCTCAGGGTCTTAGGATGGAGCCTCACTTCAGATCCAGTGGGGAGTCTGCTTGAGATTCTTTCTCTCGCTCTAATCTCCCTGTCACCACCCACATGTGTTCTCTCTCTCTCTAGAGAGAGAGAAATATTTAATAAAGAAATATTTTAAAAAATTTTAATAATATTTAATAATAATAAAGATATATTTAAAGAATATATTTAAATATATTTAAATTTTAATAAAGAAATATTTTATTTTATAATAATAAAGAAATATTAAAAAATTAATAAAAGATTCTCTCACAGGACTAAGAAATTAAAAGCCAACTCATTTTTTCATTTTCCTTAAAATTTCATTTTTTCCTTAAAATCGAGCAGTTTGTCTTAGTGCAACTTCAAAACTTCCCGTATTGCTGGTTTTCTAAGAGAGTATTTACTGTCCTTCCTACCACAGATACTTCTTTCCTAATGGGCCTTGTTTACACAGGCTATAGAGTAAATTTTTTTAGTTCGTTTAGATAGACCAAAAAAAAAGGAATAGAGACTATAGTCGGTGGGAAGTAATTTCAGTATCAGCACGAAAAAAAAACGTACATGGCCAACTTCTATCATATGACTTATTTTTAACAGAAAATGTGACTGTTTGTGTGTGTTTCTTTCCAGAGATGTTGACTCCAGTTATTATGAAATACTGAATTGGGGTTGTGTTTTGTTTCTTGTAGCAAAAAGTAATTCTTGAACTCCATTCTCCAATAAGCATAATATTCAAATTGCTTTTATTATTTCTGACATTCTCCTCTATCTTACTAGTTATCTGTTCATATTTTAGCTATTGTTTGCCAGTAATGAAAACACAAAGTCAAAATATTTAGTAGTGTGTGTGTATATTTAGATGGATGGATATATTCAAATATGAACACATACAAACATTTGATTACCTCACCTGTCAATGTCATGCTAATTGCATTTTCTTATGGGGAGCATAGGGGTCACTTTTTAATTGTACAGGTACATACTCCATATCTTCTTGCACTGCCACTGACTATGATTCTTTAATTTCAGACCCAGGTTGTAACCATGATAGAGAATTCTTGTTTGTTTAGTTTTGTTTCATAATCAAAAAGTCAAAGTCAGGTCACTGAAAATCCAGGACCCTGGGAACTTGTTAGCATTTTTAAGAAAAATCTCTGTTTTTTTCTGTTGCAAATCAAATCTCTCTTTCCTCCTTCAAAAATATGTAAGAATAGGGCACCAGGGTGGCTCAGTCATTAAGTGTTTGCCTTGGGCTCAGGTCATGATCCCAGAGTCCTGGGATTGAGCCCAGAATCAGGGCTCTCTGCTCAGCAGGAGGCCTGCTTCTCCCTCTCCCACTCCCCCTGCTTGTGTTCCCTCTCTCACTGTTTCCCTAAGTCAAATAATAAATAAAATCTTAAAAAATTATGTAAGAATAACTACTTATTTGTATTTTTTCAAATAAGATGCAATTATTTGTATTTTTTCTCCTAGAATCAGAAATCCGTAAGAAAATTGTGACAAGCATATTTTCTTAATTATATCAAATTATTCATATTTTCAGATATCCTTGTAACAATGACTAATATAATGAGAACCTCTTTTTTAGCACAAAATATGAAAGGATCCTGTGCATACACAGAAAACATTAATTTCTGCTTTAAAAAAAATCAGAACCTCTTTTCTGCCATTTTTCTTGATTCCTTCTTTTTTTTCCACAGTGATGGGCAAAAGGGATTGATTTTCTTTAAAATAGTCATATTCTTCCTGCCACTTTCCTGACTGAATGCTTCAAAGGCTCTTCACTATATCTAAGCAATGTCTAAAATCCTTTGGCTGGCATTCAAGCCCTGTGAAAGTCATCTGCACCCAGCTAATTCCTCAGGCTCATGGCCCAATCTCCCCTTTGAAGTATCCTCATGACTCCCTGTCTTCTCACTCCTGCTCTCCTGTGGTCGTGACTCATAACATTGAGCACTTTTAGCCTTCCCTCTCATCCACTGCATTTCACTTGATTCCATTAATTCTTCAAACTAAGCTCAAATAAATCTCTTTTATGCAGTTTTTCATCATTTTCCCATGCACACGTTATCTTTCCCATAGCATCTGCTGTCTATAAATTCAGAACACAAAGTAAGCATTACCAAGCTAATTCTACTCTTCTTTCTTCACTTAAAAATGGGATAACATTTCTGGGGCAAAGGGGAGTGTTGACAGTAGAGAAACTACGAGGTGATCTCTAAAATTTGTTTGAGTCAGAAAATTCTTTGATTTTATTCTCTAAGTTTGACATGATTCCCAGCCCACTCCAGTCGAGTGTGTGGCCTCGTGGATACCCTGAAATGATTCTGTTTAAGGCGACTGCATCCTCCAGGTGACTAAATCCATGGGCACTCTTCAGTTTTCATCCCCCTTAATCTTTTAGAGCCTCAGTCATGGATGCATTCTTCTGCCTTCTTCAGGAAAACTTCTATATGAAGTCGATGAATGCACCTCCTCCTTCTCCCCTTTCTCTGCGGCTGCTCTGTTTCAATCTTCTTTGCTTTTACAAAGCTTTTAAATGCTGTAGATTGTTAATAGCCAGACCATCCTGTGTCTCTTTTTTTCTTACTCTGTGCTTTCTTCCTGAGCACTCTTAAACATGCCTTTAATTATTACCTGGAATCAATGATTCCTAAAATGTATCTCTAACCCAGACACCTTCTCTGATCTGCAGAGTCATAAATCCAGCTGCTTAGCTAACATCACGACTTAAGAGCCTCCAAGACAGCTCGGTTTCCACCACATCTGAATGCAGTTACCGCCCAGCACCCACCAACCTAAATATGGGCTCTTCCGTGGTCCTTTTCTTTATGACATCTATCACTGAAGCAAGTTATCTAAAAATAACTCTTGCCAACTCCCTCCCTTCTCCTGTATTTGGTTCACTTTCTCTATGGGTATTGTTTTTTTGTTTGGATCGTTATCATAAAATACTCTAGACCAGGTGGCAAGCAGAACATTTACTTTTCACAGTTCATGTACCTGGGAAGTTCATCGAGGTGCCAACCGATTCAGTTCTGGGGAGAGTCCTCTTCCTGGCTTGCAGACAACTTCCTGCTTAGTGTTCTCAGATGGCATGGCAGAAAAAGAATGGTCTCTGGTGTGTTCTTAGAAAGATACAGTCTCATCGTCATGGCCCCACCCTCTGATCTCATCTAAACCTGATGACCTCCCCAAAGTCCCTCTTCCCAATATTATCATATTAGGGGTTAGGTTTTTAACATATGACTTTTGAAGGCACATTCGGTCCATAACAGGTGTTGTCTCCTAATGATCTCTGGGATCTGTCCCCCTCTCCATACCTTCACCAGCAATACCCTCTTTCAGATCACCATCCTATTTGATCCAGACTCATAGCCCCCTCCCCATTTCTTGCTGCACCAAGAGAACAGAGCTTTAAGTGGGAATGTGAGTGTAATCATGGCACTGAACCATCAAGTACCTTTCCATGCCTTCTCACTGTTTGGGGATAAGAACATAATCTAAGAGAGGGGCTGGAGCCAGCACTCAGTGGGGGCTCCAGCTCCGATCTCCAGCAGACTTCCCCTCCCCCACTTCTTGCTCTTTCAAGAGTCAGCCAGGGTAGCTTTCTTCCAGTTCTGAAATGCTTACAGGCATTTGAAGATGTTCTACCCTCTGTTTCCAGTGTGTTTACCTGGTAGGTATTTACTTATCTTCATCACATCAGCTCAGATGTCACTTCAGAATGAGTGCCTTCCCCAGGCCAGTGTTCTGAACCATCTTTTATATACTTCCCCTGTACATCCCCCTGCCCCAGAATTTAGAATGTTTTGTGATAATTATTTGTGTCATTATTGGGTTGATGTCTGTCTGTACCCCATTGCCTGGTCTGCACCATTCAAAAAAGCAGGGTCTTTCTCTACTTGGCACATCTTTCATCTCCAATTCTAGGACACATTGTATGCCTTACTCAAAATACTTTTGAATAGATGATTATATTGTGCATTGCCTTCAGACATGTTTGTGGCTTTATTTGACTTCTGTAGTACAATACATTCTCAGAGAACTTATGTCAACTCTGCATTTCTTTGCCATCATGTCTATAAAGTTTATTAATTATTAATATAAGTAGAGGAGTATTGATTGATTGCCTAGAAATATCTCTGACCATATCCATTTGTGAATCCATAATAAGTGAACTTACATGCAAGGGTGCAGCTGTGGTAGTCAAATTCCGAAGATAGAAAAAGCAACTAAATCCCCACATCAGTTCATAATACAGAGCTTAATGGAGCACGGGCCACTGCTGCTGCGTCCGTAAGGAAAATGTGCTTGTTTACACTCGGGGGTAATCTAAACCTGTATAGAGTTGTTTCTATTTAGGTAGCTGAGACACTTTAAAAGAATGATTGTAGTGTTGCTAACTAATTTGGGTTCCAGTTCACTAGGATATATTTCATAGTATATTGTATTTCCTCAATAAATATAAATAACACCAATTTGCAAGCAGTACTTTTTATATTTCCCTCTTATTATATACCATCTTGGCCACAGCTATTGAGCAACTTGGGGACTGATTTATTTCCTGAGAAGAAATAAACTATCCACAGTTTGAAGGTTAACTGATACATTAGCAGAAGAGAAAATCTATTTAGTGGACCCCTAAAGGATGTTTGCCACAGCAAGAATGAACTCACAGGCTGAACGGAAGTCACTGTTCATGTATCAAAGAGAAGAGGAAAATAGCATATGACTCAGTGCACATATTTTGAGTTCTAAACTATAGTAATTATCCTTGAAAGGAAAAAAAAAACCAGAAGAGTGCACAAGGCATCCTCATACCATGGTTATTTTATTTGGATTATTGAATTGATTATATATTTACTGTCACATCTTTGGCAGGAGGATGTGCATCTATTAGGAGTTGTAAAGATGGATGATAGTTGGAAGTGATGTTCCTTATGTTACAGCAATCATTTCAGGGAAGGCAGATTGAAAACATGCATCAAATAGGTTTACACTGCTTTTGGATTACTGTCATTTTTGGCAAATCTGAAGTAAATGGTAATGCAAGAGAAGAGTAACTACACTGACAGATTTCAACACTTGTCTATTTCGATTATTTATTTGGTAATTATTTTATTTTTGCTGTTTCGTGTATTGGATATCTTTGGCATCAGATTTCTAATGCGATAATAATGATTAAAATAGTAACATTTACCAAAGAGCTTTAGTTTAACAAAAATGCAGGAAACCACTTAACTTTCATTGTTTCATTTACCCTCCCAGCAGCTCTGTAGGGTTAGTATTTAGGTGGCTGAGGCACTTTAAAAAGGATCCTGGAAATCAGAGGGGGAGACAATCCATGAGAGACTGTGGACTCAGGAAACAAACAGGGAGTTTTAGAGGGGAGGGGTGTGCGGGGGTGGGTGAGCCCCGTGATGGGTATGAAGGAAGGCACATATTGCCTGGAGCACTGGGTGTTATACGCACACAATGAATCATGGAACACTATATCAAAAACTAATGGCGTCCTGTATGGTGACTAACATAACATAATTTAAAAAAAAAGAAAGATCGTGGAGCTGCTGACTCATTGAGCTTCTAGTTCTCTGGGAATGATGTTGTGTGTTTTATTTCCTCAAAGAAAGTAGAAAACACCAATTTCTCTTCTTCCCAGTACTGTAATTCACATTTTGTAGTTAATAAAGCTGATGTTTCTGAGGTGAGGAGAGGTGTCTGACATAACAGCCCTGAGCCAATGTGTGACGGAGCCAGGCTACGAACCCATGTCTGACCAACCGACGCCGAAGTCTCTGCTCATACCACTGAACTTGGCCATCTCCCTCTCAGCATGAATGCTCAAATTAATAACTAGACATTATTTTGTTGTTGTTGTATTTCAGATTTAGAGAAGCCTCTCTAGCAAGGACATTATTAGATTTTTACATTAGCATTCAGGGCTGATGAAATATAATTAAATTTACTACTGTAAATAATTATCTTTATACCACTGCTTCTTTGGAAGAAATGAAAATCTCAGCCTAGATGAAAATAGGTCACAGGACTGGCTGCTGGTTACCAATGTCTTTGGCATGCACAGTCGGTACAGTCTACCAGGAAGAGCTGTCAATGACCTGGGAAGGCATGAATAAATTCTAGAATTTTTGTGAACATTTCAATATCATTCAACTATAGAAAGCAAAGTTCCTAAAATTACACAAGTTCTTTTTAGAAGAATAGAATTTTATCATAGAAAATATGAATGCTCTTTGTAATTACATTAGATTCAAAATATGTCTTTTTGTCTTACTATATATAATTAATATATAATAAATATATCTTATTATCTGGTCTTCATACATACCTTTAGTCTAAGGTTATGGTAGATGTTCATACTATAGAAAGCCATTTTTAATTAAAATTTCTATGTATGTTTAAGAAACATTGTCATTGTCAATATTAGAACTCACCAAAACAGTCATGCTTTGAAATGTATGGGTACTTGAATTTCATTTTCCATTGAATGTTTAATTATATTCTGTTGGCTTTTCCCATAAAAAAAAAAAAAAGGTAATGGGTGATCAGTTACTTCTGACAATTTTTATAGTGATAGTAAATAAGCCTTCTGAAATAAGATTTTTATTTCCTTACCAAGAAGAGAAGAAAGTAAAGCAACAACTAGCCTTTCATTGTTGCTAGGATACATAATTGAGAAATAATAAAGGCAAATTATATATTAGACTTTTCTGATTAACTCTTCCTTATCTTCATTCAAAGAATATAAAGCCTACATATCGGGTTGCTCTAATTATAAGATATTATTTCATTTTGAGTCAGAAATATAAAGTATTACTCCTAAATACTGAATGAATGTTGGTTGAAAATTGTGATATTTACAAAGTTCAAAAAAGTATAACAATTCCAGAACTTAATAAATTTGCCAATTAACCAAGGCAAAGTACAGTGTTATAATTTTATATAGTTTACTTTGTGAATATGCTTTTCCTAATTTTTTAAGATGAATTAGTCATGGTCAAGAAATAAAATGATCAGAAATTGTGAAAGAGAAAAAGAATAGTAAAAATATATCATGATTTTTTAGCTTTATATATTATTATAATACTGTATTTCTAAACAAATACAAAGTATAGTGCTTGTCAATTTACAGAACTGGGTTTACTGGACAGCATTTGTCAAACAATATATAACAAGAGTTTTGTTTTGTTTTGTTTTTTTTAATGGAAATATCCTGCAGCACTTGTCTTTTTAGGATACTGAAAGAAAGGTTGCCACAAAGACAAAAAAAGTAAGAAATTTGTCTTTTGAATTAGACACTTTTGAGCAATCATCATTTCATTTTAAATTTCAAACTTATTATGGTAGATAATGCATAATAGTATAGCATGCTATTTTATTTTATAATTAATCACCAAACATTGGAAATTCCCTTTTCTCATTGGCCTTTATTTCTCTATAAAGTGATAGATCACTGTGTTTTAGTTACCAACGATTGACAAAGGCGTATGTGAAAGCTTAGAGAAACACAGAGACTTGATCAGGTACTTGTTGCATTTGGATTGCTTGTTGGTTTTGTCATGTTTTTGGCCCAATTATGAATGTATTTATATTTTCAAACATTCTTCCTTTAATAATTGATCTTAGACGATGCATATTTGACTACATTTTCTATTTGCATAGTATGCATGCTATTTTTAATAGGTGAGGGAGCTGGTACATTTTTCTAAAAGCGCTTCTCAGAATTATACAAGTTTGAATAGTATTTCAGGATGATTTTATATAAAGTCTTGGAATTTTGGATATTGTTAGTAGTTCACTTTGATAATATTACAAAATAAAAAGAAGCTTAGATTGGGGGCTGGGTGGCTCAGTGGGTTAAAGCCTCTGCCTTCGCCTCAGGTCATGATCTCAGGGTCCTAGGATCGAGCCCCACATTGGGCTCTCAACTTGGCAGGGAGCCTGCTTCCCCCTCTCTTTCTGCCTGCCTCTCTGCCTACTTGTGATCTCTCTCTTTCTGTCAAATAAATAAATAAAATCTTTAAAAAAAAAAAAAGAGAAGCTTGGGTTAAGGGCTTGCAAATCAGTATGTTGTCAAGATACAGAACTTCTCGGTGGTAATAACATTATTTAGGTTAATAAGAAATATCTTTAATTAGATTATTTTATATATTTTCTAGATACAGCTATAGATATAGATATATTCTATTTAGAAAAGATCCAAATTTCATTAGGTATTTTGCATTAAAATTTAAACTTTTTAACATATATTACACATTTAAACTTAATATTAACAGGAAGGAACAATCAAGGAGTAAATTGTTTTTGTTTTTGTTTTTTAATGAGAATGTGAGAATGATATAATTAAAGCCCATGGATCACAGTTACTAGTCCTATGAAATCCTTTCTCTTCATAGAATTTGTACCAAGTACCTTAATTATTTTTACATCTGATATCACTAGATATATGAGAACTATTGACATCTGGTTTTCATTTTTCTGAAGACTAGCTCTTTATTAATTGATCCTTTCTTCCACTATCACTAGGGACTATTATACTATTAATGTTTAAAAACATACATTGTTGAGGAGCATGTTAATAGCTAGAAAAATAAAAATATTAATTTTATAGATAAATGTACTAGCTTTGGAATGTTTAATTGTTTAAAAAAGAAATAAAATTATTAAGGATGATGTGTACAACTAGTTTTCCCCACTTGAAAAAAATGATGTAATAATACCAATTGCAGTTAACACTATATAGATTTAACTGCTATTTGTCAACCTTTCCTGGATTCTCTGCTAACCTTAATTTTTACAAGTCCTGTTGATTTTAATACATTATTTCTTGGCCTGTGATATAATTAGTCTATGATGACACTTGCATTGCCTTTTTTTAAACAGTTTAAAAATGTATACAGAAACAAAGAAATAAGCCATGAGATTTTTTAGCTTACCTCTAGCTAGTGTTGACTAGTGCTTTTTGAAGAAGATCAGAAAAATTTTTGAAAAGTGATTTTTAGACTAAATTGCAAATCATAAATGTAGAAACATAGAAATCATTTAAATTCATTATAAAATTGCTATAGTTATAAATATATTCCAACTCATTCCTTATCCCATGGCCAATATTTTAACGAATTGTTAATAAAACAAAAGGATTGCAAGTCATTCCCAAATCACAAACAGGTTGTCCTCTACAAGTTCATTTGTAAGCCACTGTTAGAATTTGGAACATATTTCCTCATAAAACCTGTGTGATGAATGTGGTTAGGACACAAAGCCAACCTGCAAGATTCTACCTAAATCAAAATGTAATTAAAATGTAGCACCAGGATTATTGTAGAACCTGGCCATTACTTATCTAGCTGCTTCTTTAGGCAACAGTCTCCAATTTCTAACTTGGAAATTGGAACACTTGAGCTTCATCTTTCTTCTCTATATCTCCCATTGTTTGCAGAACGCTCCCTGCCTTTCTCCAGCCCTACCTTTCAGAAGCTCCCACTTCAAATAATATAAATTGAGGTCCTTTATCAGTATAGAGAAAGCTCTCTTAGTAAGAAAACATTTATAGTTGCAAGGTCTTCATAAATCCTATGGTTATCTCTGAGACTTGCCTTTAAGACTGTATTCTGTTCTGTGTGTATCTGCATTTTTCAAGAAAGCAGATCCACAGTTGCCACTATATTCTCAGAGGAATTATAAACCTCCATCCCCAATGAAACAAAGATATTGAAAAGTAGACTGTACCTAGTTAGATCATAATCAAATGGGAAGCCTGGGTAGCTCAGTCAGCTAAGCGCCTGCCTGAAATTCAGTTCAGGTCATGATCCCAGGTCCTGGGCTTGAGTCCTGCCCTGGGCTCCTTGCTCAGCGGGGAGCCTTCTTCTCCCTCTGCTTGCTCCCCTAGCTTGTGCTCTCCTCTCTCTCTCTGATGAATAAATAAATAAAATCTTTTTTTAAAAAACGTAATCAAAATAATTTTGTGATTAACAATATAGTATAGAATTGATCCTAAGAAAATACTTAAGATCAAAAACATGTTTTTCAAATGAGAAAAGCAAAAGCCAAAAGTAGAACTCATTTAGCCAAGCTTATGCATTTAGCTCATTTACAAAGCTAAAGTTGAGCAAAGATCAGTGTTGTATCACATTAACTGAAAAATTATGTATAAAGAGATTTCTGGGGCTTTTTTGCCTCTGATATTATTTTCCTAAAGTAGTCCTATATGTTTATACCCATAAGTGTCTCTCCACATTCTTAGTCCTAACAAGTTTTCACGACTTGAAGTCACCCATTAACCTGTCCGCTTTCCTATCTGTTACTAATTATGTTTATTGGATAAAGACTTTTATAATATGGAGCAATTAACTTGTCTAACACAGGGGTGCCTGGGTAGGCTCATTCGGTTAAGCGTCCGACTCTTGATTTCAGCTCAAGTCATGATCTCAGGGTTGTGAGATGGAGCCCTGTGTGAGGTCTGTGCTGGGCATGGAGCCGACACAAGATTCTCTCTCTCCCTCTGCCTCTCTCCCTGATTGTACTCTCTCTCTCTCTCTCTATCTCTCTCTCTCTCCAAATAAATAAATAAAATCTTTAAAAAATAAATAGTCTAACACGAAAGGAATCTGAGTGTCTTGTGTTTCAACGATCTTATTTCAGCCAATGACAAAAAAATACTTTGGAAGATTGTACTTTCCTAGAGCACAGTCCATTTTGTCAGCATGTACTTGGGAAAGTAACTCCCTATGTCCTTTGAAGTAATGGGAGGAACATGGAGACATTTTTTTGTTTCTCTTGTAGAAACAAGCAGAATAAAAAAAAAAAAAAAAGGAAAGAAACAGAATCTTCTTCAGGTGCTTGAGTGAGTTCTGTATGCATATTGCAAAATTCTGTTCAGGTGATTTAAATGTACACTCCTTCAGAAGGAAAACAAAAACAAAAACCTTTGAATGCATTACTAAAAAAAACTAGACTGAGGGCCAAAGTCCTAACTACATCTTTAAAAATGTCCCTGCTATGTCATTATTTTGAGTTTTAACTACCAAAGTAAGATTATGTTGCTCTGTCCATAATCAAACACATAACTTTCTTTTTCCTCTTACCTTTTCAAAACCACTTAGAAGCTAGCAGATAGCAAAGGTCACTCTCAGCACTATTTGCAAGGGGAGAGATACTGTTCCTGGTAAGATTAATCACCTATAAAATTTCTAAATCTGGTATTAGAAATTCTGAGGCAAAAATGTTCTGACTTAACACTTTCCTTTTTAATTTTAGACTTAAAATGTCTAAGGCTTTATTGTTGTATGGGGATGTTTTACATTCTGTGACTGGAATAATAGCTCTTTCTTGGCATGTCTGAGTTTTGTACAGGTTTAGAAGATCTATTAAAATTATCCAAGTTAAACCTTTGTTGGGGAGAGCTGGCATATAGAGATACAGAGGAGTCATTGCAATTCCTTATTTCTTTCATTTTAATAGTTCAACATATAAGACATATTTGAAATAATACTCAAAATGAAAAAAATGGTAAAATTATAATACATATCATTTATTATTTTCTTGATAACCATTTGCTTGGTATAGAACCAGGTGCTTGATAAGAGTTAAACATTATTTATCTAGATTCCAGTTGGCTGGGTCTGCACCCATCTGAAGGCTCTATTAGAACTGGAGAATCCACTTCGAAGCTCCACTTTGAAGCTCGCTTTCCTGATTGTCTGCAGGCTTCAGTTCCTTGCTGGTTGTTAGACTGAGGTTCCCAGCTGTTAACTCATGGGCTTCTGGGTAAAGCAACTTATAAGATGGCAGCTGATTTCCCTGAGAATGAGCGAACCAAGAGGGAGGCAGGAACACAGAACGAGAGCCCAAGATGAAAGCTGCAGCCTTCTCTTAATCCCAGAAATGCTGTGTCATAAGTTCTACCACACTCTCCTATAGAAGCAGCCACTAAATCAAGGAGTGGGAAATAAATCTCCACCATCTTGTTAGGAGAGAATTCAAAAATTTGCGGATGTTTTTAAGACTTCCACACTAATGTTACAGGCTGCTTCCATATGTGTTTTGTCATGTGTAAAGTACCACATTTTTTTTTTCCTCAGGGGATTACGAACATGTTAAACTTGAAATAAGTATTAGCGTAATATTTTCAAATACTAGAAGTGAATTAACACTGTGATGGCTGAATGCATGTGTTTTGCTTGAATCAAGAAAAATTAGGGCTATGCAAAGCCATGATACAGGTGGTAAAAATTTATTTAGGTTGTCATATTATTCTGAGACAGATGAACTAGTTATTCCTTTCTATTAAATAAATGTATATGTTTAATGATTGAGATACTGGGATCTAACAATCATTCTATGCTTTAAACATCATGTGAAAAAATGACTATCCAATAACTGGACATGTGATATGACAGTTATATTTATTTCACAAAATACTATAATATAAACCACAGAAAAGATCAATATTGGGTTTGTTTTTGAGTCTAACATTTTGTTTGTAGGATATCTTTATCTGATATTTCAAATTCTACCAAGAAATATATTCTGACTTTATGTTTAATAGATATTTAATGCCTTTTATGTGAATTTTAATATTAAATATATTTCAAAGACATACCATATTAAACTGAAATAATTATTTTTGCCAAACTCAGTGAAAAGTCCAGAGCTTCTGAAACTTGGAACTATCCATATCAGATTTTTTTTTGAGCTCAATCTAACTTTGTTTGTTGGTTTCAAATTTTTATGTAAATTCTAGTTAGTTAATGTATAGTATAATGGTTTCAGGAGTAGAATTTAGTGATTCATCACTTACATATCTCAGCAAATGCCCTCCTTAATACCCATCACCCATCCAGCCTATCCCCCACCAACCTCCCTTCCAGTAACTCTCAGTTTGTTCCTTATAGGTAAGAGTCTGTTTTTTAGTTTGCCTCTCTCTCTTTCTCTTTGCCTTTTTGTTTGTTTCTTAAATTCCACATATGAGTGAAATCGTATGGTATTTTTCTTTCTCTGGCTGACTTATTTCACTTAGCATAATACACTCTAGCTCTGTCTACATCTTTGCAAATGATAAATTTCCATTATTTTTTATGGCTGAGTATGGTTATAGAAAGTAGTTTTCAATATATAAAATATGACATATATATTTATATATAAATATATTTATATATATAATCCATTCATCTATTAATGGACATAGGGACATTTGGTCTCTTTCTGTAATTTGGCTATTGTTGATAATGCTACTATAAACAACAGGGTGCATATGTCCCTTCAAATCTGTGTTTTTTAATCCTTTGGGTAAATATATAATAGTATAATGCTGGGTCATAGGGTAGTTCTATTTTTAACTTTTGAGGAAACTGTATACTGTTTTCCAGACTGGCTGCACCAATTGTCATTCCCACCAACATGAGAGGGTTCCCCTTTCTCCATATCCTTGTCAACATCTGCTGTTTCTTGTGTTGTTAATTTTAGTCATTCTGACATGTATGAGGTAATAGCTCACTGTAGTTCTGGTTTGTATTTCCCTTATGATGAGTAATGTTAAGTATCTTCCCATGTATCTGTTAGCCATCTGTATGTCTGCTTTGGAAAAAAGTCTTCATGTCTTCTTCCCATTCCTTAACTGGATATTTGTTTTTTGGGTGTTGAGTTTGATGAGTTCCTTATAGATTTTAGATGCTAGCCCTTTATCAGATATGTCATTTGCAAATATGTTCTATTCTATAGGCTGCCTTTTAGTTTTGTTGATTTTTTTCCTTCCCTTTGCAGAAGTTTTTTATCTTGATGAAGTTCCAATAGTTCATTTTTTGTTTTCGTTTCCCTTGCATCTGTACACATCTGGAGAAGTGTCTAGTAAGAAGTTGCTGTGGCCGAGGTCAAATTGGTTATTGCCTGTGTTTTCTAGGATTTTGATGGTTTCCGTATCAGATTTAAGACTTATTCTCAAAAGCTCATTTTGCTTCCAAATTAATTAATGCAATTAATGTAAGGGATTCGAATATAAGTAGATAAATTGAAGGATAATTAGTTTGGCTCATTTCAAAATGAAGAAAGATTTCTTGAAAAAAGTGTAACAGAAAACATGCAGTTACAGAAATGAAGATGCATGATTATATATTTTCTTCAGTTAGAACTATTAAATTTATTTAAATTATTTTTTAAAGATATTACTTGAGAGAGAGAGAGAAAGAGAGAATGTGAGCACACAAATGGAGGGGAAGGGCAGAGGGAGAGGGAGAAGTAGACTGTCCACTGAGCAGAGAGCCCGAATTGTGTCTCGATCCCAGGATCAGGGCATCATGACCTGAGCCAAAGGCAGATGCTTGACTGACCGAGCCACGCAGGTTCCCCTAAATTTATAAAATTATTGAAACCGGTTTTCTTCTTTCTTGAAATGATAGACATCATTTTGAAAAGTAACTATACAAGAAGTAAATAACATATCTTAGAAATACAGTGTGTTGATTCATGGTTATAGAAAGTAGTTATCAGTATATAAAATATGATTCCCAAAGGTTTCTCCATTATATTAATAATTATGACAAAAGTAATAATATAAAATATAAATTTATTTAAGACAAGCCCACCAAGCCTGTGTGATTATTTTATTTTAGAAATTTCATAGATGAGGAAATCAAATATCATAGAAGTAAATTTCTCAAGGTATAAGGTTCCAAAAACCAAGCCAGAATTTTCACCTGATCTGCTGGATTTCATTTATGTAGATGATATTTTTGGAATCTCCCTTTTCTGCAGAGGCTTTATTGATATTTTTAAAAATGTATATTGTTCCTAAAAGGAGGAAAGGCAAATTTCTACTACAAACATAATAGCTTATAAAATCTTGGTACTAAAATAAGCTATATGTTTAAAACTCAGGAAAACAAATAATTAAAAAGAGTACAAACTGATCCTAACTATGCCATTGATATATTACTATTGTCAAAATTAGTATATATCCACTTAGACTTTTTCTGGATTACATATATTTAAGTGGACTCACATCATATATGACATTTGTAACATGCTGTTTCACTTAGCAATGATTTCTCATTTCCATATAATGATGGGTTCACAAACTATGTATTTGTTAAGATTTTATGTATTTATTTATTTATTTAGACAGTATGCAAGCAGGAGGAGGGGCAAAGGGAGAGAGAGAGACTCTCAAGCTGACTATACTGGGTGTGGAGTTGATATGGGGTTCCATCTCATGACCTGAAATGAAATCATCAGACAATTAACCAACTGAGCCAGCCAGGCGCCCCATATACAATATTATTTTTACTGACTTATTATTCCTTTATATGACTGTACCCATTTTATTTAAGCAATCTTTTATTAGTAATCATTTTCCCTAAATTTTCAATGAATTGATTGGGATGAACCCCCATAAAGTTCTGTATTTACATATTAATTAATTTTATATAATCCATTCTGAAATTTTAAATATATTTCCTAATATTATTATTAGCAAATTAGAAAATGTGATATATTGATCAGTTTTTGGTCAGAATAGCAACAATTCTTTTTTTTTTTTTTTAAAGATTTTTTTTATTTAGTTGACAGAGAGAGATCACAAGTACGAAGAGAGGCAAGCAGAGAGAGAGGGGGAAGCAGGCTCCCTGCTGAGCAGAGAGCCTGAGGTGGGGCTCAATCCCAGGACCCTGAGATCATGACCTGAGCCTAAAGCAGAGGCCTTAACCCACTGAGCCACCCAGGTGCCCAGGATAGCAACAATTCTTGATATACATACAAAATTAAGAAAATTATCTGACCAAAACTTTACATGACCTATGAAAAAAAGAAAATTTGAGAATTTTCTCTAAAGAGAATAAATACTGAATAAGTATGAAGATATAGCATACTCTCAGATTTTATAATCCAAAATAATAAGAATAAAAATATTTTCAATTCTATATATGTAGTGCAATCCCTTTTCTATACTCTCTTCATATCATAAACAGAATTGTTGAATATGTACTATTACATACTTTTTCTGTTTTTTTCATTTAACAATTTTTGATTCATCCATGATTATATGCACACTTATAATTATTTCATTATTCCTTTATAATATTGCTATATTCGAATATAAGAGTATTTAATCATTAAAATGTAGACAACATTTGGGTCATTTCCAGTTTAGTAGTAGCATGAATATTGTTCTAAGCATATGTGTATGTATGTTTATACTTACTTCTGCTGGGTATATATGTGATTGAAATTGCTGAAACATAAAGAATGTGTACATTCAACTTTATTAATACAAAATAGTTTTTCAAAATTGATATATTCATTTGAATTCATTGTCAGTGTGAGAAAATTTCAGTTTGTCTACAACCTAACACCTAGTAACGACCTCCTTTTTAATGATAACCATTTGGATGAGTGTGCAGGGGTAACACATCATGGTCTTTATTCACATTTCCTTGATGACTAATTAATCATTGTTTTATGTTTATTGGTCACAGATGTGCTCTCTTGTGAAGATATTCTGTTTAAACTCTTTGCCTGTTTCTTTTTTCATAGTGACTTTTTAATTGTTTTGTAGGAGCTCTTTACATATGACTAATTTGTCACAAACCTAAATAACAAACATTCTCCCATTTTGTCAATTGCCTTTTCATTCTCTTAATTTTTTTTTAACAAAATTACATTTCTTGTTAACATATTTTATTTTCTTACAATTAATGTGTTTTTTTGTGTCATGTTTTATATTTGCATACATTAGAGTCATGATGATATTTCTCGGTTCTTTTTTATTTTTTTTATTTTTCCCCCTGTCTAATTGTTTTTGGTGAAACAACTCCCATCAGTGTTCTTGGGTCTTCCAGCTCTGGTATCTCGCTTTGTTCCTTGATCTGTGGTCGTATTTCTCTGATCTCTGTATCCATGGTCACATTGCCTCTTTTTCTGTATGCACCATCTCCCCATGCCTTTCTTTTTTAATAGAAACAGTTATGATGGCACTTATAGACCACTTGAATAGTCTGGGGTTAATTTAATGATCCCCATTTCCAAATTAGGTAACATTTGTGAGTTTCAGAGATTGGAGCATGAATATCTATTGGAGTCCATTTTTCATTCTACCATAGGCAGGTCTGTGTACCTACCATCACAGTCAAGATACAAAACAGCTCCCTTACCACATGTGTTCCTCTGGTGGCCTTTTTGTAGCAATACCTACCTTCTTCTCACCCATCTTTTACTCTCTTCCTAGTCTATGGCAACTACTCCATCACTTCTCCATCTCCATCTCTCTATTTTTATCATTTTGGTAATGTTACATAAGTGAAATCGTATGTAAACTTTTGGGATTTTTTTTTTTCATTTAGCATAATTCCCTGGATCTTTGTTTATCCCAGTTATTCTTGACTGTTGTATTTATCAGTAATCCCTCCTCATAACTCTGAGTAGTTTTCCATGGTATGGGTATATGACAGTTTGTGTAACTATTCATCTCTTGAAAGACATTTGAGTTATTTCCAGTTCTAGGCAATAACAAGTAATGCTGCTATCAACATGTGTTTACAGGTATTTGTTTGAAAATAAGTAGTCATTTCTCTGGGATCAGTGCCCAGGAGAATAATTGCTGGGTCATTTGGAACTGTTAGAGGTTTAGAACTCTGTCATTTTTAAGTCTTGTATCCTTTGCTTTTTGATTCTGAAGGTTTTACAGCAGGGACAAATTCAAGTATATCTCATGGCTTTCTTCAGATAAACTCCTTTATAAAAATTATGATCTTAATAAGGTTAAGCTCAGCATTTGTGGCTTATTCTCTAAGAAGTCTCCATAGGCTCCTTGCAAACAGACCTTCATTGGGGGCCATGTCAGTTTTCAAGACATATTATGTAAAACTAATCCATTGCAACTAAAATTCCTTTTCAAGGAGAATCTCGGTTCTATTCTCCCATTGACAATTCTCTCTCTGTCTCCCAATGTTCAACTGCCCTGCCTCTACTCCAACAGTGAACATAGTCTAGACCAAGACCAAACTATCTACTACCTAGATTGACGTGTAAGTGAACATTTTGACTTAAGGTTCCATTAATAACAAGGATCTTCAGTAGGTTATCTCAAACCTAAAGGTTGGCAGTGAGAACAAAGATTCATGAGCCATCTTCAACAAAGACAGAATTATCTGTGTACATCAAAGAGAAAAATTCACCTTCAGGGGTTTTTTGTGCTTAATGATTAACCTCATCGGTCTTCTTAAGCCCCTAAGAAATTCTTCAGGCAAGTGTGACACAATGATAAATTACTTTTTGGTGATCTCTAATACTGGATGAGTCTGAAAGAAGATAGAAATGTTCAGAGGTCAAATGCTACTGACTTTATAGCCCCTAAATGTTTGTGCAAAGAGTTGTGAAGATAAATAGGAATTCCTTTTGAAAAAGTTGTATGACAACAGAAAAATATTCCAATTTTTCTACTCCTGACAATACCTGTATGGTTAATTAATTTTCCCTAGTAATGGAGAGTATCTCCATAGAAAACATAAAGAAAAAAGGAATTAAAAGGAATACAAAACATGTGTGTTTTAATAATTTAAAAAGTCAAGTTATAAATTTTGAAATTATTCTCCCTAATATTTTGGATGTGGTCACTATCTACTTAATTCTAGAGATCTAATATTTTGTCATTTTTAATGTTACTTAATGTATCTATTTCTCATATTAAATAATTAGAATACTACAAAGATATATGAAAACACATATTCATATAAAATATCAGTTGTATTTAATTCACATCAATATAGTCAAGAAGTCACTACTTTTTTATGTTTACACACTGATATCTATAATTTTTTCACTTTAAAGAGAAAGCTGATAAAAGTAAAATAGATCCAATTTGAAAATATTGGTGAATTTTCTTATAGTGATTCCTTATTCTTACACTAATGTGTTTTAGGATGATCAGAATTTAAAGAAGCCTTACATCTCTCCCTTTATTAAAAAAGAAATGAAAATCTTACTCTACAATCAGTACAGTCTATTTTAAAGTACTTTTTTTTTTAAAGATTTTATTTATTTATTTGACAGAGAGAGATTGAGATCACAAGTAGACAGAGAGGTAGGCAGAGAGAGAGGGGGAAGCAGGCTCCCTGCTAAGCAGAGAGCCCAATGAGGGGCTTGATCCCATGACCCTGATATCATGACTCGATCCCATGACCCAAGCCGAAGGCAGAGGCTTTAACCCACTGAGCCACCCAGGTGCCCCTAAAGTAAGTATTTCTTAAATTCAAGGAATATGGGTACCAGGTGACTCAGTCAGTTAAGCATCTGTCTTGGGCTCAGGTTGTGTTCCCAGGATCCTGGGATCAAGCTGCACATTGGGCTCCCTGCTCAAAGGGGAGTCTGCTTCTTTCTGCCCCTCACAACCACTTGTGTTCTTTCTTTCACTCTCTCTGGCAAATAAATAAAATCTTTAAAAAAAAATAAATACAAGAAATGCAAGATGATGAGTTATACAAAGCAAAAGTAGAAAGGTTCATGATGTAAAATAAGAGAACATTTTTCCCATCTTTGATCCTTATCACAATTTTTTTAGTATTAAATAATGAATTTATGTGAAGAGGTTAAATATGTGTTTTTACTAGAAGACATTCCCTACAGAATTTGAACATCAACCTCTCCCTAAAAGAGAATTTAGCCAAGAAAAAACAAAACAAAAAAACCAATATGTGTTGAAAGGTCACATGAATTTT
>CM053607.1:11701018-11759423 GCA_028646535.1 Procyon lotor
AAAAAAAAATTCATTAATCTATTCTTTTGATTAGACAAATTTGGGAATGACCATTAGATCCTGGCACTTGGAAGATTGTTCTTTGAGCAATTATTTGAAAAATATAGAATTCCACAAAATACACTGAAACTATTGATGGATTCGTCTTTTTATTTTTATTATTATTATTATTTAAGATTTTATTTATTAATTTGACTGAGCCAGAGAACACAAGTAGGCAGAGAGAAAGGGCAAAGCAGGTTCCCCGCTAAGCAGAGAGCCCGATGCAGGGCTCCATCCCAGGACCCTGAGATCATGACCTGAGCTGAAGGCAGAGGCTTTAACCCACTGAGCCACCCAGGTGCCCTGGATTTGTCTTTTTAATAAACTCACAAAGCATAGGAAAATAATGAGATGTTGAGTCATTGTAAAAGCAAATAATTTATGACAAACAAAATAGTATAACTAACAAAATTGGGGAGGTGAGATGGAAGATGGATAAGTATGCATATTTATTCATTTTTGTAAATGGCAAGGCATCAATCAATGGCAACTAAATTGGGGAAATCAAAAAAGAGAACTTTTTTTTTAAGATATAAAAACATAGACCAATAGAACTAATGGTAGAAAGTAGCCAGAGCCAGGAGGAAATAGATGTTTTAAGTAAATTAAATTTCTTATTTTCTAATGTGGAGAGTTAACAGATAAATATTTTTTAAGTTGTGAGCATAAGAAATATATTTATAATAATGTTGCCTACCAGAAACATTTAAAACAGGAATTCTTCTGGGGTTGGAGCTTGGAGGAAGAACTTTTCATATTTAAATATTTTGAACTGTTGAAATTCTTTAATCATGAAAATATCTATAATTTCTATAATAGCAATTGGATTAATTAAAATTAACAATGGAAGCAAATGTGTTGATGTTTAGATAGTGAAATATGATTTCACTTTGAATTTTCATTTTCTACCTCTCTATTTTCATATATTTCTCAATTAGCACAAACTATTTTATAATTAAAAAAAACTATATATTTGGTTAAATATTATTATACCACGATTTAAAACATGTAGTGTTGATTGAAACATATTCCATGAAATACATTATTTAGCTGCTATATGCATAATAAAAGTGTCACATAAATGAATATCATGAAGATGATACATTTAAATACAAACATAAAAATGTATCAGTTTTTTTTCAAAATTAAAAAAAGTATTTTTAATATATTTTATTTATTTATTTTTAGAGAAAAAGTAAAGGCATGAGTTTAGGGAGGGGCAGAGGAAGAGAGTATCTTAACTAGTCTCCTTGCTCAAAGGAGTCCCATGCAGGGCTCAATCCCCAGACCCTGAGATCATTTTGGGCCAAAATCAAGAGTTGGAGGTTTAACCAATTAAGCCACTCAGGCGCTCCCAAACATCAAATATATTTTGAATCTAATTTAAGAATACAGTTTATATGGGGCGCTTGGGTGGCTCAGTGGGTTAGAGCCTCTGTCTTAGGCTCAGCTCATGGTCTTAGGGTCCTGGGATGGAGCCCCACATCAGGCTCTCTGCTCAGTGGGGAGCTACTTCCCCCTCTCTTTTTGCCTGCCTCTCTGCCTACTTGTGATCTCTCTCTGTCAAATAAAAAATAAATAAATAAAATCTTAAAAAAATACGGCTTATATATAAATAAAAAGATTCAATACAACTGCAAACAATTCAGAAATACATGCCAAAAGATTAAAGATGTAATATGTAGCAAAAAAGCCATTAAAAATTAGGAAAGGGAGGATAGAATATTCAATTAACTGTAGCACATCTATCATCTAACCATTTGTAACAAAGAATGTATCCTGATTCTGATATGACACATACTGAAAACACATTCTAGGAGTAAATGCTTAAGATTAGAGGGTTAGTTTAGAAAACTTTCCATAAAAACACAGTACTACCAAGCTGATCTATGTATGACCTATTTAAGTAAATGATTTTATGAAAAAACTGAGTGCATAAAAATGCTGAGGAAAAATTTATGGTTAAAGGTTTATAAAAATGTTTATAAAATTTTGAATGTGGGAGGAGTTTTTATGCCTGGCTCAAAATACAGAAACAAGTGTTCGTGGAAGAGGAAAATAAACAAAAAATAGCATGCATAGACCAGAAAGAGCAAGGCAGAGGACAGCAGAAGCTGAAATCAAAGAGGTTTATTGAATAGTTTGAAATTAAACACTTTAGCGGAAGTAGTGGTGTGTTTGTGTGTTTTAAGAGCATGTGTTTATAAGTGTGTAGACGAAAGGCTTGGCAGACAAATGAGGACTTCCACCAGGTCTTGTGTGGCATGTGAGCTAGAATTCTTGTCTTCCATTTTTTAAGTGGATATTATTTAACGAAACATGATATATGAAATTCAAATTTGTGTCCATAAATAAAGATTTATTAACACAGTCATGCTCATTCAATTATAGTCTATGGCTGCTTTCATACTATAGCAATAGAATACAGTAGTTTTGACAGAGACCATATGGCCCATAAAGCCAAAACCATTTACTATCTCATGGAACTTTGCAAAAAAAAAAAAAAAAACAAAAAAAAGGCTGACCCCTAGTGTAGGTATATCTTTTGTGAGTTTTTCAATACATACCACACTCCATCAATAATGTGGTGGTCAAAACTTGACAATTTTCATATATAAATATTATTCTACATGTTACATAAATTCTGAATACACTTTTTTTTTTTTTACAATGACAAAGCATAGTTTACCTTGGGCAATGTACAAGTATAATTATATTTGAATATTACAGAAATATATACATGTAGAAATCAGTGTACATGCTTTTGAGATACATAATCACTCATGTTTGCTATTTTGGGGGCTATGGTGAATGTCCGAGAACAAGGCTTTATTTTCCATTTTAATTAAACTAAACATTTAATTACATTTCCAGTATTCTGTCAGCAGAAACAAATCTATAAATGTGGAGTGAAAAATTATGAGAGCTGGTCTTTAATATCCCATCACAAACAGAGCATGTTATGGGCAATCTGTTCTTTGAGGGTATGTAACAACCATGCTTCACAGGAATGTTAATTCCACTAAAGCACTCAGCTACGGTACAGAACTTTTTAATTTTTAGCTAAAACCTACCCGTTAAAGCCCAAGATCTTGAAAGCCTAACATATTTACAATAATATCCTGCCCCTCAGGGTTTTAATTTTCAGCATAAGAGAATTCAGTAAGTGAATGGATAATGCATATCAAATACAAAGTTTGCTGCCAAGCAAATAACGCCCGCCTATGCTCAAATTCACATCAATAAAATTATACAAACACTTAAAATTTTTATTTTATTTTCAGTAGTCAATATGTCTAGAGCAATTTGCTAGATGCTCTAGAAAATAAATGCTATCTGTCCACGAAATACTTAAAATGATATGTCTGTTGCAGACGTGGAAATACAAAAATGGAAATAAAAAACTCCTTATATCCAATGAAGGATGTTAAGTATAGAGGACTGCATGTCAGTTTTCCCCCATCGGCTCTCTTGGAAGCTATACTTCCGTATATTACCTGGGTCCTGGGGTCATTCCTCAGGTCTACTCAGAAATCTGATTCCATTTTCAACTAAGAACAAGCCCATTTCTCAAGACCAATTTGCCAATAACCAAGATGGCAAGAAAGATATATGAAATCAGAATGGTGATGGGTAATGTGTATAGAAAACTCCAAGTGCAAAGGAGACCAAAACTGCAAGTTCATACAAGAACGTAGTCTTACTCTGTTGAAATACAGAAAGAGGGGCGCCTGGGTGGCTCAGTGGGTTAAAGCCTCTGCCTTCGGCTCGGGTCATGATCTCAGGGTCCTGGGATCGAGCCCCGCATCAGGCTCTCTGCTTGGCAGGGAGCCTGCTTCCCGCTCTCTCTCTGCCTGCCTCTCTGCCTACCTGTGATCTCTCTCTCTCTGTCAAATAAATAAAATCTTAAAAAAAATAAATAAAAAGAAATACAGAAAGAAGTTCTGTATTGTTATGAAAAGATAGCTTTGTAAGAACAAAAGAGGGCAAAGTGGTTAATAATATCATTCAAATATTTAATGGCATCAGACTAAGATAATTTGTATTTATCCAAAATATGATAACACCTGGCCAAGACAACTCCTTCCTGGATGGATAATGCTAATATTTTCTTCTCATATTTTTATTTCCATAGCTAATAATACCCTAATCTCAAAGATTTATTTAAAAATTAGTAAATTTAGGAAGGCTGCAATTTTGATTTGCTGGACTAGACCTATTCTCTTTGTGTTTGTTTTTTCTCTATTTTGGTCCATCATGTTGATACTGAATTTTAACCATCAGAGTATGATCTTATTTATTTCCTGTTCTCAGGGTATGTATCAACTGAACCCCAAAGTAATTGCATAAAAAAATGAGAATATATTCTCTATCCTCCACTTAACCACACATGTTGAAAATTCATGTGTAATTTTTTTTATCCTTTCTACCGTCTCCTTATATAATTTTTATTTGGCTTCTGTTGCCCTCAGTACCATGTTAATCTTTCACAGAGTCCAAGATCATTTATGCCAATGGACATATTTTAATCTTTATCTGAATTTTCAGTAGCACCAATTATGTGTTCCTTGCTAAGCAAAACAAACACACAAAACCCCTCTTGCCTTAAGTTTTGAGACAAAGTACATTTTTTTTTAAGATTTTATTTATTTATTTGACAGAGAGAGAGAGAGATCACAAGTAGGCAGAGTGGCAGGCAGAGAGAGAGGGGGAAGCAGGGTCCCTGCCGAGCAGACAGCCCAAGGCGGGGCTCAATCCCAGGATCCTGAGATCATGACGTGAGCCAAAGGCAGAGGCTTTAACCCACTGAACCACCCAGGTACTCCAAGACAAAGTACATTTTTATTTGTACTCCCATCTCTGTGGTTTCATCTTCTCAAACTCCTCTGCAGGCTTGCTCTTCCCCATGTTTAAACGTTGGAATTCCTCATGACTATTTCCTATGTTTCTTGATTGGTACTCAAATCTAGGCAATCTTGTCTGAGACCAGGCTGCACACAATTTTTCTCTGGGGACAATTCACATCTGAACCTCTAGCCAATGCCTCTTCTCTGACTTGTATATTCAATAGCTGCTTGAATATTTCTTTGGAAATCTTTAAGATGCCACAAACGTAGCATTCTAGAACTGAAATAATGATATCCCCCAAATATGGCCTTCTCCCTACAATTTCCTATTTCAATAAAAGGTACTATTATTAATGCAATCACACGTTTCAATAGCTCAGGGATTACCTTTTATTGCTAACTTATTCATCCCCCCAACTACACCCACATCTAGTATATCATCAAACGCCATTATTTTGGCCCACAAACAGCATTTCAATTTCATTCTCTGCCTTCAACTAACATGCTTCTTGTCCAATTCATCTTTCCCCTAAATTACAGAAATAATTTCTCAATAGGTATCTGCACATTAACTTTTACTCCTATCCAAACTATTCTTCTCACTTCATTAGAGTGATTTTTTCCCCATTTTTTGTTTCAATTCTAGTTAGTTAACATATAGTGTAATATTGATTTCAGGAGTAGAATTTACTGATTCATCACTTACACATAACATCAAGTGCTTAGAGCGATTTCTTAAATATAAACCTGATGTTTATTGATTATCTCATTAACATCCTTTGATCGATTCAACTGCTTTCAGAATAAAGTTCTTGCTTTGACATTCAAGGCTAAGCACAGTTATTTATTGTTTTTGTTAGTCTGAAATGGTATAGGGACATTAAGAGTTAAGATATTTGGGGCACCTGGGTGGCTCAGTGGGTTAAAGCCTCTGCCTTCGGCTCAGGTCATGATCTCAGGGTCCTGGGATCGAGCCCCGCATCGGGCTCTCTGCTCAGCGGGGAGCCTGCTTCCCCTCTCTCTCTGCCTGCCTCTCTGCCTACTTGTGATCTCTCTGTCAAATAAATAAAATCTTAAAAAAAAAAAAAGTTAAGATATTCATAATTGTTCAATAAACATTAAAATCTGTCTAAATTATATATCTTCTGGGGTACCTGGGTAGCTCAGTGTTAAAGCCCCTGCCTTCAGCTCAGGTCATGAACTCAGGGTCCTGGGCTCAAGCCTCACATCAGGCTCTCTGCTCAGCAGGGACCCTACTTCCCCCTCTGTCTCTGCCTGCCTCTCTGCCTACTTGTGATCTCTGTCAAATAAATAAATAAAATCTTAAAAAATAAATAAACAAATAAATAAATTATATATGGTCTGGAAAGAGAATCTGTCTAGTTACCCTAACAAAGTGTTTAGTTCTAAATAATGAAATCCAAAATGACTTAAAAAAAAGTTGGCATAGAAAAGATGAGAATTTTGTTATGAAAAAGTTGGAGATGTCATTTTAGTTTAAGAAGGAACATAAGCAAAAGTACAGTAAGCATCACAAAAATTTTGTTTGGACTAGGAGGGATCAAAATTGGGCATACTACCAGAAGATTCACATTTGTAGGGTTCTTATGTAACCATTTCTGTGCCTATCACCAAAGGATTCTCCCTGAAGCAAATTCTTTTTGCTGCTTTTTAATGATATAAAAACTCTTCTGTAGTCATCGATTTAGATCCCGGAGGAAAAGGCAAAATAAAATGAGACTTTGTTTCATTCTCTTACTTGGGGAACACATCAAGAGGCTTCCCAGGAAGCTTCCCACTTCTGAACTTTCAAGTCATGTACTGTCACATAATAATATCTATAATTACTTCTCTATTACATATTAAAATAGATAAAGATACTTGAGTAAACAGTTGATTAAGACAATGTTAAAATGGCAAATATCTGTTAGTTGTAAGATATATCCTATACTCTAAAAAATGTGTTCTATGTAACTATGCACTGTATTTCTTGTCTATGTCAGTGAGGCAATACCTCAAAAGAAAAATAATTGTGAATCCTGTAAAGTTTGATTGTGTGTTTAAGATATTCATATATATGTGGTGAAATTTCAGTCTTTGAGGCACATTCCATATTTGAAGAAAAAACTAATTTGATTTCAGTATTATTCAAATTCTGCTTTTTATTGTTAGGAGTTAAGACTTAATTTCCATAAGCAGATACAGTAAAGTCTGGAACTCATTCTGAACTAGTGAAAAGTCTGGATATAATGAAAATTAAAAATAAAAGACACCAGAATTAATGTGACTTAAAAACAACAACCCATGAGCAAACGTATCAAAGATACACTGTTCCTTGTATCTTCTCCAGGGTTTTTGGTTTGTTTGTTTTCTAGAAATGCTTTGTAAGGAGTTGAGGTTTACTATTCTGGGGCAGCAAGAAATACTGAAGAATAACCAAAGAACACCCCCTTTACCTCAATTAATGCCTAGGTTAAATTAGTTCTTTTTTTTCATTCTCTAAAATGACCACGAATTCTCAATGCCCTTGATTTTTTCCAAGAAAGATTCTTAGAATTATTTGGGAATGATACCAGAACTTTATAAGTACTTGCTACTAATAAGTCATTATTTTTATAAATGTATCTGAAAAGCCAAAACTAATGGTTTGGCAACTGTCACATGTTAATTTTTACAAATAAGCATGTACATTGTATGCGTATCAACTTGCTTATAATTTGTGAAATAATAATGCTGCTCCCATTGCAAAAACAATCAGCATAGGTGTGAGCACTTGATAGTTCAAGTGTTGTAGAATATGGTAACTAGGGTCCCGTGTTCCTAGGGGGAAGGATCTCACTGGGCTCTCATCTCACCAGGTCCTCACTGACACTGAGGACCACTTCTGCAAATGGGCTGACAGTCATGACCCTGATATGTTCTCCATCACAGCATGAAAATAGGACTTATTAAATTGCTGACTAACCAATTTAGAAAGTCTGTGAGCCTTTTTTTTTTTCTTTTTAATTTATTTGACAGAGAGAGATCACAAGTAGGCAGAGAGGCAGGCAGAGAGAGAAGGGGAATCAGGCTCCTTGCTGAGCAGAGAGCCCGATGCGGGGCTCCATCCCAAGACCCTGAGATCATGACCTGAGCCAAAGGCAGAGGCTTTAACCCCCTGAGCCACCCAGGTGCCCCTGTGCGCCTTTTTTTTTGTCTAGGACATTAAGGAAGAGAAAGATCAGTTTCAAGACCTCTTGGTATCTGATTCTGTTTATTTATATTGACTGACTAATATCATGATGAATTTTATTTATAGATACTATCAATATAAAAATAGTTAAGGCTTCTATTTCATCATTTCCTCAATTTAGGCATACACATTTCAACACAGACATTGCAAACAAGGGTCGGGGTACAACGTGCACATTTAAATTTACACTTATCAAACTGTTTTTACAAACCAAAACTTTAGGGAACCAAAAACTCCCTTTGTAGCTACTTCTTATAACTACATTTTGAAACCTAAAATTAGACTGTCCCTTTGTTTAATGCAGCCAACTATATTTTTGATGTGCTTTTATCAAATGCTGTTAAGAGTAAGAAAAGTTGTTTATGGTGAGATCCACAATATTTTTAGATTACTTATTTAAGTCAATAGATACCCTACTGCTTATTGTGTCATTTTAGAGAATGTGGTTGTACAAAATGCCAATGACAGAATATTCACAGCATTTCTCTGATACTCATTAAGGGTAGGGGTTCTCCAAATATGCTAGGCAAGCATAAGGTTGTCACACTTTCAAATTCAATAAGTTCAGTCAAGTTCAAGAGTTAATATTCAACTGCATTTCCAAATGTTTATAACTAAAGACCGTGCTAAGTCCTGCCTACAAGTTTAAGATACAAGGAAGAAAAATCCACAGTCTCTGCTTATAAGCCATCTTACGGTCTATTGGAGAAGAAAGAAACAGAAGGTAGAAGTTTAATACTGTCAATGTGATAAGTATTGCTATGATTGGATGAAGTCAGGATAAGAACTCTTCCAGAAATGGCACCTAATCCAGTCTGAGAGGAATGGAAAAATCTTCCCAGAGAAGATATACTATGCTGATACCTGAAGGGTGGATATGAGATAACCATGTAATGAGGGCACGAGAGAGCCAGAACTTTTCAAAAGCAAACAGCTAGGTCTAGGTTTTAGGCTGTGTTGTAAGAAAGCAAAAGATACAAATATTTATACATGAAGTTTAAAAACCAAAGTAAAAACAACAACAACAACAACAAAAAACCAAAAAAACAAACCAAACCAAAAAACCCAAACACTAAACCTAAGAAAGCAAGATCCAGTCATGAATCTTTAGCCAGACGATCTTAGTACAGTCATTTTTCCCTAACTTTAGACAAGATTAACAATGTTGTAGATGGGAAAGTGGAGTACAAGTGGGAATCCAGAAAGTGGGAGCCTCTGTTTCATAAATCATCATTCACTAACAGCACCAAGGAAGCAGGGGAGGCAAGTGAGCACCAGATCTGTTTTCTTGACAAATGGAGAAGTATTTGATGACAGTGAGCTGCTCAACTGTTGGTCACTGGGTTAGGAGAGAGATGTGTCCAAACTCTGACATTGTCTTTTTTTTTTTTTTTTTTTTTTTTTTTTTTTTTTGACATTGTCTTTTGATGTAGAGCTTATCCTTCAACAACCTGGGACACATTCATTCCTCTGCAGTGAAGGAAGAAGCAATGGACTTCACTGAGTCAGAGATGAAAGGAAAGGAAGGGAAATGTACTGGATCAGAAGAGTCAATAAGGAAGAAGCATAGTGGGGACATAAGTGGGACGAACCGGGGTTTTTGGCAGTATTTCCTAGAATCTTTCTCAGTTGTAGATTAGCACTGCATGTTGATTACAAACTCTGGCTCAGAAATGGGCATAGGGCATATTTAACCATGAGAAAATAGGCTGGCTTCTCTAGGTTTCCCATAGGTCCCCAAATGACAAAAAGTGTGACCCAATATTTATTCTGTACCCCTACCTAGGTATGAGAGAAACTGAGCTGGCATGTCGCTCAGAAGGGAGACTGACTGGACACAGACCCTCCATTAGAAGGACATGGTTCAAACAGCACTCACGAAGGGTCAGGATAATAAGCCACTGCATCTCAGACCTGAAGTCATATAAAAGAATCAAAGCAAAAGCCTATTCAACTATCAGAGTGTTGGATCTCGGACAAGATAAAAAAAATAAAATATGTTTATACATGTGGAAAAGAAAAAACTAGGGACTTATTTTTAAATAAAATATCACTTTAAAATGATAACTAATATGCCAATATTCATTTTTATGTGCCTACGGAATTCCATCTGAGAATTTACGTCAGTTACCACTCTGTTACAGAGAGCAGGATAGAGAAGTAGATTATAATGTAACAACTGCATAGAGAAATCATGAAAGGTTGCCAGAGATTATTGAGTATGCCCAGTATGCAGTGGAGAAAATGAGCTGGTGTCCTACCAATGGAATGGTAAATACTTTGACTGATGAACATGTAGGAGGTTGGACGGTATAATGTGATGAAAAGACAAGTAGGCATAGAAGTTGGCATTCATAAAACAAAGAAATGAATGAGGTCTTCACTCTATAGGAAGTGTAGCTATGAGAGGAAACCATTAAATCAAGGGATTGTGGGTCTTGATAGAAATCAGTGGTAGAAGTGAAAAGTGTACTGAGTTATATTTGTTCAGCTGAGACCCTCGAAAATAAAAATTGTTCACATCCACAAAAACTCAACACTATGTATTTGCAGTCCAAGTGCTGGTTTTAACAGGCATGAAAAGAGATGTAGACAGATTTCCATTGTTCATTTTAAGTCAATGTTATACTATCTAACCTCTTTTTCAGGAGGAATGTATGAGATTAATTTTGTCTTTGACTTTTTGTAAATTTCTGGGCATGGGTTGCAGGCTTCTACTTTAATTCATAAACTCTACTGATGCATGAATACAGGTGTGCCTGTAAACACCATGGTCCAGGGGCTAGTGTGTAGTTTCCAAGTCACATTTGAACTGCCTGCCAGTAAAGAAAAAACAACAATCAATAGTTATGAGTATTATAAATGTACATTTTTAAATAATAATGTCTTTCATTTGACTTTCCTCCTTTTCATGTCTCATGTGCCTTTTTTTTTTTTTTTTTTTAGATTTTATTTATTTATATGACAGAGAGAGAGATGACAAGTAGGCAGAGAGGCAGGCGGGGGTTGGGGGCGAGAAGCAAGCTCCCTGCTGAGCGGAGAGCCCAGTGCGGGGCTCCATCCCAGGACCCTGAGATCACGACCTGAGCCGAAAGCAGAGGCTTTAACCCACTGAGCCACCCAGGCGCCCCTCATGTGCCTTTTTTTAAGTAAATGGTAATAGCCAAAGATGCCCACACTGTTGAGAATTTTAAAATGTATTTTCAAGATTCCTTGAAGAAAGCAATTGAAAACTTTTTAATTAAAAGCTTCAGTTAAAATATTGAATAATTTTATAATCAATATAGTTCTGAAGGACTAAATATGTACTGGAAAACCTTTAAGGAAATCTTTTCCTTAGAAAATTGGCTTTAGCTAATCAAGAGTCTGGTTTTTTTTGTTTTTAATTCAGGCCTTTACATTGCCAGTATGGGAAAGAAATCAAAGTCCTCTCCAAATTCTATTTATAAGGACATTGTCATTTCCAGGAAGAAAAGAGAAAAGAAAAAGAAACCCTCAGATTGGCTGTTTTTGGTTAGATAGCCTATTTCCCTTTCTTTTGCCACTGAGGAAAGAAATGCTATTTTCATGAATAACATTGGATGAACGTCTCAACAACCCACTTTCAAAGCATTAAAAGGTGTTAAAAGGTGAACTTTCATTTGTAAAAGGAAAAAAAATCTAAAAAAAATAAACAAAATAAATAAAAGGAAAAAATCTTATGAAAACACAAAATTTGCAAAACCCACAAAATATAAAAATTAAAATGTCTTTTAGATCTAAAAAATATCACTAAGCTTCCCATATCACATATTTATTTGAGTAGCTAAATTAAAATTATCTGGCAACTGGAAAGAGAAAACTGTGTTGTCACATTAATGGTCAGTAACTGGGGCAATGTATTAGAACTGGTTCTCTTCATAGAGACATATTGGGAAAGATGCCATATTTAGGAAATATAGTTTGGAGAAAGTGAATAAGCAAACCCACCACAGCTTGGTTTCTTGAGTCTTAAAGCAAGAAGTGGACATCTTTTGGTAGGTCTTACAATGTAAATAAGAAAAATAGAGCAGAATAGGAAAGCAAGTAGATAGAAATTTGTCTCTTATCCACAGTGTTAAGATTTATCACTACCCTGAATGAACCAGAACTGAACTCCATTGCCTTGTCCTTTAGGATTAGTTATATGAGAGTATATAAGACAAAGAGTTCATCTAATATTTGTCTTTGACCCCATCCTTGACACAAGACTCCTAAAATACTATAAAGTCCTAAGTGACAAGACTGCAGGGGAAACATCTTTTGTTTTACTGAGGTTTCTGAATGGGAGCTGATCACTGGAAAAACTAAGCCATGATTAGGAGCCTGGAATTTTCAGCTCCACCCCTCCTCATCCAGAGATGGAAGAGGGGCTAGAAATGGAGTTAATAATTGGTCATGCCTATGCCTATGCCTATAGAAGTCTCTATAAAAATCCGAATAGTATGGGATTCAGATGGCTTCCAAGTTGGTTAACACATACACATATTCAAAAGGTGATAGACCCCAGTTCCATGGGGACAGAAGGTCCTGTACTTGGGACCTTCCCAGATCTTGCCTTATGTATCTCTCTTCATCTGACTATTCATCTGTATCCTTTTTCATATCCTTCAATAAACTTCAATAAATCCTTTAAAAAAAACTTAATAAACTGGTTAATAACGATTTCCCTGAATTTTGTGAGCCACTCCAGCAAATTAATCAAACCTGAGGAGGGGGTTGTGGAAACCTCCAATTTGCAGCCAAACTGAACAGAAGTTGTGGGTCATCTGGTAACCTACTACTTGTGATTGGTATCTGACACGTATGGGAGGGGGCAGTCTTATAGGACCAAGGTTTAACCCATAAAATCTGGCACTAGTTCTGGGTAGAATTGAGTAAAGTTGTAGAACACCCAGCTGATGTTGCAGACAATTGCTTGGTAATGGGAAAATGACTGCCACACATTTGGTAACCCAAAGTGTCAGGACTGAAGTGTTTTTGCGAGTAGTAAAGGGGATGCTCAAGTGAAAGAAAAACATAGTAGGAAAACTCCTTCCAATACAGGAGATGGAAAACCAAGATTTTTTTTTCCATAACAAAGATACTTAACAGATAAAATTATAGGTGGTTAGTTTTGGTCGGAGTATTACTAAACACTGTAAAGTATTTACCATTTGAATCTAACAACAAGATGGGGAAGGCATTGTTTGTACCCTTTTCTCACAGCTGGAACTGAGGGCTCCGAGGTTAAGTAACTTGTCACTGACACACAGAGGTGGGGCCAAGTGGCCAATTCAGGTGCTCCACATCCAGAGTCTATGCACTTACCCCCTTTCCTGTTGGGCACATATTATAAAGATATACACCAAGATAGACTTAGGAATGTCTAGAGATATTAGGATAATTTTAAGTGAAGTTAGGCCCAATTTACAAAAAAATCAGAACTATTATGCTCCAGCTGACAAGAGTCAGTTGCCCTGCATAGAATAAACAGGAAAAACATTGCTACTTCGAGAATTTTTTGCTTTTTGAGCTTTGCTTATGAGTAGGTGCAATAAAAAGTTCATGTATATGAAGTAAAACATTTTGTATTATAAAGAATGTTTAATATTTGGGTGTGAGGGATCTTAAGAAAACAAAAGGGATGAGATATATATGGTGCATTAATTTTTTGTATAATAGAATTTCTAAGGCAATATTTTAAGGTTATAGATGCAATTAATAAAACACTGAAGGTGAGAAGAACCAAGAGTTTTCTTCCATGGAATGAAAATGAGCAAATGGAACATTCAGATCAGGAAAAAAATTTGCAGGATGTTAGGTATAAGACCACTGAGTTATCTGAGAATAAGGCATTGCTAATAAACTTGAGAAGTTAAATAATGTCTTGGTATTTTCATGGTATTAAGAACCAAGAAAATATCACTAAACAATGAATGAATATTGCACTGATTATATCTAGACACTAAAATAAGAATGATAATGTCATTTGAAGCACAAAACAGAGTAGCTAAAGTTAAGGCATATTTGCTTAAGGTTGACATAGTGGCATCACTTCTAATTGAATAGAGTTTACACACATTTAATAATGATATATAATAATACAGAGATCATGTGCTATTTTACAACTCTAAGTATTTTAATTGAATGAGGACAGTGGGGAATTACAAACCATTACTTATAGGTATTTGGCAACAAAAACACATTTTTTCCCGGATAAACTAAAGTCAAGCACAGAGTAGTTAATAAATACGTGCTTAATAAAAAAAAAAAGGGTGGTTAAGGGGATTTTATTCCAAGAAAATAATCACTTTAGGGACATCACGAGGCTTTTCGATTTTTATGTTTTTCAAAGGAGTAATCACAAGGCAACTATTATTCTATTTTTATTATTCACTTCTTTCTCCACTGCTCACTAGTAATCTGTGTTTCACTGAAAAATTATTTTTATAACTTAAACACCATGAAACACGCCAGATATCAACTACTTCACTGAATTCATATTTAACAAAGACCTATTGTTTCTCAGTTGCTACATTATGTTTTTCATGTGTTCATTTTAGTGAAATGATTCAATAAAACTAATAAGAAAATAGTGGGTAAGACCTGGGAGCTAATTTTCCAACCTAAGGATTATGAAATATATTGATTCTATAAAATCTAATAAACCTGATTCTCTTTTTACTCCAATGTTTAGATGAATTATATTACCATCTGATCTTGAGGGGGCCCTAGGATTAATACAAAAAATAATCAAGCTTTAAATAAATGTACAAGACTTGGTAATAAACATTGGACAGGTACAAAAACATATTAGTTGCTACATATTTTAACAAGACCCACACCTTTAATATAAAGGGTCAATTACCTAGCTGACCCCTTCCAAATGTTTTCTTTAAAGTGATTTCATAGTTTAAAGATAAATTTTCACTTAGGAAAGAGTAATAACAAATCCTGAAAGAAATAAAAGTTAAAGGTGAAATTTAGGAATAAAAATCAAAGGACTCCAAAAGTTTCACATAATATTTATAGTTTATAGATATAAGAGAATTCAATACAAGGCTATTTTGAAATGAGAAAGGCAAAATGTCATGTATATATAATTGACTTGATTTTCCATTGTATTTCTCATCCAGTGTTTAAAATGCTACCTTCTAGCATCTTTCACAGAGCTTGTAATTTAGTAATATGTGTTAAGTTTACATTAGATGGGCAAATAATCAATTTTAACTCTTATAAAAAAAATCCAAAATTTTTCCTTAAAATCTATCTTGAATATTGCCTACACATTTTTTTTTTTACTTTAAAATGTATCAAACTTAGTAGGGTGTCTTTGCCCCAAATACCTGCTCCCTCTTGAAATTCCTTTCTCTGTTCTGACATCTTTTACATCCTCCTTCTACTTTCAGTTTATAGTTATATCTATATTTCAAAAATGACTCTCAAATTAATTTCCAGTCTAATATCACAATCCTTAGCTTTGCTTTGAAAGGCACCCACCACATCTCAACTGTAACTGTACTTGCTACCCTTTCTTTACTACTTGCATTTAATTGTTTATACTATTCATTGGCTGATGTTCTTAATTATAAAAAGATGAATGCCTTTTAGTGAAAGAAGAAAGGGATTTCATAAGTTGTACAGATAGTGCATAGAGTCTTTAATGGCGCTTAAAAGTCTGAGCTTCCATGAAGAATTCCAAAAACTACAACACGAAACTGGGGCACTAAAAGAGCAAGATTAGCTATGACATAAAGCACTCCAGGATTACATTGTCTGTGATCTAAGTTGACAAAATACTCAGTCTCTCTCCCTAATCAACACAATTCTGCATAGCTTGCCATTAGTGTGTTAATAAGAGCAACTTGACTTATACCTAGAACTCTTGATCTTACAAAGTCTGGGAAATGGAATTTTCAGTTTTCAGATCAAGGCAATACAAGTAGCAGTACTAGTTGGAATGCGTGTTGAACAGATTCACAATGTCCATCACATTCTGTAAATAAAATTATATTTTAAAAATCTAATTTCATCATGGAACTACTATTTTTCTGCCACAATATCTTAAATTAACCATTATCTCAAGACTGATCCAAACTTTCTTATCAATACTTCTTTACACAACCATTTTTTTGCTCAAAAAACTTCCTATAGAATCCAACTTTGCTTAGTATTCTTCTAGGCTCTTATTTTAAGAAATAATATATACCTTCTTGCTATCAAAGTGTTAAAACTATAGATAGGATGCTATGTAAAATAAATAATAGGCAAAGTGAGCTAGAATGACATAAAGATATTCTATAAAATGTCCCTTGAGACTTGAAAGGAATAATGTGAGGTAAAAAGGCAGAGGTGAAGAAACTCTTCAAAGATTGAATGGTATTTCAGCAAGGGTCTGAACTACAAGAATGTGTTGTCCTGCTTATCAGGTAACCCTACCGTAGAGAAACAAAGATGAGCAGGATCCGTAGACTTGTGTAAAGATATGAGAGGATGGGATATATAAGAGAATGAAAAGGTTGGAGAATGGTAAGTCCTTAAGAATGACTAAAAAATTGGCCTTTTATGTTGACATATGAGGTGATAAGTGGATGAAAAAGAATCACATCAGCTTTAGTAAGGGTTTAAATTGTGTCTTACAAGTGGTTGAGAGTCACTGAAGGAGTTGGAACAGTGATGGATATATTATTCCTTTGAATAGAATAGTACATAGAGTGAAAAGTGTGGGACTAAAGCCAGGTCGAACACTTGGAAGTAATTACTCTAAGGTCAGATACAGATTCAGGCAGTGGTTTTGAGTGTTAGGAGTCAGTTCTTTGAAAACGAATGAGGATGTAGTAATATCATGACTCAGATGGTCTTCGATATTGTGGCTTATTTATTAAAAATTTCTCTGATCTCACTCCAGTAATTCTGATCTTTCTTGACCCCTTTTTGTTTCCTGTCTTTGTATACTTCTTTCCCTCTGCCTGGACTAGCCTGTCACTCTTTTCTGCTCAGATTTCTACCTAACAAGATCTAGCTCAAAAGAGCTTTGCTTTGCAAATCTTCCTTCACTCCATGGCAGTGATGGGCATGCCTCTTCACTGCATGAAGAAATCTGCCTTCTTTCCTAAATAAAAGCACAGACATATTATACTGTAGTATTTGTTTGTGGGCTACATTCCCACTTGGCTATGAGTTTCTAAGGGACAGAGGCTAGGTCTTAATTTGTGGAATGTTGCAGGTTTTGAGAAATGTGGAAAACTCATATAAATTAATGTAAAGTATACAAATATTTTCAGGGACATATAGGATAGCCTAAGAAAAATACTAAGATATTAAGAAAAATACTAAAAAAATTGTTGAATAATATGTTCAACATATTATCAACAAATAAATATGTTGAATACTAAATAAATACGTTGAAATGCTTCCAACTTTTCTATTCTCTTTTTCTATTATCTTTTTATACTTAATTGGTGATGTTTCCACTTAGGCAATATTGATATAAACATATAAACATGATATTGTAAATGATTAGGCAATATTGATATAAACATATAAACATCTAAGATGGATTCATATACTTTTAAACTATTGGGCATGTAAATGACCAAAAGTCAGTCATTTAGTTAATTAGCAAATGCAAATCAGCATTTACCTTTGAATTTGGCCAAACCTCACCACTCTGTGTTTTGCTAATATGACTTTCATTTCCTTTCAACAGAATAATGTGTGATGAAGGCCCAGGTCATTTTTAACTACTCATTCTCTTAATCAGTTTTCTTTTCCTAAGCCTCATTTTCCTTTAGTCAGTTCAGACATTTCCCATTGTTCATACTAACTCAAAATTATAATCTTAAACTCTGTTTTCTAAGGTAGCCACTCAGAAAATTCTTTTCAAATGTATGTTTTACATACTATGTTTCTTTATATTCTTTGTTACATGCTTCCTTCATGACTATTCATTTATCACTTGATCTTTTTCCAGAGTAATAACTTCTGTTACAAAATATGTCCTATTAAATGTCCACCAACTACCAAGTCCAATAAAAAAAACCTTATTGGAACCATTTCCCTCATAAAGCAGAGAGAGAAAACAAAATAATCTAAAACATTACTGTTTTTTGTATTCTATCTTACACAAATTAAATGTACTCATGCACCATTCCATCTTAGGTAATTTAATTTTGCTTCATGTTGGTAACCTGACCTAAGACTGCTGTGCTTCTGTAACAGGAGGACGTACTGAAGAAGGTTGTTGGATGGAAATTCGTGAGGGAATTTGTGGATAGGCAGATATGATGTTTGGTCAAATAATGACTTTACAGGTTAATTGCTATGGGACCACTGGTGAATTATTTACAGTCTCCAGTTTCCTCAAATGTCAAAAATAAATAAATAAATAAATAAACAAAAATAGATATCTTTCTCATGGAATTTCTGTGAAATTTGGAAGTTATATATATATATATGTCATATATTTATATTTATATAAATTTGGAAGTTATATATATATTTATCAATTTTGACCATGTATATATTTGGGGTATAAGTTAAATAAGTTATATGTAAGTTATATATATACTAAGCCTATGAACTGTAGTTAGAAAATATCTGACATAAACCTATCCAGATAATATATGTTACTTGCATCTGTATGTATATAAGTATAGCAATTCCAGGTTTTCACCGGGTAGCAAAATATAAATGTCCTATTGTCTAGCTTGGAACTCTACTTATAAAGCCATATTTAGGTTGAAATCGAGAACATGTTCGACCCTACTTGGTAATAGTGAATGTCAGGTCAACATTAGGAATTAGGCCAACACTGTCTATTGAAAACAAAAAGGAAGTACTTGCTAAAAAGCAGCTTCACACAGTACAAGTTGGACCTTAATATAAGGATGCACAATTTTGTTTATGAAAATAATTCTAGGGAGGTGCCTGCATGGCTCAGTCAGTTAGGTATCTGCCTTAGGCTCAGGTCATGATCTCGGGGTCCCAGGATGGAGCCCCATTTTGGCAGGCTCCCTACTCAGCAGAAAGTCTGCTTCTCCCTCTGCTCCTTCCCATACTGCTCCTGCTTTATAATAAATAAATAAAATCTTAGGAAAAAAAAGAAAATTGTTATCCCACTGCTTTTATAAAGAAATGAATTCATACACTTTTTAGCTATGATTAAATTATATATACAAATATATAAACTAACTCCCTAACATCCACATAATATGTATGTTAGACTTTTAGTTTGGTTAATATAATACAGAATGAGGAGTAAGTCTGAATAAAATATAATACATAATCTAATTTTTATCAATTTTGATAATGGTTTCTTTTAGTCAGTTCAGACATTTCCCGTTGTTAGTACCAATTCAAAATTGCAATATTCAGCTCTGTTTTCTAAGGTAGCCACTCAGCCATCTTATGTTTAAAATACATGGTGGTGAAAAAGCATTAAAAATTCAGTGGGAAAAACAAAAATTCAGTGGGAAGAAGGGGGAAAGGATTTAGCGTTTATTAAGAACTCACTTCACATCATAACCAGTGCTGGATACCTTTACCTACTTTAATTCTTTGGATCTTTGAGTACTGAGGGAGAAAGTTTATTTTTCCTACATTTCATCCAGGAGCAAAGGAAGCTCTGAGAAGAATTTCCCAGGCAATATGGGGCAATCAGTGCTGAGGTGAAGACCATTTCTTTCGCTGGGCTTTACTACACTATACTGCATAAACTCTCAGGGGAGTTTGGTTTAACATTTATGGCTTAAAAACTTGCTTCTGATTTTCATATTATTGCCTTAAGAAAAAGTCATTGGACCAGTCTGACTTAATACTGAGATGCTAAGCATCAGGCAATAATGTAATTGAACTTGGTTTTCTCCCTTTTGGAAAGGATGGATTAATATCGGCCATCTTCCCTCTTATCATAAAACATATACAAAATTTTGTCAAATATTTGTGTAATAGACATCTTTTTCAAATTAATGATTAGTGAATATTAGTTTACCTAGAAGTGTTTTGAGATGCTATATGAAATAGTTTCATTTCTTCAGTGCTTTAGTTTTATACATATAGAGATTATTTATGTATCTATACACACACACTATAATCTGTAAACTCTCCAGTAAGCATAATGAAAACTTTCTGAATTATCCTGAAATTATCATTTTAATATTAATCATTATTACAAATAAATTAAAAGGATACTATTGTGTATATTATTTCTGGAAACGAGGTCTTTCAAGTCTATTAGAAGACTAATTTATTTAAATTACACCCCAGAAATGTTACATAGATGAAAGAAGATTAAAGTTAATAAAGGTAACAGAAATCCCATGTATTCTTTCTACTATTTTCTCATTTATTTGAAATAATAGAATATATGTATGTAATTTAGATGGTAGTTTTACTATTGACTTAATGAGACATTTATCTACAACTTCCCGAGTAATTTCAAATGAGTCAATATATTTACATTTGGAGCTTCCAAATGGTTTTGTAAATGTTCAGTCAAGAACAAATGATACTTTGCTGATAGCTGAGAATTCTAATTCCTTAAAACTACTAAACAAGTGCTCCTTTTGGCCCATATAGAATAAATGTATCAGTTTAAATTAAAGTGCATTAGCTCCTACTTTCCAGTTACTACTTTTCAAAAAATCATTTTTTTGGACCCAAAGTGCATTGCTTTTCTTCACATATTACCTTATAGTTTGTAGATTATATATTGAAACTTCAAGCCCCTTATCACTAACTAAAGTACCTCAGTTGTCACTAAGAGAGTAGGTTGCCTAAGGAAAGAAAAAAAATGAGAGAGAGAGAGAACTCTGTGGTATTTAAAGAAAAAAAATCTGTGCATATTAGCACTATTTTTAGGAGGTGATTCTTGCAAAGCCCAAAGAGACAAAGAATCTTCATGATCTAAAGAAAGTAAGTGCCTATAGTAAAGTCTGTCTCTGAGGAAGCAGGGTCAGAAATGTTATATTATGTCTTATTATGAATAGGAAAACTATGTATTTTTATAATTCCACCAATTAGGGGCACCTAGGTGGCTCAGTAAGTTAGGCATTTGACTCCTGGTTTCTGCTCAGGTCATGATCTCATGGGTCATGAGATCAAGCCCTGTGTTGGGCTCTGCACTGGGCAAGGAGTCTGCATAGACAGATGAAAAACTAGAGTTATAAGAAAGTTGCACAAATATTGCGAAATAATGGGGTTGACCTAATAGAATCATGTTTGCCCTGTCAGAAGGAATTTTGCTTGCAGTGAGAAGAGCTGACTATTTAAACAGAAAATTTCAAAACTGACACTTGGCTCATCCATCTCCTTAATGCAGAGGACATGAGTGTCTGTATATATTTCTTTTACTTTCTCTAAAATTCACAGAAGCCCAAGAGAGTCATGAAGGGACCGCAGCAATATCATTATTGCTACCTGTGCATGAACTGCCTGATTTTTTTCAAAGGAAATTCATAGATGAAATAGTTCCAGAATCCTGTAAGCTGCTCTGATCTTTATTAATTCTGGTTTATGTTGGACTAAATTTTATCTGTACAAGAAAGGTTGTTACAGTCGAATTACTATGATGATAATGACTAGAAAGAATGAGGATCCTCTTACCCTGTAATAGGAAGAAAAGAAGGACTTGAAAAATTAATGGTTTAAAGCATTTATGCATTAACAAGCTTTAGAAGAGGGTGGTGTTGTCACAGATTCCTGGGTATAGTATTAGGAATAACAAATTGGCAAATCTAAAATGGCAGGTAACAAAGACATATAAATTCCCCAGTGACCTCATGCAATTTCTGAGAGCACTAGGGAGTTAGCTAACTACCTCACTCACATCTCATAAAGTGAGACCTCAGTTTCACCCCTGCTGATCCCTCTGCTCCAGTTTCTATTTTGTTTAATTGGAAAGTCAGGTAGTGACAGTGGTTTTGGAAGAAATCCAAGGTATTCATGCATAAACTACTGTGTTTTTCAAAAAACAAAAACCTAGAGCAACAACTCTTGAGAATCTTTAACCTTTAAATGATATTTGTAAAGAAATAACATTAGGATAATTAGTACAGAATATAAATATTTCAAGTGTGACAGTACACAAATATCCTTATGTGGAAGCAATGGATGCTAAAGATGAGTTGTCAAGGTAGATTTTTAGAGAAAAGAAATGAAGTGAATTCAGTTTCCACCAATAAACTAGAGAGGTGGAGCTCATCTTCTGCAAAGCAAATAAAATATCCAACATCTGTGATTAGGAAATATGGCAACTAGGATGATGGCTGGCTGATATCAAGAAAGAAAGGACAAGGCCAACCTATCAATCTACACAATGGAAGCCATCTCCCTAAGTGTTAAACTAGAAATATAAGTCCTTTCTCTTTTTGAAGTTTTTGATGTTGTTGTTGTTGTTATCGTTTTTAAGCAATTGGTCACTTCTGGATTGTTAAGGGGAAAACGTGATACAGTACCAAATAAAATCTTATAAATCAAAATTATTTAGATATATACAATAAGAGCAAAGTTTGGAGGAAAAGGAGAATTCAATGAATGACCCAGACAACAGGATCTATTAAAAGTATCAAAAGAGCAAGATATTTTAAGATCTTTTTCAGCAAGAATGGACAAGCTGTTTTACAGAAAAAGTTGGGGTAAAACTAGCCTTAAAGAGAGGATTAGAAATTCTAGCAATCACAAATTTTAAAAATTCATTAGTATGGTAAATAAGGTAATATCTTCTCAAAGATTCCCATGTACTAATGCCCATCTCCATGTAGACATCCTAATCTCCCAGTTAATAAATCCATTATTCATGTTGAATGCATAGTACTGTTACATTTGATTACATACATGATGGCTTGCCTCTACACCAACCCAGCTGGGTGGAAATAGTAGATAAGGACCCAAGGTTTGGAGAGTTTATTTTCTACAAAGTCCCCCGCGTCAGTCTTTGAACCTAGGTGTGCATGTTTCTCAACTTAACACTTTAATGCCTTACTGCCTTTAACTGAATGTGCCAGGCCCTGTATTAGACGTTTGAACAATGTGAATTGTTTGTGGTTATGCAATTTCCAGGAACATATGATTCACCTGCTGTCAGAGGCTAACCATAGCCTTTGGGAGATTATACTCTTAAATTTGAGGAACTAATTTCATATACAAAGCCTGGGTAATGTCCCTTTCTCTGAAAAAATATTTCTCTCATTTCAACAAAATCGTAGAAGACTTCCATGTTTCAAAAATTAAAAAACAAAACAAATCACATTTTCCTTTATCAGCTGAGCGGAAAAAAGCTAGATTAATTTGTCTAGGTTTAAATGACACATTAGTAGTAAATCTATAAAGAGGAGGCTTTTCTAAATCATCCTTTGGTTGTCCCTTAATCTTATGGTATATGTATGCTGACATCTACTAAATAAAATTAGATCTCTGGAAAGAACAGAGTTGTGAGGGAAAGGGAACACAAATGACATTTTCCCTTGATATTTTCCTTGCATAAGACCTTGGAACAAACCGTCACCTTTCCACAGCTCTAAAGCAACCTTTATTTTTTACATGCAATGCATGTTCAGTAAGAGGTTCAGAAAGAGGAAGCGATTAATGATACTTCTGTTAGTGACAAGAAGCTGCATCTGTCTCTTTTAAAAAAAATCTTTCTTCTTTTACAAAGTGGTGAGTTTAAATGAGGTCATCCCTAAAACTTTGTTTTTGTCATCTGAAATGTCTTTATACTGCACACAACTATCAGAGACTACTGAGTGTGCCTGAAGGACAGGTGTGTCTCTGATCAAACAGACTGGAGCATAAACATTGTATTTAGTTGTACCGAAACCTCCAGGCCACTGCAAAACAGACTCGGGAAAATCACTAGAGATGGAAGAATGGCTCACCTGGAGGAAAGCAGACTGTCTGAAAACTCTGGTTTCAATGTCTCACTCCTAAGAATGAAATGATTTCAACATTTAGATTCTAGAGTTGTTTTTGCCTAATGTGGTTGGAGGATTCCTTTTTCCTTTTCAATTTGAAAAATTAAATCCCTTATTTTGAAATAGTGGAAAGAAATATCAAGTCAGAAAGATTTTTTTTTTGCAATATATTAGTTGCCACTGACAATTAGGTTCTTTACATTCTGTTATGCCATTGGTAAACCATGTATATGAGTATTCTAGTAGACATAATGACTAGCCTATTCCACTAATGTTAATAATGCTTACATAATTGAAATATAGTTGTGTAGGTCGTCCTTGGTTTATAGACATGAACACAGCCAATAATTACTATGTAATTCCAAACTCTCCATGGTGATTAGATGTCATTCTGGTGAAAACATAAACAAAAATGCAGCATAAAGTCTTATATACATTTATTTAAAAATCCTCTGATCTTGCAGTGCCACGATATAAAAGAAGAGGAACCTCCTACAAGAATGACACATTTCTCAGAAATTACATAAATTGAAAAGGAGTACTTACAATAAAACAGATGGCTACAGAAGCAGCTGTGTGGTATCATTTCTGAAGTGTGTTAGACACATATGTGGCTGGGAATATGGAGTGTGTCGGGGAGAGAGAACTGTGACTGTACATGGAAGTAAGAAATTGATGGAGTTTTGGCTTTTCTATGGTGAGATTAAAACATGAGGGCCAGGGATTCATTTACCTTCAGGTACTTTCCTAATCACAAAATGAAGAGGAAATGTTACCCTTACATAAATTTTCTTTAAAAATGCACGATAATAGCTTCCCCTTTCCTGTTTATTTAAAATAATTCTATCGTTTGGATTTTTTTTTTTTCAAATCCCTACATGTATTCCAAATTTACAGTGTTTGGGAGCCACTGTTTATGAAGGTTAATTGTATATGTCAACTTCACTGAGTCATAGGGTACCCGGATATTGGCTTAAACATTATTTCTAGATATGTCTCTCAGATGTTTCTGGATGAGTTTAACATTTCAATTGGTAGTCTGAGTTAAACAGATTATTCTCCCCACAGTGGCTGGGCCTCATTCAATTTGTTGAAGGTCTAAATAGGAGAGTAAGTAAGAGTTATTTGTCTTGGCCTAATTATCTTCAAGCTCGAACACTGTCTTCTGTCTTTGGAAATGGAAGGGACTATACCATTGGCTATCCTGGGTCTGGACTTCTCTGCTTCCATATCACGTAAGCCAATTTCTTATAATCTCTCTCCCTCTCCCCCTCTTTTTAAGATTTATTTACTTATTATAGTGAGAGAGAGAGAGGGGGAGAGTAGGAGCAGGGGGAGGGTCAGAGAAGGAGAAAGGGAATCTTCAAGCAGACTCCATGCTGAGTAGGAGCCCAACATGGGGCTTGATTTCAGGACTCTAAAATCATGACCTAAGCCAAAATCAAGATGCCCAACCGACTGGCCCACGCAGGCACCCCATGAATCTCTTTATATACACATATAATACACACACACACACACACACACACACACACACACACACACACACAGGCATACCTACTGGTTCTGTTTTTTCTGGAGAGCTCTAATACATGGTTCAACATTTACTCTTGTACTACTCCTCTCAGAAAATTTATAGTAAATTATGTAAGGCATATAAGATTTATTAAAAGGCTAATGAATGCAAGTTCACGAATTGTTTCCATGGGGAAACTTTAAAATCCATCATATATTTGAGCATAGATGCTTCCCTTGTTTTTCTTTATGGTCATTTTGTTTTGTTCTAACTTCTCAGCAATTAGAGGATATGTAGGAAGACTGTCTGTCATCCTCAGTTCTTCAGTAATTACAATGAGTAAAATTCCCTGCCAAGTGACATCAGACACACAGCATTCATCAGACATCAACGTCATTCTTGTATAGAATGAGCCACTGAATTTTTGGGATTTGTTATCATTGCATTGGGTAACCGATGGCTGCTAAATTCCTAGCATACTCATGCAACCTACTATATGCTGGATTTTATTACGGTTTATCTTTGTACCAATACTAGGAATTGCTAGAAACATTTCAGATACGAGAATATGAAGTTTTTTTTTTTTTTTTTTAAGAAATATTACCTTAGTAAAACTCACTGAAGGTGATAGAGTCACCTTCAATCACTAAACTCAAGTCTGAGATGTACTTTCTAATATGCCCTAATAACATTTGTTTCTGCTATCACTCCTGGTTTCACTTCATAACTGCACAAAGTTCTCTGGATGACTTTATTTCCCTATATTTTTCACTTTTTGTTATAATTGAAGTAATTTTTTGCTGATATATGAGAGATGAAGTGTATTTTTAGTATAATGACCCTCAAGACAGTATACTAGAAAGTTATTAAGGCATTTGACAAAGTCATTCATAAAATTGTAATAAATATCATAAAGAAATAAACACATCAAAAAGTGCAATAAATTAAATGCACAACTGTTTCCGACGGGTGTGCCCCAAAGTTACTGGTCCATAAATTTCAACCAGTGAAGTGCATGAGCTTTAAGGACAAACTCTTAATCAGCCTATTTGCACAATGGAAAACCACCTGGTCTGCATTTTGTAAGGATTAAAGATAATATAGGTAAATTATTCAGCCCGGCAGATAATACAACCTCAATACATCTTAAAATGATAGCTTAGAAAGAAGAAATAAAGGCAAAGGAGAACAAGGTGGAAGAGGATCCAAAGCTCAGTCTTTGGGGCTGCCTTATTCAAAGCTTTTAGATGTCTAGAATCCTGAATGTGCGCCGCATTATTTTTGGACAATTCACAGATGTGAACATGTGCAGTTTGTTAAAACATTTCTCTAGATGTACTAGGTAATAGGGATCAAAAGGGGGTGTGGCTCAAAGGATAACAAAACCAAATGAAAACAAGAACTAAATAGACACAGGCATTAAAGAACCCCAAATGGAAATAAAAGACACTTGCACTGGGCTTAGAACAGAACAACTAAAATACTGTGTCCACTAAAATGCGTTGTGTTTGAAGAGGGCTTTGCATGTGAAAGTAAGCCGGTGTATAGCATTTTGAAATTGGTCATGAAGAAACTAAAGAGCTTTTATTTCAAAATAAAGAAAAGCTTTAGGATGGGTATGATTGTGGTCTTCCAATATATGAAAGGGATCCTGAAGAAAAGGTTCTTTTTTAGCTTCAATGAACAAACAATTCACAAAGCAGTGTTTACTGCTCATTCAGAGGGAACATTTCTTAAATGTTAGAGTTAATGGGATCCCAGGAAAATAGTCATTATGAAATATGTTGCCTCATAGATTGGTAAATTTCCTTCTTAAAAACAGGATCAGGGGCACCTGGGTGGCTCAGTGGATTAAAGCCTCTGCTTCAGCTCAGGTCATGATCTCAGGGTCCTGGGATCAAGCCTCACATGGCTCTCTGCTCAGGAGGGACCCAGCTTCCCCCCATCTCTCTGTCTGCTTCTGCCTACTTGTGATCTCTCTCTCTCTGTCAAGTCAATAAATAAAATCTTAAAAAAAAAACACACAAAAAAAAACCCGGGGCGCCTGGGTGGCTCAGTTGTTAAGCGTCTGCCTTCGGCCCAGGTCAGATCCCAGGGGCCTGGGATCGAGCCCCACATCGGGCTCTCTGCTCCACAGGAAGTCTGCTTCTCCCACTACCATTCCCTCTGCTCGTGTTCCCTCTCTCGCTGTGTTTCTCTCTGTCAGATAAATAAAATCTTAAAAAAAAAAAAACAAACCCCAAAAAACACAGGATCAGAATTTGCTATTCTGCCTTCTTGTGGGATCAAAAAGAAATCAGTATCCAGTGGGATACTGGGCCAGTTGATATTTAAATACCCTTTACACTATGAAATAATATGATGACCTTTCCACATACTTCTGTTAGACATTACTCACGGATTCATCAAACATTTATTAAGCGTGTACTATGAGTAAGGCTCTATGAACTGATGGTTTATGTTTATCATCTCATTCAACTTATGAAGAACATAACATCTTTTTAAATTAGGAAAATGAGGGATAGAGTTCAACAATGTGTGCATGATCACAAGCCACCATACCAATTTCCCCAGGTAGGAACCCTAGCAACAGGAGTCTAAAATTTGGGTTTTTCATACTTTTCTTTCTAACCTGTTAACAGTATATAAAAATTTCAGTGTTCTTCATGATGTCTGGCATGTTTTATAGAATCATAATATGATGATACTACATTATATTACATCATCTGTATGAGTCATCTTTACATGACACAGTACACGGACATAATATGCATCTCGGATTCAGTGTAGCTTAGTTTGTCTGGCGTACTACCATTCTTTTCATCTTTATGAAAAGTAAATATAAAAACTTGATTTAAAAATTAGACCTCGGGTTCAGGAGACTTTAAGCTGAATGTTATTTGAATGAGGTGTGTCTCTCAGATTGCTAACATCTCATACTACATTTCTCTTCTCTAATTAAATGACTCAACACTGTAAATAGGCTTTTTGAAAGGACTGGCCACTTCAGGATGTGGTTTTCTTACTCTTTTCTGAGGGAAAAAAAAAATCAAGTTGCTTGGCCCATGTGATGAAACAACGGAGATAATGTTCAAATGGAAAGGTGTAAGATGAAAGTGTGAGAATCATTGCTAGATAGTTCCAATGATGAACTGGCACTTTCCTACTGTACAAATGCACTTATAAAATTTTTGAGGAACTCATTATTTTGTTTTAAACAGCAAATCTTTCTTAACTGCTGGCATAATACTGTCATATCCTTTCTGATGAATCAGCAGTCACACTGCCAGTGCATTAAACAGCATTTTGTAGATGAGAAGAGACAAAATAATAATTCTGTTGAAGACAACCAAGTAAGCAATATAATACTTGAGACAGATCATTTGTATTATTTATAAGACGGAGGATTCTAAACTTTAATATCACCTACCTTTGCTATTTAAATAGCAAAAAAGTATTCTATGCTTTATGGATATACAAGTATGGGTATTTGGAAATATCTGGAATACACATTTTTGGACGTATCACCTGTACTCATATGTGAGTGAAGTTGTGAGCGGTGTTAGCCAGAGTTCAAGGCCTATGATCATTTCTCATGCATCCCTATTCTAAAACAAAGTGATGCTTTTTCTGGTCAAGAATTACTTTTGTGTTTACTGATCCAGGATGAGGAGCATCCCTCTTACTATGGATAAATTAAAGTTACAATCAAACTCAATTAAAATTATTTTCTACATATTTATTATTGTAACATTTAATGTACTTATATAACCGAGACTGAAAATCTTCAGACAGCATCCTGTGACTTCTATATTTAGAACTTTCGAAATTCAGAAAAGGGTTTCCGATAAAAGACCGGTCGAGTTTTCTCATGAATGGGCTGAGACTTGGCGGCCAGAAATGTTCTATTATCTGGGACTCACTGCTGCAGGATGGGGATCTAAATACCAAGAGAACTGGTGGACTCCCTCTTTCAGCATCACTGTCACCATGACTGCCAAGACACTAGTCTGGTTGATGTGAAAAAGTGCCCATAATTTTATGATCAATCAGAAATGTGATGAAATGGCCTCCCACATATGTGTTCCTAGCACTGACCTCATCCATCTCTTCTCCACACCACTCTCCACTTTTTGCACCCTCCTCCTTCCCATACACACATATAGACCATTTTTATTTGGGGGCCATTACTCCACACCCTTTATTGCTGCCAAAACCACATGGGCTGGGGTCTGGAGCTGTATTGACAGACACCTCCCCTTACCCAAACCCCTACTGTGTGGTTGGAAAACTTTTTTGGGGGGGGATGGGTTCTGAATAAAAAAGATTCTACTAACAACTATATATATAATGAATGGATCAAGATATCAAAAAAAATTCTCTTAAGAATTACATTTCTAATTTGCAACACAATCTTAGAAAATGGCGCACGTCAAATAAGTTAAAGCCTGTTATTTTTTGAGAAAGAAAAAGTCTGAAACCAGGAGACTGATTTTTCTTTCACATAAAAACATTACATGACAGCTTATTGAATAGCGTGAAACAATGACTACAATAATAAAATATTTAATTTTCAGGAAAAATACCTCAGCCAAAATTTTATTTTAGTGCCAATCTCCCTTCAGCAAGCCTTCATTTTTTCCTATCATTTTATGCTCTTAAAAGAAAAAATAAATAAGGGTGTCTGGGTGGCTCAGTTGGTTAGGCGATTGCTTTCAGCTCAGGTCGTGATCCTGGAGTCTCGGGATCAGGTCCCACATGGGGCTCCCAGCTCCACAGGGAGTCTGTTTCTCCCTCTGACCTTTTTCCCTTTCGTGCTCTCTCTCCTCAAATAAATAAATATTTGATAAGTAAATAAACAAACAAATAAATAAAAGTAAAATACGGTATGTGTTCATTAGGGTATGGTCTACACTCTTAACATTTCCAATTAGCTAATTCTTTGATATTAGAGGCTGCCTGTGCATTCTGGGATATTTATCAGCGCCTCTGGCTTTTACTTCCCAGATACCAGGGGCAGCCCTCAGTCTCAACAATCAGTAATATCTGTGGACATTGTCAGATATTCCCCTGGGGGCTAAAATCCACAGGGTTAAGAACCACTGATTTAAGACCACCAAAGTCTACCTGTACTTTCTCACGCTACCTGAGATTACACTTCTGTTTGTATTCCTCATTGAGCTTCCTCTGTTGAGGTTAATGTAGAGCATGAAATCAGCCATAATACCTGGCTTGCTAAAATGTAACACGGAGGCTGCTGGGGTCAGGGAAGGTTTCTGAGGAGGGTGTTGGCCTTTGGAATCTCAAGGCCTGTGTGACCACTCCCCATAGCAATGCTGTGGGGAGGATTTGCCTTCCCCAAGCCTTCTTAGCCCAAACAGCTGCCCTGTGATCTAAGAGATGTATGCATTGTCCCTTAGGCTATGTTTAGAAGAACTCATAGAACATGAAGATTAGCATATTGTATCTTTCCTGTAAACAGATCCTCCTAGTTTCAGTAAGACCCCTTGAAACTAATAAGGATTTTTTATTATCCTGAAGGACCAATTAAAGCGGGATCAAAGAGCAAAGGCTCTTCCTCTTGAGCATCGCACCCCTTGGCTTCTCCTCTCTTTCACAGCAAAGGTAGGAGTAATCTTTCATCTATTGGTACAGGGATCACTGGCCTTTCCTGGAAATCCTCTCTATTTCTTTTGTGTCCATTATAATTTAACACTTGTTTCTTTAACTTTATGGGAATCACCAAAAACACTTATTTTAAGGAATTACGTAAGAGCACCTCTCCCTCCTTCTACTGTGGTCCCTAAGAGCCTAAGAGAAGATGGAGACTAGAGTCCCACTGTCATTCATCCACCAGCCAAAGTGAAGCTATGCAGAGCACTTACTGTACAAACTTCCCTAGTGCTCTGTTTATATTATGACATGCCATTTATACATGAATCATGTAGAACTTAGAGATTAATGTCTCATAGTGACAACATAATAATGGGTGGCTGTGTTCCCAGGCCAGTCCTCAAAAGTTGATTTACCTATAAATCAGTTGGAATCTCTGAATGGTTGGGGTGCCTGGGTGGCTCAGTGGGTTAAAGCCTCTGCCTTCTGCTCAGGTCATGATCTCAGGGTCCTGGGATCCAGCTCTCTGCTCAGTGGGGAGCCTGCCTCCTCCTCTCTCTCTCTCTGCACGCCTCTCTGATTTCTCTCTCTGTCAAATAAATAAATAAATCTTAAAAAAAAAAAAAAAGAAATCTCTGAATGGTGATCTCTTCAATTTTAAGACCTGGTAGCAGGAATCCATGTAGTAATGTTTTCAATAAATGCATGAAACAGAAAGACAGTGGATTTTCCTCCCTCTGATCCAATTTGATAAAAGATAAAATCAATACAGCTTGACCTTGATATCTATGCCACTTATTCAACTCCCTAAAATTTATATTTATGGAAGTTCCCTGCAGTTATTCTGTGCTTATTCTCCACACATGAAAATGTACCTTCCCTTAGTGACACTAGATTTAAAGAAACGTCAGTTAGCCGGCGATTGGAGTCAAATATAGATTTGTATTCCCTATACTTAATACCAGTTAATAAATATATTAATAAATATGTTTGTTGACTGCCTATGTTCACAATCATGTGTATTATATTACAAAGAGATCATTTTTTAACCCCAAATTCTGTCTTTTTTGAAAAGCAGAGTGATATTAAGTGTCTATTTAGATAGAAGTCAATATACCTGGTATGACGGTGACCACAATGGTGGTCAAGACATATGCATGCCCTTAGGGATTTTTGAAATTTAGAGAAAGATTGACAGAAATAACTACAGGAATAAAATGACATTAGTAGGAGAAGGTTCTTTATGAAGACATATCCTGTGAATAATTACAATAGATTGAAGAGTTATACACACCTCTTCCACCTCCTATAGATTCCAAGTGTGACTGGCCTAATTATGTACTGCTCACCCATATATTTAGCTCTCATATGCTAATTCCGCAAAAACAGAATTAAGATTAAGTTAACCAAAGAGAAATGAAGCATTTAAGCATTATATTCACTTGCTAACCCTTCTCTACAACAAGTCCTCTTGCAGTTATATTATGGTGAAGATGTCATGTTACCTCTGCCTTGAAAACCTGCAATTGTATCAGGGGAAGACCTTGGACTGGCATCATGTCTCCATTCCTATAACTAGCTAAGGTCTTTTTCTCCTTTTATTTTACAGAAAACCTAATTAGGATTATTTTTATTTATTTATTTAAAATGTCATGAAATTTGCTGAACTCACCAAAACCTGTACTTCCTATAATATTAGGGAAAATTAATTTGCCCTATTTTCTCATAAGAAATAGGACACAAGGTTGAGATTGTCAGTTTGCTATTGTCTCTCTCTAGCCACTGAGCCACTGTCTACTATTTATTTTTTAGAATATAGATTATATTTCCTATACTCTCTTAAAGCTAGGAATAGGCATGTGAACATTCCTGGAAAAAGGTTTTAAGTTTAAATAGTATATATAATATGTAGCAGTGGTTGTTAATGAGAAAGTGTGTATCTCTTCTTAAACCTTTCTCTTCACCCGGTGGGACGTGATGGTTGAAATACAGTCAACTATTGTCAGCCTAGAACTTCTAAATTCCAGGGCCAGGTTAACAACTGTCTGTTGGGAATGGGAACCTGATCTAGGACACCTTTGGAGGTCATACAAGCTTTGGACTAAGTAACTCCATACTACTTTTAGTTATAGGAAAGATTCTGTTTAAAACATTGATTTTTTTCATTATTTCAAGTAGTATGTAATCATAATACAGGCAGTTTGACTAGTCATGAAAAAAGCAAGCATCTTGGAAACAATTCATTCAAATGCTAGGAATTATCTTTGGCTTAAGGCTACAACCTTTTCTGTAGAGTGGGAGAAGCACACGGGTCCTGGAGCAGGCTCTTAATGCCACATGTATACCTTTGTTCCATGCCTGAGGTGATTGGTCTGAAAATGCTGATATAAATGTGAATGCAAGTTTCATAAAGCCTAAATATTAACAGTCAATGTTAATTGTGGAACTTTGTTTCAGGCAAGTAAATTCTAGTACCCTGAAACTCCTCGATGCGGATAAAATAATACTCTTTGTATAAAGGAAATAAAAAGGTTTTGAGTAAGTTGCCCAATAATGATGACAATGAGAACTTAAATTCCTGAATCTCCCCCAATTCCTTTCTCAGTACCAGCCAACACCAATGATGTTCCTTACATCATTCATGTTTTAGATTCTTTACATAGCAGTCACTTAGGAATGGGAATTATTACAATACCAGTTAACAGGAAAGGAAACTGGTTTAGGAAAGGTAAATCACTTAGCTAGATTCATAATAGCAGTTCAACTCTAGAGTCAGAATTCAAGTTGTATCATCTGATTCCACATCCCATCTTATCTTGCTACCTTCTAGGTCTACTTCCTTTTTTTTTTTTTTTTAAGATTTTATTTATTTATTTGAGAGAGAACATGAGAGGGGAGAGCTCAGAGGGAGAAAAGGACTCCCCGCTGAGCAGGGAGCTGATGTGGGACTTTATCCCAGGACTCCGGGATCATAACCTGAAGTGAAGCCAGTTGCTTAACCAACTGAGCCACCCAGGTACCCCACCAGGTCTACTTCCTTTCACCTCTCCTATTTCTCACCCTGTGCTCCCCAGGTCTGATAGTTCAAAGCACCATCCCTAGATGTGAATGGAGTCATTGTTCTTGGCTACTGGGCATTTCTGTACTCATCATGGCACATCATTGTCTGCCATGTGACACATACCACTTTCACCAGAAAGCAAACATGAGAAATGTAACAGCAGAGACTTCCCAGGGCAGATAACCTATTTGCCCTATGACTTTATGTATTCCAAATTTAAGTGTACAATAGACACTATGATAAGTTTATATTGTAGGTCAAGAGATAGTCCCTTTGCCCAAGATAGAGTCACTTCATATTTGAAATGAGTTAAGTTCATGTAAAAATAGAAAACAAAGCATTTATAACTTCAGATCGACTTCACTGTACTTATTCTTGTCTGGATGATTAATTTATTTTGTATTAGGAACTTCTTATCTGCTCTAATAATATCAGTAGTTCCTCTTAGTAAAGTCATATCTTTAGAAGGGACAGTAAGTTACTTCCTGTCTAATCAGGCCTCGAGATATGTTTAAAAATAATGTCAAACATAGTCCAAGAGTCTTCCCTCAAAACTAAAAATGCTTTGCAGTAGTGGCAATTACCAAAGAGTCCATGCGACCTATATGCTGTATGGAGTTCAACTCTCCTTTTTTCTAACTTCTCTCTAGAAGGAATTATTACTACTAAAAATTACTACTTTTTAATTGATTATCAGATAATTAGTGAGATATTCTCTAGTACCAGAAAGTTCCATGGGGAGATTTTATATATATATATATATATATCTGTGTATATATATATATATATATATATATATATCTGTGTATATATATATATATATATATATCTGTGTATATATATATATATATATATCTGTGTATATATATATATATAGTAGATATAGTTTTATATATATAGTTATATATATATAAATTTCCAAATTCAGAATAAATTTATTCATATACAAATTTATATATATATATATATATACAAATTTATATATATATATAAATTTTCAGAAATACTTGTATTTCGGGTAGTCTGAAAAAAATATATATATAGTTTTATGTTATATATATCATAATATATAATGAAGAAACATAAAACTGTCAATATCATTACAAAAAATAAAGAATAAGGAAGAGAGAGTTAGCCCAGGATAACGATTTTTAGATAACACTGTCAAGATAATTTCATCTAAGGAGAAGACATTTGAACAGAGACCTGTAAAAAGAGAAGCAAGACATATGGAAAAGAACAATTAAGCCTGAGTGAACAGAGAATATGAGGCCCTGGGATAGAGACATCCTTAATATCTTCACAGAAAATCAAGGAGGCCAGAATGCCTGGAGGAACATATGATGAGCAGTGAGAGTATAAGACAGTAAGGAAGGTTGTAGATCATTACAGGCCTTTAAATACAATAGATTTGCTATGTGTACAATTTGATCTGTGAAGGGTTTTGATGATCTTCAACCAGGAAAAAATATGATTTTAATTAAGTTTCAAAAAATTCACCCAAGTTGTTGTGTAAATAATGGAGTATTTAGTAGAGAGAGTAGAAAAGGTCAAAAGGCTGGGATGCTATTTCAAGATTCCAAGGTAACTTGAGCTTAGCGAACAGCTGTGGCAATGGTAGGCAGCAGTAACAATCTGAAAATATTTTGAAGGTAGAGCCCATGAAATTTGTTGATAGATTAATGTGGGGATTGAAAGAAACACAAGGGTTCATAATGACACCTTGTTTTCTGACTCTAGTAACTGGAAGAATGGAATTTTCTCTATGAGAATTATCCTACCTGCTGCTATAATTTTTTTTAAATGTTATACTTCTAAATCTATATTATTATAAAGCTACTGCATCTACTGAGATGGGGAACACTTAGGGAGAAGGGTGTAAAGCATGGGTACAAAAAAAAAATTAAGTTTTAGGTGTATTAATTTAACCTCTGTGGAGATATCTAAGCTGATTGGTGCATAAGCCTGTAATTTAGTGGGGGGTGGGGGAGGTGTTTCAGAGAAAAATATCTCCATGTATTTGGAAACAAAACATTTCTGGATTTCAAAGGAGATATACAAAGGAGAGAAAGAATTAGCACTGACGTGGGAGGAGAATGTCCCAGGGTCCAAAAAAAAAAGAAAGTCAAAGATGAGGAATCAGCTTACCTGCCAAATGCCATGAATAGGTTCAGGAACATAACAATGGAGAGTGGACTATTTATTGGATTTCAGTGCTTTTCTGTAGCAATATTGGTAGACTTCATGGAAAGAAACCCTGTTGGTGTTTGTTCAAAAAGCAATAAAAGTTGATAAAGATAGAAAACAATGAGAATAATTTTCTCAAAGAATTTTACTGTAAGGACAAGTAGGATGAAAATGGAGTAGATAAAGCACTATATGGAAACAAGGAAAAAGTTTTAAAATATCTATGTTTGGCATCTTTATATGGTGATGAGAATATACTAGAAGGTAACATTAAAAAACAAGAGGGAGCAAAGTGGGAAAGGCTTGGAATTAGAAAATACTGTGTTCAACCAACGGAACAAACAAACAAAGGGCAGAGGGATCATATATAAGAATGCATGTACACTGGTACATTTTGTGGTAAAAAGGTTTGATGAACAGCCACAAATTCTTAAGGGGAATAAGTCACCAGAAATACGTATTTTATATAAGAAAGAATAAATAGCCAATGGATAATACATGCGAAATTATTATTTGAATTTTAAAGCACCCTTGCACTATTTTCATTATTAAGTATAAGAATAGAAATCACTATATTGAGAAATAATTAGGGAATCCTTGAAAGAGGTGAGAGAAATATGCTTTTAAATTTCACAGCTAACTGGAACACATATCAGAAACAAAGGTTTGCAGTCTTATTAACCTAAATTCAAGGTAATTTAAAATAGAACTGTAGCACTCAAGTGAGCAAATGTTTGCTTTTAGATAGTCTATTGTTAAAGTTTGAAAAGCACAATCTCTTCAAACTGATTTTGAGTTTGCTACTCAATAGAGAAAAGCAATTAGGAAGCAGAGTATTAGCAAGCATCACTTAGAAAATAAATATTTACTGTCAACCTTACAGATGTGAAAAGTCTTGTTTCCACATATAGTTCTAATTGGATTTCAATGGCTTCTGAAGTATTCTATTAACTCTTTGATACTCTTTTAAAAAATTGCAGTGCCATAATGTTTTTTTAAGCCTTAAAAATCATGAAGTGTAGCTTAGAGCATTAATTACCTAAACCCAAGAATATTTATTGGGACTTTGTTCCAGGGTCTCTTTTAGTATTAAGTGATTTCAAAGTATAATTTATAAAACATTTTTCAACACCAAGGGCAGTCAGGGCTTACATCATAGTTTAGCTTTTATTATTACTAAAAGGATTTCCATATACTTTTATTGTTTTCTAGTCATTGAAAAATTCTCACCTGAATTTTTATTAAAGTTAAAGACACTTTCTGAAATCATTGGATGTGACCAAAACAAACTAGGGTATAAATCTATATTCTTTTTAAAGTTATGAATTATGCTATATTTCAAGTACATCAGCTGCCAAAGGGGAACTAGTAAAATTAGTTAATACTTTTCTGATACACTCAAAGTGCTTGCACACAATTTATTATATCATAAAACCATTCTGAGGAATGCAGCCTCATAAAATGCATATGTTTTGAAAAAATGATTGGAATGATGATAGACACTACCCTCTTTAAATAATATGAGCATTCAATATAAATGTTGAGTTCCTACTATGTGGCTACCCTTTTATGAAATCATTTACAATTTTGTTACATTGAGATTTCCGTATAAGCTCAAAGCATAGGTATTGTTACATCCATTTTTCTCATGTGGAACTGGGATCTCCAAGTTTAATAAACTTGGCAAGAAATTCCAGCAGTAATTAAATGACTAAGCAGGAATCTGAACTTCAGTTGCCTCTTTTTATCTACAGAGATTTCCCTGGTTACTAATAAGTGATTAGTTGACAAGGGATTTTCCGAAATCACACATTTCTAGTCCTTAGTGCTGACTGAATCTATACCAAGTTAAATAAATCTTCAGATATATTATCATAATGTTTAGCAACTTTTATTACATAAATGGTGACATGCCTATATTCTGGAAACTTCTGGTTTTTCCATTTTTGTTTTTTTTAACAAATGTCTATAATTACTTTTGTTTTTCACCAGCTCCTTTGAAATACAACATGGATATCAATAGGATAAAATTTCAAAGCCAAATTGATTTCAAAATATTTCCTGCAATGTCTGCATTTTTCAGTGCAAGCTATTCATATTGGCTTAAAGAGAATATAACTCAAATTGTTTATTTGCTAATAAAACGTGAAGTCCTCCAAGCATTTCTGAATATATTTCTTATTTCACTGTAGCTGTACTGTAAGCTGATGTAAATATATGCAGTAATGATTAAGCAACATTTTTACAAGGCAAAAACCTTGATAACATAAAATAATAGATGTGTAGCTAAAAGGCAGTCACAAAATGCCATGGAGTGGAGAGTTCCCAAAGAGCATGCTAGAACTTAGGGTTTCAGAGCTATCATGACCATAAAAGTTTCCCTAGAGTTTCAACAAGACAGTAGGGTATTAAGATCTTCTAAGAACCACCAAGAGCCTTCCAAAAAATAAATGATTCAAACACAGGAAATGCTAAAATCCAAATTTTAGAATAAGTTGTGAAAGCTGAAAAATAAACCACATATTCTATGTTGCCCTGAGAAAAATCTCCTTTGAGTACCACCTGTTTACAGCTCCATTATCTACTAAAGGATCTCAGTGGGTTGTAACTATACACCTAAAACCATGCATGACCTTAATTCAGGAAAGAATGGAAATGTTACTAACCTTTACATTGGAATAGGAAAGCTATCCCTTGCAAGCCCACTAAAAGCAGAGAACAGAACAGAACTGGGCAGAGAGGAATACAACCATGCTCAACTTATACAATCTCAAGCATAGAGATACTGTTAAAAATTAATAATAAGAAAAACAAATTCAGTTATATGAAGTTGAAAATGTAAGAAAAAAATGTGATAATGATTAAAAATCGTGAAATGGAGGAAAAGTTAGTTGAAGTATGAGCCAAGTTTTCACCCATCAAGACAGGAAGTGAATAAGTAATCAATAAAGTTGATTAATGGAAAAATGGTGGCAATATAACCTCTTATTTATGGACTTGAACGTAACCCACCCCTAAGATAGAGAAAATATTAGAAGTTTGCCTCTGGGTGAATTGGGGCTTGGGATTTTTTCCTTACAAGTGTCTCTATTGTTCTTTGTCTTTAACATTTATTATTGTTTATGTTATTTACTAAATAGTTATTCTGTTGCACAGCTTTCTTTTGTCTCCTCATGCTAAAGCCATGCATACAGCTATAATGCATGAAGTCCTAGTAAATTAGAAAACATGGATGTACAACAAAAAGTCAGAGTATTAGTGATAGTTTCTCCTATTAAAAATTTCTGGTTAGGGTTTTACTATGGTAAACATATTTTTTTATATATTTTTAAGATTTTGTTTATTCATGAAAGAGAAAGAGCATGAGTGAGCACAAGTGGGGGAAGAAAAGGGCAGAGGGAGAAGCAGATTCCCTGCAGAGCAGGGAGCCAGTTGATGGGCTTGATCCCAGGACCCAGAGATCATAACCTGAGCTGAAAGCAGAGGTTTAACCATCTGAGCTACCCAGGCGCCTCAATAAAGATAATATTTTTAAGGAAAAAATAAGAATTACAATTCTGAAGTGTTCTTAGAAGTTTATTTTATTTCTTTTAACAGTTTAGTGTTGGGGCACCTGGATGGCTCAGTTGCTTAAGCATCTGCCTTTGGCTCAGGTCATGATCTCAGGGTCCTGGGATCAAGCCCAGCATCAGGCTTCTTGCTTGGTGGGAAGTCTGCTTCTCCATCTCCCCCGTCTTCTCCCTACAGCTTGTGTGCAATCTCTCTCTCAAAGAAGTCTATAAAATCTTAAAAAAAATAGTTCACTGTTTAGCTAATAAAAATAATCTATAGGATGCTGTGATTAAAATTAACAAGTTTTTCTCTCAAACAATTGGTTGTGTGGTTGTACAAACCACCCAAATAGGGTATTTAGAGACCAGGTATGGGGAGATGCAGAATGATGAGATGATAAGTTATACCAGTGGGGGGGGGGTATATTCAAGAATACGTGGAACTGAAAAAAATTAGAATTGGAGAAATAAATTTAGGAGTAATCAATAGATTTGGATATAATTATTTTATCACAAGAGTAGAAATTGTGGACAAGACTGATGTTTCTGGTATGGAATGTGTAAGGTAAGAAACATCACTCCAGTGCAAGGGAAAAACCAAGTAAATGGGCTGGTGACAGATTCTCGTTATCATTTGGGCTCATACACCTTAGCCTGAATTGGCTCTAACTCCTCGATTTTCAATTAGATAAACCATTAAAAATGGAAAGGTTTCTATCTAGTGTACTCATAAATACTATTTCCACAGGTCAAGACAGTTTAAGTTATGAAGAAACTTTCTCCAAAGCACTATGCCCAATTTTGAGAATGGTTGAAAGTCAGAGAAGCTAAATGGGCTTGCATTTGTAGTAGTGACTCGGTTCTCCAGGGATTAAAAACTTGAAGATGGACTTACTGACTTCAAAGATTCACCGGGCACTCTAGAAAAATGGTATCTCAAGACTGGGTCAAGATGAGACATGACCTGTCCTTCAGGTAGTAAATGATGTTATTGCTACAATTCAAGTTTTCTTTTTCTTTTAATGCACAGTGTTTTATTGCTTTTAAGGATATAATATAGTGATTCAAGAATTCCATATACCACCTGGTGCTCCTCACAGCAAGCAAGCACCCTTCTTAATCCTCATCACCTATTTCACCCATCCCCCTACCCACCTCTCGTCTGGTAACTGTCAGTTTGTTCGCTATAATTAAGAGTCTATTTCTTGTCTCTCTTGCTCTCTTTTTTCCCCTTTCTTCATTTGTTTTCTTTCTTAAATCCCACATGAGTGAAATCATATGGTATTTGTCTTTCTCTGAATTATTTTGCTTAGAATTGTATTATCTAGCTCCATTATGTCATGACAAGTGACAAGATTTTATTCTTTGTTTAAATATTTATTAATTCATTTTAGAGAATGTGAACGGGGGAAGGACAGAGGAGAGAATCTTCGAGCCAACTCTACATTGAGCCTGAAGTCCACCATGGGGCTTAATCACAGGACCCATAAGAACATGACCTAACTGAAACGAAGAGTCAGATGCTTAACTGAGACACACAGGTACCCTTCATTCTTTTTTATGGTTGGATTAGATAGATAGATGCATAGATATAAGTAGATATCTAGATCACATCTTCTTGATCCACATCTTGGATATTATAAATAATGCTGCCATAGATATTGGGGTGCATGTATCTATTTGAATTATCATTTTGTTTTTTTTTTTGTGTATGTAAATATCCAGACAGAGAGGCAGGCAGAGAGAAAGGGAGAAGCAGGTTCCCTGCTGAGCAGAGAGCCCGATGCGGGGCTCAATCCCAGGACCTTGAGATTATGACCTGAGCTGAAGGCAGAGGCTTTAACCCACTGAGCCACCCAGGTGCCCCTCAGGTTTTCTATATAGAGATTCATGTCATCTGCAAATAATGGGTTTTACTTCTTCCATACCAATATGGATGCCTTTTATTTCTTTCTGTTATGTAATTGCTGTGGCTAGGACTTCCAGTACTATGTTGAATAAAAGTGGTTATAGTAGACATCCTTACCTTGTTTCTGACCATAGGGGAAAGCCCTCAGTGTTTCCCCATTGAGTATGAAGTTTGCTATGGATCTTTCATATATGACCTTTATTATGTTGCAGTATGTTCCTTCCAAACTTATTTTGTTGAGTCTTTTTTTCATGAATTCATATTGCGCATTGTCAAATGCATTTTCTGAATCTACTGAAATGATCATGTGGTTTTTATCTTTTCTCTTATTGATGTGATGTATCACACACTGATTGATTTGTGAATATTGAACCACCGCCAAAGAAAAGGTTCTTGCTAAGATTCATTCTTCCTCCCTGAAGGCAATCCATGATCTATGATTGGTCATGAACCAAGGGAGGAAATAAAAACTTGCACATTTGCTTCAAAGTGAAATAACGTTTCAGCCTTAACACTGGAAAACCCTTTGTTAAAACTGTGGTGCAATTCAACACCTTTCTTTGTCCAATCCTTGTTCCTTCCCCCCATAGGTGTTGATACCAAGAAAACACCAAATAAACTTTCTGCAGATGATTTTCCACATTAAAGACTATTCCCCAGAGAACCAAATCTAAGAAATATACTATATAATGTGTGTGTTTAATATATAATTGTTTATTATAGATCACTCTCTCCTAAATATCTGCTCCCTAGGAACAGGATATTTCATCCCCAAATATCAGAGCCATGGTAGATGCTCAAGACATGACTATCACATAAAACTGCTCTAAATATGAGAAGAATGGATAGATTTGACCCAAGGAATACAGGATTCAAGTCCTCAACATAGAATGATACGTTTGTGCCATTTATTATATAGTAATGTCTTCTTCTATCTTATAATTACTTTTTCTGAGTTCAAAGTGTAATGATCAATAGTATGGTCAGGAAGCTCTCAGAAACTTGAGGATTATTTGGATCCAAGGAAAATCCATTTCCTTATCAGGAATTTCTGTGTATATACATGCTTAGTATCTCTTTTCAGTACAGATTGAAGATCTTTCTCTTCTACTTTACAGCTTTCCTCTCCCATACAGTTCTTGCTGAATCATAACTTCAGTATCCCCAATTCAGATACATTCATAGTTTTGCTTGCTCATCATCTTTCATGACCTACCCTTGTCCGTGTACGTCCTCTTAGTATAGCATTTACTATAATAACCAGATTGTCTCTAAATTCTCAATTACTCAGACTCTTATGAAAAAAGGCATATCCATTTATAGCTTTTTCATTTTTTATCAATTATTGTATAAATTAAATGCTTAGAGTCGGGTACTTAGCTGAATCCAATCACTTGCGGCCAGATGGAACAAAGTCAGGTGGTACAAACTCGAGGGTCTAAGGCTGTGCCCTGAGGTCAGAACATGGGAAAAGACAGGTTCTCTATGAAGAGTTTGCAGATATAACAGCCTGAGCAATAGACACATATAATAACATCTTGCTTTCAAAAGACCCTGAAATGCAGAACGTCCATTTATACTTCTATGAAAGACAAGTATCATAGGAAAATCTGCTTTACTGTCCCCTTTAACAAAATTGTGATTTTATTTTACACAGCCAATTATTATAAAATATTATGAGGAAATAATTATTTTAGACACATGTAAGATCTATTTGACTTAATATCGATGGGGAATATAAAATCCCTTTTGAAATATGTTCAAGGCTATTGGCATATAAACTCAAGCATAAGATATTCTTCACTTGTGAAATATACTCATGTTCAAGTTTGGCAGCCATACAAACTAAGTTATAAATTCTCAAATCTGGATTCCAAAAACACCTATTCTTTCATTTGGGTTTTGTGCATGTGTGTGTGAGAGAGAAAGAGAGGGAGGGAGGGCAAGAGAGAGAGAGGGATATCAGCTTATAATTATAAACCAAATAGAGAACCTGTTTAGAAAGGATGATTTTTGTCAATAGGCAAGTGAGGTAAATTCTTCAAAGATGCTTGGAAACAGTAGGAAAGCATATGGTATATTTTACTTTCTCCAATTATTTGTATTCTGCACCTTTGCTCAGAGAGTCAGGGTAGGTGTGCATTAATAAAATAAGTAAATAAACCCAACAATTGGCTTTCAGGAAAGCCAGCTTTATTTCAGCTATTGGTGTTTCTGAAATACCGCCCCAAGACTGAAAGAAATGAGTAAAGTGAACTAGAGAACTTCGTGGAATCATCCCCTACTGAGTTAACATACAGGTTCTTTTTTGAAGGAATCTGGTGATATTGGAGTCGACATTTAGACTTTCATTTGTATCACCTGACCTGAAATAGAAGGTCTTTTATACTAATGACAGGAATGCATAAGCACCTGCTTCTAAGATCATTATAAGCCATAGCCACGGCTGTCAGAGGAAGAAAAGAACTGGCTCTTTGCCAACATTAAATAGGGCTTACACACCGAAGCCTTCAGTTTATTGCTAAATTTAGAGTCCAAAAGATGTCTGTATGTATGTTCTAAATTTACAAATATGCACTTTAATATGTAGGGATGGATGAGAGATTTTTAAAAAAAATAAATCTTTCTTTTTAAGAAGTTTTCAATTATTATTATTATTATTTATTTTTTTTGGTGAGGTGTTTTTTTTGGGGGGGTGTTGTTTGTTGGTTTCAGATTTTAAGAAAACGTGGTATCAGATTTTAAGCATACAGTTGTCTTTATTTCTCTTTTGAAGAAAATTAAGAATATTCTCTGCCCAGAATCACTGAGACAAATTAGGAAAATAAAGAGTAGTTGATTTTCATATTCACAAACAATAACCGTAGTGGCTACAGTTGACTTCCTTGTTTCTTTGTGAAGACTTAAGATGTCACCCAAAAGTAAATGACAGTCGCTGGATTAAAATTTCATAAGGAGAAAGACACAACTTGTCTTGTTAATTGCAGCACTTCCAGTGTTTAGCATAGTGTCCATTAGGCAAGAAAAGCAACAAAATTGTTTGCTCAGCAAGTGAATTAAGTTATAACTTACAACTATATCCTTTATAAATTCTATCATGACCACCTGGTCCACATAAAATCTCAAGAATTCAAAAGAGGAAATTATGAATTTACTCCAACATTGGAAAGATCCTAAATATTTTTCTTTTGAATCCTTTTTAAATTATCTATAAGGAGTAATTTATTTAAAAACTGGATTTCATAATTTAAACAGATTTTTATTTTATTGCACTAAAATCAATTTGTATAAGATACACAACTTATTTGTTGGGAATAAACTTATTTATTGGGTGGGTATCTTAAATAATTCATTATTAATTCACTTAACAAGTACCTTTGTTGTCAGATATATTCTAGACACTGGGCTAGACACTAATCTAAGCACTGGGGTTACAAAGTCTTGAACAAAGACTGCTCTCATGAAATTTGACATCTCTTACTTCACTATCATTTTGCAAATATTTTTTATTGCAAATAATATTTGTTGCACTTTTCCATAATGTGCTTGACTATTACATGTGGATGACACCTTAGGTCTACATAAGGAAACAGAGAGAAAAATTTTATTCGTCTATTCTTTGAGATTATGAAACTCAAATTTTTGTATCTCACTGATTAGTCTCAGCAATTCTGGGAACAGAATATTCTTTTCTCAGCTTTCTTTAAATGATAAATAAAGACTTGATATGTGTTTAGAATGTGGTGGACTTACACGAAATATATATGTAATACTTTCAAGGTTCTTCAGCGTTTTTTTTAATCATAGATTGCCTTTAACTGCTAAAGACACCCAACACTGTATAAAAATGAAATGATCTCATCAATGGGAACACATCATTTCTGAAATCAGTATATTGTTAAAGTGAGCACTGATTTAAAAAAAGTTTTTAAAATATGCTTATGACAATTGTCATAGATCCCAGCATAGTAATATTAAAGCAATGCTTACAGGAGAATATGTTTCAAAAATATTTATCAGGAAGATGTAATTAAAACAAATAAAATTCAATGTTCGATGTTTATACAAGCAATATTTAATGACTAGTTTTTCTTTAAATAAATAGCATTTTTGAGGGTCAGGTATAAGATATTTTTATTATTATATCTCAATATCTCAATATATCTCAATATTTTATTGAGAAATTATGATACCTCTAGACTACACTTTATTAAGAAATATGTATCTTTTTTTTTTTTTTAAAGATTTTATTTATTTGACAGCGAGAAACACAGCGAGAGAGGGGACACAAGCAGAGGGAATGGTAGCGGGAGAGGCAGGCTTCCCGCGGAGCAGGGAGCCCGATGCGGGGCTCGATCCCAGCACGCTGGGATCTGACCTGGGCCGAAGGCAGACGCTTAACGACTGAGCCACCCAGGCGCCCCAAGAAATATGTATCTTTAACAAAACTTTACCTAAGCCAAAAAGTTGTTAACCATAATGTTAACTTCTCTTAGCTGATATTATAATACATCTGCCTTAGCTACCACTAAAATATCAGAGATGGATATTGGTCTACCCTAAATGCACATGAATATTGAATGGTATCCCAGATGGTATTAGAGCTTGCTTTTGCTCATAAAGAAGGAAGTGAACAGACACATGTACCAAAAAATAAAATTATAGCTTTTTGGCACTATTCTTAAGGCATACCTTATAGGAAATATTAACTACTGAATACCTGTTTGTTTTTCCCAAGTTTATGATTTAGGAGTAGTTACTTTCAGCTTTATTAGGTGGTATAAATTTAAAAAAAGTGGTATAAATTATTTCATCAGTACCGTAATAGGGGAAAAAAATCTCTTTAAATTTTAGATCTGCGTAAGGGCTTCATAATGAAGGAGAAAAGTTCATTTTCTTATCAGGAAGAATTAATGAAACTTGATGTAACTTATGAGTTAGGCTATATCAGTAAAAAGTAGAGATTAAATATATTTTCTTCCCATCAGTTTGAATTTAGTATTACCCTGTTTTTCATTAAATGTGGAGAAGCATTTACTATTAGAACTCTCAGGAAAGATTTACCTATAAATCTTCCTCAATATCTTGCTTTAAGTAGCATTGAAGTAGTCCTATAATGAGTCACTAAAAAAAACTAAAGGATTTCAAGAAAATCTGCGTATCAAAATTATAATAAAAAGTAAATTGCACCCAACTTTGTAGCATCTAAATATATGAAGCAAGTGTTAGCAGAAAAGAAAGGAAAAATACATGGTAACACAATAAAAGTAGGGGACTACAATTCCCCACTTTCAACAATGGATAGATCATCCAGGAAAATCAGTAAGGAAACATTGGACTTAAATGATATCTTAGACCATATCAGCTTAACAGACGTTTACAGAACATCCCATCCAACTGAAGCAGAATATATATTTTTCTTAAATATACATGGAACATTCTCTAAGATTGGTCATATGTTAGGCCACAAGTCTTAATTTTTAAAAAAGATTTAAATTATATCAAGCATCTTTTTTGAATGCAAATTAATTAAATTAGAAATCAATTACAAGAAGAAAACTAAAAAAATCACAAATACCTAAAGATTAAAGATTAATTAATTACACTGAAAAACAACCTATGGGTCAAAGAAGAAATCAAAAGAGAAAAATATCTTGAGACAAATGAAAATGGAAACTAAACATATCAAAAGTTAAAGGACTCAATAAAAGCAGTTCTAAAAAGGAAGTTTATAGTGATAAATAAGAAAGACATTAAGAAAAAAGGACAGATTTAAAACAACCTAACTTTATATCTCAAAGAACTAGTTAAATAAAAACAAACTAAAGACACAGTTAGGAGAAGGAAGGAAATAAGGATCAGAGTGAAAATAAATGAAATAGAGACTAAAAAGACTAAAAAATATATAATTCAGAGGGGTTTTGTTTTTGTTTGTTTGTTTGTTTGTTTTGTTTTAGGTAAAGAGATGAGGTGCCTGGGTGGCTCAGTCTGTTTAGTATCTGCTTCAGCTCAGACCATGATCTCAGGATATTAGAATTGAGCCCTGCATCAGGCTCTCTGCTCAGAGGGAATCTGTGTCTCCCTCTCTCTGCTCATGCTCTCCCTCTCTGTTTCTCTCAAATACATAAATAAAAGCTTTAAAAAACTTAAAAAATAAAAAAGATAAAGAGAAATCTATAGCTACACTAAGCTAGAAAAGAGAGAAAACTCAAAGAAGTTAAATTATACATGAAAGATGAAACATTACAACTGACACCACACAAATACAGAGGCTCAAAATAGAGTACACTGAATAATTATACACTAAAACACCTGGACAATCTAGAAGAAATAGAGTAATACCTAGAAACACAGAAATTACCAACACTGAAATATGAAGAATTGAAAAACCTAAACAGACTGATTTCTAGTAATCAAAAATCTCCCTAGAACAAGTCCAGGACTAGATAGACTCACTGGTGGACTTTATGAAATATTTAAAGAATACCAATCTTTCTAAAACTCTTATCAAGAGTAGAAAAGGAGGGGAAAAAGGTGATATAGTAAATAAAGCAAACATATGTTCAAAGGATAAAGATATAAAATTTAGAATTTGGGTTCTTAAAATAAACCTTCTTTAGAATTGCTTTATATGAGGTGGGGAAAAAAAAAAAAGATCAGAAAAGGAGAGAATACTTCCAAACTCATCTTATGAGGCCAGCATTACCATGAGACCCAAGCCAGACAAGGACACAATAAGAAAAGAAAATTACAGGCTAATAATACCCCTGATGCACACAAATAGAAAAATCCTCGACAAAATATTAGCAAACTGATTTTAATATATTAAAATGCCATACATCATGATAAAATGGGATTTATCCCAGGGATGCAAGGATGGTACATTTGCCAATAAAGTAATGTGATACAGCATATTAACTACATGATGGATAAAAATCATGTGATCATCTCAACAGATGAAGAATAAGCATTTGACAAAATTCAACATCCTTTCATGAGAAAGTCTCAACAAATTGTGTATGAAGGGGATATTTTTTAACATAATAAAAACCATATATAACAGACCATAGCTAACTCAAGATTGTTAACAAGACAAGAGTGCCCACCCTTGACATTATTACTCAACATCAAACTGGAAATCCTAGCCAGAACAATTAGGCATGCATACATAAATAAATAGCATCTAAATCAGAAAGGAAACAGTAATTTGTTTGTATTTGCAGATAATATTATATATAGAAAACCCTAAAGACTCCATAAAAAATGTTAAACAATACAGGATATAAATTATGTAAAAATCAGCTGTTTCTATATACTAATAAACTATCAGAAAGATAGTTTTTTAAGAAATTCAACTTAAAATAGTATAAAAAATAAAATGCTTATAAACAAATTTAACCAAGGAAATAAAAGATTTGTACACTAAAACTATAAACCATTGGTAATAGAAATGGAAGACAAAATGTATGGAAAGATAGTCCAGTTCATGGATTGAAAGAATATTATGAATGAAAGACCACCCAAACCCATCTACAAATCCAGTATAATCCCTTTCAAAATTCCAATGGTATTTTCACAGAAATAGAAGAAATATTCTAAAATTTATGTGGAACAACAAAAACCCAAATATGCAAAGCAACTGAAAAAAAGGAACAAAGCTAGAGACATTACACTCCCTAATTTGAAACTACATTTCAAAACTACAATAAAACAGTATGATATTGGCATGAATATTAACATAGAGCAATGGAATAGAATATAAACCTCAAAAATAAATCTATGCATATATGGTTAAGACTTTACAGCAAAGGAGTCAAGAATATACAATGTAGAAACAATAGTCTCTTCAATAAATGGTACTGCATAACCCAAACTGCCACATGCAAAAGGATGAATGGACTCTTACATTTTACACAAAAATAAACTGAAAATGGATTAAAGACTTGAAAGTAAGACATAGGACGATAACAGTCCTAGAAAAAAGCAGAGAGTATGCTCTTTAACATAGGTCTTGGTGAGGATATTTTAGATTGGACATTGAAAACAAAGGAAATACAAGGAAAAAAAGATAGGGTGACCACATCAAATTTATGAAAGCATCCAGATAGCAAAAGAAACCATCAACAAAATGAAAAGACAATTCATGAAACGGATGAAAATATTTGCAAATCATGTATCTGTTAAAAGGTTAATGTCCAAAATATGCAATGTACTTCTACAACTCAAGAGTAAAGAAAACAAACATTTTGATTTAAAAGTTTGCAAAGTACCTGAAGAGAAATGTTTTCAAAGACAACGCAGAAATGGCCAACAGGTACATGAAAAGATGCTCAACATCACTGATCATCAGGGAAATGCAAATGAAAACAACGATTAGGTATTACTTCACACCTGTTAGAATGGCTACCATGAGAAAAATTTAAGTGTTGGTGATGACATAGGAAAAAAGGAACCATTGTGTACTACTTATGGCGATGTAAATGAAATGAGTTCAGCCACAACTGAAAACAGTATAGAGGTTCTTCAAAATATTAAAAATAGGACTACCATATATTTCAGCAATCCCACTTTTGGATATATATCCAAAGGATATATCATGATCTGGAATGGATATCTGCAGTCCAGTCCCATATTCAATGAAGCATTATCACAATAACCAATGTGAAAAGAGTGTGTCTGTCAACAGATGAATGGATAGAAAAGATGTGTGTGCATGTGTACTTAAGTTCATGTGTACATAATGGAATTCTGTTCAGCTATGAAAAAGGATGTGTTTCTATTTGTAAAAGTATAAACAGAACTTGAGGATTTGTGCTAAGTGAAATATGTTAGACAGAAAAATACTGTATGATATAACTTTCTCTGTGGAAGCTATATAAGCCAAATTTGTAGAAACAGAAGTAGAGTGATGGTTACCAGGGATGAGCAGGTAGGAGAAAAGCAGAGATGTTGGTCAAAAATCACAAACTTGGGGCACCTGGGTGGCTCAGTGGGTTAAAGCCTCTGCCTTCGGCTCATGATCTCAGGGTCCTGGGATTGAGCCCTGTATCGGGCTTTCTGCTCAGCGGGGAGCCTGCTTCCCCCTCTCTCTCTGCCTGCCTCTCTGCCTGCTTGTGATCTCTCTCTCTGTCAAATAAATAAATAAAATCTTAAAAAAAAGTTTAAAAAAAATCACAAACTTCCAGCTATAACACGAATAATTTTTGGAGATCTAACGTGTAACATGGTGATTACATTAAATAAACCTGTATTACATACTTGAAAGTTACTAAAAGATAAATTTTTAAATGCTCTCACAACATGCACACACACACACTTTATATTTATATTAAATATATATTTATATTAATGGAACATGATGCCAATGTTCACTAAAGTTATGGCAGTAATCCTTCTGCAATACGTAAGTGGATCAAATTAACACACTGTACACCTTAAATTTACACAATCTTATGTCAATCATAACTCAATAAAGCTGAAAAACCCATATAAATGAAAATATCAAAAGCTTATTAAAATTTAAAAAATAAATATAAATAATAGGAATTTTTCAACTTATAAAATGTTCATTGAACAGATATTGACAAGGCTCAGCATCAAAGTGACAACTCGACTTGCCATCTAAAAATCACATAGGTGACAGTATGTTTATTTTAATGTTAGATTTATGAATAAATTATTTATGAATTATGAATGATTATTTAATAATTTGAATATAAAATTCAATATGATTATGTCCCTTCATTTTTAAGATTTATTTATTTATTTGAGATAGAGAAAGAGAGCATGAGCAGGAAGTGCAGAGGGAGAGATATCCTGAAGCAGACTCCAGCTGAGCACAGAGCTGGATGCAGAGCTTGATCTCATGACCCTGAGACCTATAATCTGAGCTGAAACCTAGAGTCAGATGCTTAACCAACTATGCCACCAAAGTGCCCCTAATTATAGCCTTTTTTAAATGAACTCATGTATATATTTGGATGTACATACAACAAAATATTTTGAAATATATTTGCCAAATATTACTAGTATTCATACTTGGTGAGTGGGAATGGTAGAATTATTTGCTACTATATTTTAAATTGTTAAAAAGAATATATCATAAATTTTGATATAAAATTTCAAACCAAATAATGAGAACATTAGTAAAACTATCAGCATGCAATTAAAATGGTGAAATGACTTATTCACATCCATTTTATATAAATGGTAAATTAGCATTGCTTTAGTAAATCATCCGCCTGCTAAACAAAATATTCCTTTACAAATTAGTATGCCATTTACTCTGATTTTAGTTTGATATGTACTATAGAAAAATCTGCATCTGAGAGGGTATTTCAAGATTTAGATCTGTAATGGTCAGGAAACTACCCTCATTGAAGTAACCCACAAGCAAAAGATATGTCACAGACATGGAAGAGTAAGGGGATCAAACCATACCCAGTGTACCCATTGCCCTGGGGACCTGTAATGAGAACATAAGAGCCCATAACACCCAGTTTTAAAAATTGGTGGGGCTTAGTTCCAGAAGCTTTGAAAATCAAAGAGCTTAACTCTAGGAGAGCTGAAGGGCTACAGAATATTATGTCTCAACTCATAAAGGGATATGAGACTATCACTTGGCTTGAGACCCGACACAAAAGCAGCAGTTTAAAAAGAACCTGGAGTAAACATGAAGGAGATTTATTGGCTAATTTTAGGACATGTGCCAAAGGGTAAGAGACCTCCATGAACTTTTTCTGGGAACAAAAGTTTTGGTGGGTATTATTTTTCTTGCCTGACTGCAGAGTAGCTGACAGGTCCATTTTAGCACTGTCCTTCAACCTTGCTAACACACTTGCCTTGCCCTTGTTTCCCTATAAACCTTCCCTACTCAAGTCACCTGCCCTGGTAAGTACACCTCCAAATGAGCTCCTGTGCTGTCACAGCCAGTGAGCTACCTGAGTCTAGACTGACGTCACCCCAGCATGCCTATGGCCCAATCACAACCAGCAAGAATCCCCAGCTGAGATTAGCCCTGCTCCAGACTGAGTCCTACCCCAAGGAGGTAGGGAGCCTAACCCATCAGCATGCCTGCAGTAGCTACAGTTGGGCTTCTCACTCAGCTGCAATGGAAGATAGCCCCACCCATAACTATATCCACAGCACCTATAGTCAGGAATCTCAGGCATTCCCATAAAGGGTAAGACCTGCCCACCAGCTCACTCACAGTTGTCATGGCTAGTCACCGCTGATAGCTAGGCTGAGGGCCAGCCCTCTACATCAACACATCCACAGCAATTGCAGCTGCAACAAGAGAGCACACACAGCCCACACAAAAAGAAGTCCTGGAGCACCTCTTTCTGGTGAACAGAGGGGATTACCCTACTGGGCACCACAAGATGCCTTCTTTGTAAAACCACTACTTTCAAGATGCAAAGATACAGCTGATCTACCTAAAACATACTAAAAACCACAGAGAGCCAAACAAAATTTGAAGGCAGAGAAATATGAACCAAATGAACGAACAAAGTAAAACTGAAGAGAAAGAGCTAAATGAAATAGAGGTAAGCAATCTATCTGATAAAGAGTTCAATGCAACAATCATAAAGATACTCATTAGACTTGTGAGAAAAGTGGGTAAATACTTAGCACTGCAACAGGGAGAAAGAAAACAGAAAAAAGAACTAATCAGAGCTGAAGAATTCAATAACTAAAAAGAAATTATACTGGAGGGAACCATTAGCAGAATAGAGGATGCAAAAGAGTAGATCAACAATCTGGATGATAGGGTAGTGAAAGCAACCAAGCTGAACAACAAAAAGAAAAAAAATAAATAAAAATGAGGATAGAGTAAAGGGACCTCTGTGACAACATCAAACATAATAACTTCCACATTATAGGAACCTCAGGAGAAAAAGACACGGAATAGGGGCAGAAAATTATCTGAAGAAATAATAGCCGAAAACTTCCCTAACCCAGGAAAGGAAAGCTGTCCAGATCTAGGTAGCACAGAGAGTTCCATATAAAATAAATCCAAGGTCCACATCAAGACACATACTAATTAGAATAACAAAAATTAAAAATATAATCTTAAAAGAAAGAGAGAAAAACAAACCATTATGTACCAAGGGAACGCCATAGAATACGAGCTTATTTTTCAGCAGAAACTTAAAATATATCATGCTACTCTCTTCTGGCCAGCAAAGTGCTGAGAGGGACAAAAAATAAAAGCAAAAACAAAACAAAAACCTAGAACCAATAATATTTTATTTGTCAAGGTTATCATTCAGAACTGAAGGAGGGATAGAGATCTTGCCAAACAAAAGTTTAAAATTCATCACAACTAAACTGGCCTTAAAAGAAATGTTAAAGGAACTTCCTTCAGGGGAAAAGGAAAACAAAAACAAAAACAAAATCTACCTAGGATGACTCAATAGATTAAAAGAGAAAAAGACCCATACGCTGCCTACAAGATACTCACTTCAGACCAAAATACATGGAATAAAAGTGAAATGATGAAAACAAATATTCCATGGCAATAAAAGTGGAAAAAATCTGGGGCAACAATACTTATACTGCACAAAACAGACTTTAAAACAAGGATTGTAACAAGAAACAAGGGTATTACATCATGATAAAAGGATCAATACAACAAGGGGGAATGATAATTATAAATATGCAGATAACTTAGGAGCACTTACATGTATATAGCAAACACTTACAGACATAATGGAAGAAACTGACAGTAATACAATAACAGTAGCGGATTTTAACACCTCAATTAAATCAACAGATAGATCATCTGGAAAGAAAGTCAATAAGGAAACAGTGGTTTTGAACAAAACCTTAGATTAGACATTAGACTATATGACATTAACAAATATAACAAAATATTCTACCCAAGAATGACAAAAGACACATTCTTCTTAAGTGCACATGAAATATCCTCCAGTATAGATTACATGTTAGACCATAATACAAGTCTCAATAAATTTAAGATTGAACTTATGATACCATGCATTTTTTTTCTGACCACAACTGTATGAAACTAGAAATCAGGATAAGAGAAAAACTAGAAAACACACAAATGTGTGGAGGCTAAATGATATGCTATTAAGCAACCAATGGGTCACTTAAGAAATCAAAGAAGAAATTTAAAAAATGTCTAGAGATGAATAAAAATGGAAACACCATAATTCAAAACCTTTGATGCATCCAAAGCAGTTATAAGAGGGAACTTTGTAGTGATACAGAAACTAATAATTGTTGTCAAGAAATAATAATAATAATAATCACAATATAACAAAAAAACAGTAATAATCTCAATATAGCAAAAAACCAAAAACCTCACCTTACATCTAAAGAAACAAGAAAAAGTTGAACAAACAAAGCTCAAAGTTATCAGAAGGAAAGAAAGATCATAGCAAAAATAAAAATAAATAAAATATCAACATAAAAAATAGAAAAAAAATCAAGGAAACTAAGAGCTGCTTCTGTGAGAAGATAAACAGAATTGATAAACCTTGGTGAGACATCAAGAGAGGGGACTCAAAATTAGAAATGAAAGAAGTTACAACCTACACCACAGAAATACAAAGGATTATAAGAAACTACTATAAAAATTTTTATACCAACATATTAGACAACCTAGAAGGAAAATGGATAAGCTTCCAGAAACATACAATCCTCTAAGACTGAATCAGGAAAAAATAGAAAATCTGAACAGATCTATTACTAGTAATGAGATTGAAATGGAAAACAAAATACAAAAAACAAAAAAACTCCCCAAGAACCAGAGTCTAGCACCAGATGGCTTCACAAATGAATTTTATCAAACATTAAAAGAAAAGTTAACACCTATCCTTCTCAAAATACAGAAGAGGAAGGGATGCTTCCAAATTCATTCCACAAGTCCAGTATTACCTTGATAGAGAAAACATTGAAAAATATCACGAAAAGACAAAATACTACACACCAACATTCCTGATAAACATAAATGCAAAAATTCTCACCAAAACTAGCAAACCCAAAGTAAAATAATCATTCACCACTAATCAAGTGCAATACATTCCAGGGATCTGCAAATAAAGTGGTATGCCACATTAACAAAACAAACATTAATAAAATCATATGATTATCTCAATAGATTCAGAAAAAAGTATTTGACAAAATTCAACATCCATTTATGACAAAATCTCTCAACAAAGTGGGTATAGAGGGAACATATCTCAAAGTAATAAAGGTCTTATATGACAAACTCGTAGTTAAAATCATAATTGTAAAAAGGTAAAAGCTTTTCTTTTAAGATTAGGAACAAAATAAGGATGCATATTTTTGCCACTTTTATTACACAGTATTGGCATTCTTAGCCATAGTAATCAGACAGGAAAAAGAAAAAGTATCCAACATGGTAAGGAAGAAGTAAAACTGTCACTATTTGCAGGTGGCATGATTCTATATAGAGAAAGCCCTAAAGAGTCCACCAAAAAACTATTAGGAAAAATTCATTACAGTTGCAGCATACAAAGTCAATACAAAGAAATCTGTTGCATTTCTACACAATAATAACTAGTAGAAAGAGAAATTAAGGACACAGTTCCATTTACAACAGTAACAGAAAGAATAAAATATCTAGGAATAAATTTAACCAGAGGTGAAACAGGCATACTCTGAAAACTGTAAGACATTAATGAAAGAATTTGAACATGAACAAATGGAAAGATATATCATGATCACGGGTTAAAAAAAGATTGTTTGAATATCCACACTACCCAAAACAATCTATAAATTCAATACAATCTCCATAAAAACACCAATAGCATTTTATATGGAACTAGAACATTAAAAAATCCTAAAATTGTATGAAACCACAAAATACCCCAAATAGCCAAAACAATCTTGAGAAAGAACAAAGTGGACATACCACAATCCAGACTTTAAACTATACTACAAAGCTATAGTAACTGAAGTAAATGGAAAGATAGACAAAAAGACCAATAGAATGAGATAGCCAAATATAAACCCGGATTATATGGTCATTTAATCTCCCACAGAGGAGTCAAAAAATAAACAGTGAGGAAAAGAAAAATCTCTTCAATAAATGGTTTTGGCAAAACTTGAAAGCTTACATGGAAAAGAATGAAACTAGAACACTTTTATACACTGTACACAAAAATAAACTCAAAATGAATTAAAGATCCAAATCTAAGACCCAAAATCATTAAATGTCTAAAAGAAATCATGGGCAGTTATTTCTTGGACATCAACCTCAGCTGTATTATTGTGAATATGTGTTCCTGCGCAAGGGAAATAAAGTCAGAAATAAGCAATTGAGAATACATTAAACTACAATGCTTTTGCACAATGACAGAAACCATCAACAAAAAGGCAATTTACTGAATGGAAGAAGATATTTGCAAATGATATATCTGATAAGGGTTTAATATCCAAACTATACGAAGAACTAGAACTCAACAACAACAAAATTCTCTGATTAAAAAACGGGCAGGACACCTGAGTAGAAATTTTTCCAAAGATGATATATAGTCAACAGATATGTGAAAAATGTTCTACATCACTAATTAACAGGTGTTAATCAAAATTAACAAAGGGATATTAAAATCACGTCAAATCAAAATCAAAATCAAATCAAATCACAAAGGGATATTACCTCAAACCAGTCAGAATAAGCTAAGATCAAAAGCCAAGAAATAAGTGTTGACAAAGATATGGAGAAAAGGTAATTTTTACACTGTTAGTAGAAACATAAATTGGTGCAACCACTACAGAAAATAGCATAGCATTTCCTCAAAAAATTAAAAATAGAAATATAATGCAAGCCAGCAATTTCACTCCTAGGTATTTATCTGAAGAAAACAAATACACTAATTGGAAAAGATATTATGCATCCCTAGGTTTATTGTAGTATTTACAACAGCCAAGATATAGAATCAACCTAAGTGTCCATCAGTAGATAAATGGATAAGAAGATGTGTATATATACGCAATGGAATACGACTTAGCTGTAAAAAAGAATGAAATCTCAGCCATTTGTTACAACACGAATACATCTAGAGGGTATTATGCTAAGTGAAAAAAATCAGAGAAAGACAAATACAATGATTTTGCTTATATGTGGAATCTAAAAGATAAAAATGAATAAAATAAAACCAAAAAATAGATTCAAATACAGAGAACAAATTAGTGGTTGGCAGAGGTGAAGGGGACAACAGAATAGGTGTTACAGGTGAAGGACATTAAGAGGCACAAGCTCCCAGTTATAAAATACCATGGAGATGAAAAGGACAGCATAGAAAATATGGCCAATAAGATTGTAATAACTTTGTATAATGACAGACGGTAACTACATGTACTACAGTGAGCATTTCATAATGCATGTAATTTTTGAATGCTGTACAACTGAAGCTAATGTAATTTTATATGTCAACTATACTTTAAAAGTAGAAATAAAACTTAAAAAAATTATCACAGAAAAAAATACAGTTGACCCTTGAACAACACGGGTTTGAACTGTACAGTTTCACTTACACCCAC
>CM053607.1:11759923-11794781 GCA_028646535.1 Procyon lotor
CCTAGAAATCTAAACATAAAATTAAAGATAATATTATAAATAATCTAACTATAATTTTAAAATAGTTTCCTGGCTCGCTCACTCAGTGCAGTGTGCAATTCTTGATCTTGGGGTTGTCAGTTTGAGCCCAATGTTGGGTATAGAGATTTACTAAAAATAAAAATCTTAAACTAAAAATTTAAAAAATTAAAAATAAAAATAGTTTCCTGGTAATTTTCTTAAACATAGTAAGCAAAACATGTTTCATAATAGTTTAGACACTTAAAATTTTATTACATGAAAAAGATAAAATATATTAGAGTTTATAAGATTGTAATTTCTTTGAGACTTTAAAAAGAAAATATTTAAAATCATAAAGGCAATTCCAGTGCTTAATATGAATTTATTTATTTTTCAAACTATATTCAAATTACTGCATAGAATTTACTGGAGGCAACTTTAAAATGGGACTGTTTTACTGACTGCATTTTTAAAGGAGGTTTATGTTTTTATATAGGATGTATAAAAATTATGATGATTAACACTGCAAAACCGGTATTACAAATCTGGCCAGGATAGATCTAATAACAAAAACAGTACCAAGTGAGAATAAATTCTACATCAGACTCGCACATTAATTATAATTTTGCTTGAGTCCTGAGTCAGTATCCTAGCTACCTTGATCTGAAGCACATGAATAAATTTTTTAGAAATCTGAACCTTGGGATCCCTGCTTTCTCAGATTCAAAGAGGTTGGGAGGAAGGGCTTTGGGGATCTCTGTCTCCTTCTCTCCTATTACCAATGATTCTGATGTACTGTTTATTTGAGTACTACTAATAAAGACACCTGAGAAAATGTTAAAATTTAGAATTATCTAAGTACTTCGATAAAATATCCCTGATATGAAAGTTTCAATTTGTTATTCTGTACAATGTTGTTGGCTTACAGAAATCTCAGAATTACAACTCCTGTGAGATGAGACAAGCCTATGTAAGCATATCCACCAGGGTGATTTTCATAGGACTCCACAGAATATCAGGAAACACTCTTCTGTGGAATGTAAGCTCTAAAAGATCTAATTTTTTTTTAGCAATATGCCTTTAACTAAAATATGAAAATATATTTTCTATGCTTTCCTTTATTTAAAAGCCACAGCAACAAAAAAATTTTTTTTTAAAGATTTTATTTATTTGACAGAGAGAAACACAGTGAGAGAAGGAACACAAGCAGAGGGAATGGTAGCAGGAGAAGCAGGCTTCCTGCTGAGCAGAGAGCCCCATGCGGGGCTCGATCCCAGGACGCTGGGATCATGACCTGAGCCGAAGGCAGATGCTTAACGACTGAGCCACCCAGGCACCCCTACAGCAACAAAATTTAAGTAAATAAACATTTCAAATGGAGGAAAAGAGATGATATTTCAAATGAATTTACGTTTCTCATTTTACTGGAAGTTGAATATATGACATGTGGTAACAGTCAAATAGGAACAACAATTATAAATTGGGCATTACAAAAAAACCGGCATTATTTATTTATTTAAGAGAAGCAGAGAGAGAGGGATGTGGGGGTAGGACGGAGGAAGAGGGAAAGACTCTTTTGAGGCTCCCCACTCAGCACAGAGCCCAATGTGGGACTCAATCTCACAACCCTAAGATCATGACCGAATCATGAGCCAAAATCAAGAGTTGGATGCTTAACTGACTGAGCCCCAACGCACTTCATAATTTTATTTTTTTAACAGCAGGTTATACCAACATTTGCCGTCAGAAAAATTTAGGTAATTGCATGTAATTGTGCACTAATATATGCAAGAGCATTCCTAGTTACAGTAACATATCAATATATTTTGAACATTATTTTTAATTCCTTAAGAAGAAAAGCAGCAATGTGATATCTAACTAAATAGATGAATTACTAATAGGTGCTTTTAGGAATTTTAGAATTCCCCTGACATTTATTTCCTCTTCATTTGCTTTTGGGTAAGTTTTGGACATGGTATTAAAAAAAAAAAAAAAAAAAGGAAAAATCTTATCAAAAACAAACAATTCTCTAACAATATCCATGTGGAATATATTGAACATTCTTATCTGAGGCCTTTATAGTAAGACTCAGCTAATTACTGATAACCCTCACCTAAACCAACTTGCTAATGTATTACTACTACTTATTTTCAATATTAAACTAATTACGAATTCAGACCCACAGTGTACTGTAGCATAGCTGCTCAGGCTGTTAGTTGATTTTAATTAAATGAAAGTCTTCCAGTGATCAAGGGCTAATTAATTTTTAGCCTGACTATAAATTATAGAAAGTTGGTTCATTAATTGTGAATATTCCTGTTATTTTACCAATTTATAGATATTTGTCTATATTTGTATTTAGTCCTAATAAGAAATGAACTAAAGATGCTAAACACAATTTGCCATGTTTTTTTTTCTCCACTTTTTTGTTATGTTTCCTTCTACAATGGCTGCCTGCCTCATTTGCCTCTGAGATCTAAATCAGCTAGCTATACATTATCAGAACATCCTTCCCCAATATTTGGAAGATAGGATCCTTTTTATCCACTTCGTGTCCAACAACCTGCTCTATGAACATATGCACAGCTGTCTGCCATAGACTGGGGGTGAAGGGATGGGTAGGTGCTAATGTGCCAAGAGCTGAAACTGATGTAAATTAACTGCAACGTAGAGTTCAAGCCTTCCTTTGGAAATTTCAAGCACTCACAGACTCCAGAATCCCAAAATAGTTACATTAAACACATTCTACCAGGAAAAACTGTTGTTTAGATGGGGCAACAGATTCCCAGTGCTTCCTACTTTGTCACTTTTTTAAATTTTATTTTTAAGTAATCTCCATACTCAATATGGGGCTTGAATTCACAACTCTGAGATCAAGAGTCCCATGTTCCACCAACTGAGCCAGCCAAGGTCCCCGCCACCTTATTCTAAAGTACTATTTTGTTTTTGTTTTGTTTTGTTTTTGTGATGCTGTGCTGTTATCAGATGAATATTTTTTTTAATTTTCTTTTTTTCCTCCCCAAATACTTTTACTTTTTCAGTGTTACAAGATTAATTGCACTGTTTATCTTTAAAGGAATGTTGCTTCTTGAGGCATCATTCTTTATAGCAAGCTTTCTTTAAAGATTTAATTCTAGTTATAAATCAAATATAACAGAGTACAGATTTTTCAAATGGGAAGGAATTGAAGACTATGGAAAAAAGGCAAAGACAAAGAAACAAACATCAAAAACAATAGTATATACTGATTTGGGATATAAGTTATGTGGTAAGGATTTAAAAGCATGCCCAGCAATAAGAAACACAACTTTCATATATTAGTGACTTCTGAGGAGGAAAATAGTAGACCAAAAAAAAAAAGGAGAACTTGTCTTTGTATTACTAATTTTTTCAAAGAAATGTCTAAAGGACATCTAGAAAATTAATACATCCTCTTTCGAGAAGTGATAATTTGTTGTTAGCTATGCTATTTTTGTAACTTTATATAGGCTTATAATGTTAATAAATGAAAGTATAAAAATACTAAAATATTTCCAATAAAATTATCAAAACTAAGATAGTATTGGGGAATTCACTTTGATCAAATTGTTGATTAGAAAATTATCTCCCAAGTCAGAAAATTTTTGATTGAGTGCATCATTAAAACAACTAAAATATACAGGCTACAAATAGATTGTGTGAGGTCATCATCGTAACTCAGAAGTTGTAGTTTATTGATTTGATAACTTCATATTAAAACATAAGAAATAAATCCAATTTCACTAAAATAATTTCATCACTCTGATTAACTTAGACTCAGATGGTCTTACCAATAGTCATTTACCACACAACTGCTCCTGAGCTTTGAGACTGAGCTAGTAAGTGCGGAACAGAAGGGAATTTTGTTTCCTTGTTCTAATCATAATATTGCTCATTATTGTTTTAAAATTTCATTGATGCAAGGGGTTATAAAACAATCATTTCTTGATTGGTTGTTATTTAAAAATAGGTCATGAAAAACATTATTTCCATTATCCAAACAGGTCAAGCTTGCCTCCACCCCAGGACCTTTATACATGCTATATCTTTTACCTAAGATGCTTTTTCTGAGACTCTTTGAATAGATTGCTCCTCCTAATAACTAAACTTTACATGTCGCTCCCTCAGAAAAGCCTCTTACTCATGAGTTCTCCCCTTTCCTACTCACACTCTATCCCTTTACCTTGTTTCACTATCTTCCTAGCCTTTATATGAAATTACACATATGTTCATATATTTGTTCTCCTTTTCACCTCCCTCATAGAAAATAAAATCAATGAGAGGGAAATTTAGGTTCCTTGTTTCCTAATGTAGTTCAGTCTTCTAGAACTATGGGTGACATATAGCAGTGGCTTAAAGAAAGATCTTTTCAATGATGTCTATACTAACTTTAAGCAAAGTTTGTTTTTAGGATGAAAAGGGCATTGAAGAAAATAAACACAAAAAAGGTAACTTTTTTTTTTTTTAGATTTATTTATTCGAGAGTGAGCAAGCAAGTGCATGGAGGAGAGGGGCAAAGGCAGAGAATCTCAAGTTGACTCTATGCTGAGCATGGAAACCTACGTGAGACTCTATCTCATGACCCTGAGATCATGACCTGAGCTGAACCCAAGAGTTGGCTGCTTAATCAACTGAGCTACCCAAGTTTCCTGAGTAAAAAGTAATCTTGGTGAAAGATGTTAGGAAAAGATTTGTATGTGTATGTGGCTTTCTGATAATGCTTAGGTATGTCATATCATTCATCCAAAGAGCAAATACTGAGCTAGAGCAGCTTTGGAGAAGTGAATGAGTACCATTTTTATCTGGCTTTGAGGTCAGGGAAATTAAGTTAAAAAATTATAAAATATTGATTTACAGTTGGTTTGTATTCCTGGAATTAAGTAGGGATAAAAACATTTGAAGTCTTCACAGAGAGAAAGTGGTACAAGTCATGGGTGTAAATGAGATCACTCAGGGAGAATATGGCAAAGAAAAGATAGTTAAGGACAGAACCTTTAGATGTATGAGAAGAGAGGACAACAAAATGATTAGTGGAGAGGTAAGAAGTTGGCATTCTGGTAGTCAAAGTTAAGGACTATTTTAAGGATGTGACGTTGGCCATCTTAGAGAAAAATTAGCAAGAGGCTCTTGAATTGGTCAATTAGATCGTCCTTGGTGACCAGATGAAAACTGAGTGACTCTTAACTGGAGTAATATCAGTGAATGTAGTAGGGATGCCTGAGTGGCTCAGCCAGTTAAGATTCTGCCTTTGTCTCAGGTCATGATCCCAGGGTCCTCGGACTCAGCCCTGTGTTGGGCTCCTTGCTCAGTGGGGAGCCTATTTCTCCCTCTCCCTGCTACCACCTACCCCTGCCCTTGTGCTCTTCCTCTCTTTCTCTGTCAAATAAATAAATAAAATCTTAAAATAAAAAGTGAAACAGTAAATGATAAGGATGTGGCCAAAGATTTGTCAGGATATTGTGTCTAACTTGATATAAAGAAGTAAAAGATTGTATCAAGATTTTGGCAATGGATGACCAAGTCCTTGTTCCACCAATAGATGTAATAAATTCAAAAGTATGAGTAGTTTGCAGAGAACAAATGTAAATAGTAATAAACTGGAAAATTTTATTATACTTATTCCCAGATAAACCCTTTAAAATTCCATAATTTAATACCTTAGACAAAGATAGAGCAAGAGCATATAAAAATATAACAATTACAATAGAAAACTTCTTAAATCTTGGTCTAAGTGTTAATACTAATTTCTAATAAAGCCTCACTCACTAGCTTGTGCAATACTATTAAAGACATCCTTTCCCCATTTTCCTAAAATCTTAGGTGAAAAAGTTTAATGGACTCATTTATTCTGGTTTGCCTAGAGAATAAAGGTGTAATAATTTCTTATAGCTATGTAAACACATAGAAAATGAAGATTTGAAATTAAAGTGCAAGTCACTCATCTCAGTCATTTGACTATATCAGATAAGATTTGCCCTTTGAGAAAGAATGAGGAGCTATAGAAAAATCTGAATTTCTGATCTGGAAATTATTTTTAAACTCCATGCAGTAGTATTACCTTTTCTTCTCTGTTGCTACAGACATAAAAACTCCCACAAAGATTTAGAAGCTAAAGATTTAATTCCCAAGAAACGTGATGCTATATCCTTCTTTAGGCTAGTTGAGAGCACTATAATTCTGCTCAAATTAGCAATTAGAAATGTTAAAATGCCATAAGCTAAACAAAGGACATCAAGACAAAAATCTATCATTTAGTTCTTCTAACTCCCCAAAATGACTGCAACTCCACCCCTCCCCCATTCTTTTCAGTAGCCTAACATTGAAGGTATGTGGATACAGCACTGGGAAATGCAAATAAGCTCCCTAAGATATTTATTCAGACCCTGGAATTCTTTAAATCTGAAGCAATACCTATATGATTGAATCGCTGTTTTCCACCATCAACAAACACATGGAAAGACAACCAGATAAAGTGTATTGGCCTTTCTTAATATTAAATGAGAAATGTGAGAGCCTGGTGGCTATTATACAATATAGAAACTGGAAGGGGATACAATCTGTCAACCTTCTATAATCTTCATTAATTATTTGGAAAATAGAACTGTTGTAAACAGATTTTGGAAATTACACATACCCATGTGCCATACATTTCTCCAACATTTTTCTCTCATACATAGTAACGTTTTAAAGTGTTACATGCTGTCTTGTGCAACAGACTTCTAAGTATTTCAGGTCTACAATCCACCCACTCTCAGAATTTAGATGTATTTATTAACTAGAGAAGTCATTTGCCAACTTGGAGGCCTATAGCTCAGCTGAGAGTGTCCTTAGAAAATGAACTGCCAACTAATAGGTCTCCTTATTAAACTAGTATTTTACCCAAACTAATGCAGGATGCCCAATTTAAGAAATAACAAATCCCCCAATTCTCACATTTTGCAAATGGTTGTCTCAATCACTTGTCTATCTCAAGTACTATGTCCCATCTTAGATCTTAATATGAACCAGGGGAACTATGAAGCCTCAAAAAGATCTTTGTGATAAATTACACAATTACTGACAACTGAGTGAGGCATGGGTATTAGGGAAACACTTGTAAGGAAAAGAAACCCAAGCCACAGTAAATGATCCACTCTATGAATTTCTCATCCAAGGTTAGCTAGTTATGCCCCATGAAAAGGGGATTATTCACTCCACCGTGTATTTGGAATTAAAAATAGCTTAATAGATGCAGTTACACTGAGGGCACTATGGGAGGTAATTACATGAAACTTTTAATACAGTGGAAGATTAAACTTTGACACCTTTGAAATACTCCTTATGACTGTAATTGTAGTGACAACTGAAGTGGACTTCACAAAGACACACAGGTCTCAGAAATGTCCAGAGAAGGAGGGACAATTGTATAGAGACAGAATGCTTGAATACAAATAAGTGATATCTTTTTTTTTTTTTAGATTTATTTTAGAGAAAAAGAGTGCATATGCATGAGCAGGGGGAGAGGCAGAGAGAGAGGGAAAGAGTTTAATCAGACTCCCCACTAACTGTGGAGCCAGAGGCAGGGCTCAGTCTCATTACCCTGAGAGCATGACCTAAGCCTAAATCGAGAGTCCACTGATTAACTAACTGAGCCATCCAGGCACCCCCTACAAATCAATAATCTTTAACCAAAAGGAAACGTTCCCCATAAGTTTCACCCTGATGGTAAAGTACACATACTATTTTGACAGTTTACAGTGGTATTGAGAAAATTCACAAATCCAGAGAAATAAAAATATTTTTAAAAATTTGAATAGTACACCTTCTGATTAATGAGAAATTTGACAAGTTAATCTATGATTATTAAAAGTTAACTTCATTTAGTGTTTTGCCTGGAATACATATTTCCATAAATTTTGGCAGAAAGATTTAACATATTTTCAGATATCTGTAGACTGTTATGGCTGAAAGGACATTAGAGATCATGTAGCTGCTTGTTTTACACATGATAAATCAGGAAATGATGTTTATATTTTTGTTAATAGGAGGATGACAGTAACTGAATCATTAGCTCTTCATGTTTTTTCAGTTCTTGTCTCAATGCTACTAGGAAAAATATATATCAAAAAACTTCATCATTAGTTATCGACTTCAGGAAGCTCTAAAAGTTAAAAAGTCTGAAATTAAAAAAAAAGTCTGAAATTAATTATAATAAGCATTTTAGATGACACCAGATCCAAATGCCAATGTTTACCAATTCACAATCTAAATAATTCTTCTGCTATAGATTCTGACACTATAGAATGCATTTAATTCCATTTCAGTTCATTTCATTTTCAGTGAATGATTTCCACCTGTCTACCTTTTGAAAGGTCAGTGGAGTCTTTTCTTAAATATATCATGACATCAAATTTACAGTCTTCTGAAATTTGAGGGAAATACTCCTGGGTGAAAGTAACATTTTAAAATTTCCTAATTGCAGGATGCCTGGCAGCTCAGTTGGAAGAGGTCATGACTATTGATCTCTAGGTCATGCCCCACATTGGGTATAGAGATTACTTGAATAAACTTTAATTAATTAAATCTGCTAATTACAAACTAGATTTTGTTACCTGGCCTAATATTTCTCGTTCATTTCTGTCCAAACAATATATTTTTCTTTTTTATTCCTTCTCTTCCTTTTTTCAGTGTGTGTGCTGGGGGAGGAACTAAAATATCCTACTTTATTATACATACCAAAAAAGCTCCCAATGCAGTATGTCATTTTGAATGAAACATTTTTTGAATAAAGAGAATTCTCTTATGGTGCTGCTGGACCAATGGATTCAGTTATAAGAAAAATCACATAACATCCTATAAGATTGTGAAATATCCAGAATAGGAGAGAAAAGTCAGTATATCTTTGTATAACGTCTTGACAGGATAATACTCCTATTGTAACAGAGTAACCATGATTCTTATATATGGCATTTGCTGCTAATAGAAAAAATAAGGAGAAAATGAAGAGTATCAGGAAAAAAAAAGGTGAAGGGAAACATGAAAAGATGATGGGGGAAAAAGATGAGAAAACAATAATACTATTAACTTGCTTATGTATTTTCAGGATCATCTTTATGCTTACTAAAATGGTATTTATTTGAGATTCAGTGGGTACCTGAGTATCCCTACCATTTACACTGCAAAAGTTTCACTTCATGTAAAACCAATTTATCTCTAAGAACATCATTTTAAAGAATTTTTTTCAGAATTACCACTAATGTTAGGCTAAACTTGCTTTAAAGAAATCAGAAATGACTTTATACATAAAGTCTGCCTCAAACACAAGAGCCTTTTTGGATTGCAGCAAAATGCATTCAAGATATTCAAATTATGCTAATTGGCCATAATCTTATCAGACCCTCTTTTCCAGTAATGAATGAAATGATAGTAACAACACTAGTTATTTATGTATGTACAGAGATACTGCTGAAATATGGATCACCTATTTGGATGACTTCATTCCCAATCTAAGTTCTTATAGGTGTATGATTATTACATGTCCTGTCTCGTGCTTGAGTGATTTTTTTTTTAAGCTCAGGATGGCACTTAGACACAATATAGAGTATAAACTGATTGTTGACCCACTATTGACTACTCTTTGAAAATAATGCCTTGTATACAAATTTGCAAATAATTGCTTTGGGCTTTTGAGACAAAATAACAAAATAAAGTGTCTTAACACTCCTGTAGGGGCACCTAGGTGGCTCAGTCCTTAAGCATATGCCTTTGGCTCAGGTCCTGATCCCCGCATCCTGGGATCCAGCCCCACATCTGGCTACCTGTTTAGCAAGAAGCCTGTTTCTCCCTCACCCACTCCCCCTGCTTGCATTCCCTCTCTCCCTGTCTCTCTGTCAAGTAAATAAATAAAATCTTAAAAAAATTACTTCTGGAAATAAGTAAATGAAATACTGAAGTAACAACCCAAATTAACAGTTACAAAATAACATTTTTGTTTTTAAAATAAACGTTAAATGACAGGGAGACCTGCAGAATAAGTACCAATGAAAAAACAGTCTCACTTATCTTCGCATAATACATGCTTATATTTGTACTTTGACATCCAGTAGAAATATGAATGACCCTGTAATTAGAATGGGAAATACACTCCTCCACATGAGAAGGTTTAAGTAGGTTTTAATGCAATGTTTTTTCATCTGTTAGGTTAATAATTTTTAGATAAAACGTCTACAATTCAAATAAAACACTGTGAAGGCTATTGTTATTAAACATTAAAAAAACCAGAGATATATTTAGTATACATGGAAGTTTTTACAAAAGTATTTTAATGCATATTAACTGTATTTACCTTTATAGGAAAAAAAGATAAAATACCATATTGATTGTAATGATTTGTTATTAGTGAAGCAATACTATAATTCTGATTTCTACTTTTATAGAGGATCCTGAACCTATGCAGATTTGTATCTCCCAGGATGGGGAAGTTGATGGTGGGAAATAGGCTGGAGAAATCAATCACTTGTGATAGTCTGCAGAGAGTACGTAATCACCTATTTTTTCTGCTTCTATAGGCCTGTCTTCATCATGATTTAGAATTGTGTGGCCACACCAAGGAAGCATAGATTATGACCAGTTTCCCATTAACTCCTCGGAAGGGACGTTAAAACTTGGTGTAGCTCCATAGAAACACAGTGCAGCCATGACATAGGACCTAAGCATTTTAGGTTAAGACAGATAATGAAGAACTAAAAGAAAAATTAGAATGTAGCTTTCAATCTTTTATTATTCACAAGAGAAGACTAAGCGCTTTGTACAAAATTCAAGGTGAGACAGTCAACATAAGACCTCTGTTCTGTTTCTGCATCCAAAGTCCGAGATCTCTCTAATACAAAAATGCCCTATGTTGATGACAATTTGGGTTAGAGCACAATGGGAAAATCCTTTATCTTGTATTAAAGTATTAATCTATTATATAATATGCCACTTTCAGAGACATAAATAATTTTTTAAAAAATGACACTTTTCTTCTCAAGGTGGAATCAAAAACATTATGTTCTACAAGGCTCAGATCATATTTTATTACTTTCCCATTAGATTATTGTTTAAGACTTTTTTACATATTTGTTAATACATATTGTATATCATATAACATATCACATGTATTCTTATATGTAGTATCATATATACTTTATTATATGATAAATTATATATCATGTATTATGCTATACTATATGTAGTATCATATATTATACTTTTGCACTAGTGTATCAAGACTTATAAAAGGATTCTCTTGTGTGTGAGATGTTTCAGAGCATACAAACGAAAACTATACTAGGTTATATATTTTTGTGTGTTTTCATCTTCATCAATTGAGAAGTTTATAAAAAAAAGTTAACATAAGCTTCATAATGAATATCTCTTTAATCACCTCTTTAAAAATAAAATAGATATTAAGGGATGCCTGGGTGGCTCAGTGGGTTAAAGTCTTTGCCTTCAGCTCAGGTCATGATCTCAGGATCCTGGGATAGAGCTCTGCATTGGGCTCCCTGCTCAACAGGGAGCCTGCTTCCCCCTCTCTCTCTGCCTGCCTCTCTGCCTACTTGTGATCTCTCTCTGTCTCTCTCTCTCTCTCTGTCAAATAAAATCTTTAAAAAAATAAAATAGATATTAAAACAAATTAATGACTTTAAATTATTCCAAGAGAAGAGGATAGAACCGAGTTGTGAAAGCAAGTACAATAACTAAGTACTGTGATTAATTAAAGATAGAAAATAGATATATCATATATGGTTTCAGGCTACTTCAACTTCATGCCTCAGTATTTGATTTTTTTTTTATGTATCCCTATAAACTTCTCAAATTCAAAATTCCATCTTCTAAATACATTCTAGAAGAAGTACACATTAAGAAAGTATTTTTTTAAAGAAAATATTTTAAAAATATTTACATATCAAAAGTTTAGAGTGAGGGTACTAAATAAGTCTTTATCACCTTTTCAATATTAATTTGTGATAAAGAACAAAAGGTACAGATTAAATGTCTTTCAGGATTCCACTCATAAGTTACAAAAATATACATCTTTGTAAAATTCATTTGCAACGGTTAGCAAAAAATGCCAAATATATTAAATTCCAATTAGCTTGAATTGTAATTTGTCTTTACCGCTAAGAATAATGGAACTGTGCTCCTGTGCCCTTGACACTGAGGATGACTTTAACCATTGCGTTCGCTACTCCATTAAAAATAGTATTAGAGGAATTTATAAAAGAGATTGTGTAGGCAATCACTATGGTTCAGGTTGCACCTCTAAAACTTAAAGTACGTAAAGTTAGGTTTCAAAATTTCTCTACAAAATAGAACTAGAAGGCTCCTTTACAAAGCAATTTTGGAGCATAAGGTTTGTTTTATACTTATATAAACCTTGGCATGTTGCACTTGTCAGAAAAACTTCATAACCCAACAATAACCTTTTGCTATCCTTTCTGTAGTGTTGTCCAGACAAATTGTCATGCTGTTCAGCTGAACAAGATTGATGACACAGCAAACTGCCAATGTAGAGCTTAGGAGCATACACCCCCCTTCCATGAACTTCAGGCCATTCCAAATCACTTCCCTAGTCTGGAATGGTAGCAGTCCCTCAAGGATTTTGATTTACAGGCTATGAAGCACCAAAGATACAATTCCAAACATGAAAGAGTGTGTCTAAAAATAAACTTTTTCTTTCGAATACAGTTTATGTGACTGTTTCTTAGTGGGAATGGAGAATATCACTATGCTTATGATTTTACTTACTTTTTTTTTTTACTTAATAGGCTTCAAACATTGGGATATCTTATTTAGAACTCCCCCAAATAAAATAAATACAGGTCGATGATGTTATCTTAAAATTACATATTACTAAGTAATTATTCATTTTTAATGGGATGTCAACAGCGTCAACAGTCTAAAATAGTTTGCTCATTAGGTTGAGATTTTATTCTCTGCCATTAAAAGTTGGCTGTGCATGGAGAAAGTATGATCTTCTATTCTATGATTTATTTATGTATAGTTATTTTTAAATTTTTATTAGAAACATGGTTTAAAACCTTCCTGATTTTTGGATTTTGTGAAACTTTTGAAAAAACAAAAGACTGACTGATCTCTTACTGCTTCTACTCAATCTGTTTCACTAGTTCCCATAGGATAGGTAAGGAGCAGGTGAGGAGGGAAGGAACTCAAGAGAGCTGCCAGATTGATGTGTGCATTTACAATTTAGTGTCCTTGTGCTGAAACGCTGCTGACTGTGCAGTCAAGATGTCTACATCTAAAGAGCTTAGATATGAAAGGAGCTTATCAGTTGGAAAAGAAACCAACAGACTAGAAAATGTTTAAGTTTGAGCTTTAGTAATATTTGTGTTCAACAAGCAAGCAAGGGTATTCCTATCTTCAAAAAGATATAGTTAAAAAAACACATACACACAAGAGACAATCATAGACATCTTTCAAATCTTCCCCTGCATCACTGTTTTTATTTCTTTTCTTTCTATAGAGCATTACGAATATTTAGGCCACTTATATTCTCTTCATTACCTTGAACTTCCTTAAATAGTAAAGTTGAAAGTGCATTGAAAGTAATTTTTCATTGAATAATCAGAGCACCATGTGATTAACTGTGAAGTAAAATGATTTAGTAGTAGTGTGCAGAATCCCATTAAGATAACTCATTAGGAATGGAGCGCTGGTATAACTCTGGAGGATAAACAAATATCATCGACTGAGTTACATGACTAGGATACTAAGATGCATTCAAGTGTTGTAAAGGGACTGCACAAAAGCAGTGAGAGTACAGTGATCCTACCACAATCTCACCTAATTCAGGCCATCAATGAAGTATTCAAAATCTTTGAAAGCAACACGTAAACTGTCTTAAACCTATTATATATGCATTTTGGGCTAAAATAATAAAAAAACCAATATACTGCATATATAAGCCAGGGCTATAAACTGAATGGAGATTTCATAAAAAAGAAAAGGAAGAGAGGGGAGAAAGGAGGGGAGGTACAAGAGAAATCAAACAATAAAGAAAACAAAGCCACCACTTCTGTGTTAATGGCATGCAAAATAATGCAAATAATAAAATTTATAATACCCAGCATTATGTGATCTTCCCTCAATCAGGTCAGGTAAACCAGATTTCTTCTCTTTGCTAGGACTCAACCACATCTACTTCCTTAATATTACATTGGCTACACTGATCACACCGTATTTAAAAAATATTTATGTTATTATTTCATGCCATAATGTGAATTTCTTAAGAGGAATTTCCTATTACCAGTATCAAAACTGCACTTGCTATAAAGTAGATGGTCAGTAAGTACTTAGTAATTAGAAACAAAATTACGTTATCCATCATTTATTTCATTTCTTAGAACACCTTAGTGATTTCTTTTTTTTTTTTTTTTTTTTTTAGTGATTTCTATCTTAACCTACATTTGATAACAGGTCTCCTAGGATTTGTAATTTGAAATAGTGTCAGTGGTTTTCAAGCCATTTAATATTATCAAGTTTACTATTAGATGTGTTTTTTATTTACAAAGATAGATCAAGCCTTGCCATTTGGATTTTACCTGTTCTAGTTATAATCCATGATTCAAAAAGCATTCTGGGAAAGACATCATTGGATTCAATCAACTGATAGACCATCTATGCACAATATATTTTGCCAAGACTAACAGTATATATTGTGAACACAAACAATAATTTTGGAAAATAGATTTCTGCTTTATGAATTCAATAAAACACGAAATGACTTTACTTAATACTCCATAATTTATATAAAACATTATTTAAAAATAATTATGGAAGTGATTTTTCAAGGACAGAGTTTAATTTTAAAAAGAAATACATTCAGCATCTTATAACAGCCTATTTGACTCAAATTTAAAGCTATCTATATGTTGCTACCCATTTCTCCAAGTTGCATAAACCTATGCTATCGAGAATATACGATGAGACTATTTCTGTGGTTCAGTTTTTTATCTTTGATTTTAATATTTCCCCCCCGGTAGAAGTCTGTGCCCCTCAAATAAGATATATTTGCAAACAGCAAAGGAAACAATGAACAAAACTAAAAGACAACCTACTAAATGGGAGAAAATACATGTAGATGATATATTCAATAAGGGGTTAGTGTCCTAAATATATAAGGCACTTACACAACTTGACAGCAATAATAATAATAATCCAATTACAAACTGGGTAGGGGATCTGAATAGACATTTTTCCAAAGAAGACATACAGATGACAGACATATGAAAAGATGTTCAACGTCAATCATCATCAGGGAAAGGTAATCAAAACTACAATGACATACTACCTTACGCTTGTCAGAATGACTAAAATCAAAAACACCTCAAAAAGTATTCCTCATGTATTGTTTGTGGGAATGCAAACTGGTTTAGCCACTATGGAAAACATTATGGAATTTCCTCCAAAAGTTAAAAATACAACTATCCTATGATCCAGTAATTCCACCATGGGCAAAGAATGTGAAAACACTAATTTGAAAATATATATCCACTCCTATGTTTATTGCAGCATTTTTTTAAATAATAGCCAAATTATGAAAGCAGCCCAAATGTCCATTGATAGATGAATGGATAAATATGTGGTATATTTTTATAGCATAAAGTAATGGAATGTATTTAAAATATATTTAAATAATATAAAGTGATAGTAATGGAATATTACTCAGCCAGGATTACTCAGCCATAAAATTACACACACACACACACTCTCAGCCACAAAAATAATGAAACCTTGATATTTGCCACAACATGGATAGAGCTGGAGAATATAATGCTAAGTGAAATAGTCAGAGAAAGACAAATACCGTAGTATTTCATTCATATGTCTAATTAAAAAAATAAAACAAATGTACAAACAAAAACAAAAAAAAAAAACAAAAAACAAATGTACAAAAGAGACAAAAATAACCAGACTCTTAATTATTGAGAATAAACTGAAGGTTACTGGGTGGTTGGGGAGGATGGTTGAAATAGGTGAAGAGAATTAAGAGTATACTTGTGCTGATGAGCACACAGTACAGAATTGTTGAAGCAGTACATTGTACACCTGAAACTAATATAGCAGTGTATATTAACTATACCGGAATTAAAATTTTAAAAAATGTCAAGTGGAAAGGAGGAATAAATAGAGCACAGATGATTTTGAAATGAGAGCAAGGTATTGGCAGGGTTGGTTGTTGACAATGAAATGGTCTGCATGATCCTATAATGATAGGGACATCATTATAACTTTGTCCAAACCTATAAAATATACATCAAGAGTGAACCCTAATATAAACTATGGATTTGGAGTGATAATGGTGTCTCAGTATAGGTTCATCGACAGTAACAAATGTGCCACTCTGGGTGGGGAGATTATGCAAGTACGAAGGCAGGTGTATATGAGAAATCTCTATGCTTTCTGTTCAGTTTTGCTGAGAACCTAACATTGCCCTTAAAGGGAAAAAAAAAAAAAAAAACTATTAAAAAAAAGAGAGAGATTGGAGTCTAACTCCCAGTATCTCAGAGTGTGATTCATCAGGGATTAAGATCTTAAACAGGAATTAATTCATCAGGAATTAAGAAAAAGTCATGGAACAGATTCTCCTCACAGCCAGCCCTCAGAAGGAACCAACCCTAAGAATACCTTGCTTTCAGACACATAGCCACCAGAAATGTAAGACAATAGATTTCTGCTGTTAGAAGCCACAGTTTCTGATTTTGTTGCAGTAATTCTAGGAAGCTAATAAACTTACTCTCTCAGGATCTGGTAAATAAATTGAGTTGTTTTTATAAAAACACATCATGGATTTCCAACATGTAGAGTACAGTTATAAAGCAATTAATGAAGAAAAAGCTACAGCATCCATTATGTCAACAAGGACTTAGTTTGAGGGCTTAAATAGGCATTTGGAGAAAGAATGGTCCAATTTTAGAGGCTGCTGCAGTTTTGGGCGGGAATTTGTAGGAACAGATAGATTTGCTGATAGAAAAATCACTATAGATGTGAAAGTCAATTAAACTGCAACTGATGGCGAGGATGTGGAGAAAGGGGAACCCTCTTACACTGTTGGTGGGAATGTTGGTGCAGCCACTCTGGAAAACAGTATGGAGGTTCCTCAAAAAGTTGAAAACAGAGCTACCCTATGACCCAGCAATCGCACTACTGGGTATTTATGATAAAGATACAAATGCTGTGATTTGAAGGGGCACGTGCACTCGAATGTTTATAGCAGCAATGTCTACAATAGCCAAACTATGGAAAGAACCGAGATGTCCATCCACAGATAAATGGATAGAGAAGACGTGGTATATATACACAGTGGAATACTATGCAGTCACCAAGAGAAATGACATCTTCCCATTTGTAAAGACATGGATGGAACTAGAGGGTATTATACTAAACAAAAATAAGTCAATCAGAGAAAGACAATTATCATATGATCTCTCTGATATGAGGAATTTGAGAGGCAGGGCGGGGAGTCATGGGGGGGTGGGGGGAAATGTAACATGATGAGATCAGGAGGGAGACAGACCGTAAGTTATAAATGCCATTTCACTTAAAGTAATTCTGAGATATATCAAATATATATATATGTGTGTGTGTGTGTATTGAATATGTTCTTTATTATTATATAAATTATTGATATATTATTTATTAATACAATTATATATGTAAGTATATTTTAAATATAAATATTTAATTACCATCATATTTATTATATATTATTATACATATTACTAATAAATATTTAATAAAAACTAATATATTTTATATTTAAAATATATTTACATATTATTTATAAATATATGTTAGTATGTAACATTTGACTCCCTAATTGCCAGTTGAAACTGACAAATCAAAATGTATGATTGATGTATGGTATTCTATTCCTCTTTAATAATTGTTTGCAGAATGCTCATATGAACCGGTTCTGGTCGAGAACACCCAAGAACAGTTTTGCTAAAAAGACTTCTTGGAATGTTTTCTCAATCTTAAAGAGAAAAACTGGGAATACAGATTTCTTTCCTGCTGAATGTGACCAAAGAAGCGTTTGGTCTTGGAAGTTTCTGGCAGGCATTTTCTGTCTATGAGGGAAGGGAGCCTTCACGGATGCCGCCAGCATATGCAAGAATATGCAGACAAGACAATAGGAGCAAAACAGGGCCCAAACACAGAGTGGCTCAGACCAGGAGTCTGAACCATCCCCAAACTCTTTCTTTTGAAAGTTAATGAAGTCCTTTATTGTTAAGGCCTTTTTCAGGTGGCTTTTCCATAACTTTTAGTTGAAATCATGCTAACAAATAGAATTATTCCAATTTTATACATGAGTAAAGCAAATTCAAATGGTGAGTTAAATTGCCCATGATCACAAAGCTAGTAGCTGTTCTATTATCTTTAATCTGTCTTGCATGACTCACTATTCTTCATTCCTTTCTAAAAAGATCTAAAAAGAGTCATGAATCCAATACTGAAAGAAATTTAGCTTATGATTCAGCACCCCTCTTAGTTTTTTAATAAAAAAATGATTGACAAATAACCAGTTGAATTACTTTTTTTTTTTTTTTCTGGTTAGCCTCGAAATATAAGAATATGGGGGCAGGGTAAAACTATATATTTTTGAAGAATATAAAGATGTTTTGAAACACAAGTCTTAACCCGTTATGCTAATTTTTTCTTAAATTTTGCATTTAACGGTTAGTGAAGACCAAATATTTGTTTAATTCTGAATATGCCAGCTAAAACCAACTCAACACTAAGTTTTTTTTTTTTTTAATTCTGCTGTAAAATAAAACATAGCACTTTGGTAAAATGGAACACTTGAATTTTCTTTGCATACTTTGCTGACTTTCTTTTCCTGTTTTTCAAACCATATGTTAATTACATGGCCTAATGGCAAATAGCAAAATTCTTTCATCTAATTGTAATGGGAAGATTTAGAAAATTATCTCACACATTTTCTTCCAAGTTTGGTTCTTATCCTAATAATTAACTACAAATATTTCTTATTTATAAACTTATGATCCTAATGTTTTGCAGGATCAACATAGTAAATTACCAGAAAATTAGTGTACTTTGTTGTGATTGTTGCATTTGATTTAAATAGTTCATTTTAGGGGCACCTGGGTGGCTCAGTCCTTAAGCATCTGCCTTCAGCTCAGGTCATGATCCCAGGGTCCTGGGATCGAGCCCCGCATGGGGCTCCCTGCTCGGCAGGAAGCCTGCTTCTCCCATTACCGTTCCCTCTCTCGCTGTGTTTCTCACTGTCAAGTAAATAAAATCTAAATAGATAGATAGATAGATAGATAGATAGATAGATAGATAGATAGATAGATAGATCATTTTAACATTTGGGATAAGTGCTATTTGCACAGAAAGGTGTTAAAAATGAAAACCCCAGGGGCGCCTGGGTGGCTCAGTGGGTTAAAGCTTCTGCCTTCAGCTCAAGTCATGATCTCAGGGTCCTGGGATCGAGCCCCGCATCAAGCTCTCTGCTCAGCAGGGAGCCTGCTTCCTCCTCTCTCTCTGCCTGCCTCTCTGCCTACTTGTGATCTCTCTCTGTCAAATAAGTAAATAAAATCTAAAAAAAAAAAAAAAAATGAAAACCCTAGAGTTTCTCATTTCAATCTGGTTCTTATTTTTAAAGTTATCAAGATATTGGCACAAGCTATTAAAAAAAGTATCATTTTGCTATTATCTTATGGCAATTTTATTGTTATTATAAAACTTCCCTAGAGCAGGGTCCAAATATTTTTAGTTGAATCATAAGTACTCAGACTAATAAAACTCTGCTGCCTGCAAAGTACTTTATTTTCATTTTAAAAATTAGTTCAATTTTGCCACATTATTTAGTACTATTTTCATCATTACTTGGAACAGTTAATCGTCAAAAGATCATTTTTTTTCCAAAATTTCTACTCATATTTCTATAAAGTGACCTTGATGGTGTCAAAGTTTTTGTATCTGGTGATTAAAAATCCTTTGAAATACATAAAGTATTTGATATGTCAATAGATTAATTCACAGGTACATCTATACATATTGGTAACACTGAGTGGACAATTTAAAAGGTGTATAAAATGAAAATAGGAAATAAAAGATCATAAAAAAAGGGTCTGTGATAAAAGATCTTTGGACTTCATTTAAATCTTGGAAAAATATTTGCATTTATTAAATTAGTTGTCTTTGGAAAGTAGATACAAAAAATTGTGGTATGTTATGGAAAATCATACTGTGTATCAATATGAGTATTTAAAGTTGTTTAAGGAAGCAATTTCAAAAAAGATACATGTAAACTAAGGACGAATATACTTCTCTTTCACACTTGAGAATCTGTGCCATAGAGCCAGTTCCAAAACAGAAAATTAAAAGATACTTATGATCTCCAATAATTCAGAAGTCATAAGGTAAACACAAAAGTGAGGGCAAACTGAATTTTTTAGAGTTATACTGTAATATGTAAAAAAAAAAAAAAGCTCTTAAAGTAAGGACTTAAGTCATTACATAATCATTACAGCCTGGGTAATAGTCTAATTTTTTCTTTCTTTTTTTTTTTTTTCTTCACAGTCTAATTTTTTCTTAATTCTGGGTCTCCTTATTTAGTTTACAACTGTTAATTTACTTGAGTTAGCAGGCTACTGGTAGTTTATCCATTTATTACAATCAGGTAGTTGCCTGTTGTGTTAGATTCATCTTTTAAACATTATCTTATAAATCAGTAATAATCCTTCCTTTTCTATTTTTGGAAGATTTGTACATTGCTTTTGCTTTAGAGGAAGAGAGATGGTCACGCTCTAAAAAATTAACTTTTCAATAGAAACAACATTCAAGTATCACAGTCCCCTCATGACAAATTAAGCAAAGGACCCCTAGATTAACCAAAGTCAGAGGTAAAGTTACAAAGATTAGGGGAAAGGATATAATCAATTTAAGAGCCTGTGTTTTGCTGCCTCACCATGTATTTTCACACCCATAGGTAAAGGAGAATATTGATTCTTTCAGCAGATCAATCTTGACTGAAATATGGTCAAAGGGATTTCATTAATGTGACTGAATTTTTCCTCCAATGTAAGGTAAAACACGAGAGAAAGATTTTGATGTGAGAAACAAAGGCAGAAGAAAAATTATTAATTTTCCTTACTACCTACAGCCCACTGACAAGTCCTTGAAACAGGCAGTGATATTCCTCTAGGGACTTAACTGCCTCAAAGTTAATACCTTGCTAAGGGCAAAAGTCAATCCTAGCCTGACGTAGCCTCTCCCCGCCGCCCAACAACAGGATCCTGTAAGTCTACTCTAATGTATAAAAATTCCTTTGGAAACTTCCTTTATCTCTAAACCCTCCAAGATACGTTTTGACAATCATCCCCAAGTAGATAGCCCACCAATATAAATCTGAAGGGTCCCATGACTGAGGTTTATTAGATGGTAATAAATTACCTTTTCCCAACAAAAGCTAGCACCCTCAAGGTCCTGGAAACCTTACTTCTAAAATTCCTTAGAGACATAACGCTATCCCCAACCCTCTCCTAACTTGAAAGTATATAATAGGCCATTCCTCATGACCCCAGTGCAGCTCTTTCTACCCATGGGTCCTGTCCCTGTGCTTTAATAAAATCACCTTTTTGCACCAAAAATGTCTCAAGAACTCTTTCTTGGCATCAGCTTCAAACCCTAATAACATCTTTCCTTCATCAGTTTCAGTGGGGGCACGACAGAGTATCTGGCAACATTCAGCAAGGTGAAAAACACAGGGATTGGCTGCCCTTGGATTGTAGACTGTTACTCTATGAAACTCTGCTATAATGAAAAGAAAATGCTTTCCTAGGGACGGACGTAAAAGTCTGTTTCCCACATTGTTTATAGATTTTGGAATTTGTATTTTGCTGAAACAGAAAAGTAGACTAGACATCATTATTCTTGACCAATAAATGAAGAAAGGCTCACAATATTTTGGCTAAAATTGTGAAATGACAAAAACGTCCCAAAGGGAAAAAAAGGTTTATGTGTTTAATAATATATCTGTAAATACATATTTAAATGTTTGAGCAATTAATAAAGTGATTCACTTTTTAATACTACTATTGAGGATAAACTGTTCTCTGGTATTAAAAATTTGAATTATTGTGGAAATATTTATATATATTTTTCAAGGCTCATCTCACCTATGACCTCCTCCACAGATCCTTCTTCTCAAGAATTTATAACAGGTTTATTTTCTTACCATATTTTATAATAGATTTTTATTTTTCTTACCATATTTTAGCAAATATACTTATATACATATATAAATATATAAATGTATATATATAAACATATATATGATTTTATGGTCCTCCACAATGTATCATATAACATTTCCTTTTTAATATTTAAGTATCCAAATGAGTAATGAAGCAAGTGAAGATTTATGATACTGAATGGAAAAAAGAAAGGCTAGCTTAATATGTTCATAGATATTGAAGAATACATCTGGTTAAGATTACATTAACTATGGGAAAACCCATAAACAAAATTCAGTACTACTTATGTTTTAAAAAATCATTTCAGATTTAATTGACTATTGATTTAAACCTGTACTTTCTGCCATAAACATATATAACAAAAAATGGTTATAATGATAAGTTTGAAGGAATTTAGTGACATAAGGACATCTGCATTGTTGTGCAATCATCATTACGCATTTATAGAACTTTTTCTTTCCAAATTGAAAATCTGCACCCATTAAATAACCCACTATGTGCTCTTCTTTATGATCTCTAGTTACTTGAGTAGGCAAGTAGTACAGGCACATACAATTCTTAGAATTACCTTACATGGGAAAGAATGCAACATGGAATTCATTGGTTTAGAAGGCACATTAATCATATTGATATTATGTTAAACTATACAAGTTCGTGATACTGCATCAAACTCAGATTTTTGGGGTGCCTGGGTGGCTCAGTGGGTTAAGCCTCTGCCTTTGGCTTAGGTCATGATCTCAGGGTCTTGGGATTAAGCCCCACATCAGGCTTTCTGCTCGGCTGGGAGCCTGCTTCCCCCTCTCTCTCTGCCTGCCTCTCTGCCTACTTGTGATTTCTGTCAAATAAATAAATAAAATAAACTCAGATTCTCTACACAAAATGCAAACACTGATAGTTACTTGTTTTAGTTCTTGTTAATCTTCTTATTCAAATTATAAAAATAGGTGAAGGGGGAAACACACACACACACGCAGAAAAATAAAGAAAATCTGATTGAAAGTATCTGAAATCTGCCTAGGTAATCAGGATTCCAGGGGTATGTAAGCCAGTCAGTATCCAGTAAGCTGCTTTGTGCCCCGCCAAGGGTACATACCAATTATTGGTGTGGATCTTGAGACTAGGAATCCAGGTAAATAGGAAGAAGCAAAGAAGCTAGTTAGGCTCTCAAAAGGTTTCAAGGCAAGGGGGTTTATTAAACACATTCACCCACACCCCAAACTCCTAGGGCAGAGGTTTCATTCAGAGCAGTAAAAATTTCTAGGACTAAGGAGGCCATATTTTAAACAGAAAGGAAACTAATCCCCTAGAGGCATTTACCCAAGTGTCCAGCTGTGCAGGATGAGAGCTTAAGAGATTTAAAAAAAAAACAAAACAAAAAACAAACAAAAAAACCCCACACCATGCCAAGGAACCAAATTCAGGACTTTCTAAGTAGGAAGTGACCTAGTAAATATACTACGATCTCAGTTGAGACTCAGAGGTCTGCATCCTAGAAATCAGCAAAATAAGACATAAATTATTAGAAGACTAGGGCGCCTGGGTGGCTCAGATGGTTAAGTGTCAGCCTTTGGCTCAGGTAATGATCCCAGGGTTCTGCTTGGCAGGGAGCCTGCTTCTCCCTCCCCCCCGCTTGTGCTCTCTCTTTGCTATCTCTCTCAAAGAACTAAATAAAATCTTAAAGTAAAATTATTAGAAGATTATGACCCATATTGGAATCAACTTACCTGAATCCCATTGGAATCCCATACCTGATTGGATTAAAATGAGGTTTCCAGTCTAGCAGCAGATTAGAGGATAGGGTGATAAATCATCACTAGAAATATTAATGACTTATAGGACTTCTTCTCTTTTCCAAAATTTCCAAGAAAATAAAGAGGCATTAGAAATAGATCCATATTGGGGCACCTGGGGGGCTCAGTGGGTTAAAGCCTCTGCCTTCGGCTCAGGTCATCATCTCAGGGTCCTGGGATCAAGCCCCGCATCGGGTTCTTTGCTCAGCAGGGAGCCTGCTTCCCCCTCTCTCTCTGCCTACTTGTGATCTCTCTCTCTGTCAAATAAATAAATAAATAAAATCTTTAAAAAAAATAGATCCATATAAAAGCTTTATATTGAAGTTAACAGTAACATATTTATTATTTTTTTAAAGAATTCATTTATTTATTTGTCAAAGAGAGAGCACAAGTAAGGCAAGAGGCAGAGGCAGAGGGAGAAGCAGGCTCCCCACTGAGCAGGGAGCCTGATGCAATACTCCATCTCACAACACTGGGATCATGACCTGAGCCAAAGGCAGATGCTTAACTGACTTAGCCACCCAGGCATCCCAAAAGAAACACATTTTAATCAGTTGAATGATGTGTTCAAAAATGGTGGAAACATGTAGAATTTGACCAGAAAACTAGTGTCTACATAAAATAACTACATGGAAAATTCTAGAACAAAAAAAAGTAATCTAAATTAACAACTGGATTATTTGATGACAGACTGCAAATGAGAAGGATAGTGAACTGGAAAATGGATAACTAGAACACACATAGACTGAAAAATAAAAGCAGAAAGTAAAAACTTTTTTTTTTTTTTTAAGATTTTATTTATTTATTTATTTATTTGACAGACAGAGAGAGAGATCACAAGCTGGCAGGGAGGCAGACAGAGGGGGTTTGAAACAGGCTCCCTGCTGAGCAGAGAGCCCGATGTGGGGCTCGATCTCAGGACCCTGAGATCATGACCTGAGTCAAAGGCAGAGGCTTTAACCCACTGAGCCACCCAGGTGCCCCGAAAGTAAAAACTTTTAAGAGGGTGATTTAAGAAGGGGATCTTATAATATTAGAATCCAAGAGGCAAAGAGAATGGGAAATAATTATTGAAGAGAAAAATGGCTGCAAGTCCCTGAAATTTGAAAGCCACCAAGCTACACCTTTACTATACAGTTGAAAACCTAAGCATAAATACTCAGAAAACCCCATATAGGCCCATCTTTATTTATATTTATCTAATTTATATAAATGTACACAATATGTTTGATATGTATATACAGGCTTATATATAAATATATTCAAAAGTTCTTGTTCCTTCAAGGTTATTTTAAACAAGATAACTAAAATGCCAGACCAAAATATTCTTAAATTCCTGAGAGAAAATATATGGTCAACCAGGGTTCTTGTTCTTATCACAAATATTCATTGTTAAATGAATAGAGTTTTTTTCAAAATAAAATTAGCCATACATTAATATAAACTATGTAAATTATTAAGGAACTCCTTTAGCCCAAGAACAAAGTATACCAATAGTAACAGAGATATGCAAATATAAAATGAAACTACATTCAAAAACATAAGTGAATTTTAATTATATAAAGTTGTAATAATGTGTATGGGTTTCACATGTAGAGAGAATTAAAAAAAGACACCGAATAGAACTAGTTTTAAGAGGTTAGCATTTTCTTGCAAATGATATTCATAATAATTTAATTATGCATTTTGGAATCTCCAATTTAACTATCAGGAAAAAAGTTACCTTTTACTCAAAATGATCTCAAATGATAAGGGGACATAGATTTCAAAAGGAGGCAATAAGAAAAAAAAATGTTATACAAGACAATGAAACAGAAGGGACAAATAGTACAATAAAACACACAAAGCCAAATATCAGTGATTATTTTGCAAATTAATGGCATATGTCCATTAGTTCAAGTCAAAATTCATCACAACAGATAATTTTTAAGAAATCAACTATTGTGGGGTCCCTGGGTAGCTCAGTCCTTAGGAGTCTGCCTTTAGCTCTGGTCATGGTCCCAGAGTCCTGGGATCAAGCTCTGCATCAGGCTCCTTGCTCAGCAGGAAGCCTGCTCCTCCCTCTCCCACTCCCCGTACTTGTGTTCCTGCTCTCACTGGTGCTGTCAAATAAATAAAAATCTTATTAAATAAATAAACAAACAAATAATCAACTTTGCTTCTCATAAAAATTGCTTTAAATGTAAGAAGCATTTTTGTATGATATAGATAGCAGTCCTCTGTCATACTTATGTCCTATGTCATCAATTCTAACATTGATTTTTTGGTAGTTCATTTGGTCATACAGATAATTTTAATGTTTACACATTTTTCTTTTTCTTGAGGAGATCCAGTTTCCTTGGTGTTAATTTTTCAAAATCAATCCACTTGCTGATGATACACAAACTTTCTCCTAAATTTTCTTGCAATTTTTAATTTTTGTATGTCTTCGAACTTCTATGTCAAAAGTCCTTTCTCAGCTCTCATAAACAATCCATAATTCTCTTACTGTCAAAAAAATGATTATACACACCCTACGATTATGTACATTGTAATCGATTTGTGCATGTTCTATTTCACTGCTTTATGTTCTTTGCCAACGTAGTACCGATTTCACTAAGATAAAATTTATAGTATGTTTCAATGACTAATGAAATAATACTCTGTATAGTCACTTCTTTTTGAGGTTTTCTAGGTTATTTTTAAATACGTATTCCTTAACACATAAGATTTTAGATCTTAACTAGTGACAAAAATTTGTCAACTTATTGAAAATGTATTTAGCTTCTGTATTAAATTTTGGATAAACAGAATTCTATAATAATGAGAACTGCATTTTTTGATATTTTACAGTCACTTTTCCTTTATGCTGACCTAGTTTTATCTCTTTTCCATTACATCAGATAATTTATTTAAGTGGGTTCTAGGCTGACTTGTTAACTAGTAATTCTATTTTATTTCTCATTAAAGGAAATGGGAGATAAATCCCAATTTCATTTATAAGTTAGAATAGAGATAAAATTGTTTTAAATGGCTTATTTGTTTGATTTTTCTATACTTCTAAAATATTTTATTGGACATTACTGACACATCTTATCTTCGTGAAAACGTTATCACCTCTTATTTTCAAATTTTACAGTTAACTATTATTCCAATCAGTAGGATATCAAAGACTGTCCTACATAGTAATAAGGCTAACAAGTAGTTTCTTGACACTTTGTTTTAATTGTCATGATTTTATTGGGACTCAGGGTCATTTCATTGAGAAGAAAATAAAGGGCATTTACTGCTCAACAAGGGGTTCTTATTATAGTTGGCCACAAATACCACCATAGGATTTAGAAAAAAAATTAAAATTGTTCACCACAAATATTGTTTGGTCAATAATTTTATCTCTTCCAATTCTAAAATTTTATCACTTATTCACTTTTCTCTTCCCAAATCAGATAGTAACCTAATGTTGGAATGCTAGAGAAATTACCTCAGAGATAACAGGGCAATATTATATATATTTTATAGATAAAACTAAATTTCATCAAATATTTAGAGTGAAACATAAAATGCAATCAACACTTAGCTACTTGGAAAGATGTTAATATTTTGCTAAAATTTTCAGTCTTTATCCAGATGTCTGGCAGCACATAAGGAAAATAAGACACTCTGTGAATAAACATAATCTCAATTACTCCAAAATGCCATTTTTCCACCGATTTCCAATTTTCTTTTTAAGGGAGAGCATAATCACACGTCGGGAGATTGTAGAGATTAACAATCCTGGTTTCTAAGGATGGACTATTATAGTGTATTCACTAATCATTTCAATGCTCATGCCACTTTTCTTTTTTTAAAGATTTTATTTATTTTTTTGAGAGAGAGAAAGAGCATAATTAGAGGGAGAGAGAATGTCAAGCAGACTCCATACTAAACGCAGAGCCTGGCATGGGGTTCTGTCTCATGACCCTGAGATCATGATCTGGACTGAAATCAATAGTCTGACACTTAACATACTGAGCCACCCAGATGCCCAAACAGTGTCTATGCCATTTAAACAAAGACTGAATTAGGGGACAGTGAAATTTTCAGCAGTTTTGTGTTTGTTGCTGTCGTCATTTTGATATGACCTAAAATAAAGACAAGATGTACTGAGGGCTTATTGACTCTTGATAAGGAAATATTCTTTTACAATTTAATACTAAGTTATTTTCAGGAAGAAATTACTATCACCTATTTTTATTTTTTATTAATGTAAATCATATACCTATCTACTTGGAAATATTAATAGACTTTTTTTTAACAAGGTTTTCCTAATTCAGGGAAAATTATGGATTATAGAGTGACATCTAATTCTGTTCTGTAGTTTCTAATGTAAGCAATTATTACTATGTATCCAATAACAGGAAAGTCTTCATAAACAGAAGGGAATACTTTGAATGTATCGACTAGACTCATGTTTCTTAATTTTCTAGTAAAATACACTTTCCTACCTCCAATGTCTGACTACCATTTTTAGTTTTTGGAAGAAATGGTTCTATTTTTTTTTTTTTTAGTTTCAAATTTTTATTTAAATTTCAATTAGTTAACATATGGTGTAATATTAGTATATTAGATTCAGGTGTACAGTTTAGTGATTCATCACTTACATAAAACACCCAGTGCTCCTATGTCTATTTCTTAACAAATATTCCCCCCACGCACTGCAAAAAAGAGAATTTTATTAAATATATAATGCAAATATGGAGAAGAGAAATACTCCTTGGGTAGTACGAGTGGGATAGAATTTTGAAACTATTGTTTGTTAGTATAACTGGGAGAAATTTAGCATGTCTGATCCACAATGCTTCAATTTGTCTTGCTACTCTAACTTCTAGCTTAGAAACTTCTGCATAGCCCTGCACAAAGCCATATTATTCATTGAAGGAATTTTGCTTATCGTCAAGGTTTGTGAAAACGACTCTTGACTCAGAACTACCTTCCCACCCCGCAAAGAGATAAGTACCTACAGAAATGCAACAAATGCTATGTTTAAGGTTAATGGGATGACAGGACCCGATTTTTGTACACAGATCAACTGACCAAGGACTGAAAGTTTCATAACTTTCCTTGTACCCTTCCAAGCACCAGAATAGCTACAGACATTAGTCACTTCCTGACTCTATCTCCTCCTGCTTCTCTCTCTTCCTAAGAGGCTCAAATTCTATGCTGAGTTAAGATGGTTCTTTAGGACAATAGTCTGCCATCTCTTTGGTTTACTGGCATTCCTTACCCCAATATCTTGCTTCTAATTGGCCTCTTGCATGATGGGAAGAACAAGCTTACACTCAATTACTTTATATCCTTTTGTTTAGTATACTAAGTTTTTACGTTAAGAATTGCTCTTTTCTCTGAGACAGTGTTTCAGAGTTTTTGGTCAAAGAGAAACCTACATTGAGTTCCAATTATTACAAAGGTGTCATTAAAACTCGTAAGTTCAATTAGAGCCAGCTGTATAAAATTCTTAGTTTCCTCTTCTTGCACCTGCATACAAAAGATTTTGCCTCTGGAAGTTGACTCCTTGTCACCATCGTACATACCGATTTTGGTAAAAAGCATTTCTTCATGTGACATAATGAGTGTTGTTTAGGTGTTTATGTCCAGATGCAATTTCACAGCATCTAAAATTTACCCTAGGTTCTGTACATCCAGGTTGCATTTTCTCATCTTTTCTCTCCAGTTGCTATTTACTCCCAGCTTTCAAAGGTACTTAACATCCTAATGTTCTTCATGATGCCCTACTCTGGTCATACCCCCAATGATATTTAAAAGGAATAAAGTGTGCTTATCTGTTATTTACCTGTTAGTATAGATTTCACTCTACACTTTAATACATTTAGAAACAATTATAATTCTAATTGAATACATATACATGTAATTATGACTTATTACATAAGTCTGAGAATTGTTTCTGCCTCTGATCCCATTGGTATCATTAAAGAATAAAATTTCAGCCAGCTGAAGCCAATAGAATTGTTGCCAGGATGATTCCGGAAGGACCCCTGGACAATTATTTTGTACGATGTAAAAGACATTCATTTAGTAAATTCTATAATAGTTTATAAACCTTCCACAGCATCAACAGATTAGAACTTTAAAAAGGAATGAGTTTACAAGTACCTTTAGGTATATCTGCCACAGGCCAACTTGAACAAAGCATTAGAAATGCTACTAACATCCTCAGAGCATCAAACTAGGCTTATTAACTGAAACCATGGAAATACAAGTGATAATTAAAATACAAGTGACTAAAAATACAAGTGACTATTATAATGGAATAAAAACACTGAAAACAGACTTAGAAGTTTCCAGTTTGTATACCTGTGACCAAACAGACTAAACCTCAAAGCTAGCTCCAGTTTAAAACACAAAAGACTGATGAAGGAGATAGACAATGAGCCAAGAGGATGATAGAAGAGCTAGATTACCAACAAAACAGCTGAACCTCCATTTTGTATTGCCAACATTTTACATCAATTTCTTAAATGTAAAGAATTAAAAGTTATTAAAATCAGAAGCCGACACCAGACTTGAGAGTTCCCTGAGCATACAAAATCAGTTTAATCAATCATACATGCAGAGCTTAATTTAGCTTATTTTGCAAGACTGACTTGGCCTGGGTCATTTTTTCCTTTATGCCTCTGGAAATCATAAACAAAACTAAGCCAGTTCCCAAAACTGATATGAGGGAACCATTGACCAGCTATCGCTTAAAAAATTTCTGATATTATAACCAATCATGGTGAAGAACAGTCACTTTTTTTTTTACCATATTAGCTGCTTTAGAAGAACATGCCCCAGAATAATCTCATTCCATGTTTTGGTTCAGTAAACATCTTTTTGGTGTGTGTGCAATAAATTTTTACTAATTACTAGTAAGTCAGTGATTCATTGGTTTTATGCTTGTTATTTCGCGATTTTGACAAACATAAGAACTATGCGGAGATTGTATTCAGGCCTTACTGTCATGTATGTCTAGTATTCATAATCGAGCTGGATGTTGAGGAACGCATTTGGGTCAGTACTTTGAGACACTGAAGATGTGTTCTACTTCCCCTTAAAGTCTCCTGTGATTCCTACAGCCTTACCTTCTTCCTGGTGTTGAAGAGGCTTCCAAGCAAAAATCAGCAGATGCCTTCAGCAGAAATTATAGCACCATCACCCACTGGAGCTGAGCAGGAGAAAATGTAGTGTCTGCCTTGGGTTGAGTGAAGAGTTGATGAGCTGAGGGGCTGGGGACCAGAAGTTCCACAAGTTAGAACTTGCTTCAGACTCACGCAGAAACAGGACTACCTGCCCGAGGTTGGGGTGGCCAGCTACTGCCCAGCGCCTGGATTTAATTCAGGTTGAGACTGCCTCTCCTGTGCCTCTTGATCAACCACTCAATCGCATTCACCTTTGACTCTTCTGTAAACACCGATTTGTGGATGTTCAGAAACTAGTAAAACCAGAAGTAGAGTATGGAGAGGATGGGAGGAGGGGCCCTGGAGAGAGCAGTGAAAATGGGGAAAGGTTTGGAAGCAATCACAGGGGTCAAAATTCTTTAAGTTAGCTGGAAGAAGAGATTATGAACCATCTATGACTAGAAGAAGAAGAAAATTTAAGTATTTCTCTCTATGAAGGCCATTAGTTCATTGGTTCATAACTAATAAGATTTTTTTTTTTTATTTTTGGCTTTAAAGTGTTGTGGAATAAAACACATAAACACAAAAGAATAAAATCCAGCATGTGTCTAAAACCTGTTTCAATAGGATTGTTACAGAGTAGTATTTTCAGCCAAAATCTCAATGCCCAGACTGAGCATTCCTGGAACTCAACGCCTTTTGAAGAAATCCCATGCCTATTTTGTTGTGTCATGAGTCCTTCCAATACAAACAAGAGTTCTCTGTTAACAGCCCTTTTCAAATTGTTGGCTTTTAAGCAATGTATTGAAACATGTCTATCTTTTTAGTCTTCTGTTTTTGCAATAGTTGATTACAGTACTCTTCAAAATGGACAATTTTCTTGAAAGGCTTTCAAATATCCTCTTGAAAAGTAATTCAGACTCACATATCATTGGCCAAAAGGATTTATAAAAGCAACATTTGTGATTGCATTTTGAAAGGAGAACACGTACAAATAGGAAGTAGATGAATGATAGCACCTTGAAAGAAGATATTTGTGGAAAAATGCTTCCAAAATTTTAATATAGAATTTATTATAGTAGCTATATATACATGAGACAAAAGACAGAAAACTTAGAAAAATAAATGTTAATGTAATTAGATATTTACTTTGTATCCTGGAAATTATGTTGTATGAAGTTACCCCTCTTTTGATTCCCAAAGCCTCAGTCTGTGGGTGTACATGGCTAAAGGCTTTCCTCTTTCTTTACGCTCCCTAAGTGAGTATTTATCAACCCTGGTGGCAAATTAGAATCACTTGGCTCACCCTAAAATAGACTTAACCCTCAATTACTAAGATTAGATCAGCCTCAGCTAAGACCTAGGGGGCATGGGCATTTTTAGATATAATTCATAAATGTATATCCAGGTAGGTCTATAACTATAATAAACACACACATGCATATATACCAATATGGTGTTAATATATTGTATTAAACATATCTCCTAACATTTTCTATAAATGCACTTAAACTTTATATATTTTATATGCATATAAAAGTACATATATAAAAAGTACATATATATTATGTATATGTGCATTATATACATAAACATGTAAAACATGTGTGTTTGTATAGATAGATGACAGATATAGATGTAAGTATATATGATTTATATATAGAGATATATTCATGTTTCCTATGAATTTCACAAGGCAAGTTAAATTACACTGACTTCTTGGAATAGTGGTAATTAATTAAAAATCACTTCTTTTGAACAACTGCTATGCACAGTTTCCTCTGAGTGATAATAATATGGGGTACAATATATAAGCAAAAGTCAGAAAACATAGGTAGCAATCCCTGCTCTACTGAAGAGCTTCTAGTTGCCTGGATCTATCTTGGGGTCAACCAGTGGTCATGTCCTATCAATGATTTCCCACAGCAGATGAAAAGAGTTTATCCCAGGTGTTAGAGTAGCCCTTGTAATGGCTCTGGAAATAAAAGACAGTCATACACTTGGAGTTGAAAGGGAAAGGTGTTGAAGTTTGAAACTTAACAGGAACCTAGATCACATGGGACTTTTAGTTCATTCTAAAAACAATTATTTTTGTTTTGTTTTGTTTTTACTCTAAGAGTGATGGGAAGTTATTAGTGTATTTTGAGCACACTCATATTTTAAGAGAAAACATTGGAAACTAAGTGATATACTCTTATTTCCTCACCTTATAAACGTTTGACTCATGGTACAGAAATGTTAATATTATGTGTCCCTATAAAGCTGGTTAACAAAGCAGAGATTAGCACTTGTGTTTTCTGTACCAGGAAGAGAATGATGATTAAATCATGAAAAAGTCATCGACGGAAAAGGCATTGACTTAGATCTGTGTAACAGCTTCTTGTTTATTGTACTTTACTTGATAACGTCCTATAACTGCCGCCTACCAATATCTTTTGTCTTTAGCTGGTGATGGTATTTCAGGTGGTGACTTGGACCATTTTTGGCAGTTACTCAGTTTCTATGGGTATCTCCCATGTAGACAAGAGTTATATGTTATTAAAAAAATAAAGTAATTCCCCTGAAGTTTTCTGAGATAAAAAAAGAGTTATATGTTATTAAACTTCTGCTTTTTTTCTCCTTTTGCTCTTTTATAACAAGCGGGTCTCAGCCAATAACCTAGGAGGATGGAAGGAAAACTATTTCTCCTCTTTTACATTTGTTAATATATTATGTAGATCATTAGGTTGGAAGCACCATTAAGACAAAGAGATAGGAAGGAAAGAGAGATCATGACAAGACTCATATATGTCATCTCTCCATGTCAGAATTTCTGCATCTGGGCTTGTCATATAGATGCCTATGGAAAACATGAAAATAATGTTTTTCCCAGCACTGAGCCTGAGAACTGCCAGACCTTCTTCTCTGTGGACCCCACAATTGAATACTTGTCTGCCAGAGTTGATAATGTACAAAAATTAATGCTTGCTTTTTTTTATCGCTGTTGTTAACCTTGGATAACCTATAGATATATAGTTGCTAATCAGAACTTCCACTTTATAAAATCTACCAAATGATAGCAATGTAGGCTTTGGCCATTCAGCTTATATTTTGGTGATTATATCATGCTACTTATACTTTTAAAGGTACTATTTTTTTTTCAAGGATTGTCTCCACGGCCCTTAGGGGTTGGGTTTGGAATGTGAAATATAAGACCAATTACTGTAGCTAATATTTATACCAACTTCATACCCAAGGTAGTGACAGAATAATGAAAAAGAACTGAGAATCTGAGATCTTGAAAATGCATTTGTACCTCTCCCTAATGAAATCTATTTATTCACAGCAAAGCAAAAATAGGTTTTAAGAAAATTATCTCCCTTAGAATAAAAGCCTAAATTAAATTGCATGCAGATTTGTCTTCCAATTTTTTCTAGTACTTTGCTATCTCATAATTAAGAATAAAATATTCACATTTTTATTAATTAGCAATTAATAATTGGGCTAGGTCAGTTGATTTTTTGTAATCTTTTCTGGTCATTGCTTTCTCCTCAAATGCTAGGAAATGGTTAATTTTCAAGTAAGACAATTTCTATACAACTATATACAATAGTGATTTTTTTCCTTTAATTTCCTCTCTTATATTAACCCCTATATACCATTTTCCCTTCTT
>CM053607.1:11795281-11829038 GCA_028646535.1 Procyon lotor
CCATTTTCCCTTCTTGAGTAAAGGAAGGAAATCAGCAAAGTAGAGCTAATTTTTTACTTTTATACATAAGATTTTCATTTCTCCTCCTTTTTTTTTAAATTGTGTTATGTTAGTCATCATAAAGTACATCATTAGTTTTTGATGTAGTGTCCCATGATTCGTTGTTTACATATAACTTCATTTCTCCTCCTAAGTCTGCTTTGAGTCAAAGTTTCAAAGGAAATCCTAGCTATTTGATAGCCATTTTGTATTGAAACAGTAGACTCAGTAATGAAATGTATCCAACATTTTTTTTCCTTTTATTTACATGGAACTAGATAGACATTTGCCAGTCTAGTTCCCTTTCTTCAAGAGCACAGGGAAATAACATTTGCAGGCCCTCTTTGCAGTTAGGGTGGGTCTATGTCATTACTCCAGCCAAAGCAATGTGGACAGAAGTGATAGAAATTTTTTTTAATCCTGACCCTTAGAATCATTTTACCCACTCTATGTGTATCTAAATACTGAAAGCAACAAAGTTTAAGATAGAGAAACAGTCCCATGAAAGAAGCCTGGATGCCTGGGTCTCCCCGTGGAGGAGAGCAGTCCCAGAAGGTAGGTTTATGTATATTTCTGTATTTCTGTATACTACCCTTCAAGGTAAACAAGGAATACATTTTAAATGCACTGTGGTATGGATATATTGGGGGTTATTTTTCTTTGTTTTTTTTAAAAGATTTTATTTATTTATTAGAGAGAGAGAGAGATTACAAGTAGGCAGAGAGGCAGGCAGAGAGAGAGGGGAAAACGGGCTCCATGCTGAGCAGAGATCCTGATGTGGGGGTTGATCCCAGGACCCTGGGATCATGACCCAAGCTGAAGGCAGAGGTTTTAACCCACTGAGCCACCCAGGCGCCCCTTGCAGCTTATTTTTCAATAGCTAGTGAGAATTCCTCTAACTAATAAAGCACGGGCTACATGCCAGGTCCTTTCCTAGGAACTTTACATTTATACATGGCAAAGAGTGATCTAATATCTGAGTCTGAAATCTATACTGTCCCCTGATAAAAGTGTGAAACCAGTGTAAATAATTAGCAGATTCAGGGGCGCCTGGGTGGCTCAGTTGGTTAAAGCCTCTGCCTTCGGCTCAGGTCATGATCTCAGGGTCCTGGGACCGAGCCCCACATCGGGCTCTCTGCTCAGCAGGGAGCCTGTTTCCCCCTCTCTCTGCCTGCCTCTCTGCCTACTTGTGATCTCTTTCTCTCTGTCAAATAAATAAATAAAATCTTTAAAAAAATAATTAGCAGATTCATAAGACAGGATTTTGTTTCTCTCTCTGTAATTATTAATAGTAAATTTCATAGTAGAGTATTATCCTGTTTTTTACATTACAATAGCATGAAAGATGATTACTTGTGATATCCTGGATAATTATTAACTAACACTGAGTTCTTGCTCTGACAAGCAAAGACTTCAAATATACATTTGGATCTCAGAAATCACTGTAGTTAAGTAATTGTATGTTACATGAAATGTATACCTGAAATTTTAATATATGTGTCAACTTTAGTTTCTCTTATGTTTGTTATAATTTTGACCTAACTCTTTTATATTAAAGCATGATGCTATTCATGGAATGGTAATATATTGTCAAACACTATCATATAATTAGCTAAATATATGAAGAATTAATACTGCTTTACTGACAAGAATAGCTATAGTAAATTGGTAAATAAATAAGTGTAGTTTAATTATGTTGCTAGTAGTTACTATTAAGAACAGTATAATCATTCTTCATAATAAAAATTATCCACATTCTCTCTCCCAACACACACATATGCATGTATATAGCCTTTGTATAGCCTTTGTTTTTGACCAACATTTTAATAAGATAAAATTGTACTAGTGAGAGAATTTCAAACTGAATTGTGGAGCAGATATTAGAAATGTTATGTTTAGCATAATTTGAAATTTTGCCCTGAAACAGAGAGCCCAACGTGATTAGAATATTTCTATTGATTTTTTTAAATAAAAACTGACAAGAAAAGCAGGTATCTTGGCTTAAGTAAGACATAATACAGTCATTGAAAACTTGGCTCTTCCCTGTTCTTGGAGAATAATTTGTTGTTGTTCTAACAGCAAAAGCGAACACGAATGTGTCTGATATCCTCATAATATTCTAAGAAATTCATTATTGTGGTAAATAGTAATATTTTTTTTTTAAAGATTTTTTTATTTATTTGACAGCGAGAAACACAGCGAGAGAGGGGACACAAGCAGAGGGAATGGTAGCGGGAGAAGCAGGCTTCCCGCAGAGCAGGGAGCCCGATGCGGGGCTCGATCCCAGGACACTGGGATCATGACCTGAGCCGAAGGCAGGCGCTTAACGACTGAGCCACCCAGGTGCCCCGTAAATAGTAATATTTTTAAAGATTTTATTTTAGTCTGGGAAATCCTGAGTCAAAATTCACCATATTGGAGCATTCAGGAATTCAACTGCTGGCATATGTTTTCAGTGGTAGAATGTCACAGTACTCACGTCTACTGAAAGAGGAATTCGATTCCTCTTCCCCAAGCTGGGACCCTCTTATTCTCTGCCAATTTATTCAGCCTTGCCTATTTTTTCTTGTTCTCTGTCTATAATGAACTGTTTCCAATCTCCAACTTTACTTACATCATTTTGTATTCAAAACATGTAATATCTCTTTCCCCACCCAAAAATAAGAACAACAAGCCACTTTACACTTCAGTCTCTGGCAGATTGATTGCGTTCTGATGCCAAGAGTCTGATTTCAGAATTTAGCTGTGACACACATGGCATGACAACAACATAATGTAAATGCTTTCCATAGGTAGCTATTGATCAAAGTGTTTCAATAAAAGGCATCTCAAAAATGGTATTAGCAATGATAACCTCATGGGTTAGCCAAAACAATGAAAACGTAATGCTAAAGTTTTCCTAAGGGTTTCTTATCGAAACAGTAAGAGAAGTAAGGACTTATGCAAAGATATCAATAACATAACATTAATTTATCAGAGAAATATTTTTTTTAAAGATTTTATTTATTAGACAGAAACACAGCGAGAGAGGGAGCACAAGCAGAGGGAGTGGTAGCGGGAGAAGCAGGCTTCCTGCTGAGCAGGGAGCCCAACGCGGGGCTCAATCGCAGGACCCTGAGATCATGACCGGGGCCGAAGGCAGATGCTTAACGACTGAGCCAATATTTCAATATCAGAGAAATATTGAAAATGGAGTAGACATTAGAGTAGCCAGTGCAGAGAGAAGTTGAGAACATGTGGAGAGAGAAGAGGCACCGAGGCAGAGAGATGGTAATGGGAAATGGGGTTAACTTTAAGGTAAAACATTATTTTTTAAAAAACTTTCTTTTTTCTTTATTTTTTGTTTTAAAGATTTTATTTATTTATTTGACAGAGGGAGAGAGAGCATATGTAGGCAGAGAGGCAGGCAGAGGGAGAGGGGGAAGCAGGCCCCCTGCTGAGTAAAGAGCCCAATGCGGGGCTCGATCCCAGGACCCTCAGACCACAACCTGAGTGGAAGGCACAGGCTTTAGTCCACTGAGCCACCCAGGTGCCCCTAAAACAATATTTTTAAAGAGAATTTTCAGGGGGTGGAGCCTGCCTAAGATTCTTTCTCACTCCTCCTCTGCCCCTCCTCTCTAAATAAATAAGTAGATACAATTTTTAGAAATTCTCCTACATGTTTTATGATGTAATATCTTTATTCTTTTCACTCAGAGTCTTTGGTTAAAATCTACGTTATTATTCAATGATGAAATGATGAAAATGTATTTTCTCATTTTGTTGTTGCTGTTCAATTTTTGTTGGTATTAATCATGTTAGAGATATTTGTGGGTTATACCTGTCTCTATATGGAGGGCTTTTGTTCAAGATGATCTAGGCATACTGAATTCTAAGTCAATAAACTTATTTAAATCAAAGGGAATATATGTTACAGTGGCCATTCTGACAAATAATTTGTAACTGAAAAATAAGCTGAAGTGCTTTTGGAACTAAGGGGTATTATCATGAGTTGCACCTGCAGCCCAATAATTTACCAGTCCTATGGTAGGATTAACCAAGTCTTCCACCTCCCTACTCTCACCTTAATCCACTATCAAAACAGAATTTGAAGAACAAAGATAAATCACTAGATACTCATTGCAAAATTCTTTGCAATTAGAGGTTCAGACAAAGATAAAGTCAGAGGAATAATACATTATATGTTAATAAAAATTAATTAAAAAAAAAAAAGATAAAGTCAGAGGAATTTACCACTACAGAAGAGGTTCTTTTTAATAGAAAAAAACATGCAGGAATCATTTAAATTTAACATTAAGAATAAAGATGTTTATGGAGCACCAGCCACTGCCTTAGGTGCTTGGATTTGGCAGAGAATAAAATAAACCAAATTTTGTTGTCATGAATGTTTCCTTCCAAATAGAGGATTATATACAATAAACAAATACATAAATTAGTATCTTAAGTTGAATGTTGTGGGTATAAAGAGGTAAGATACTGGGTAAACAGTGGTAGTAGGGCTAGTGGTGCAATTCACAGAGGTGAAAGAAATAAGAAAGGGAGCCATGCAGGTGCACAGGGCATGGCCATAGTAGACGGAAGTAACGGCAAGAGGCTAGCAGATGATGAGAACATCAAGGAGGGCTGGGACACTGGGTTGTAGAGAGCAGTGGGAGGCTGATGCAAGATGAGGAAAGGGAGGCAAACCATACACACCAGACTGAGCGTTCTCACACTTAGTGACTCCCAGGATTTTAAAGAGAAGGATAAGGTGAATGGTGGTAAGCTTTATGACTGTTCTGACTACAACAGCCTAGAAGAGAGCAGCTAGAAGCAGGAGATGAGTAGGAGCTATTTCAAGGGTTAAGTTGAGAGATGATGGTGGTCTCAACTAGTTAATGAGATGGTATATGTTTTGATTTTAGCATTGCTGATGCATAGCCTACAGCATTGCTGATGTGTGTGGTTAGTAGGGCAGTCACTTTACTTTTGAGATTCCTATTATATACCATATTTGAGAGTTTGGGTGGGATGTTACAAAAGAATCTAATTTTAGAAAGAGAATCTGCTATTTATGAGAACAAGGAAAGTATATACATCTTTCATAAGTCTATATAAGATCGTCAAAAATGTGATAGATTAAGACAAATTCAGAATCCTGAACCCAGACACCCACCCTATAATGTGCACATCTGAGAAAATGAGAAAAGAGTCAGCACAAAACCTTTAGAAGGATTGACAAGTGTAACAGAGGAGACCTGGAGCGAGTCATGTTCTGGAAGCATGGGAAGGTCAGGGAAGATGAAGCAAGCTATTATTACTTTTTTACAGGAAGATACAAAAAAATTAAATGCCATGGACTTGGCCTAAGAAATTTGAGTAAATACTTTTTAGGAGTAGGACAAAATTAATGTTAACAGTTGACGTATGATTTCTCGCGTGATTATAGATTTCAAGTTCTTCAAAAGCAAATTCACATCCTAGATAGTAGGCTGTGTCAGCCCTTATGGAACTCAGGAGGAAACATCAGTCACCACTGGGAAGAACTGGGATCCATCCATTCTCTTCCTCTCTCTCCATACATGAAGCACCAGAATCCTACTCCCCCATCCCTGCCACCTGAGAACCTGCAGGAAGCTAAAAATATGAAACATCTACTAAGTGTGTCAAGGATAGATTGGTAGAAGTATGGGGTCCCTGCAATAAGAAAGTTATAGAATCTGAGAATTGAAAGGAAATGAGTATTGCAGAGTCAGAGTTAAGGAATCTAGGTGTTACACAATGTATAAATATGTAAATGTTGAGACTTCATACTCTTGTAAACCTCCATTGATGCTTATCTTGATGTAGGGAAGAGAAAAGTGATGCTTCTGAATTAAGTGGTTGACTCCTATTTAACCCATGGCCAAATATCGTTTATTCCATTATAGATTCTATAGGGAACGATTAGGGGGTGGGATTTCCAACCCTAAAAGTCTAGGGTGAGGGGAAATTCCTCTATCTTTCCTATCCTATCCCAGGGCTCACTCCATGAAGTAGTATTCTATCTTCCCTACAAGAGAAAATAACAAATTCTATTTCAAAAATCACTGTAGATTTATTTTCATAAATTTTGGGCCTCAGTGAAGATACCCAGCATTTTCAACTTGCTCAGTCAATTCTTCCAGAAATGTCAGGATATGTAACTTGCTCTGATGGCTAGTCCAAGAATCCTCATATCTCATTCTTTCTGCACCACAAACTGTTAATTTTAAATGGAATTTCTGAGAAAATGGGAAAAGACTTTAAATTTTGCCAATTGCAGCACATTTAATCAATTTCATCTTTCTAAATACATCTCTAAAATAACACGAAATTAATGATTCCCTGAAACTTAGCAGAGAAGTGGCAAAAACAAAACAAGACTGTATATTCATCATGAGGTGACAAATGAAAGAAGAAAATGATGTCAGAGGATAAACTGATGGTCGCTGGAAGGAAGGAAGGTTTGAGTTGGGCAAATGGGTGAAGGAGAGCAGAAGATACGAACTTTCACTTAGGGAATGAGTAATTCATGAGAATAAAAGGCACAGAATATGGAATATAGTCAAAGATATTGCTACAGCATTGTATGGTGATGGAAGATAGCTACCCTTGTGGTGAGCATAGCATAACATATAGAGAAGTTGAATCACTATGTTGTACACTTGAAACTAATGTAACACTGTATATCAACTATACTCAAATTAAAAAATTAATTTTAAAAAATGAAATATAAAAAATAAAATAAGAAAATAAAATATCTGCAGTTCAATGAAAACCGTGGTTGGAAACTGGAATTTAATAGAGGGAATAAGCTGTTTTTGCTATAGATCTAAAAATAAACATATTTGACAGGGAAATTCTCATTGTTTGCAGATGGAAGGTTATGCCAGTGGATTAGTTTATAAAACTAGACAAAGAATATTTTAACCATCATCAAATTGTACCTGAAAATAAAACATCTTAAGCATATTTAAATTTTACTAGGGTTTTATTTTTACTTGGAGTAAAAAAAAAAATGACTGATTTCTTAGTGTGGAAAATTTGAGGGGTATTGGATTTGATTTCTTTTCTACTTTTCATTTAATCAACTGTGCTTACATTTAACTTTATATTCATAATGTTTAAGCATAACTAAGAATTTTTTTATACTCATATCTACCTGTAGAGCCATCAGTTCATACTTCTTCTAAATAATCTTGTTAATTCAAAGCAAGCATATATGCATATGCCATACATCAAGGAAAAATTGTAATCTGATTTGACCTCATTTTAAACAAATTATTTTGCATTGATAAACAAGTTATACCAACAATAATGAAATATGACGAATTTCAACTATTTCGGAAAAATAACTTCACTTGAAAGCTGAAGGTAGAAAATGTACTTTTTACTGAGATTTTATTAAGATTACTTATTTACTTGTGCCAGTCGAATTTGACCTCTATAATACAGTATTTGTTTAGATCTAGTGGAGATAAATTGAGTGCACTGATTCTAAATTGAAGATCTATTAAGTAATAAGTAGGATGTAGTTTTATAATCACCTTCAGGTTATAAACAACATTTACCACAAGATTAAAACATGTTGAATTAGAAAAAGTGAATGCAAATTAAATGGGAGAGATTATAGAAATGTAGTGAACAGAATTATAAGATAGGATGCTATTAAGTATTTTTAAGTATTTCTAAATTCTTTTGACTAACCAGTGATTATGCCCTAGAACACATGTCTAACAACAATTTTAGGACATTTCGTGAAATATATAAAAGTGTTTTTGGCTTAACAGATAACCATCTTAAGACGTAAGTTTTTCAATTTCTTTAATAGAAATCACCATTTTTTTCATGCTGCTTTTACTTTTTAATTTGCTATTACAAGTGAATGAAAATAAATGTTCCTTCTCTGATATCAAGTATGAGGCCATAGGAGATGCGTGGGGGGGGGAGGGGAGTATGTTAATAGCACTGCTGTAATTCCTCTGTAATCCTACTTCATTATTTTATGCAAATAATTCCCAGAAAGGATCAACTTATTAAGAAGAATTAGAATAAATGAATGTCATCAGTGTAGGGTAGTATGTCAGCAAGTTGAAAAAGTATGCTACACAAAAAATTGAATAATAGGAAACTTTTGTAAGTTTTTTTTTAATTATATTTTTTTTTTGGGAGGGGGGGAAATAATGCTGGGAGACTAGAGCAATTACATGATGGCATTCAGATTTTTGTCCCAGAGATAACATTTTGAAAATATGAACAGAAAGGTCCACATCAAATCCAATAGATGTATCTATTCATAACTATTCTTCAAATGTAATTTATTATAAATTATGAAGAGAAAATATGATCACAGGTAGTTATTTTTTGCTCACTACTATCTTACTTTTTATAGTAGTTGCTGTGAAGTATTTACTAAATATATCTGTTGTAAGTATATAGTTTCACTATATTTCAAACCTAAACTAATCCCATGTCAACTTTAGGATATAATCCAAACAATTTAGTGCATCATTCAAGGCCTCTGTGTATTTCTCAAAATGTATCTTTTACAATTTGCAAATAGTACCATCATGTTGATTAAGGTATAGTTTAAAACTATAAATTAAAAATAGAAAGCTTCTCTATACACATTTTTCCCCTGGCAGAAATGACTTTTCCTCTGTTCCCATTAGTCCAATGGCCCAGACTGCCTAATGGCCCATCCTTCAATACTGGGAGCAAATATGTCTACGCCATTCCAGAAGGAATTCATTGTTCTCTCCATTGTGCCACCTCAGACAATATACATACCAGGTTCATCATTTCACTGTCTGATAGTTACTTGTGTTGTAATAATTATTTTCTCTTTTCATATACTAAACATGCTATTTATATTTATTGAATGAACGAATCAATAAATGATTAGTAGAGGACATTAAAATATTGCCTAACAAAAAGTAAGATAAAATATCCTCTAAGGGTATTTCTACAGTTGTGATCTGCATATGAGATCACACTGTTTTAGCATGAAGTTGGAGGTGGAACACATCCTGTCCCTTTCTGAAGCATCACTACACATGCTTCCCATTTCTGATCCTGGAAGCATGTCTGGCAGAGAATATGAAAGTCTGAAGCACTGGCTTATATTGCTGGACCAATCTAATTTTTAGGAAGAACTTCCCCTGGATGATATCACCTCACTTTTATCTATTTTTCCCTCTAGAAAAGATTTAAGATTAGTTTAAATATCGGGCTCTCTGTTCAGCAGGGAGCCTGCTTCCTCCTCTCTCTCTGCCTGCCTCTCTGCCTACTTGTAATCTCTCTCTCTCTATCAAATAAATAAATAAAATCTTTAAAAAAAAAAGATTAGTTTAAATATCCTGTTCCACTGCTTCCTTTGACAGCTAGTTACCTCCCTTATATAAACCCAGGCCCATCTTAAACATACCCTAAACACTTCTGTGATAGCTTTTCATACACATTGTTCTTCTACTCAACAACTGAATTTAAGACCTCACTATTAATTTAGTCAAGATAATTTTAACTCTAACTACAATATAACTCTCTGATTATGTCTTATCTGTCTTACTTATCTCTCTTACAAAACTCCAGAGAAATACTCTATAAATCTGTCTATCTATCTATCTATCTATCTATCTATCTATCTATCTATCTATCTATCTATCTATCATCTATCTGTTATGTATCAATATTTCTTAAAAGAACCAATGAATGAATGAATGAATGAATGAATGAATGAATGAAGGTGTATAAAACCAGTGAGAATTATAGTAAGTTTAAGGAGAAGGGCATATGTTGACATTTTCTAGGTCAAAGTACATTAATGCATCTATCTATCTGTAAACCTAGGTTAATTTGCAGTAAGCCAAAGCTTGCTCTTTTTTTTTTTTTCAAAGCTTGCTCTTTAAATGAACATTCATTCCTTCACTAAACATTTATTTCACAACCATCACTATGTTATGAAGTAAGTTAAATGCTAGAGATAAAGCAGGGTAAGAGGCTCTTGTAATGTGGGAAAATACAGTTATTGGTCATGGAATCATACATGTGGTGAGTACCCAGTATTTTTTCCTATAGTTTTTTCATTACCACAACATAATAGCATCTAACTGTCATACTACCAATGCAATATACTCAGGTCTTTTTTGTGGGGGTATTTTATTTTTTCTGAAGATTTCTCACAAGAAAGCATAGCCTGAATGGTATTAATACATCATAAAATGTTCTTGAAAAATGGTTAGATCAGCTCTAGCCAACTATAAACAAATAGAGTTTTCAATTGAAGAGAGCAAATATTTAACACCTTTGCAACACTACTTCCTGCTTTTCCTTGGATTTCACTATTCAATATTGAAACGATCATTATTAACCTGCTATACTGATTATGTTCCCAAATTGCCATTGATATAGCAAATTTAGATTTTCACATAAAACTTGAAAAATATTTCGAATTACTGTTGGGTGTTAATGCCTATCAAACAAATAAGTAGTTGATATATCATCACAAGATTTTCCTGAACAGCAACGTTGTGCATTCATGAAAGGAAATTTGGAAATACTTCCCCACCATCTCCACAATCTAATTTAGTCTAAAATGTAAAGTCAGTTGGGAATTTTTAATGTTTTATTTCTGCAAAGCACAGTGTGCATTCAAGAAGGGAACATCACTTATTTGGATAATTCTGTATTATTCTCCCAAGTGTTTCTATAATACTTCCAAAAGCATTTATTTGCAAGAAAATTAACTACAACTTGATTTAATTTGTAAGTTATCTTGAAATATTTCTGAAGAGTTTCAAAGTCATTGATGTTTTAGGGGGGATTAAATAAAATAAAATTAACTCATAAATTCTGCATATATGTTTCCTATTTAAAGTGTACATTCATAACTTCAGCTGCTTTTTAATTAAAACTTGTTTTTGTTGATAACTATGTGAGCCCACAATATTTGTTAGTATTTGTATTAGTACAGTAGATATTAACTAGTCTTATAGGAAATAGCAACATGTTTCCTCCTCAAACAGAAAGATGAGAATGGGGGAGTGAAGCAGGTGCAAGACATAACCAGATGGAAATTATCGCCCATTAGCTTGCAATCAGCATACTAGAAGAAAAGACTTTAAAAACATGAAAAGCTACAGTTTTCTCTTCCTGCTACATGAGGCTAATATTGCACTCCTGCACTTAAATACACATCTCAGCAGGTCTCCAGCTAAGAGAGAAAAATTCTGATGATCATACAGAAAGCAGAATCATTGAATAGTTCATGCTGAATAGGAAGGCTAAATTTCCCCTTTTCTCCTGCTAGTAAGCTGCTGTGGAATGTTCTGGAAAGTGAAATTAGCTTAAAGATTCAAAATAAAACAACAAACCTGAAGATTCAAAAATGTTTTGCTAAGATCAGTACTATCATGGTGTAGACTATAATTTTTACAAGCCTTAAAATCCAAGTTGAAAATAGGGTCCATAGCTATTTCTGTAACTTCACTGTCAGCAAAAAGCTTTGAAACATCATTGTTAATTCCTTACCCCTCCCACAATAAAGCATGGAGACAAAAAAAAAAAAATATTTAGAAAAAGTATAAATGGAAGGAGTAAGATAATTTTTTTTTTATTCTTCTCCATATTATATAAGAATCTCTAAGCAATTCTGTTCCACATGTTCCTGGTTTTATAGCTTCAGGGAACACTATCCATAAATATGCAGCTTTGTCACCAGCAAATATAACACCTACATTCTGCTGGTTTAAACTGAGTCATTAGACGTATGTCTTCAAAAATTTAAGAAGTCACTTTTCTTTAGCCTGCCTTGCTGTTTTTCTGTGGAGAATTTGAAGAATAATATGTAAATGCTATTCATGGAATAATAGAGATTCCTTAGTAATGGTCTACAGAATATCATATTTCATTGAATAGGATCAAATAGTCAATAAAAAAGAGTACAGATACTTCACCTAAATATAGAAAGACTATTAATTCCTAAAATCAAGAAATTTTTTGCATTTAAGAAATGTGTTTATTTGATAGCTAGTTTCTCTGCGTGGCTGCTTGATATTGAATTGCTATTTGCTTAATAATAAATTGCCATTTAAATGCCTTGATTTATATTAAATTTTACTAAATTAATTTACATAAAGGATTTGTCTTTATTACCACGTTCTAAATGATTCTACTGAACATATAAATGGTATTGCATATAAAGTATACACCAAATGCGGATGTTAGACGATTTTAAAAGCACCTTATGCCTTGTGAGAATATTAGCACATTTCTCCAATCCTATAAGAATAGAAGGTATTTATTTCCTACAACACGTCTGAAAGGGATTTAGTCTTGTGCTATAAAGTATTTAATTGTGGGAAGTAATGCATATATTACTCTCTAATAATTATATGGTATGTTATATATTCTTTAATATTTTAAAATTATGAGCTACTGAGATTTAACTATAGTTGAGTTTAATAGCATCTATATCTGTGCTTATGTATTCAAATATACACATTTTATTTTGTATTAATATTTATTTCATATATTTAAATAATTTGAAATATTTTATCTTACAAAATATATAGGTATGACAGTACTACCACAAAATAGGTGAGTCTAAGGACAATGCATGGAATACATGTCTATGAAGAATAGACTTAAATGAGGAATACGTATGGTATGGTAGAGTGGACGGAGATGCTTCAAGGACCTTGCATCAGTCTGGTCAGTGAGCCTCCCAGATCTCCTCTGTGAGGAAGGTACTTGGCCAACAGCGTCAGCTACCACACTCTGAAATCCACCCCATGATCATGCCAGGGGACGTATTTCCTGGAGCTACTTCAGTCAATTCTTGAGGACAGCAGGAGGACTGAGGCAGACCTGTCCCTGAGGGGAACTCTGGCTCCTGACCATCATAATGAAACATAGTCTGGCTTTTCTTTCCTCTATCACAGAGTTTTCCTTTATTTCCCAGACTGATGACTCCCCCCTCACACCCTTCATTTTCCCTTGTAGGCATTTACAGCTCTCCTTAAACCCCTTTAATCTCTTACATGACTAATCCCATTTTGCTATCTGCTTCTTAGCATTCTAGGATACCACAGGTCTGATGGGAAGAACTATCCAAAGGTTGAAATGCTGAGGTCATATGTTGAGCTCCCATTTATCCCCAGTCCATATAAGTGAGTATGCTTTATGCGTACTAACTGTATGCTTCCTCAGGGACTTTACAAGCTAATAGTGAAACATGTGGAACATGCTATGTTCCCTCAGGGACTTTACAAGCTAATAGTGAAAATGAGAAAAAGGTCAGCTTTAATCTTACATTTATGATAACTATTAGAAGAAACAAAAATTTGCACATAATTAATAGCATCCATCCATTTAAATAGAAATGTGTACTTAAGCATTGTTTTATGCAGAAACATAAAATATAAAGAATATCGTCTTTCTGAGAGATCAAACCAGTGTTGGGAAGAAATGTACGGAGAACCTCTAGTTCTACAGAAGTAATAGAAAGGTACTTGAGAGCAGGGAGGAAAGAAGAGATCCAGTTATGATAAAGAAGAACTTCTATTTGTAGAGAAGGAGTATTTGTATTTTTGTTACTTGACCTGTAGGAAATGTGTAAAATAGAGTGTTTTAAATTGGAGTAAAAAAGTAGATCAATATCTGTGAGATGTTTGTTTGTGTTCCAAGGAAAAGAATCATGCTAAAACAAGCACAGTAAGTCTTTCTAAGTAAGGAAACCACATTTAAAGCAAGCAAACAGGAGCTCTAACTCAGTGACACCTAAGACAAGCTGCACAAAATCACCTTGAATACCAATCTCCTCAGTGAAAAATCCATTTGCTGTGGGGATTAAAAGAGATCGTATTCAGAAAAACTCTTTAATCCTTGTCCTCTTTTAGGGCTCAGATGTACACATACATTTAACTCTTGGCTAAGCTCTATTTCTGTCCTCCCCCGATTCTACAAAAAAGATTCATTTAAATTAGATTTATCTGGTAGCAAAAGAAAAGTTGAAAACTCAAGTTGTATTTTGGTGAAAATGGGTAGAATGTAAGTTCAGATTGTCTACTCATCTATCCCAAGAACCAGGGACTAGTGCCTGCCGTAGACATGGTGCTCAATAAATATGGATTGGATTCATAGAAAAACAAGGAGGTGTCCTTGAAGCAAAAGCATATGGTTGATAACTACCTCCAGCCTAACAATATCTGGCATACAACATATAGAAAAGGTTTTGTTTTATTTTAAAATATTAGAGAGGGAATTCTCTTTGTGATGCTCTCTGGATTAATGTCAAGTACCTAGTATGAATATTTGAGTGGCTTGTGGGAGTTTTCGAGAGAAAAATTGGGGCTATAGACTGGGTTATCAAAGAGGAATAAGGTTTGTAGTCTATTATCTATTATCTACATTCTATTAAGGAGATGTCAGGAATTCAGTGTTAGCAAGTATAAAAATAAAGACTAGACACAAAAGAAATGAGAATTCTCCACCCCCAACATACTGCATACAGCACAGAAGTGTGTCAGACAAGTTTTTTGAAAAGTTGGTCTGCTATGAAGAGGAAAATTTGTGGTTCAGGAAGAACTCAAAGAGTAAATGTAACTAAAAATGAAACATTGGGGGAGCTTGGTTGGCTCAGTTGGTTAAGCTTCAGACTCCTGATTTTGGCTCACATCGTGGTCTCAGGGTCTTGAGATCAAGCCCCACCAAAGGCTCCATGCTCAGTGTCCTCACCTTCCCTGACTGATCATAATCCTTAAGAGGCTCCTTCTAGATTATTATCAACTCACTCTTTCCAGTGGGCATTCCTAGAAGGACATTCCAGCATCACTCCATTTACCCGAGTAAAGGTCTTCTTTAAGTAAAGTCACTTGTAGGTCTGTCTCTAACAGCCTTTTAATTTTTCTGAGCCCTGATGATAATAACTCTCATCAATAATGATAGTAATTCTCCTATTCATCTACAAAGATGTTGTGAAAACTAAAAAAAAATAAAAGACAACATGATAGAAAGTTTTCTGAAGGCAATGCACAAAGATACAGTGCTATTTATTTTTAAGAAAATCTGGCTAAAATGTCTCTGAACTACAAAGGAATTTTTCTATCGGAAAGCAGATATACACAGTATAAGTTTAAAATAGAGTTTCTCTGTGATATGTAAAATATTGCAGTCTTCAATTGTCCAAATTTGGGCTACCACTGAGCTTATTTTTACCGTGCTACAATGTTCTGACATGTCTCCTTGGTATGAATCAATATATAGACCATCACATATTGATGAATCATGTCTTTTGAAACAACTAAAGGGGAAATCATTGTCCACGCACTTCTCTATCCCTGCCACAAATCAAAATCCTCTACTTACAGGAACAGAATTCTGCTTGCAGTCATCTTATAAGCTTACTAACAGTTAAAAACAAAATGCAGGTTTTCAAATAGTGTTGCATCAGAAATAGTAGTATTCGTTTTCTTATTGATTGTTATTGCATCAATATACTGACTTAAAGAGAAGTTAAGAAAAGGTATACAGTCTTAGAAAACAAATGTTAAGCCTTTTTAAAAGAGTGATTAGACACAGTAGTATTTTTGTCCTGGACTATCAGATTCAATGCAAATATAGTAGGCGCTTTTCAGGATGCTTTTCCAACTAATGACCATTAACTTTATTTTCAGAATTGATCTTGTGTAAGGGAAGAGGTCTACCAGTCATGTTTGAAGACAATCACCTGGTCATATTTGACTGAGCCAAAGGGGACTTGTGAAATGCTGAAATAAGATCTTCAATCTTAAAAATCTGAATATCTGAATTTGGGATTCAGAAACAGTCCCTGCATGTATCTTGAAGTGGATGTGATAAGAAAATGAAATACCATTATTCAATATTGCTCCAATATGTGGATAAAAGGCTAGAAAAGGTTGGTTTACACACAAACTTACACAGATTATGAGGGACAGGCAGAAGCATAGGTCAAACAAATAGGAAAAGAAAGTCTCAATGTGGTAGACTGAAAAAAAACACCTCCCAAAATATATCTATGTCCTTATCCCTAGAAATTGTGAAAGCTATCTCATGTGGAAAAAAAGAGAAAAGGAGGGGGAAACCTTTGCAGGTATGATTAAATTAAATCTATAGAGATGGATAGATTATTCTGGATAATTTAGTTGGGCCCTAAATGTGATCATATGTAACTACAGAAAAATGAGCAATATCGAGACTGTACATATACAGAGGAGAAGGTAATGAGAACAGAGAGACTTGAAGAAACCGGCTTAAAGATTAGGCCATCCTAAACCAAGGAGTGCTAGCAGCCACCAGAAGCCAGAAAAGGCAAGAACAGATTTCTTTCTAGATCTTCCATAGGGAATATGACTCTGTCAACACCTTGGTTTCAGACCAGTAATAAAAATCTCAGACTTCTGACCTCCAGAACTATAAGAGAATACAATTCTGTATTCTCTTATTTTAAGCCACCATGTTTATGGGAATTTGTTACAATCACCACAAGAAACTAAGACACCTAGTGACGTTCATTTACTCTTTCCAGTTTCTTTCTGGAGTCTAATTCCTACTCTTGGGTTCTCTGATCCAAGAAAACATGTGACAATTTCATACATCATACTTTTTTATTTCAGATTATATTCTATTACTAAGAACTGACATAAATCTCATTAATCCAATTTGAGTAAACTAATAAGCAAACTATACACTATATACCAGAGATATTGGATGAGGTTCAATAAGGGCTTAGTCATATAGGTGTCATAGCTCAAAAACTGTGAGTGGATGTGACGTGTGCCTCTTAGTAGCAGAAGCTTGAAAAGGTTTCATGTGGTTGGAATCTTCCTCAAGCCCAGAATATACCAGATGGGTATGGCTCCTTCCACTTTGATTCCAGAGGAGGAAAGCCCTAGACAACTCTAGGAGATATAATAAGACCTAAACAAACAAATAAACAAAAGATCTGCTGACACAAGTCACTAATTTAAGTAATCTTTTTCAATAAAAGATATTCAATAAAAAGATATTCCAGCATAAGATATCCAAAGTTTAATGATAGAAAGATGATTAAAATAATAATAACAACTTACAGAATACATAATGCCTTAAAATGATAAAGGACCATATAAGTATATACTAGGTAAAAATATATTTTTTGGATGAATTACAAAAGGTCAAGGACAAGTGATATTTTATTTTTAAGATTTTATTTTTAAATAGTCTCCACACCCAAAATGGGGCTCAAACTCTCAACCCTGAGATCAAGCATCACATGCTCTTCTGACTGAGCCAGTGAGGCACCCCAGGGATAAATGATATTTTAGGTGGATCTTGAGAAATCACAAAAATATAGAGAGCTAGTCTCAGTGGAAAGCACATTGGGAAATAGATTCAGTGAATATTACCTTCCTATTATTGGGCGGGTTTGGGAAATGCAAGTAACAAATTTTGGCAAAATCTGAGGCATTCTACATGAAAATACTTGGATATTAAGCAGTAGCACATGTGTGTCTGGATGTGTATGCGTGGAGAAAGAGGAGAATGAAAAAGAGATAATTTATTTTAAAGGATTGGATCATGCAATTCAAAATTAAATTGATCGTGAACCATGAATTGATCACGACAAGTTTGAAATCTAGGGGACACAAACAAGATGCAGACTCCAGGGAGGGTTCAAAGGCTGTCTACAAGAAGAATTTTCTCTTCCTCAGGGGACCTCAGTTTTTATTGTTTTTTTTGTTGTTTTGGGGTTTGTTTCTCTTAAGGTTTTCAATTGATTAGAATAGCCCCACCAACATTATGGACGTTAATCTGCTTTATTCAAAGTCTTCTGATTTAAATAATTAATTTCATCTAAAATTAACCTTCATGGTGGCAACTAAATGAAATACCTAGATACCATGGCTTAGCCACACTGAACCATGAAACTAACCATCACAGATAGATTTTGCTGTACTTCTATTCAATTTGATAGTTCAGAGCTACTGAACATTTTTGAATGGGTAGGCCCATGATCGGAGATTCAAGAAAAATAATTAATTGGTAAATGTCAAGAAATTTGTAGTAAAAAGCCTCAGTTATGTTATTTTTCCTCCAAGTCTTCTTTCTTAATCAGTCTAACTTCAGTGTAAATTAAATTTTATATCCTTCTTAAACAAACTCTTATATTTGCACTATTCTCTTATTCTTAATATTGTTACGTAATATGCTATCACATAGTATTCTTAATATTCTCTTGGCATATAAATGATCATTTGTTTTCAGTTATTATTAGTTGTTAAAAATTTTTAAATATATATTTTAATTAATTAAGTTCACTTTCAAATAGCCCTATGCATTTTTAAGCATCCTGCATTCAGTTTCTACCAGGGACTTTCCAGTTCTTCCCTCCCATCGATTGTGATATTTCTGCCATTTCCCTCTTCTATTTGCTAAAATCAGTTACTATTATGGCTTTAACCTAAACATTATCTTTAAAAAAAAAAGAATGGACAAAAATTCTAGCTGCATTTATTCCTTCCCTAATATTCTTCTTTTATGTAGATCCAATCTTCTTGTCTATATAATTTCCTCCGTCTGGAAAACTACTTTTAACATTTTCTGTAGGGCATGTTTTCTGGCAACACGTGCCTTCCATTTGTATTTGTTTGAGAAAGTCCTTGTTTCTCATTCACTTATGAAGGATAATCTCACTAGCTATGGAAACTTGGTTTTAGGTTCCTGGCTTTTGTTTTCTGTTTCTTTTCCCATGTTAAATACTTCACTCCTTTTCCTGTCTGCCATTATTTTTGGAAAGTTCTAGGTCATTACTACCTCCCAAATTTCTTCTATTCTCTCTTACTTCTTCTGCTCCTCTGATTAGATATATGTTGCATCTTATATTATTGTCTCACTTTTCTTGAATTTTCTTTTTTTTTTCACCTATTCTTTTTTTCTCATTACATTTCACTTTGGAGTTTCTGCTGACCTAAGTCAAGCTCCCTGATTGCTTTCTGGGCCATGTCCATTGTACTGATCAGGCAGTCTTCATTTCTGTTACAGTGTTTTTAATTTCTAGCCTTTCCTTTCACTTCACTCTTAGAATTTCCATATCTTTTATATTATTCACGTTACTGCCTCTTTTCTACTTTTTCCATTAAAACCTGTCAAAATGTTAATCACCCTTATTTTTAAATAACCTGACGATTCCAACTGATGCTTTCTCTTTGAGTCTGTTTTTGATGATGGTTTTGTCTATTCAGACTGCATTTTTCTTTCCTTTTGTTATGAGACAATTTTTTGTTGAAATGCTTAAGTATACATGCACAGAATTTCAATTTTTTTTTTAGTGTCCTTGCTTTTGTCTCCTCTTAATGTGAGTTTTCCTAAGCATTCTTCCGTAGTGACTGTATCTCACAGGTCTTTCAGCTATAATCTCTAGTTATTATCGCAGAGCCAAGTTGATGTGAAGGTCAGGTGTGGGGGAGGGGAGAGACTGTTCTATAATATTCCAATAACATTTCAGTAGTTTATTGGTCCTGTGTCTTGGGCTGTGTCCTCAAGTGTTTCTTCAGTGGGTTAACTTTTTCTTCCATTATCTCCTACCCCCTTCACTAGCTATAGCATTTCCCCTCTATTTCTTTGTAACCAACGCCCCTGTTAACTATGTTTATTTTTCCCCTTTGGGTCAAAGGAAGGTGATAAGGGGCTGGAGTGGAAGGAAACTTCTTACCTCTGCAAGAATAAATTTCTGGTAAAATATTTTACCCCAGAGACTTTATCCTGGTAAATGCCATAAGTGCTATTTCAAAATGATTACTCTCCCCATCTTCCCTCATACCCACTAGAGTCTTGTTCTCTCATCTTCACCATGGACATGTGTTGAGGTTCCTTAGGGTACAAGTCACGAAAATCCAAGTTTCCCTAAATATGGAGCCCCGAATTGTTTTCTCTCCTGCTTGTTCTGATTTAGCTTCCGGCAAATCAAATGCATTACTATTTAAGTACTCCAACTAGTTTCTATCTCGAGCAGTTTCAGTTTCAGATAAAGTAGATCTCAGCTGTGTCTCTGAATATAACTGGCTTTGCAGATATTGGAGGAATGGTGATCTGTAACCTCAGTGATCTGATGAGTCCAACGAAAGTTATTAATTTTCAGTTTCTTTGGCTTTTTCCTATAAGGGTGAGACTGACAAATTTCAGCCTCTTTGCATGTCACAGCTGACACTGGAAGTCTCCATTTGAAACGAATTAAATTAATTGTGTTACCTTCAGCCTCACTCCACTCCTCTCCTTCCACTATGACGTACATTTCCATTAAACTTTTAGAGAACTTGGAGTATTTTCCAATCCAGGCTTTGGTTTCTTTTTCTCATTGTCAACCACCTGCTTCTCATTAAAGTTCCACATATTTGGATGCCACAATACATTTGCACTTGACGTGTCTAGTGTTTGGAATGTGCTTATCAGCCAGCAGAACTCCCACTCACCTTCCATTTCCATTGCCACCATGTAATTTACCCTGAATCCCCAGGAAGAAATTCTGAATTGCCTGCATTCATAATCTAAGTATGTATGTTTCTATTTCAGCACTTATAATTAGTATTAAATCTATTTTTATGCAGCTGTCACCCAACTAGAATTTGTTTCTTGAAAACAGAAAATTAGATCTGAGTATCTAACAGACATCTTGAAATATCAGCTTATGAAATTTGATTAAGTTGACTTGATGGTGCTGCTAGGAGAGAATGCCGTGGAGTGACATCACAGCAAGGAAGAGAAATGAGGAGAATATTACAAAATCTAAGTAAGAGGCACCTATAAAAGCACTTTATTCATGGATGTAGAAATGAAGTTGAGATTTGAGATGCTACATGAAGAAGAATCAATTATTCTTGACGACATGTAAGCGATGGCATAAGATAGATGGAAGAGTCTACAGGACTTTAAGGTTGAGCCAGGTGACATCAATAGTAAAAGTGAGGTCAGGAAGAATTGTTATGTGCAAGTTCAGTTTGTGGCAGATGATAGATTTGAGGCCATCCTGTGACAAAGATCCAGCCAGCTTTTTGAATTATTGAAGCCTGAAGATTGGAATATAGATTGAGGTTTAGAAGGCAATTGCAGCAAAGGGTTTATTGGACACAAATTATATCGGGACATGACATAGTGGAAAACGAAATAATAAAAATAAAAGAGGGACAACACCTGAAATATATACAAGGAATTGAAAAAAGAGAGGGCTTAGGAAAAAGATAGTTTCATGTCATTAAAGTCACTGAAGGAGAGTATTACAGGAAAGAATATTATTAAAATATTAAATTTAGCAAAATGTGAAAAGTAGTTTTTTAAATGTTATGTAGGCAATTAGAAATTTGATATGGAAGCATATTATAATAGACAAGTAAAAAAACCTATAGAATAGACACATATATATGGTAAAGGGAGAATTCCCTTTCAAGGTGAATTTCTGTTCAGCCAGAATAAGAGAAAGCAAACGGTTAGGGTTCTCAACATAAGCGGTAAGGATAACTCTGTTAGTTATTAAGGACTGTTTTACCATTATAATATCTAGTGCTACAGAAACAACAAGAAAATATGTTCAGAGAAAAACTTTATTTCCTTTAAATTTTAGTTATCTCCTTTAATCTCATGGGTGACGAAGTTGTAATCTAATTAAAATGAGGTAATCTAGTCAAAATGGGGTCATTATGTTGAACTTTTATATAACATGACTAATATCCTTATAAAAAGGGAAATGTGGGACATCGACATGCACAGTGAGGGAATGCCATGTGACCAGGAAGGCAGACACTGGAGTTCATGCTCTACAACCAAGGCAAGCTTAGGATTGAAAGCAACCACTGGAAACTAGGCGAAAGGCATGAAGCAGATTCTTCCACACTGCTCTTAGAATGAACCAACCCTGCTGACACTTTCATCTTGAAATTCTAGCCTCTTGAACTATTAGACAATATATTTCTGTTGCGTATGTCACCCAGTTTGTGGTAGTTTGTTAAGATGGTCCTGGCAAACTCATACCAAGAGTGGATTACTGCTGTAACAAAATATGGAACTGGAAAATAAGTAGATGTTAGAAGAGTTTCAAAGGGTGTGATTTGAAGGGGTCTAGATTGCCCTGAACAAACTTTTGGTGGAAATATGGGCGTTAACAGTGATTCTGGTGAGATCTTAAAAAGAAAAGCGGAAAGCTATAGAGAAACTTCTATCATCTTAGAGAATACGTTTATCATCATGAACAGGATATTGCTAGAAATATGAATATTGAAGTTGATTTGGTAGATATAAGAAGGAAATGAAGAATATGTTATTAGAACTGGAAGAAAGACAAACTTCGGATATAAAATGACAGAGAATTTATTTTAATTGGGATCTGTTGGATGGAAGGTAAAACTTGCAAGTGATGAACTTGGATATTTAGCTAATGAGATTTCTAAGTAACATGCTGAAGGTATGGAGTGGCTTCTCTTTGTTGCATATAGTAAAATTCAAGAGGAGAAAAACATTTTGAAGAAGGAACTCCTCAGCAAAAAGAAATTGTACTTGATGGTGTAGAAAGTTTCTCCTTATGCAGATATGGGTTTCTTGAAACAGAGTCAAGCGTTAGCCAGATGATAGTTAGGTAAAGATATTAGGTGTGTGATACATAATCTAATCAAACATCTCAGCAGAATCCAGGAATAGAAATATAATTATTTAGAAAAGAACTGTGGAGGATCCTTTTGTAGGGTGTCTTGGAATTCTGTGAATTGGATGGGAGACCAATGAGATTTTTGAGAACCTTATAAAAGCAGAAACCCTAACAATCTGGACAGGAAGAGAAAATGATTTTGACGGCAGACTCATTAAAGGAAATATGACTGTGACAGTAAAGCTGTAGATCCAGAGAACAGATTTACCTCCTTGGGGTTTCAGAGGGAAGACTGCCATGTATGGCATAAGGAGCAGGACCACCACCACTCACAAAGGTGGTTGGCAATGCAACTTCTAGAAGACTGGGCTGCTTTACCAGGGAGTTCAAGAACCAGGGAATCATAAAGCCAACGATGGTTATTTTCAAGCCTTAAAATTTAATGGAACTTGCCCTTCCAGGTTTTGCTTGACCTGCAAACTTTTTTTTTCTTTCTTTCTTTCTTTTCTCCTTCCAATTTCTCTCTTATGAAAGAGGAAGGTTTAGCCTATGCCTGAAACATCACTTTATTTTGAAAGCAAATAAATTATTTTCTGGATTTACAGGTTCATGGATAAATAGCAATTTTGCTCCAGGACAAATCACACCTCAAAATTCACCCATACTTGATTTAGATGATACTTGGATTTTAAACTTAAAGTTGATACTAGAATGAGTTAAGAAATTTGGGGGTATTGGGTTAGGGTGAACATATTTTGCATATGAGAAGGGCATGAATTTGGGGAAGCCAGAAGGCAGATTATTATAGGTTGAATTGTGCCCCACCCCTTACAAATTCATATGTTGAATTTGTTGTCATATGTTGAAGTCCTAAACTCAGGTTCTTCAGGATATGACCTTATTTGGATATGGGTTCTTTATAGAGGAAGTCCAGTTAAAATTTGGTTATTAAGGTGAATTCTAATCCAATATGATTGATGTTCTTATAAAAGGTAGAAATTTGGACACGGATAACAACAAATGTATAAACCCGTGTGACTATGAAGACAGAGATCAAGATGATGATCTACAAGCCAAGGGACACGGAAGATGCCAGTGAACTACCAGAAGCTAAGGAAGCCATTTGGAATAATCCTTCCACACAGTCCTCAGAAGGAGTCAACTCTGTTAACACCTTGTTCTTGGACTTCCACCCTCCAGAAATCTGAGACAATATATTTCTGTTGTTTAAGCCATTCAGTTTATTGGAACTTTGCTACAGCCACCCTATTAAATTAACATAGTGTCATATTGAAAAACAAAACAAGAGAAATCTTGTATTTCTTCAAGGATTTAAAAAAAATATATATCTGCATTTAATAGTTAAATTTAACTCTTATTTCTAACTTATTTTCATATATCTGAAATGGTTATAAATTCATGAAGTATCCTAATGAAATTTTATTAACATACTGCTTTTAAATATAGGTGCTTCTTTAATGTGTGAGAATATGAATGTTTCAGAACTACACTTAAAAATGGATTATTAACATTTTTGTATTAAATATTTTGTATATTCACCTGAGAAATGTTCTCATTTGTCAATAGTAAATACTACTGCTAATACATTTCAATCTTTGTAGAAATTTGTAATTCTTTTAATACGAGGAAGAGTATTACATCTCAAGAGCACTGATATAGATTTTTTATTTTGCTTTGTTTTTTATTTTTGTTTTCTTTATTGTTTTTTTCTCATTCTCAGGACTAAGGATGGTTTTGAGTTTCTTTGAAAACAGTCTTTCTCCCACTTAACCATTAGCACTAATAATAACTAAGAATTTTCTCCAGCTTTGAGATATAACTGACATAAAACATTTTAAGTTTGAAGCATCCACTAAGTTGACTTGACACACCTATACACTGCGAAATGATTACTACCATAGTTTCAGCTAATATCCCCATCCAGTCACATAATTACTATTTCTTTTTTTGTGGTAAAAGCAACAAACTATATGCTATCATAATGTGGCTGATGGGGTGAAGATGTCTCTCTCATCTATTCGATTTGATTTGATTTCATTTCATTTTAGTAATGAACATTTAATGTGTTTACATCTTAGTATGTGGTATTTTTAATATTAAAATATATTCAAAGTAGAGATATTTTAATTCCTGAAACAACAACCTGACTTTATTATAATGGCAATGGAGGAGTTATAAATCCCCTTTTCATACCCTGCACCAGAATTTCATATGGTTATCTGAATATCACTTTAGCTTTATTTTGTTCCTTATTGCCAGCTAAAGTCTTAGACAAAACTAACACTCTTTATGTATTGATTTTCTACATTATTATGGAATGGTTCCTGATGTTCACTGACACTCTGTATAATTTGATGTACTTAAGAGAACATGACATTAAGCTAGTTCTAATCTGTAGAAACCATAAGAAAAGTAAATTATGCAAACTTAGACCCTTTCTCCAAAACAAAGCAAATTTAATAAATCATACAGTAAAATAATAGACTCTGTAATTCTCCAGTCTAATTTTTTACTTAATTTTATAGGGAAAAAAGCAAAAATGGAAACTTAGTCACTGTTAGACATGTTTATTTTAGAAATCACATAAAAATTCCAAGACAAAATCTAGTGTAATTCAACAGAATTTTATAAGAATCTTAACTTATTTTTTAACATATTGAATGGTGACTTTTATCACCATCTCTTTTCAAACTATCCTTTCTTACATCAGCCTATTTCTACTAGAGGTTTTGTCCCTGTCTATTCTGAAATCTGTCCTCTCAAGAACACCAATGACTTCTCTCTTGCCCTCCAAGTGGCCCATTCTCTGTCCTTGCTCTGGCTACCCTTTTCTTCTTGTATCGTTTCCTAAAGTCCAGACACTTATACCCAATGTCCTTTGCTCTATCCATCTTTCTGACTGAGAGTTCAGTCCTAGGTTCTCCATCAACTCTCTTTCTAGGTGAACTTGTCTACCAGGTTCATGGTTTTAAATAGAATCTACAAAGTGATGACTCTGAACCTCTATCTCCAGGCCTGACTCTCTTTCTTTTTTTCCTTATTTTATTATTATTATATTATTATTATTTATTATTATTATTATTTTATTATTATTTTGCACTCCAGATGTATGTCTGACTACAATTGGAGATGGGAATCTAACAGGCCTTTTAACATGTGCAAAAATAGGTCTTTTCCAGATTAGTTAATGGCATCACTATTCATTGTGTTCAGAGCTCAAACATCAAGAAAAAGTCTTGATTTCCATCTTTTGCTCACAGTCCATATATATCCCATCAACTATACACATATCAATCAATAACCTTTATATTAATCAGGAAAAACAGAATAAATAGGATGAAGATACACAGAGAGAGGAGAGAGAAGAATTTTAGGAAATTGAGTATGCGGTTGTGGGAGTGGCATATTTGATAGCCACGGGACAGATCAACATCTGTAAATTTTAGCCAGAGTTGATGGTACTATTCTGAGTTTGAAGGCACTCTGGAAGCAAAAGTCCTTCTTCCTTCTCTCTCCTTCCTTCAGTCTTTTCCTTTAAGACCTGCAACTGATTGAATAAGGTACACCAACATCATGGAGAGCAATCTGCTTTACTCAAAGTCAGAGGATATAAATGTTATTTATAGCTCAAAAATACTTTCACAACAGCTTCTAGACTGGTATTTGGCTGAACAACTGGACATCATAACCTTAGCAAGTTGACACATTATATTAATCATTATAATCTACAATTTACTAAAACTCCGATACATCTAGTGCAAATGATCACCATCTTTCAATTGGGCCATTCAATAACCTTCAAACTCATTGTCATATTTTCACTTTTGCCCCTACCCCAACTCATTCTCCATGTATCATCTGGAGTGAACCTGTATAGCTATAACCAGTTATGCCATTCTCATACTTAAAACCTGGACTTCTTTTCACCTAAAAACAAAATCTCAAAATCTTGCAACGGGCTATAAGGACATAAAGGATTCTTCTCCATAATCTTCTGAATTCTATCTGACCAAATTCTCCCTCACTCTCTATACTCCAACTTACTTTCTGACATTTCCTCATTAACAACCTTATTCCCATCTTAACAGCATTTAGTCAACAGATCTCTTCTCCTGGAACACTCCTCCTCCAGATCCTCATAAGACTGACTTTTTTCCATCAGGGAGAATTCTGCTTGCATTTTGCCAAATGAAGAGCATTCCTTCACTTCCTTCTTAAAATAGTAACTCCCTCCCCTCAACTCAGTCACTCTTGATCTACTTGCTTACCTGAAATTTATTATAATGTGTTATATCATATTGATTATTTCTTAACCCATTTATTTATTGTTATGTATATCACTAGGAGTTAAGTGCATGAAGAAAAAACTTCTTCAAATATATTCCTTTCTCTTTCTTCAACATTTTAAATAGTGCTTGGAATGTCATAAGTACTTAATAAAAATTTTGTTGAACAGGTCAATAAATATCTAACAAAAAATATAGTTCTTTAATTGCAGTCAAACAAAAATTGCTTCACGTACCACTTTACTTATTAAGGACAAAATTTAAATGCTGCATATACAGTTTTAGTAAATGGTAGAAATGACAAGTAAGCTATTAATAAAAATCTATTAAAAATGTTAATTTTCAAAAACTAACAATACCATATTCTGAAAGAAGTTTCCTTGTTAACATTTTTTCAAACAAATGATAGCATTCTTTTTGAAAATAATATAGTCAGGAGCAATGATTTCCATAATTTTGATATAAACTTTTATTTCTATATCTTTCATAATATTTCCTATTACTTCAGAACTCTACCTCAGTTCTTGAGCACGTTGAAGAAAAAAATAGAGGATACTCTTTTGTTCATTCATTCACTTATTTCTAAAAGTACGTACACATTTTTTAGGCCTTGCTTCTAAGAGGTACTCATAATGAAGTTTGTCACAAAGTTTAAAACATTTCAAGTTAAAGAAAATCATGACTTTGAAAACACTGCTAAAGAGAGAATTCTTCTAATTTGTTTTCAATTTTAAGAGATATAAATGATTACATTATATTTACAAATTATTATTGTTTGAATTTAATTTGCATATGTTTTATACTTAATAAGGCTGATTCAAGGAAAGGGTACTTAGGGACTTGGTGTTACAAAGATTGCTTATTTTCTGCTTGGAATTTTTAACAGAAGTATACAAACATAAGCAATGTTTACACCAAGGTATTGCAACAGTTATTAAGCAGAAATAAATTGATTGCATTTTTATGCCCTCCAGCTCAGCCAGAAGTATCATTAGATTGCAGTTAAAGATGAGATAAATTGATTCATTATAAAAAAAAATAAAAGAAAAGAAGAAAATATTTAATAAAAGAGAATTTATTTTTTATTTATTTATTTTTAAAGATTTTATATATTTATTTGACAGAGAGAGAGAATACAAGCAGAGGGAGCGGGGGAGGGAGAAGCAGGCTCCCCGCTGGGCAGAGAGCTGGATGCGGGGCTCTATGCGGGGCTCAACCCCAGGACTCTGGGATCAGGACCTGAGCCGAAGGCAGACGCTTTAACCCACTGAGCCACCCAGGTGCCCCAAAAAAAGAGAATTTAAAAACTGCAAACCATTTGATCTCTGTAAATAGTTTTTTGTTCCCAATCTGTATTATAATAGCCTAATGTTGGAAATACTCCAGATATAACAGTGTATAAATTTACCCTACATTTTAAATTTTAATACATTTTACAAAATGTTCCAAAATCAGATTTTTTATTATTATGTTATGTTAGTCACCATACAGTACACCATTAGTTTTTGATGCAGTGTTCCATGATTCATTGTTTGCATATAACACCCAGTGCTCCACGCAATACGTGCCCTCCTTAATACCTATCACTGGGCTAACCCATCCCCCCACCTGCCCCCACTCTAAAATCCTTAGTTTGTTTCCTGGACTCCATAGTTTCTCATGGTTCTCCCCCGGCACCCCTGGCCTCCCCTCCTTCATTTTCGCTTCCTTCTCCTAATGTCTTCTATGCTTTCATCATTAGCCATCAGGGAAATTCAAATTAAAACCACATTGAGATACCACCTTATACCAGTTAGAATGGCAAAATTTTACAAGGCAATAAACAACAAATGTTGGAGAGGTTGCAGAAAAAGGGGAACCCTCTTACACTGTTGGTGGGAATGCAAGTTGGTACAGTCAGTTTGGAAAACAGTGTGGAGGTTCCTCAAAAAGTTAAAAATTGGGGTTCCTGCGTGACTCAGTGGATTAAGCCTCTGCCTTCAGCGCAGGTCATGATCTCAGGGTACTGGGATCAAGCACCACATCAGACTCAGCGGGGAGCCTGCTTTTCCCCTCTCTCTCTCTGCCTGTCTCTATGCCTACTTGTGATCTCTCTTTCTCTCTGTCAAATAAATAAAATAAAATCTTAAAAAAAAAAAAAGTTAAAAACAGAGCTACCCTATGACCCAGCAATTGCACTACTGTGCATTTACTCCAAAGATACAGATGTAGTGAAAAGAAGGGTCACATGCACCCCAATGTCAAAAGCAACAATGCCCACAATAGTCAAATTGTGGAAAGAGAGATAACTGTATGTTTTGAAAATATTTGCTATTGTTTTTATTTTCATTTCCCTTCCTTTATATAAACTTTTTTTCCTACATTTAGTACCAGAGTAGAAACTATGTTTGTCATTTATTATTAAAACTTTTCTTCTCTATTTGGAATAAGGTCCAGAAAGATTTTCTTGTGAATAGATGTAAAAGAATATTAAAATGGGGAAGCTACATTTGTTTTTGCTGTTGTCATAAAAAGCTAAAAACAAACAAATAGGTGAAAACTTCTGCTTGCCATTATGAATTGCTTAACTGTCTAAATAGGACTTGCAAAGGGGGTTTTATGGTCCTTAGACCCACACTCAACTATAATACTTAAAATACTTCAGCTAAAACAACAAAATAAGTGGGGGTAGTCCTCTTCCACATAGTGATTCAAGGATCTATTTTGACAAAAGGTGTCATGTTCACTATGTGGATTCTAAGGTCTTCCTAGGTGTTACCTCTACTCCATTGAGGCTGCCAGAAAGGGGGAAAAAATCATGGACAAATAAGCTTAGGAAATGACATAAGGTGTGCCTGGAAGGACATATTACTTTCACTCCCATTCCATACACAAGTTTTTTTTTTTTTTTTTAATATATGCAAAACAATAGTCAACAGAAACATGAAAAGATCTTCAACATCAATCATCAGGGAGATGAAAATTTAAACCACAATAAGATATGACCTTAAACCTGTCAGAACATCTAAAATCAAAAACACAAGCAAGAACAAGTGCTGGTGAAGATGTTGGGAAAAATAAGCCTTCGTGCACTTTTTGATGGAAATGTAAATGGTATGGCCACTATGGGAAACATTATGGTGGTTCCTCAAAAGATTAAAAATATAATTCATGGGGCATCTGGGTGGCTCAGTTGGTTAAGCAGCTGCCTTCAGCTCAGGTCATAACTCCAGGGTCCGTGGATCAAGCCCCGCATCAGGTTCCCTGCTCAGCAGAGAGCCTGCTTCTCTCTCTTTGTGCTTGCCACTCTGCTTACTTGTGCTCTATCTCTATCTCTCTGTCAAATAAATAAATAAAATCTTTAAAAAAATAGAATTCATATATAATCCAGTAATTCCACAACTGTGTATTTACCAAAGAAAATGGAAACACTAATTTAAAAAGATAAAAGCTTCCCTACGTTTATTCCAGCATTCCTTACAATAGCTAAGCTATGGAAACAACCCAAGTGTTTCATTGATAGTTGAATGGCTGAAGAACACATGGTAAATTTATGCACTGGAATATTACTCAGCTATAAAAAAAAAGAGATCTTGCCATTTGTAGCAACAAGGATGGACCTACGGGGTACAATTCTAAGTATAATAAAGCAGAGAAAGACAAATATCATATGTTTTCACACATATGTGGAATTTAAGAAACAAAACAAACATGGGGCACCTGGGTGTCTCAGTGGGTTAAAGCCTCTGCCTTTGGCTCAGGTCACGATCTCAGGGTCTTGGGATCAAGCCCCGCATTGGGCTCTCTGCTCGGCAGGGAGCCTGCTTCCCCCTCTCTCTCTGCCTGCCTCTCTGCCTACTTGTGATCTCTCTCTCTGTCAAATAAATAAATAAAATCTTTAAAAAAAATAGAAACAAACAAATTTTTAAAAAGACAAAAAAGAAATGGACTGTTAAATACAGAGAACAAACTAGTGATTGCCAGAGGGGAGGTGGATTGGGGGAATGGGTGAAATAAAGAGTACACTAATTGTCGTGAGCACTGAGAAATGCATAAATTTGCTCAATTGTTATACTGTACATCTGAAACTAATATGTTGCATGCTAATTATATTTCAATAAAAAACATAACAAAAGAAAAAACACACCTGCCTAATTGTGTATATACACATTTAGAGAGACAGAGAAACAGAGACAGAAAGAGAGCAATAAATGAACAAAGCATAAAGTAAAAGTAATGAAGCAATAAGTGAGCAAATAGTAAACCAATAAATGAAAAAGCAGCCTTTTTTTTAACCAGAATCTCACCATCTGACTCTTCTTCCTTCCCATATTTTTTATATGTCTGATTTGTAACAATGTGGCTTCTTGTTTTCAATTGTGCTCCCTACCTAAATTGTTGATATTGTCATGGGTGAATCAATCAACATCTTGAACCTGGCTTTTTTGCCTTTTTTGACTATTGCAGTTTAAATATTCTTATGCTTTAACTGATACATCTTGAAACAAAAAATCATCTTACCCACAAAGCCACTCAATCACTCATTTCATTTTCTACCCACAATTTAGTGGCCTAAAACAACCTTTTTTTAAACACTGTTGTAGTTCACTCTTCATAAAATTTTTATATGTATATATACATGTATACAAAATTTTATATACACATAAGTGTGTGTATATATATACACATATATAAAATTTTTGCAACGGTGCACTTCAAGAGTGTTTCTATGTAAAATTATACATACATAGTATATATGTATAAATGTATATATGCATGGTATACATGTATGTATATATAAATTAGAAGTATTTAAAATTTATATACATGTGTGTATATACATAATAGTAATCTTATGCATAAATTTTCTGGCCTAATATCTTATTGTTTTTTATCATTTTGTGATTTACTCAATTCATCAAACTATAAACCTATATGAATCCACTTAACCACTATCTCTGTGGTAAAGTTGCCAAAAAGCAATCATGCAAAAAGGCCGATTAGTGTTACTACAAATTTGCTAATTTCAACTCTGTTTCAAATAAAATGTGAAAGTTGTATCCATTGCTATAACAATTACAACACTTCTCCAAACTGCTCAATATCTGTACATTTCCTATAACTACTCTTTTACTATAAGCAAACATTTCCATCTTCTACCTAACAGAAAACAGAACATCATGTGTAAACATTGTTTTTGGTGTTCCAAATGAATATGTATCTAAATTGTTATTCACTTCCTCTTAGCTTCTTCCAGTTTCAATGAAGAAAATGTCATTTTCCCATTCTTTACTTCTACAAAGATCCTTACACAATCAACTACTCCTTCTCATACCTTCTAAGGATTATTTTCTACATAATATTACCTATCAAAACCTCAACAGGATTAAATACTTAGTATAAATGCAGTGAGAATAAAAGCAAAAACGGTTTAAAAAAAGTCAGTGTATCTATTCTCCATCTAGCAATAATATTATCTCCCTTCACATTCCCAGACAAATTTTAAAGATACTTCTTTAAACCGAAATTTTTCAAAATGCCTTCATCTGCTCACTCATGAGTGGTTAGGTCCTCATCAATATATGAATTCAGCTCTTGGTCAGTGTATATATATCGTCCATGTCGATAAAGCCAACATATTTTTTTTTATCTTTTTTATGTTATTTGAATTTTCGGCAGCATTTGAAACTGAAGTTGTTTTTTTTGACACACCAATAATACTCGGCTTGTTTGATAGTATCACTCGATTGGTTTTACCTTTTCTCCTCACTTGACTGTCTCTTTAGAGAAACAGTGGGTGGGAAGGGCGGATATACACCCAAGTTATATGGCCTGTGGTGTTGTTGATACTGCATTAGCTCATAGTCACTCCTATTCCAAGTAAAATAATGTCCACAAATGACAATGAAAAGCAGGACATGAGTTGTCTAGGTAACCACATTGGAAATCAAGAATAGAAGAAGGAAGGAGAGAAAACATTATTAGAGAAAAGAACCCTAGGATATAAAGAAAATTAAGTCCCTCAATTGATTTCATGTTCATTTCTACTATCTTTATTAGAATTCAGAGTTGCCCACTCCCACACATGATGTTCTAGAAGTAAATATGCAATTACCTGGCAAACTGCAAACTGGTTAAAATTGGTTGATGATTATATCTTGTCTTGGAGTTTATATATATATATATATATATATATATATATATATATATATATACACACACACACACATATATGTATATATATATTTAATGATAGTTTATTTTTTATTTTTTCACAAGTGGCACAAAATTATATATATATATATATATATATATATATATATATATATATATATACACACAATTTTTTTATTAACATATAGTGTATTATTTGTCCTGGGGTACATGTCTGTGAATCGTCAGGCTTACACATTTCACAGCACTTACCATAGCACATACCCTCCCTAATGTCCACAACCCAGCTACCCTATCCCTACCCCCACGCCTCCCAGCCACCTTTAGTTCATTTCGTGAGTCTAGGAGTCTTTTATGGTTTGTCTCCCTCCCCATTCCCTCCTGTTTCATTTCTCTCCCCCACCCCCCAACAAATCCCCACCTTGCCTCTCATATTCTTCATATCAGAGAGATCATGTGATACTTGTCTTTCTCTGACTGACTTACTTTGCTTAGCATAATACCCTCCAGTTCCACCCACGTCATTGCAAATGGCCAGATTTCATTTTTCTTGATAGCCACATAGTATTCCAGTGTGTATATATATATATATATATATATATATATATATATATATATAACTTCTTCT
>CM053607.1:11829538-11867240 GCA_028646535.1 Procyon lotor
ACATGTTCTTTGCTTCTTTGGTTAGGTTTATTCCTAGGTATCTTATGGTTTTGGGTGCAATTGTAAATGGGACAGACTCCTTAATTTCTCTTTCTTCTGTTTTGCTGTTTGTATATAGAAATGCAACTGATTTCTGTGCATTAATTTTATATCCTGACACTTGATTGAATTCCTGGATGAGTTCTAGCAGTCTTGGAGTGGAGTCTTTTGAGTTTTCCACATAAAGTATCATATCATCTGCAAAGAGTGAGAGTTTGACTTCTTCTTTGCCAATTTGGATGCCTTTGATTTCGTTTTGTTGTCTGATTGCGGAGGCTAGGACTTATAGTACTATGTTGAATAGCAGTGGAGATAGTGGGCATCCCTGTCATGTTCCCGATCTCAGGGGAAATGCTATATTTTAAAGATTTTATTCATTTGACACAGAGAGAGAGATCACAAGTAGGCAGAGAGGCAGGCAGAGAGAGAGGGGGAAGCAGGCTCCCATCTGAGCAGAGAGCCTGATGTGGAGCTCGATCCCAGGAACTTGAGATCATGACCTGAGTTGAAGGCAGAGGCTTTAACCCACTGAGCCATCCAGGTGCCCCTGTCTTGGAGTTTTTTTTGTTTGTTTGTTTTGTTTTTTTGAGTAGGTTTGGAACAAGATCTATGAACAGATATTTTAAAACAATTGAATGGGTGATTTTCATGAAAATGGTTTGGGGACTCTAGTTTGAGAATGGGGTTTAAGTGTATGTTTAACTTGAAGGAGATTATTGGAACATTTTGATAACTTCTCAGTTACTTAAAACTGTGTAATATGGAAAGGGATAGTCTAACCATGTATTTCTAGGATATTGGAGCAATAGCAATTGTTTCATTAGTTCCATTAGTAGTAATGGAAAGGTATATTTTGAGATTATTATGAGAAAGAGACTTCTAAAATCAGAGACATAAAACATTGAAGCTCTTTAAAAGATAGAGATACCTTTAAACTCTAATAAGCTAGGATATACATACAGAAACACAAGAAGGTTATAGTCAAAGTATTGTTTGCATTTAGTGAAGGGAGAGGCTGTCATTAGGATGGGGCACATAGCATAGAGTTAGAGGTGCCTGTCATAGTTTTATTTCTTTTTTTTTTCATAGTTTTATTTCTTGATCAGGTAGTGGTTACAAGGGTAACAATCTTTGTTTTCTCCCTATAATAATTTTTTAACATTTATATGTGTTATATGGTTGCATGCATACTAAAAATATTGATATAAAGACTGAATGACCATTTCTAAGAGCTACAGTAGAGAGAAACATGATACATCTCTAAGAAAACATCTAACTCAAATCTTACAATCCCGATGATTAAAATGCATGCTTAAAATTTTGCAGTAATGTACTTTGAAAGAAACATTGACTAAAGATGGAAGGTCACCTGAAATTGTTATTCTGTTGTGCTTTTAGTTCTGGTGAGGGTGCGATTTCATAAATTTTATTTTCTTACATGCAGGTTTTTGTTTTTTAATAACCCCATTCTCTCTTCAAGGTCAACAGGTTCTACTCAAAAGGATTTAAAAAGTTTCTTTATATTTTCAATCATTTATGGATATGTGGATGAAAATATAATATTTAATTCATTAAAATCTATAAAACAATAAAGGAAATGGTCTAAAGAGAATCATCACTGGAAATATGTATCACATGAGTTAAATATCAATAATTAGAAATATTTTATAAATGTCAGCAATGAGCAAATTTATTAATAGTCATTGACTCTAGGAGACATATTCAGACTAGTAATTAAAGTGTATTTACTCTTAAAAATTATTCAAGAAATGTTACACTGCATGTGGAAGTAGAAGTTAAATAAGAGATTAGAATCAAACAAATCTTAATGTGGAGGACCCTTTTGAGTAAATGAGGAACTTCATAGATTTGTTCAAAAGCAAATTAAGACACTATGAAAAGATAAATTGCTTTAATATAGTGTATTCCCAATTTTGGTATTACTTGAACTTCCTAACTGTCTTTATTATGTTGCACATTGTTTTACAAGTCTATTATCAGAAATAAAGTAAATCGTGTTGAATTCTGAAGCACTTTCCTTGTAGACCTAAAGATTAAATTTCTCTCTATGGTTGCAGAATGAGAATTGCATTTTCAGCTGGTTAATCCTTATAATCTATTGCCCAATCTCAATTCCCAGAAAGAATAAAAAGCTTGTTAGAAGAAGATAAGAAGTTATCACCTCACTGAGGACTAATTCTTAGTTTCTGATAAAAAAAAATAGTGAAATGCTCATGTAAATTAAATTAAAGGTAAAAATGCACCTAACAAATACAAGATAGCTCTAAAGAGATTAGTACTGAATTGAGATCACCACTATGTCCCAGTTAACTCAGTTGGAGAATGTCGTTTATGAGGTCAAGATCATACAATCGTAGCACCCCATGGGCTAATTAATTGTGCTCAGAGAAATGTTTCCTCTTAACTGACTTCAATAGAGTCAATAATTGCACAAACATGAGTCATTTATTGCAAATAAGAGGTGAAATATCTTAATAGATTTGTATAGTTCAGTGATTTTTAAGTCTTTGGGGTTATAGAGGTCAAAATATGATCTGACAAATGTTGTGGTCTTCTGCCTAGAAATTCAACTTACACTAAATAATGTATACAATTTCATATAATCCACAGAACTCAGGTCCATCCCTAGTCTGCCTGCTGTTTAAGGTTCAAAGTAAAAATACTCTGAAAAAAATCCACTCAGTAGAGGGAAAAAAAAAAAAAAGATAAAAACAAAATTAGAACATCTATTAAGTGTGGAGTAGGGTTTTTTCATGTATACAAAAGGGCATATTAATTCATATTATTTATTTTAAAAATATCACAAAGGTTGTTGAAAGAGTTACAACACTTTCTTGAAGATCAATTGAAAAGCTACCCAAAGTGGTGATTTATTCATTTTGATTTATTTAATTCAGCTATTTCCCTTAGGCTTTAACAGATTGAACAGAATTTAATAAGAAATAACTTTCTTAAAATTAAATAGTTGGAAACCAAAGCAGTGATATGAAGCCTCCAAGTATCCTCAGAGAGAGCAATATCCTCACTTATCTGTTGCTTATCTCATGAGACTATTTAATACAAAAATAAGGAGCATTACCACAAACAAGCCTGTCTGCAATTTGTTCTCTGTTATCCAAACATCACCTTGCCTTTGGTCATCTACCAAAATTTCTATCATAAAATTAACTAGTAATCTGGAGTAATTTTGTGTTTCATATTTAAAACTTCATTTTCCTAATTAGCGGGTAGGTATTGTAGAATGGCACACAAAAATCTATTTCACTTTCCAAATATACTCTCATTGATTACAAAGGCTAGAAATCTATAAGCTTCATTGTCAAATCTTGCACCTGGAGTTTAGATAACCTCCTTGATACTCAGGTTCTGGATGACTTTGGACCATCAGGACAATTTTTGTGACCTCTGAGTTAGAACCTAGTTAAAGAATGTTTTAAATCTAGGCCTCCAGGTTCCTATAAGAATCTTAGAGAATCCAGGGTCAGATGGATTTTTAGGGAAATTCTACCAAACATTTAAAGAACTAATACCTATTCTTCTGAAGCTGTTTCAAAAAATAGAAATGGAAGGAAAACTTGCAATCTCATTCTATGAGGCCAGCATTACCTTGGTCCCTAAACTAGACAAAGACCCGATCAAAAAAGGAGAATTAGAGACCAATATCCTTGATGAACATGGATGCCAAAATTCTCACCAAGATACTAGCCAATAAGCTCTAATAGTACATTAAAATGATTATTCACCACGACCAAGTGCGTTTTATTCTTGGGCTGCAAGGGTGGTTCAACAATCGAAAATCAATCACTGCGATATGTTGCATTAATAAAATAAAGGACAAGAACCATATGATCGTCTCAATTGATACAGACAAAGCATTTGACAGAATAGAGCATCCTTTCTTGATTAAAGCTCTCCATAGTGTAGGGATAGAGAGAACATACCTCAATATCATAAAAGCCATCTACAAAAAGCCCACAGTGAGTATCATTTTCAATGGGGAAAGACTGAGAGCTTTTCCCCTAAGGTCAGGAACACTACAGGTGTGCCCACTCACCACTATTGTTCAACATATTACTAGATGTCCTAAAAACAGCAATCAGACAATAAAAAGAAATAAAAGGCATTCAAATTGGCAAAGAAGTCAAACTCTCACTCTTTGAAGATGACATGATACTTTATGGGGAACACACAAAAGACTCCATCCCAAAATTGCTAGAACTCATACAGGAATTCAGTAAAGTGACGGGATATAAAGTTAATGCACAGAAATCAGTCACATCTCTATACACTAACAATAAACTGAAGAAATAAATTAAGAAATCAATCCCAGTTACAATTGCACCACAAACCAAAAGATACCTAGGAATACTTAGGAATAAACCTAACCAAAGAGGTAAAGGATCTGTACTCTAAAAACTATGGAACGCTTATGAAAGAAATTGAGGAAGACACAAAAATCAAAAAACATTTCATGCTCATGGATTGGAAAAATAAATATTGCTAAAATGTCTATGCTACCCAGAGCAATCTACACATTCAATGTAATCCTTATCAAAATACCATTGAAATTTTCCACAGAGCTGGAAAAAACGATTCTAAAACCTGTATGGAACCAGAAAAGACTCTGATTAGCCAGAGGAATTTTGGAAAAAAAAAAAAAAAAAACAAAGCTGGTGGCATCACAATTCTGGACTTCAAGCTCGATTACAAAGCTGTGATCATGAAGACATTTGGTACTGTTACAAAAACAGATGTAGATCAATGGAATAGAATAGAGAACCCAGAAATGGACCCTCAACTCTTTGGTCAACTAATCTTCAACAAAGCAGGAAAGAATATCCAATGGAAAAAGATGGTCTCTTCAATAAATGGTGCTAGGAAAATTGGACAATCACATATAGAAGAATGAAGCTTGGCCTTTTTCTTACACCACACACAAAGATAAACTCAAAATGAATGAAAGACCTAAATGTGAGACAGTAATCTATCAAAAGACTAGAGGAGAACACAGGCAGCAACCTCTTCAGCTTTGGCAACCAACTTCTTGCTAGACACGTCTCCAAAGGCAAGGGAAACAAAAGGAAAAATGGACTATTGAAAATTATTCAAGATAAAAAGTTTCTGCACAGTAAAGGAAACAGTTAATAAAACTAAAAGTTAACCTACAGAATGGGAGAAGATATTTGTAAATGATATAGCAATAAAGGGCTAGTATCCAAGATCCATAAAGGATTCATCAAACACAACACCCCCCCCAAATAATAATGGAGTCAAGAAATGGGCAGAAGACATGAAAAGACATTTCTTCAAAGAAGACATACAAATGGCCAAGCATGAAAAAATGCTTCACATCACTTGGCATCAGGAAAATACAAACCAAAACCACAATGAGCTACCTCCATACACCAGTCAGAATGGCTAAAATTAACAAGACAAGAAATAATAAATGCTGGCAAGGATAAGGAAAAAAGGGGAATCCCCTTACACTGTTGGTGGGAATGCAAACTAGTACAGACACTCCAGTAAATATTATGGAGGTTCCTCAAAAAGTTGAAAATGGAGCTACCCTATGACCTAGCAATTTCACTACTCTGTATTTTCCCCAAAGATACAAATGTAGTGATCTGAAGGGGCACCTGCACCCCAGTGTTCATAACAACAATGCCCACAGTAGCCAAACTGTGGAAAGAACCAAGATATCTATTGACAGATAAAGATAAAGAAGATGTTGTATGTATATATACAATGGAATATTACTCAGCCATCAGAAAGGATGAATATTAACCATTTGCATTGACAAGGATGGAACCAAGAGTATTATCTGAGTGAAATAAGTCATCATAGAAAGACAATTATCATATTGTTTCACTCATACGTGGAATATAGGAAACAGTGCAGAAGATCATAAGGTAAGGGAGGGAATACTGAATGGGAAGCCATCAAAGAGGGAGAAAAACCATGAGAAACTCCTAATTATAGTAAAGAAACTGAAGTTTGCTGCAGGGGTGGTGGGTGGGAGGATGGGGTAATTGGGTGATGGCCATTAAAGAGGATGCATGATGTAATAAGCGTGGGTGTTATAAGCAACTGATAAATTGTTGAACACTACATCTGAGACTAATGATGTACTATATGTTGGATAATTGAATTTAAACAAAAAAGTCCCTAGGGGTTCCAGCATAGTTGGGAAGCTAATAGAATTCAACAAGAGGTCTGGGAATTCCTGAATCCAGATTATCGATAACTATGGGAGAGTGATTTTGGAGCCAGCAACCATGATGCCTCTTGTGAATCTGTGGTTTCCTGATTCTTTAGTGTCTAAATGGCTCAAAAATAGCAGCTTCCCCAGGAAAAACACACGCATGGCTTAAGCTTGGCTTAAGCTTGTATCAGTATTCTGTTTGCTAACATTTTATTGAGCATATACCATGTATCAGACTCTGTTGCTAAAGTTTGCCTTTATAGGGGAGGAAAAATAACTTTTCCTCTCTCTTTCTGAGTTCTTAGCTGAGATTTCTGTAATAAAATATGTATTAACAAGAAAAAAAAATAGCAACTCCCTTGGCAGAACAATTTTAGATGCTATTCAGAGAGTATCCATGTAGTCAAGACTGGAGTCTGAGTCTCTCTTCTCCAGCTATTTCAATATTTATAAGTACCTAAACCCTTGTATTAACTTCATATCCACTAAATTTGCCAGTTTATTTTCTCTTTGGTGCATCAAACACTGACTGACACACATGACATAAAAGCAAAAGAAAACACACTAGTGATAGTGTAATGCAGATATTGAGGTTGTAGAGTTGTTTTCTCAGGTTGCTATAGGAGAATATCACGGATCGTATGGCTTAGACATCATTTTACTTTCCCATAGTTTTGAAAGTTGGAAGTCCAAGATCAAGGAGCTTGCAGGGTTGGTTTCTGGTGAGACATTTCTTCCTGGCTTGCAAAAGACTGCTTTTTTGGGGGGCACCCGGGTGGTTCAATCAGTTAAGCAGTTAATCTTCTACCTTAGGCTCAGGTCATGATCCCAGAGGCCTAGGATGGGTCTGGGATGGAGCCGTGTCCAGCTCTCTGCTTAGCGGGGAGTGTGCTTCTCGCTCTGTCTCCTGCTTATCATTCTCTCTCTCTCTCTCTCAAATAAATAAATAAAATATATTTTTAAAAATCTGCCTTTTCTCTATGTTCTCACATTTCCTTTGTGTATGTGCAGAGAGAAAGAAGTTTTTGGTGTCTCTTCCTCTTCTTATATGGACATCAATACTTTCAGATTAGGGGTCCACCCTAAGATTTCATTGAATCTTATTACCAACATAAAGGCCCTATTTTAAATATAGTTACATTGGAGATTAGGGCTTTAATATATGAATTTGGGGGGAGGGGCACAATTCAACAGCTTATTTTCATGTAATATACCATAGGATTTTTTTAATTTGAAGATATAATTTGCTTTATTAAATGATATATGAATTGGGAAGCATCACCTCTAACATGTAGAGTGGAGCTCCACTGATCTAAATAAAAGAAAGGGTTTTTTTGTTTTTGTTTTTTTAATTTATTTCAAGTTAGTTAGCATATAGTATATTCTTAGTTTCATGGGTAGATACCATATGGATGTTAAGTGCACATACACATACTCTCAACTTAAGATGTACAAGAATAGAGAAAGTTTACCATCATTTTATCCTCTTCTATGAATGACAATCATTATTTTTAGTACTGTTGACATTGGAAAGAGTTAATTTTCTCTCTATGGTTGACTTCTATAATCTCTGATGTCTAGAGGAATACCTAGTATTGAATATATGTTCAAACATATTTGTTAATATTGATTGTCAAATCCTCATCTTCTTATGTAAATTATTTTCCTTCCATATCCTTCAAGAACTGCCCTGCCTTTTCTTCATTTTAATAATCTGTCAACATCTTAGCACCAACATATTTAAAAATAAAGCAATCACATTAGATTCACTTTTATCATTGCCACCTATGGGATCAATATCAAGATTTAACATTGCCTCTTTCTTTTTATTTGAGAACCTGACAGTCCGCCTACAAACTCCATCTCATTCCTCCTTAACAACTGCTTTTGGAGACAAAACAAAATAAAAACTTGAATATTATTTAATCCACCTGAGAATTTTGTTGGCTCTACTTTAAAATATACTTGTAGTTTATCACTTCTAACCACTTCTATTTCCACCACCCTGTTTAAGCCCCTATACCTTTCTCTTTGATTAATGCAACACCCTCCAAAAAAGCTCTTCCTGATTCAGTTCTTGTCCTCTTCTAATTTCTTCTTCAAGAATAATCCTGTTAAAATTAAATCCAAACATGTTACACCTTTCCAAAAATGCCACATTAATTTCCTTTCTCACTCATATTAAAAGCCAAAATCTTTATTGTGTTTTCTAAAGCCTTCCCCTCTGTGGCCCCATTAACACCCTGACGACAGCCTGATTTACTGCTTGTACCCTTTGTTCATTCCACCTAGTCATCAAGGTCCCCTTGCTCTTCTGGAAACAACTCACAGATACTGCATTTGCTGATTCCACTACTTAGAAGTATCTACTTTGCTAGTAACTTCATGTTCTTCAGGTTTTTTTAAAAGCCATCATTCATTAATAGTCTTTGTCCCAGTAAGAGTTGATTTCTATAAGGAAAAATTTCCTCACTCCCTGTTTATTATTTATATTATTTGAATGTTATTTAAAATGGTCCAACCATATCTCTGCCTCCATTTGTTTATGTAAAATTCTAAATAACTAAAATAACTTGAATGCTAATTTTCTTCTACATTTGTACAAAATGTGTTATGTTTCTATAGTAAAAATTGTGCAAAGAATCCATTACTGACTTTCCATTTATCTTCTAGAGCTAACTTTATGGCAAGCTGATATAAATGTATTAAATTTAGATTTTTCTTGGTTAAAGCCTATTTTTTTCTTTTAAAGTTCATTAGGTTACCATTGGGTTTTTGCTGGCACAAAAATAGACACACAGACAGATGGAACAGAGCAAAGAGCCCAGATATGAACCTTCAATGCTATGGTCAAATAATCTTCAACAGCAGGAAAAAATATCCAGTGGAAAAAAGATAGTCTCTTCAATAAATGGTGCTGGGAAAATTGGACAGCTATGTACAAAAGAATGAAACTACTCCATTCTTTTACACCACAAAGATAAACTCAAAATGGATGAAAGACCTCAATGTGAGATAGGAATCCATCAAAATCCTAGAGGAGACAAGCAGCAACCTCTTCGACACTGGTCACAGCAACTTCTTTCAAGATGTGTCCCAAAGGGCAAGGAAGACAAAAGCAAAATGAACTTTTGGGACTTCATCAAGATAAAAGGCTTCTGTACAGCAGAGGAAACAGTCAACAAAACAGAGAGGCAACCCACGGAATGGGAGAAGATATTTGCAAATGACACTATAGATGAAGGGCTGATATTCAAGATCTATAAAGAACTTCTCAAACTCAACACCCAAAAAACAGATAAGTCAAAAAATGGGCAGAAGAAATGAACAGACACTTGTTCAATGAAGACATACAAATGGCTAACAGACACATAAAAAAACGTTCATCATCATTAGCCATCAGGGAAATTCAAATCAAAACCACAATGAGATACCACCTTATACTAGTTAAAATGGCAAAAATTAACAAGGCAAGAAACAACAAATGTTGGAGAGGATGTGGAGAAAGGGGAACCTTCTTACACTGTTGGTGGGAATGCAAGTTGCTGCAGCCACTTTGGAAAACAGTGTGGAGATTCCTGAAGAAATTAAAAATAGAGCTACCCTATAACCCAGCAATTGCATTACTGGGTATTTACCCTAAAGACACAGATGTAGTGAAAAGAAGGGCCATCTGCACCCAGATGTTCATAGCAGCAATGTCTACAATTGCCAAACTGTGGAAAGAGCAAGATGCCCTTCAACAGATGAATGGATAAAGGTGTGGTCCATATATACAATGGAATATTACTGAGCCATCAGAAAGGATGAATACCCAACTTTTGCATCAGTATGTATGAGACTGGAGGAGATTATGTTGAGTGAAATAAGTCAAGCAGAGAAAGTCAATTATCATATAGTTTTGCTTACTTGTGGAACATAAGGAATAACATGGAGGACATTAGAAGAAAGAAAGAAAAAGTGAAGGGGGAAAGTCAAAGGGGGAGATGAACCATGGAAGACTGTGGACTCTGATAAACAAACTGAGGATTTTAGGGAGGAGGGTTGGGTGAGCCTAGTGGTGAGTATTAACAGAGCATGTATTGCATGAAGCTCTGGGCATTATACGTAAATAGTGAAACTTGGAATAGTACACCAAAAAGTAATGATGTATGGTGACTAACATAAAGCAATTAAAAAAATTAAAAATTTCATTAGGCCTACTTTAACATTTTCTTCTATTTCACATCATGGGTGTCTTAAATATATTAATTTAAATATAACCCATTTAAAATGAGCAATAAAACAAGTTTGGGATGGAGGATGTGGAAAAACATGCCTAAAGAAACTCAAAATGACAATAAATTTAATGTATATACTAATACTCGCTGGATAAAAGCATGTGGAGAATGGTATCTTTGTCTTGAAGAATTTAAGACTATTTCCCTTTGGACATTAGAATGTCCAATGGGATATGAGACACTTTTGAATAATCCAGGAATAATGAATGTCACTTAAATGTTTGTGTCTGTGGAATAAAGCTAATTTATATCTCTGATCACTTATTTTGTTATTGTTCAATATGCAATGCGCTTGACAGCACTTAAGTAAAAATCGGTATCTTAATTATGACTATGTGGAAGTTGATTTCTGGAAGAGGATATTCCAACTTGCTCTTTATCATTTATTTGTTTTTGAATGCTATGTAAGATTGTGTAACCATCCTTCAGAACAATGTACTGCTTAAAATATATAACCTATGAGAAATTATACTAGTTACCAAGTGTGCTTAGACATAGCCTTAAGAAAAACATGTACTGGCGATAGGCCTCTGGGGGAGAGGACAATAAAGGTCCTTGAAACCAAGCAGCTGGGGATGCCCAGGTTGCCCAGGGTGGGGCGCTTCCCGCTTCATTTTCCATTATCTCCCCTTCCCAAGAGAGCCTCAGCAGTTAGGCAATCCTTTGTTTTGGCCTTGCTCACTATACATCATGTACTACATGACCAGACGTATTTTGCCTTTCTCCTTAGGCATCTACGAGACTCATGGTCAATGTGTAATCTACTCTGGCTTCCTTTGTTGGTTGTTATGCGCTTTCTAATAAATATGAGACTGAGTTGTTCAGGAGGCGGCAAGATTGTGTTACTATTTATAACTAACTATGATTACCTTGGATTTTGCCAAATTTTAGAGTTATGCAATGTACAAGAGAAGAAGATTCGAGTGGATAGAATAGGAATGTTGATGAACAATACTTGTATTAATATTTGACAGTCTAAATTTAATTTTATTTTTTAATTTTATGTATTTATTTGACAGATAGAGAGATCACAAGCAGGCAGAGAGGCAGACAGAGAGGGCGGGAAGCAGGCCCCCACTGAGCAGAGAGCCCCATGCAGGGCTTGATCTCAGGACCCTGAGATCATGACCTGAGCAGAAGGCAGAGGCCCCAACCCACTGAGACACCCAGGCTCCCCAACAGTCTACATTGTAGCAAGAAGTTCTGGGTAGGAAATGAATAAAATGATTCTGATCTTTTTATAAAGGTAACAACTATAAAAGTTAAGTCAGAGTTACTACTAGTGAATTTTTTTCCCACTCAGGTATATATATATATGAAAATAATACCACGTTTGCTGAAAATGGTTTAACATTTTAACGAATTTTGAAAATCTTCAAAACTGCTAATTTTCCTATATAAATTTTGCAGTTAACTCTTTGAACCCTGCAGTAACAGAATATATTATATTAATCAGATTATTATTCCTGATTTAATTTTCCTACTCTAACACTCAACAATTATGTAATATGTTCTTCCCTCATCTAGGGCCTAGAGTTGAAAAAAGATTAAATAATAGATGGAGAATAACTTTTGGTGTTGCAGCTCAAAGTAGATGAAGTAATAGAAATATCTCTTATGGAAAATTTGCTAAGAAGAAATCAATCTTGAAGACTTAAAAGATTTTATTGTCTTATAGTTACTTGACATTAGGGAATTTATATACATATATATGATATATATGATATATAAGTTATACACACACATATGTTATACACACATACACTCACACACACCTTTTTTTTTTTTGTCTGTTTGCCACTGCTTTACTGCTGGTCTGAAATGTGAAGCTGATAGAATACAGTAACTGGCAAAACACACAAAATACTGAAGAAAAAATACTAGGGAAGGAGACTAAGGATACTAGAGAATTGAAATACTTGAGGATAATTAAAAGACTTGGTAGAAGACAGGATTCTAAAAAAACAAATAAATGTCCTACCAATAAAAGAAAAAGTCATCCCCTGAGAGGGAGAATCTTAGAGAACAAATCCCTACTTACTTAGGAGTCAGGAAAAGTTGGACTAAGTCAGAGGACCAATCCAATATATTAACTCTAATTTGAAAATCTAAGGATTAGAAAATATAATTCACACCAATAGAAAGAACTTTTTTTGTCATTTTTCTGGATTCCGTCCATGTGGAATTAGCTAACAGTTACTGCCAGTAATTTTACTATCTCATTCTCTTGTGTTATAACCAAAGTTATCATGAAACAAAGTTCCCCATCAATCAAGGTAATATCCTTCAGGAGTGTTTCTTCTGACATCCAAGTTAGTGGAGAAAGTTAATTCTACCTGAAGAAATAGAAGAGCATCTTCAATAGAGATATGTTTAGTGGAATTTAAGCACAAATCCCATTCATTGGCAAGCTGTTTTGTTATGTCCTCAGTAATATGACTTTGCTTTGCCTCTAATTCCTAAAACTTGGTTATGGTCAAGCAAACTAACTTATGACTCAAATCACTTCCCCTGTCTATGGTCTATATGGCAGCCATACTACAGTTGAATTCTGACATCTCAACAAGAATCTTATTTCAATTTGATAGTCACACAATACATCACTATTCAACTTACCAGTTGCACAGAACCATAATCACTTACTGGTACAGACAACTAAAATTATTTATGTTTTTCCCATGAAATGCTTACTTTAAAAAATATAGAGAAATATTAAATACACATGTTTTACTGACATAACCCTACACCTGTGTTTAACAGCAAACCTGAAATGGTGTGGAAGATAAGTTTGACACTTTTACATCCTTTTAAACTTGCCACCAAGCCTTTGTGTTACAATTGATTAAGGAAACACCTTAAAAGGGAAAAAAGAAGTCTCCTCTTCAACTGAAGTGTTCTGCTTTACAGTTTATACTAGAAGACACATTTAAAAACATAAGAAAAGCTCTGCAGATTATTCTTTAAACTGTACCTATTGTATTAACAGATAAAAATAACTTCAAAATAGAGACTCCTCAGTAAGAGTTTCAAACCATTGTAGATGAGACACCAGAAAAGAAAATCCTTAAGCTCTGTTATCAAGATCTCAAATCTGAATGACACAAAGATAGAAAAAGTCTATCCAAACAAACCAATCACAGGTATCTTCCAAAGAAAAATCGGTATATCAAAATGGAAAGAAAACCCTCATTTTGGATTCTAAAATAGGGTCTATATATTTTAAACAAATATTTTATTCCTTTTCAGTTAGATATAAATCCTGTTTTTTTTTCTACAAAAATAAACTATTTCACTAATAAGGTCAGAATATGGTGTTGCATTTTTTATGGCTACTACCAAGAGTATGGCACAATATCTGTCTGAGCCTGATTCTATAGTTCAAAGATTAAGCCAAGAAAAAGTCTACCTAGGATGGAAAATTGAACCAATATGAGGTATATAAAGATTCGGATAGCTTTCTTAGGAAAACAGGAAGATGGTAGAATTGTTTGGACCTATAAATCAACTACATTATTTTTTATTGGTGGGTAAAATTATGCCTTGCTCTGTAATTAAAATTATACATACCCCAATGTGCAAGTGCTTATCATATACTTACCTATTTATGCTTGTTAATTTCCCACTGACCAAAGCTTTTATTATGCAAAATAATTCTACATAGATATGGAAATAAAACTTGTATATAATATGCAAAATAATCTTATTTGTTTTGTCCCAATCATGTGACAAAATATTTAAATAGGGGCACCTGGGTGGCTCAGCAGGTTAAAGCCTCTGCCTTGATCTCAGGGTCCTGGGATCAAGTCCTGCATCTGGCTCTCTGCTCAGCAGGGAGCCTGCTTTCCCCCTCCCCACCACCCCACCTTCCTCTCTGCCTACTTGTGATCTCTCTCTCTGTCAAATAAATAAATAAAATCTTTAAAAAATATTTAAATAAATTTGGTTTATATCCTAGAAAGAAGGTGAAACCATGAACAGTTTCATGGAAATAGAAAAAAAAAAAAAAAGGCCCAAATATAAGTGACATTAGTATAAATCACTAACGTGCCTAAGATGTAACATGCAAAGTTCTTTATAGCAGGAGCCAACTTCCAGTAACAACTTTTGTTTCAGTTATCTATTGACTGTACTAAATCAATACAAAATTTAGCTGCCTACAACACGGATCAGAAAACTATAGCCTGAAAGCCAAATTAGGTGCAACACCTGCTTTGGTATACCTCTGAGGCAAGAAAGGTGTTTTACTCTTAATGGTTATAAAATAGAATATTTTGTGACATGTGAAAGTGGTATAAAATTCAATTTCCCATTCCCACTAATAGAGTTTTATGGAAACGCGGCCATGTTCACTTGCTTATGCACTGCCCATGGCTGTGTGTGTTAAAGGATAGAACTGAGCTATTAGAACAGAGACTGCATGACCTACAAAGCCTAAAATATGTACTACCTTTACAGAAAAAGTTTATCTACCACTGCTGTAAAAGAATATTGATTTATTAATTTTTTGTGATTCTATGGGTCTAGTGGGTTCCATGTCATGCACCATAATTAAGGTCTTCTATGTGATTACACTCACCTAGATGCCTGGCTGGTGCTAGAATATCCATGATAGTCTTTCAAACTCCCTGGCTCTGTTTCCTCTCTTAATTCAGTAGTATTTCCTAAGACTTTTTGTAGCATGGAGGCTGATTTCTAAAAGGAAACATTTCTAGAGAACATACCCCAATGTTCAAGTGCTTATCATATGTTTACCTATTTATGTTTGCTAATCTTCCGTCGACCAAAGCAGGAAAAATTGCCAAACTCGGAGTCAAGGTGGGAGATGGTTCAACAAAGCCTGTATACTGGGAGGTATGAAATATTGGGACAAACAATGTAAGAGTCTCCTATAATACTTAATTGTAATGCATTTATGTTTTAATTACTTTTCGTTACTTATAAATAGGAAAAATAATTCATATGCAGTTTTAAAAATTCAAAGTCAGGCTTCCTTTTGTGAGTGTAATTCAATGTCCCATTGTTTCTACTTTCTCGCTTGTCTCATTTCCCTGTACGTTTTGTGATTTTTAACTGTGAGCTTATTTTCCATGGATCTTTATTCATGCAAATTCTCTGAGCATGCCGACTTCCTTCGAACGACATGTATTTACTTTGGATTTATTATTTTTCAACCAACCAGATTATCTGAATTCAGCATGAAGAACTATTAAAGATAACTCATCGTTATTAATTCTCAGGGAAAGTTTTTTCATCCCATCTAGCTCTTCATTTTAAGAAAAAAAAATTTTTTTTGGATCTAGCATGGGGTAAGAGGAAGTGACCTGATATTTAGTGCACGCTTTCCCTGAAGTTATAGTCATTTGAAGTCCCAACTCTATTTAGAAGTTCTACTAAAAGGCTTACCACCTAGAGCCAGTCCCAGAAATACATAAAAAATAAAGTTCAATTTCCTTAGGTTTCATTTTACAATGTCCTCAGGGCAAGTAGCTTGTTCTAGTAAAAATGCCATTTACCTCTCTTCTTTCTTGCTTTTAAATTAGTTTCTGGTCTCAGGATTCATTTCCTTGCTAGCTTCTTAATGCCATTACAAAGTTAGTTTACTTTTATTTATTTATTTTTTAAAAATTTATACAGTGATTTAATACTTTTCAGCAGGAGGATAGGCATGTATATATTCAAGCCTTATTCTGGAAACATAGGTTAAGAGTACTTCTTTTAAATGTTTCTAAATCAAATTTTATTTTAAAGGGATTATATAAAAGAATAAAGAAAAAATTTTATAGAGTACTTAGATTCAATTGTTATAAAGATTTTACAACATTGCTTCATCTATTCACATTACTGTGGTATGTTAAAGGAAATTCTTGACTTTATATCACTTTACCATATATGAAGATTTTATTTATTTATTTGCCAGAGAGAAAGAGAGAGGGAGAGCACAAGCAGGGAGAGCTTCAGGCACAGGGAGAAGCAGGCTCCCTGTTGAACAAGGAGCCTGATGAGTGACTCAATCCCAAGACACTGGGATCATGACCTGAGCTGAAGGCAGACGCTTAACTGACTGAGTTATCTAGGTGTCCCTGTCCTATATATTTTTATAAGCATCTTATAAAACGATGGAGATTTCCTTGCACGACCACAGTATCCTTTCTATACATCACAATATTAACTATTTGGTATCATCTAATATGTTAATTTTCAAATTTCCCCCCTTATCTCAAAAAATTACTTTTTGTAGCTTATTTGAAACAGAATCAATGTTCACATTTATATGTATTATGTCTCTTATGTCCCTTTTAATTTAAAACAACCTCCATCCTCTGCTTTTATTCTCCCTTGCTTATCGAAGATAGATTATTTTTTCTACAAAAATTTTAATATTTTTTCCTCATGCACTTTTAAGCAACCTTAATCCTGCTTTTGTGTGTCTCCATATCTGTTCATATAGAAATCACCGTGAGATACATTTTGCTAATCCAATGGAGATTTCTAAGTCCCCATCGTACCTGACCTCTCAACAGCAAATGTGCATTTAGGTAGAGACTGATCGGCAATCACCCAGTAGAGGAAGCTAACACTGAGTGAAAAGCATGAGGTGAGTATAAAGATTAGAAATTACAAAGCAGAAGATACATTGAAAACAAGGAATAAAGTTTTCTCAGCTAAATATATTGCTGTGAAAATAAATTTAAAATGTGTATCTTATAGATATGTCTAAGAAAATCACCTTTTTAAATACAGAGCTTTGTTTTAATATGTGTGGAATATAACATATTCAATAAATGTGAGGCACTGTTAGTGGTTAATTCATTTTTATTATTTATATTTACTAATAATACTTAGTTACTGATGATAATAGAAATCACATTTATTGAAAACTACTAATGGATTCACTCATATTGATGAATAACCCAGTAGTGTAATAACTATTTCCTCCTTCCAAGGTCTAAAATGTTAATGAATATATAGATGTTTGCACAAGTATTGAATGAAAGAGATAGCATTTAAACCCTGGCTGGATTGCAGCATGTCCTTATTACTTTTTGAGGACATTTAGCTTATAAAAACTCTTCTAATTAGAAGAAAATACCGATAATTCCTTGAAGTACAGAATAGATTTCTTTTTTCTTATTTGAAAAGGAGCTAATTTCCAAAATACCTTTCTAATTCAGCCAATGTTTCTTAAATGGTTACTGAATAGAAAAGTTTTTCATCTTCTGGTATCAACTCTGCATCCTGGCCAATAAAATAAACTAGTTGGTTTGAGTAAACTAGCTTGGGAGCAAAATCATTCTTAAAGAGCACGGAGATAATGCACAAGACTTCTTTGTTTAAACGTGATTCTTCAATAACATTAAATTTAAATATCACAAAAAATGAGTCCAAATCATTTAACTATTTCCAAACAAAGTTTTTTTTTCTAAATTGAACTAAGAGATAAGAACCTTGTTCTTTATGTCTCTTTTTATTGATGATTCTATGAACACAAGGTAAGCCTCATATGTCCCATTCTTCGTATTACAGCTGCCTTTCTTCCTCCTGATTTCTTCCCCAGTGAAAGGAAAATGTAATCCAACAATGAACTTGTTCAAAATTTAACTGCCTTTACATCCTTTGAACCAAAAGTGATTTGAGGAATAAAGAGTTTTTGACATGTAATTTAAATCTATCCTAGATAAGTGAACTGACTAGGGAGAAATTGTTTTAGGAAAAATCAAGGTCAACGAAAAGGGGAAGCACATTTAGAAACATTTGAAAGGAATGTTCTCCGATATTTATTCTATGTAAATGTGACTTATTAAATACATTTCTTACTTTTATTTTTAATGCAAATATATTTTATTTGAAATAAACAAAAATGCTTCTACAGCTCAGTGGGTGACTTGGAAACAAACTTGCTTGACTGTATTACTGAGCCAAAAGAAAGCTGAAACACAAACCCCCCTCTTTTTTGAGATGCATCTAGAGATAAGGAGGAAGACACTACCTGTTTTTTGAAAAAATGACCCTCGCTTAAGGCCTGGTCATAGATGTGTAAACAATATAAATGAATACACCATTAACAGTTGTCATATCATATCTTTGTCACCTGTGTATTCTGAGATCACACATATACCTGCCAATATATCTGGAAGAGTTGGTAGATCACAGTTACATTTGAGTTCTTGGCAGGCAGGACTGAGGAAGAGTAATTTGGAACAAGCTGTACATCCTATTTAGAACAAATCACCAGTATTCCCTTAAATAACAGGTTACAGTAGAAAGACAATGCCTGGAATGTATCCTTTTCACTTTTGTTCATCTTTAGTTTTTGTTTGAGATTTACATAGCTGTTAGTTTTTGTTTGAGATTTACATATGTTGTTACATACATACTATGCATGCATGTATGTATGTATGTACTATGTATGTATCTACATACATACATAGTATGTAGATTTATATACTACATTCCTAATACATCAGTAGTTCATGAGTAATAAAAATAATAATAAATGGGTAAAAATGCAGACCAATGTCTACAAGTATAATGGTACTAGATGAGAAGGAGACAGCAAGGGAAGAGAAGAAAGCCAACATATTCATGTGTAGGGACTGTGGTTTAAGAGTCTGGGTTAAAATACAACTTCCCCAGAGAAGTTGGCTATAATGGAATTTCCAGACAACTTCCTTTGCCTCCACAAAGGGACCTGAAGAGCCCAATTCCAAACTTTTGAAAATAACAGTTATGAGATTTTTTTTTTTTTGAGAGGGAGAGAGGGAGTGAGAGAGAGGTGGGGGGTGCATTTAAGGGGTGGGACAGTGGGAGAGGGAAAGAGAATGTTAAGCAGGTTCCACACTACACAGCATGGAGCCTGACACAGGGCTCCAACTCACAACTCTGAGATCATGACCTGAGTTGAAATCAAGAGTTGGAGTCTTAACTGACTGAGTCACCAAGGTGCCCCAACTTATGAGATGTTACAAATGATGATAAAAGCAGTTGGAGGGAGAAGGATGAATGTGTCTTCCATTCAGCTAGTTCATAGCATAGTCTCTTTAGTTGTTGGTGGATCAGTAAAAATCCCTGAAGTACTAGAAGTGCTTTGAAGGACAGGGGGAGAAAAATACTGAGCATATTACCTGTCTATATCAATACCAGGGTTTCATGGCTCAAAAGTTATCTAGATAGGAAAATGACTCCAAGGAGACATTTCTATCTTCATCAGTAAATGTGGCAGAATTAAAAAAAAAATCAAGCAGATACAGTGAAAACAGAAAATTGCAAGGCACGTAACACAAGAGAATCAAGACATTGCTATAGATTCAACAGTATTCCACGAGGGCTAGAAAACCATTAACTAAAACCCTAGCAAAATATCACTCTTGTTTATAAATAAATCACTTATTTATCACATGACCACATGTTAAATCCTTTTTTCCTATATGCTGAAGAATACTTACATTCATCCTTTAAGCATTTTGCATTTTTTTTGCCAATCTCGTTGCAGTCAATTTTGGTGTGGGTGACCAGCAATGGTTGGCACAAGGCATTGCCTGTGGTGTCTGACATTGTGTAATAGTTGTCACTAATTGCTGCCTGATATTCATTTTCTGCATGCTCTATGATTTTAATAAACTCCTTGGCAGTTTGGACTTCATTCAAAAGTTACTGAATCCTGTACATCTTCATGACTAATCAACTGAACATTGCCATCTTCCCACTGGTAAACCCAAGTCTTGAGTTTTCCAACAACCTGGGCTTTAGGTGGTGTGATGGTGAGCTTCCATTCTTTTTTTTTTTTTTTTTTTTTTTTGCCATCTATAGTCTTGTATAAAGAGTACAGAAGTCGTTGGAATAATGATCTTTCACCTAGACCCTTAAAACAATGTCACAGAGACCATACCTCCATCTATGTCCTCTGGCTGAGTGTCACCTGCTCCTTTCTCTAAGAGATCAAACTTAAGGAAAATATTGATTCTTGGATCTGAAAATCTGCTATTACCCAGATCACTGTGTTCTGTAATTAAGACCTGATCTTCATACCCTTTCATCTTTCTAGGCATGAACTGGGCAAATGCATGTGCTGCCCCTTCCCTGAGGAGGTAGCAGCCAGACATCCTTGAATACATCATTAAATTCCCCTGAGGGTGCATGAGTGATGAATTCAGCAGCTTTGTGTACCTTCGCCTCAGGTGACATCAGATTCTCCAAAATGGTGGTATTGGGCTGCTCTCGAATTTCATATTTTTAGAACGTCTGCTTACTCCTTGATTAAGAATGTTATCCTCATTGCATAGTATATGTGCCAATAGTTAATTATAGATGCATTTAACTAAATATCTACTATTTGCCCCAGAATGTGCTCCACTCTGATAGAGAGATGAGTAAAAGATAGTGTCTGGCATGGCAGAATTTATTTAAATTCAAATAAACTTTACAGACAATGATGATTTAACAGAAGGCTTCTTAAATATTTACTAAATGCTTGAAAGACATAAGAGTAATTGAAGAGCATTAAGTTGAATATTGATATTTGCAGTGAAGTTTTATTTCTGTAACAGATTTCGGGAGAAGAGACATATTCCTTGAAAAAATAATTTTGATTTTATTTGCTCCAATGGCTTTTATAAAACATCTATTTATTGGGGCGCCTGGGTGGCTCAGTCGTTAAGCGTCTGCTTTCAGCTCAGGTCATAATCCCAGTGTTCTGGGATGGAGCCCCGCATTGGGCTCCCTGCTCTGCAGGAAGCCTGCTTCTCCCGCTACCATTCCCTCTGCTTGTGTTTCTCTGTCAAATAAATAAAATCTTTAAAAAAAAAAACACATCTATTTATTATTATATTTGTGTTCAGTCTCTCATCTTTCTTATTCTCTTTAACTATAATTTTATTCATTCTCCTGAAATTTCCAGAATATATTTTGGGCCCATTTTTGAGCCATTGTGTGTATCTGTGTGTATCTCTGTGTGTGTGTGTGTGTGTGTGTGTGTGTGTGTGTGTGTGTCTGTGTGAGAAAGAGAGAAAGAAAAAGAAGTTGATTAACTGATTAGTTCCATGTATTTGACAATTGTATCCAGAGAGAGGGGAAAAGCCTATAAAGAGTTCCTAAATAACAAAAGCAACATTTTGAGCAAAGTAAGCCCCAGTATGAATTCCTTTAGGGAAAATAAGCATCTTATAAGATACTATTTTCAGACAAAACTGCAATTAAATGGCACAACCATTTCAAAGAAACAAGCATAGCATCTCCTATATTGTGAATGGACTTAAAATCAATCTAAAATACAAGAGTCTTGATGAAGGTAGTACAAGTTAGTGCAAAGAGGAAAACAAAAAAAATTAACACTCTAGTCTTATATCTCATATTTTTATTGTCCCAGTCTCCTATGTGTAAAATATTTTTTGTCATGTTGCTTTAATTTTTTTGTTCCTGAGTTCTAATCTGAACTTCATAAAATATTATGATTTATCTCATAGGATTATGATAAAATGATAAGTATCATGTATTGTTAGAGTCTGTTTCAAGAATTAGAATCAATGTTATCTTAAAACTTATTTTAAAAAATTGAATAAGAATTTTTTTGAAAATAGCAAAACTCAATTTTTATATCCAAGGTTTTAAATATTTTAAAGTCATTTATGTTTAAATGCTTTTAATGTTTCTTAATCCAAAAAGTATCCTGTAATTGCCTTTAAAATATTATATAATCATATTTTAAAAACAATAAGATGGAACCGGAACCATAGTTTTTTTACTATTCTTGAAGAATGAATTTTTTTGCATTGTTGTAATTATGAACCACATACACAAAGACAAAAAACTGTTTTTAACAATCCCATTGGTAATTCACATTATTTGATTATTAGAAAATTATCATTATAATGAATACATTTCAAGAATACACTTCCAGTCAAAAACATCTGTACAGTGTTTACCGAGGGAAGACACCGCATTTTACCACTGAGTTTATACACAAAAGACATGTTCTGTTCTAACATGGAAAGGAGAATACTATCACAAAATATCTTCTCACATTTTAAATTCACAACTTCTAGGATCTTCTCGTGCTTTTGCTTTTATAGAGTGGGATTTGAATGTTTGGTATGACTGGTACAGGAAAAGGGCAGAGGTTGAGACCTTTAGAGCTAATTTTACTTAAAGATGCAAGAATAGAAATTTAGAGGTCTCTGTTTCACTTCAAATTACAATAAGCAAGGGAATGGATGAATAAATAAATAGTAAATACATAATGAGTGAATAAATAAATAAAAGAGGACTATTAGCAATTAGCAAGACTTGACATTAGCAAGAACCACACATGGTGGGTGGTAGATGATAGTTTTAGGCTGGCCACAGCAGGAAACAGATGGGACACTCAAAGTTGGGAACATTTAGGTAGAATGTATTTACAAAAGACTTTTTACAGAGTTATGTGTCTGTGTGACAAGTAAGCTTCCACTACTCTGAGGCCCAAGGGAACAATGTAGAGAAAGTCACACAAGGAAGCCCCCTTTGAGTGGAGCGAGATACATCAGTCAAGAACAGAGCCTATCATATGATCTCTCTGTTAAGAAGAATTTAAGAGGCAGGGCAGGGGGTCTTGGGGGGGTGGAGGAGAGAAATGAAACAAGATGGAATCCAGAAGGAGACAAACAATAAGAGACTCCTAAACTCAGGAAACAAGCTGAGGGTGGCTGGGGGGTAAGGGAATTAGGGATAGGGTGGCCGGTTATGGACATTGGGGAGGGTATGTGCTATGTGGTAAGTGCTGTGAAATGTATAAGCCTGTTGATTCACAGACATGTACCCTGGGGCAAATAATACATTATTAATGTACAATTAATAAAAAAATAATAAAAATTAAAAATAAATGTATAGTTAATAAAATGTATAGTTAATAATGTATAGTTATAGTTGTAATGTATAGTTAATAAAAAATTAATTTAAAAAAAAGAACAGAGCCACAAAAAGGCAACCTCAAGTGGTGCTGGGTAGAAACACTGTGCTCTCACTCTGATTTTTCCCTGGTACCTTCTGCCAGGGCACTGAGGGACAGCCCAACAGAAACAGAACAAGGGTGTAGTCCCTATGGGTTGGCTTCATGAGCCAGGAAGCTGAGTTTATAAATGTGGGGTGTGGATCCAGAAGGGCCAACAACAAATACTTAGTTCAGGATACAAAAGTGTATTTTGAATGGACAAATAAGGAATGAATAATAAATGACAAGTAGTCGATTCTTAAGGGTTTGTTACCAAATATTGTGGGGAAACTAGTCCTTTATCCCTCAAAGTAAATAAATGTATTAGATGTTTTATTTATTTCTGTATATGAAATTATGATAAATTTTAATGAAACTTTAATGCTACTAACACTTAAGCATTTTAGGATTATAAATAAATGCTACATTTATAAATTTTCACACACATATATGATTTTCTTAAAATTTCTGGGCTAATCTCATATTTGTTTCTACTTCTTTACTAACTGGCAAGATCCTCCACCTGTTGTTTTAAGATAATACTAACATTAAAATTGCTTCACAAAACAAGGAAGTTTATCATGGCAGTGCTAATTAGAAATAATATTTTTAAAAATTCAAATAATAAAAAATATGACTTCCAAAATTAAAATTAATGAAGGGATGCCTCGGTGGCTCAGTTGGTTAAGCAACCAAGTCTTAATTTTAACTCAGGTGATGATCTCAAGGTTGTAAGATTGAGCCCCATGGCTGACTCCTCACTCTTGAGGAGTCTGCTTCTCTCTCTCTCTCTCTCCCCCTCCTCCCACTCACGCTCTCTCTTTCTCTCTCTCTCTCATCAAATAAATAAATCTTTTTTAAAATTCAGTAAGTTACGATATAAGGAATTTGAGAAACAAGACAGAGGGTCATAGGGGAAGGGAGGAAAAAATGAAACAAGACTAAACCAGAGGGAGACAAACTATAAGAGACTCTTAATCTCAGGAAATAAACTGAGGGTTTCTGGAGGGATCGTGGGTGGGAGGGATGGGGTGGCTGGGTGATGGATATTGGGGTGGGTATGTGCTAGTGCTCTGAGTTGTGTAAGACTGAGTCACAGATGATGAGTCACAGACCTGTACCCCTGAAACAAATAATACATTATATGTTAATAATTAAAAAATGAATAAGTTATTTTGCACATGTGTAAAATTTGTAGCAAGGGCACCTGGGTGGCTCATTGGGTTAGCAGCTACCTTTGGCTCAAGTCATGATCCTAGGGTCCTGGGATGGAGCCCTGCATCAGTCTCCCTGCTGGGCCGAGAGGGCTTCTCCCTCTCCCTCTGTCTGCTGTTCCCCCTACTTGTGTTCTCTCTTTGTCAAATAAATAAATAAAATCTTACAAAAAATAAAAATAAAATAAAATTTGTAGCAATTTGTTTTTGCTGAGTCTGTCAACATTGGTCCAACATGCCAAAGTATAGCACACTTTAATATACAGCTAATTATAATCATAACAAAGCTTAAAGTAAACCAATCAAAGAAGTAAATGTGAACTTATTTCTTTATAAATACATTAATTTATTAATGTATAATAATATACATTTATTTATAAATAAATAAATCAATGGAAAATGGAAAATTAATTATTATTACAAATGATACAAAATTCTCAAGTCTATGTAATTATGCCATCAGATAAATCATGTCTATTTGTGAGAGGCAGATATCATTGGATGAATACGATGTGCATGATCAAACACCTACAGATGATTATCTAAGATATAGCACCTAATTCGAAATGATGGAGTACATAAAATGAAATATTATAAAATAGAATTACTAAATTGGTAGTTGTCTGTTATATGGTATATAACCATAATTTACTTTTGAGAAGCATATTCTGGACTACTTTTAAATGGCACAAATATTAAATAAAATAAAAAGTTGCACTGTACTTTTTAACTTTTCTTAGTAGACAGAGGTATTCTTAAAATATCTATAAGAGATTCTCAAGCCAAAGAGAGAACATTAATTTTAGTTATAGTCTGTGGAATGCATTAAACTTTTGAATAAGTTTGTTCCATTCAAAGTCAAGGAAGTAGTTTCTTGAGTAGCAATAACAATAATAATAATGACTGTTCTTCAGATCTCACCTCAGGGGTCAATTCTTTCAATTGAAAAAACAGAAAGGTTTTGTGTCACTTTAAATTACTCAGAATATTTTGAGTTAATTTAATTTCTGATCCTTTTCAAAGTTCGTTTAGCCTCATGCATTTTACCCATCCTAAAAGTAATCCTCTGTTATTAAATAGTATACAAGTCATTTAAATAACACGTTCAGTAATACGTTGGCAAAATATCTAATTCCAGATTTATTAACTTTTTAATAGAAGGAAATATATAATGAAGGAAATCAGAATGGCCAGTAAGTTTTCTACCCAAAGAACTAAAGAGCATATTTCTTACACTCTGCTGCTTATATCCAACAGTTTGATAATTTGAGTATTAAACAGTGAACATTTTTTTTAAAGATTTTATTGATTTATTTGACAGAGAGAGAGAGCACAAGTAGGCATAGCAGCAGGCAGAGGGACAGGGAAAAGCTGTCCTGGTTAGAAACATAATCTCAACCTGTCCTGCTTAGCAGGGAGCCTGACACAGGGCTCCATCCCAGGTCCTTGGGATCCTGATCTGAGCCAAAGGCAGACACTTAACTGACTTAACCACCCAGACAGCCCAATAATTAACATTTTTTTAAAGATTTTATTTATTAATTTGACAGAGAGAGAGATCACAAGTAGGCAGAGAGGCAGGAAGAGAGAGGGAGAAACATGCTCCCTGCCAAGCAGGGAGCCCGATGCGGGGCTCGATCCCAGGACCCTGAGATCATGACCTGAGCCGAAGGCAGAGGCTTTAACCCACTGAGCCACTCAGGCGCCCCAATAATTAACATTTTTAAAGTAAATTATTTTAGTGTTATATTTCAATCAAATTTTGCTTATATATTTCTATATTTCTCTATAATCAACTATATCTCGATCATATTAAACTATTAAAGTAAACTTCTACATGTAAAAGAAATGAATTACTATAAATATACAAAACTGTATTTTAATAGCATGTTAACAATTTAGTGGAAAATATTTCAAGCGTGCAGCTATAACGGCTTGATAAGGAAATAAATTCAGGAACATTCATACTTATTTGAACATTTTGATTCAATTTTCATTTTTACATAGAACTGAAATATTTAATAACAATTGCTTACTACCACACCATGACCACTAGATTATTACATATGATTTCACCTAAGGCCAATTAAGTATGCTGAGAACTTTTATATCAATCGCATTGTATAAATGTCTGCTTTCTGAGTTTAGACACTAAGCCATTTCAAATTTTTACTAGTGGCAGGAAAGGCTGTATTAGCAGTACATATTTCTCAACTCTTGCTTTTTTCCTATTTTGTTATCATTGTTACACTATGGTTTTTCTGCTTCCTCTTGTGATTTTACATTATTCTCCTAAAAAATCAGGTGTGGACTCTACAGGTTGCAATTTTGAAATGCTTTGAGATTATGTTTCTAGAGAGTCCTGGGATCCATTTAGTTTAAATGACAGAATTTTAAGTGTCACTGACATATGAGGCCACAATGATTTTCTTGTGAACACAGTCATTTGATTAAGTTCTGCTAAACTTGCCACTTCTTCTTAAAGAAATGTAGGGGAGGGGGTGCCTGGGTGGCTCAGTAGGTTAAAGCCTGTGCCTTCTGCTCAGGTCATGATCCCAGGGTTCTGGGATCGAGGCCCACATCAGGCTTTCTGCTCAGCAGGGACCCTGTTTCCCCTTTTCTCTCTGCCTGCCTCTCTGCCTCCATGTGATCTCTCTCTCTGTCAAATAAATAATTAAAATCTTAAAAAAAGAAAAAAAAAAGAAAAAGAAAAAAAGAAATGTAGGGGAGATAGGGAATGGGAGGGAAGACCTGAATGCTATAATGTTAAAAATATAATATAGAGCGAGAGTATCAGTGATTTTTCTCAAGAAATGTTCTATATCTGATGTACTAGCTACAAACACCTGGAGTACTCACAAATTCTCCAATCAACAAACCTGGAAGTGTCTAATATGTATATTATCCTAGAAAGTGGGACACTATTAGGTATAAACCCCCACGGCTGCTGCCTTCATGGAGTTTATCACCTAAGGCAAGTGACAGACATTTGTAAATAGTAAGTAGACAAATACATATAAAACAAGAAGCCATGATAATTGCTCTAAACTAAAATCATGGGGTGTTATGAGCATATATATCAAGGAACCTACCAAGCAAGTTTCAGAAGTAATTTTCCTAGGAAGTGATATTGGCACTAAGTTTTGATAAACTTGTAAGAATTAGGTAAATGAAGGCATACAAGAAACAGTCTAGGCAGAGGCCCTGGAGTTGTAGAGGAGGAAGCTGGAAATGAGGAAGCTTTAGAAGTTTCCAGCAGGAAGGTGATATGGTCATATATACATTTTGAAATCCCACTGATTAGATGATGTAGATCAAATTACTGGGGACCATAAAAAAGTGACTGAAGGTTGAATAAAAATGGTAGATTATTCCAAAAAACTGTAAAAACAGTTTGGGGGATATCTAGATAAAGAAATATTTCTGGATCTCTAGTGCTTAAAGTCGGTAATCAGTTAAAAATAATACACATATTCCTCACTAGAGTTATGGGATTATATATACACAGACCTAATTTAAGAGTATTTTCATCCATTTTGAATAGTTTGAATTTTGAGAAAATATTTTTGCTTAAGGATATTAATTTAAGTAGTAGTAGCTAAAACTTTTGGGAACAGAACTGGAGAATTATGACTAAGAACATAACTCAGGCAAAAGTAATCCATGATGTGGAGAAATTGAGTTTAATACATTAGAAAGTCTAAATCAAAATATAGTATGTGGGAAAATCATTTTAAAGTAGTAAAGAAAAACAATCCACTTTTTTTTTTAACAATCCACTTTTAAGGAACGCTTTTTGTATGGAATATTTCAAACTACATGCAAAAAGAAAAAAGACTGTAATGAACTCCCATGGACCCACCACTCGGCTTCAGTAACATTCAAACCACGACCTACATTATTTTATCTACACAACCCATACTCCTGGGTAAGTTAGAGGCAAATGCAAACAGCATATTAATTTATGTGTGACTATTTCAGTGTGTCTCTAAATTACAAATCCCCCTTTTCCAACACAGCTAGCATCAGAAACTTATTCCCCCCACAAAAAACCCACAAAGTCCTTGTTCTAATATTACATGCCCAGTAGTGTTCATGTTATTTCTATAATTGAAACATAAATGTTCCTTTCCTTTGTTAGCCTATCTATTGGTTTGAATTGGGACCCCAAAACTTCCACAGTGTATTCTAGATGCTTCCAAGGACTTTTACTTCAAGTTTAATTATTTCACTAGAATATGTCTTAGTGTTGGAAATACTTGCTTAACTTCCCAAAGAACTCACAATGTTCTGTCAATATGTAGTTTCACATCATATTTTTGTTGAGCTCAGGAAATTTTCTTGGATTATACTTTTAGTATTTTTCTGTTCCATTTATTTTGTTTTCTTCTTCAGAGGGGTCTATTACATGTATTTTGTTATTTGTTTGTTTGTTTATTTTATTTTATTTTATTTTTTAGGTAGGCTCCACACCCAATGCAGGGCTTGAACTCACCACCTTGAGCTCAAGACCTAAGGCCAAGAGTGGGAGGCTCTACTGACTAAGCCACTCATGCGCCCCCATTGTAATTCTTTTTTTTTAAGATTTTATTTATTTGACAGAGAGAGTGAGATCACAAGTAGGCAGAGAGAGAGGAGGAAGCAGGCTCCCTGCTGAGCAGAGAGCCTGATGTGGGGCTCGATCCCAGGACCCTGAGATCATGACCTGAGCCAAAGGCAAAGGCTTTAACCCACTAAGCCACCCAGGTGCTCCCCCCGCATTGTAATTCTTAACAAAATTCATTCATTTCTGTTTGCATATTTTTCTTTTCTCCAATCACTTCGTTCTAATCTTTCTAATCTTTATTTATGTTGCTGGCATATACCCCTATCATTTCCTTTATTTCTCTTAGCTCATTTCAAAATATTTGGCTGTATTTTTCATTTGCTTTGCTAACATAAATTTCCAACACACTTTCTTCATTTGTAGCAGGCTAATCTCTTCTTCCTTCTCCTTCTCCTTCTCTCTTCTTCCTCCTCCTCCTCCTTCTTCTTTTTTCTGTAGCTTTTAAAGGACAAAGGCCAATCTTTTTCATTGGTTTAGTATGAGGTGAGGTGAATTTTCATGTCCTTCAAAGAGAAAGGAAGGGACTAATAGCACTTTTCTAGTGTCACTAATCTAAGGCTCCCTTTCTTCTTTCTCCTTAAAGATTAAAAAAGTAGGATTTAATTTCTGGAGGTCTCCACCCTTTCATCTGAACTCATCTAATTCTTTGCTCATTATCCAGTCCAGCTCTTTGGGATATTCCACTCCTTAGCTTGACTTGGGAGAGCACTGTGGTTTGTTAGTCTACAAGGTTTGTACTCACAAATACCTGCACTACTTGAGCACTAGAGACCTTCCTTTATGTCACTGCACTCATTGGGAATTAGAAACTTCAAATGCCACCAACCTCCACAACCACCAGTTTCAGATGCTATGTTAGAATTGCCCCTTGAGTCTTCTAGTATGAACTTGATGATGATTTTCAGGGCTCTGCCTCTCAGAACTCAGAACTCAGACCTCTCAGAATTTTCTTCCATATGACTTTTTGTTAACAATTGTGTTTTGTGGCTATTGGTGTTTATCCCAAATAATTTACTTATATTTGAGGGCTAATGAGAATGAAAACGTGTTACCTAGTTTTGGTATAGGATTTGTCCTACTTATTATCCTACTTGATTCTACTATTCTACTTGCTGATTTTTTATAAGTGAAATTCTAATAGATTAACAATATCTACTACTATCAGTGTTGCATCCCCAGAATAACTTATTAAAAGAGTGTTTTAATTTTAAATTTAGTGCAATATAATAGCTCATTTAAGTAAGGATCTGCTGCTAGTCTTCTTTTAGTAAAAAATCATATACAATCTTTTTATTCTCAGTCCAAGATGCCTTCAATTTAATGCGATATGCATTATTGAGCAACTACTATATTGTCAAACTCCTTTTGGGCAGAATGAATATTAACATATCAAACATTCTTATTGAAAGACTTGAGAGAAATTAAACACTATGCAACTAATACAAAAACATAAAATAATATTCCTTAACTTAGAAATATGTCAACTCTGTATTTCTAAGGAAAAACAAAATCTGTACAAAACACTCTATAATGAATGATCTCATTTTAATAATAACAACAACAACAAATATGTGAATGAAAATAAAGATGACTGTTTGCCAAAATAGATGATAATAATTTCTAAATTTTGGAATTTTATTTTTTTATACTTTTATCATGTTTTTGTAATATTTTGTTATTTTTGTTGACTAGTTTCTTTTTCCAATGAGCCAGCATTACATTTAAGATTAAAATTAGGCTCTATTTTTACAGACTTGGAATATTGAAAAATCGGTGGAAAATCCTTTTGCATATCTAACAAACTATGTAGAATGAATGTGTAGCCAAGATTATATAGACAGTATATCCAAAATATATAAGAATTTTAAAAAAAGTTATGTAAGAATGGATTATTTTCCTATGGATAATTTTGGTCCTAATGTGAGTAAGAAGGATGAGAAAAAGGAGGGGGAAAGAGAAGACAACATAAGTCACTTGTTGAAGCTCAAGTCCTATAATCTCTCTATCTCTCTCCCTCCTACTCTCTTTCTGGTCAGCCACCTACATAATGTAGGACCTATCTCAAATTCTTCTGATGAACATAGAAGAGTAATAGTATTCATGGAGCATAACATACATTCCTGAATGACTCCATGAAGCTAATCCTATCTGCCATCTTCACTGGATGATGCTAAGAACATCCATCTAAATCACCTAGTTTTGGGAATTTATCTGCTACACAATTAAGAATGTTATCTTCAAAATCATTTTCAGATACCTGGTTGCATTTTCCTTGTATTTAATTAAAGAGAATTCCTTTAGCAGCATAAGCTGTGAATCAAACAATGATTTGTTTCTCATTGATTGAGCTAATTATTTTACCTTAATGAGACTTGCTTCTAGGAAGTGCATACTTTAAAGAAAATTGAAAGAATATGTTTGGTTTCTGTAACATTTTCATGGATTAAATCATTTTCTCAAGTTGCTTTTCTTACTCTCCCATAGGGTTACAATATAACTGTGAATTTGCACCTTTGAGTTTTTCAGTAAATTCTGCACAAATTTTTCACCTCTAACTTAAAGGAACTAGGGTAAAATACCAAGTTAAAGGTGTTGGAAGATATTTAAATATAGTTTATGATTTATATAAATTTAGAAGATGGATGTGGCCTACCTTCCTCCATGTGGTTATGTTAATTCAGAGACTAAAATGGTGGTTTGAAGTTCTTCAGTTGAAGAACTGCTAAAATTTACAAAAATTTTTACTAAATATTACTGTCTGATTTTTTGGAAACAAAGGAACTTTTCAGCTGAAGAGGTGCTGGCAAGTTAATTTTCAAAGTGTTTGCAATGTCCTAAAAATATCAATTTATATTAAAAACCAACAGAAATATTGTATTTTCTCTGCTAACATAATAAGAATCATTCTAAGTAATTCCTTTTATGATAAACTTATTTCGGTATTTCACTTTTTGAATTTTTGGTTTCTCTCCCTTTCTTGTTTTAATGAATAAACATACTTTGAACTTAAAAAAACTCATATGATGGATAATATTGGACTTGTGAGAAGCATCAAATAATTTGAGTTTGTTTTGCTCTAAAATTTTATTTGCTTAACTGTATTAAAATACTTTTAGATCAGTTTCAGAATTTTGTTAATATCAAAACAATTTTCTTTCAAAGGGCAGCACTGTTAGAAATACAATGACCAAATTAATAGGTCAAGGAAAACATTTATAAAGCACATCTGCTATAACCAAGGCACTGTTAGCCCAGTATCTGAGTAACAGACTGCCGGGGAAGAGTGGAGAACCAGGCAATTGTGTTTGTATCGTGAGGTCATTAACCAATTTGTTTCTAGATAAATTCAATTTAGAGCAAATTGTTAACTTGAAAATATGACCACCTAACATTCCATGTAGAAAACTGTCAATTTCTATACCTAGTTTTTCTTTTTCTTCTCACCAGTTGTGATGATTAATTTTATATTTCAACTTGACTGGACTCTGAGGTGCCCAGATATTTCATCGAACATTTATCTAGGTATATCTGTGAGCATGTTTTTGGATGAAATTAACATTTAAATGGGTATACTGGGTAAAGTCGATTGGCTTGCTCAATATGGGTGACTTTCATCCAGTCAGTTTGAACTTGAATAGAAAAAAATGGCTGACCCTCCCCCAAATAGAGAGGAACTCTTTCCACCCAACCAAGCTATGACATTGCATTTTTTTTTCTTTTTAAGACTTTTTAAAAAGAAGTTTTAGTTTCAGAGCAGAATTGAGAGGAAAATAAATTTCTATATTTCTGTTCCTTCACATGTGTAGTTTCCCACATTATCAATATCTCAAACCAGATGGTACGTTTGATACAATTGATGAACCTACATTGACACATCATAATCACCAAGGATTATTGTTTACATTACAGTTCACTCTTGGTGTTGTACATTCAGTGGGTTTGAACAAACTTATAATGATGTGTATCATTACTTAACGGCATTGTTCAGAGTATTCTCACTGTCCTAAAGATCTTATAGGTTCTACCTAATTATTTTGACTTCCCTACTTAAAACCCTTGACCACCACTGACCTATTTACTGCCTCCATAATTTTGCCTTATTCAGAATATCATATAATTGGTACCATCCAGAATAACACATTTTGGTTTGAATATTTTATTTTATTTTATTTATTTTATTATTTTATTTTATTTATTTGACAGAGAGAGAGAGAGAGAGAGAGAGACAGCAAGAGAGGGAACACACGCAGGGGAAGCAGGAGAAGAAGTAGGCTTCCTGCTGAGCGGGGGGCCCAATGCAGAGCTGGATCCCAGGACCCTGTGATCATGAACTGAGCGGAAGGCAGATGCTTAATGCATAATGACTGAGCCACCAGGTGCCCCTAGTTTGGTTTCTTTCACTTAGTAATAATGCATTTAAGTTTCCTTCATTTCTTCTCATGGCTTGATAGTTCTACTCAGTATTCATTAGGAATTATGGGTCTTTGGGCTCTTCAGATAAACTTTAGAAATCAGTTTTTTGATATCCACAAAATAGCTTCCTAGGATTGGCAGTAAGAGTGCATTTAATTTGTGGATTAATTTAAGAACTGACATCTTGATAATAATGAGTATTCCTATCTATGAACATGGAACACCTCTCCGTTTATTTAGTCCTTTGTTTTGTTCATTAGAGTTTCATAGTTTGAACATATTTTCTTAGATTTATACCTAAGCACTTCATTTTTGGAGGGCACCAATATAAATGATACTGTGTTTTGTTTTTTCTTTTAATTTCCAATCCACTTGGTCATTGTGTATAGGGAAGCAACTGGCTTTTAAATATTAACCTTGTATCCTGCTCCTTGGTATAATTTCATGTTAGTTCTAGGAAATTTTATGGTGAGTTCTTTTGGATTTTTTACATGGATGATCATGTCATCTATGAACGAAGACAGATTCATTTCTCCCTCCCCAATTTATATCTTTTATTTCCCTTTCTTATCTTATTGCATTATCTCAAGATCACAGCACAATGTTAAAAAGGAGCAATGAGAGGGGGCATACCTGTTTCTAATCAAGCACAATATTAGCTGCAGGATTTCTATAGATATTCTTTATAAAGTAGAGGCAGTTCCCTTTTATTTCTAGTTTATTAAGAATTTTCATCATGGAGGCGCCTGGGTGGCTCAGTGGATTAAAGCGTCTGTCTTCGGCTCAGGTCATGATCTCAGGGTCCTGGGATCAAGCCCCGCATAGGGCTCTCTGTTCAGCAGGGAGCCTGCTTCCCTCTCTCTCTGCTTGCCTTTCTGCCTACTTGTGATCTCTCTCTGTCTGTGAAATAAATAAATAAAATCTTAAAAAAAAAGAATTTTCATTGTGAATGGGTGCTGGATTTTCTCTAATATATATATATATATATATATATTTTTTTTTGGCATCTATTCTATGACCATGTGATTTTTCTTTTTTAACCAGTTGCTGTGATGGATAATATTAATTAATTTTCAAATGTTGAACCAGCCTGGGGTAAATCCCACTAAGTCATGGTGGATAATTCTTTTTATACATTGCCAAATAAGAATTGTCAATATTTTGCTGAGAATTTTTGCATGTAAGTGAATGAGAGATATTGATCTATAGCTCCTTTTCTTGTAGTATCTTCGTATGATTTTGGTATTAGGGCAATGTTGGACTCTTAAATGAGTTAAAAAGTATTCCCTCTGTTAAAAAAAAAATTCCCTCTGTTTCTACCTTTTAAAAGAGAGTAGAGAAAGTTGGCATAATTTGTTCTTAAATATTTGGTAGAATTCACCAGTGAACCCTCTGGGCTTGGTGCTTTCTGTTTTGAAACATTATTAATTATTCACTCAACTTCTTTAATAGACATAGGCCTATTCAGATTGTCTAATTTTTCTTGTGGGAATTTTAAGATTGGGTCTTTCAAAGAATTAATCAGTTTTATCTAGGCTGTGAACTTTGGCAACAGATATTTTAATTTAATTTGTGTATGTCAAATAAATCTTTTTTTTCTCCTTTACTTTTGAATGATAGCTTTGCAGCATACATAATTCTATGTTGGCAGGGGTTTCATTTTGTTTTGTGTGGTTTTGTTTTCTCCTTGCACTTGCATGGTTTCTGAGGAGCAATCAGATTTAATTCACATCTTTGTTCTCTAGGTAAAATTTCCCCCCCCCACCCAGCTTTTTTCAGAATTTTTTTTCTTTTACCTTTGATTTTCTATATCCCTCTTTCTTTTCCTTCTGGTTGGAAAGAAACGTTGTTTGCATGCTACATCTTCTGTAGTTCTCCTACAGTGTTTGGACATTCTAGGTTTGTTTGTTTCTTTGTTTTGTTTTCAGTCTTGTTCTGTTTGCTTTTTGGTTTTTGAGGATCCCATTCTGTTCTCTTGCTCAGGGATTCTTTCCTCAGCCATATAAAATTTGCAAATAAGCCTACCTAGTGTTAATTTATGTTACAGTGTTTTTAATCTCTAGCATTTCTTCTCATTTATTTCTTTGGATCTCCATGTAGCTATAGACCACCATACATCTGTTGTTGCATATTCTCTACTTTATCCATTAGAGCTTTTAGGATATTAATTATAGTTGTTTTAAATTTTCAGTCTGATAATTCCAACATCCCTATTTTACAGTTCATAATTTTGCTCTGAGTATTCAATTTACTTTTAGTTTTTGTATTTTGGTATTCCCTGTTATTTATTCTTGATTGCAGGGCATGATGTACCTGGTAAAATGTTCGGCTCATGAATAGGCCTTTAGTAATGGGGTACTGAAGCGTGAGGAAAGTTTTCTATAATCATAAGATTCAGTCTCTGTTTTTAGTTAAAATTTGCCTCTGTAGTGCAAGCTTCACAAACATTTCTAAGTTTTGTTTGTTTGTTTGTTTTCTTTTGCTCTCCCCTTAAGTGGAACAGGATGACCAGAGCCAGCAAGCACTGGGTCTTTTCTTTCCCAAATTAGGCCCTTGTATTTTGTTTGTTTGTTTGTTTTTTCAAGGTTTTATTTAAATGCTAGTTAATTAATGTATAATGTAATATTGGTTTCAAGACTAGAATTTAGTGATTCATTAATTACATATAGCACCCAGTGCTCATCACAACCAGTGACCTCCTTAATACCCATCACCCATTTAGCCCATCCCTCACCCACCTCCCCTCCAACAACCTGTTTGTTCTCTACAGTTAAGAATCTCTTATGGTTTGCCGCCCTCTCTTTTTTTCCCCCCTTCCCCTATATTAATCTGTTTTGTTTCTTAAATTCCACATATGAGTGAAATCATATGGTATTTTTCTTTCTCTGACTGACTTGTTCTGCTTAGCATAAAAATGCTGGCTCCAGTCATGTCGTTGCAAATGGTAAAATTTCATTCTTTTCTATGGCTGAGTAATATACCATTATATACCAGTAATATACCATTATATATATATAATATTATATATATTACATATAACACCCAGTGCTTATCACAACCAGTGGCCTCCTCAATACCTATCACCCATTTAGCCCATTCCCCATCCACCTCCCCTCCAACAACCCTCAATTTGTTCTCTACAGTTAAGAATCAATTATGGTTGGTTATGGACATTGGAGAGGGCATATGCTATGGTAAGTGCTGTGAAATGTATAAGCCTGACGATTCACAGACATGTACCCTGGGGCAAATAATACATTATATGTTAATAAAAAATTAAAAAAAAGAATCTCTTATGGTTTGCCATATATATATATATACATATATATATATATATATATATATATATATTTCATTCTTTTATATGGCTGAGTAATATACCTTTTTATGGTATAAAAATACCCCTTCTTTATTTATCCATTTATTCTTTATCCATTTAGTAATGTAGTTGCTGAATCATGGGGTAATTCTATTTTTCTCCATCCTGTTTTCCAGAGTGGGTGTACCAGTTTGCCTTCCCACCAACTGTGTAGGGGTATTGTTTCCTGTGTTGTTATTTTGAGCCATTCTTACAGGTATGAAGTAATACCTTATTATAGTTATGACTTGTATTTCTCTGATGACCAGTGATGTTCAGCATCTTTTCATGGGTCTGTAGGCCATATGTCTATCTTCTTTGGAAAAATGTCTATTCATGTCTTCTGCCCATTTCTTAACTGGATTAATTGTTTAGTTTGATAAATTATTTGTAAACTTTGAATTCTAACCCTTTATCAGATATGTCATTTGCAAATACCTTCTCCCATTCCATAGTTTGCCTTTCAGGTTTGTTGATTGTTTCCTTCACTGAGCAGAAGCCTTTTATCCTGATGAAGCCCCTATAGTTTATTTTTGCTTTTGTTTTCTTTGCTTCCACAGACATATCTAGTAAGATGCTGCTAAGGCCAGGGATGCCTTGGTGGCTCA
>CM053607.1:11879033-11893684 GCA_028646535.1 Procyon lotor
ACTTTTGTATCAACATGGATGGGACTGAGAGAGATTATGCTAGTGAAATAAGTTAAGCAGAGAGAGTCAGTTATCATATGGTTTCACTTATGTTGTGGCGCATATGGAAAAACATAGAGGACATTGGGAGAAGGAAAGGAAGGGTGAAAGGGGGCAAACTGGAGGAGAAGATTAACCAGGAGAGACTGCGAACTCTGAGAAACAAACTGAGAGTTTATAGGGGAGGGGTGTGGGGAGTTGACTGAGCCTGGTGGTGGGTGTTGAGGAGGGCATGTATTGCATGGAGCGCTGGGTGTGGTACATGAACAATGAATCTTGGAACACTGAAAAAAATAAAATAAAATAAATTAATTAAAAATAATTAAATAAATCCTTTTTAAGAAGCTCCATTTATTTAAATGTAATTATGCCTAGCCAAACAATATTCTTCATTTCTGGAGTCATAATAAATTCAGAAACCCCAGGTTGAAACTATAGAGAGCCAATGTGGTTTTAGAAGACTGGAAACTCAGACTCAAATTCAGCCAGGCAAATAAATGTTACAGGACGATTCACATATCAAAAATTACTTCATTCCATGGATTGCTCCCAATTCTTTATGTTAACCATTCTCATTCCAGAACTACATTTTCCCTAGCCACACTGGCACTACAGTTGACCATTTCAATTTCTTAATCATCACTTTTTTATCATCATCATCACCATCATTACCGTCATCATCCTCATCCTCATCATCATCATCATTTTCAAAATGAACTAATTTCTTTGTGTAAAGGACTGTACTAAGTACTTTATATACTCCTCTGCATTCTTTTTGGCTGTTGCAGAGAGCTTAAACAGCTTGTTCAATGTTAGGCAGATGGTAAATAGTGGGACTGACATTTTAAACCCAGTTCTCATTGACTTATTACAATGTCCTTCTCAGAAACTTCCATTCACTCATTTCCATGCTTATGGATGTGACCTAATCACAAAACCAATTTATAATAGATGCTATTGCAGCCATTTTATTTTTCTACATTATTTTTTTTTCTTTTGGGAAAAAAAAAAGACTTCAATTACTTTCCTTCTATGCTAAACACAACTCGGTGTCTATGAAAAATGCATACTTCCAATTTCAGAAGGCTAATTTCCTGAAGTGAGTTCTTAGCCACCTTCTTTCTACCTCCTTTGGGTCATTTCTCCACTTAATTTCTTTCCTGTGTCTTCAGCTGCTTACTTTCACTGTCTTTTTCTTAGTTCCAGAGGATGGAGAGTTTCCTGATTAATATATTACTACCAGGATTTCTTATATAGCCCGTTGCAAAGACTTTCCTCTCAATTTCACACAAATAACTTTAGAAAAGTATCATAAATATATTCCTAATTTTCAAGTCACTTGCCTGTTTATCGTCATCTCTATTATTTCTATATGTCATCACTATTTTTGACCATTGGAGCTTAGTGATCATCTTTCCTCTTTTAAAGAATACCTTTTTGCTTTCCTTAATGTAATTGTCTTTATATTTTTGTTGTTGTTGTTTTATTAATCGAAACTTTTTTTAACAACTACAGCTTAAATGTTCATGGACAATGTGGACTTTTACTCATTCTCGTCATGCCCTACATAGACCTCTCATACATTCTCACGGATTTTATAATCCTATATAATGGAAGATATTCAATGACAACAAAGTTAACTCTCCTGTAGAACTTAACATGAGGGAGATACTATTATCTCTATGTTATAAATGAATAATCTGAGGCATAGAGAGTATTAGTTACTGGCAAAATCACCACTAGTAGGTGGTGATTTCAAAGAGTTTTATTAACAAAACAAAAACAAATATAAAGAACACAGATTGCCTAGTTCTAAACCCAATTTCTGGCATATCCCTTCACCCTGATTCAGCCATTCCAAGGCTAAAATTTTCGTATTTACTTCAGTGCTTTCCTTTACCTGAAATGCCAAGAAGACCAATTATTAACTATGACTAATTACTTATCTGTTGTCTCTCAGCTCCACAACCATCCTTGACATACTGCTCTTGGTTGCTGGGGATGAGCCTCTGAAGACTGAATTCCTAACATTCCTTTATCCCCTGATTCCTTCTTAGGTCTGGCTAAATGGAAGCCATAATGGAATATGTCAAATAAGGAGAACAACTTTCTTCTTTTAGAGTCCCTGTTGGCTTCACTTCAACAGAATCAGAGAGTAGACTCAGCCTTTACCATCTTCAAACATTCTCTGCATTATATTTATTGAGTCCCCTCAGATGGAACAGTAATAACCAGGGAGGACCCTCCTCAGAGGTCCAAGTACAAATAGTGCTGAGATCTGTCCTAAAATAATGAATGCCAGCCCTGTAGGCCTTGTCAATAAAATCCTAGGTTCTGATTATTCTACTCTTTAACCATTGAAGTATAAGCTATTTCCTCCAATTACTAATTATAGTATATCCTTTTTACTTTTATAGCCTACCAATCTCTAGTAACCAATGATAAGTCTTCAATTCTTCTGGCTTAAATATTTAGTATGTTTTCTCTTTTCCTGACTGAACTCTGACTGACACCTTAACAGAGGTATGGCCTCAGGATTCTCATTCCTGCTGTCTACTTGTGCATGATATCTAAGTCCCACCAACAATACCTGGATGGTATCTCTTCAATCTGTCCTACCCCTTAACTTTTTCAGTCACTGCCTTAGTTTATATTATTGATCATATAAGATCTGATCAATCAACTAGATTCTGTCAATCTTTTAACTGGAGATTTTCAACCATTATCATCATATCACTTAAGAATATGCCTCATATTACCTTCCATATTACTAAATAAAAAGAAAAAATGATAAAGCCGTAATTACCATTGATGTCTCCTGATCCATAGCATAAATTTAAATCTTAATAGGGAATGTGAGGTCTTTCACCACCAGCTGCATCTGATATCTATCCCTTTAACTGTACCTGCCAACCATACTAGGATTCTCTCAAATCTCCTTCTATTTTTGGCTAGCATATATACTAATCCTTTGAGATCTAACAGAAATGTCCCATCAAAAGAGTAAGCTTCAAGATTCTCTCTGCTTCCACAGAACCATATGTCTACCTTTGCACATTTTACTTTTGTATTTTTCAACCTGTATTTTACTACTGTCTATGACAGGGATAACTCACATGTTCTTCAATCTTTGTAAGCTTGACACTTCAGCACATTTTAAATACTAAAATATGTTCGGTGAATAAGCTAATGATGGTTATTTACTAACTAATCAATGAAAAAATAAATAATAAATGAGAAAAATTGTGATACATGTGTTTGGTTCATACACTCCAGCATTCACCTACTCCAGCTAAACACATTCTCAAAAATGGTAACCAATGATACCTGGAGAATGTCAAACTTTGTCTGATCTAATATTTTCCATTAGGTAGCTCTACTTCCCTTTCAGCCATAATAACTACAAGACCCTGGCACTAGTAAGAAATTTCTTGCTTTTATTACATCTCTCTTATCTTTTTATCCTTTCAGCAACTATTATCTGTCTTGAATTGTAGGTTATATTATATTAACTAATGGTTAAAATTAACAGAATGATCCTATAAGCATGAAATATCACAGATGAACTAAGTCTGTAAAAAAAGGAACCAGTATTTCCACAGTAAAGTTGCTCATCCATTCATTAGTTAAAGACACAGAGACTCTGAACTGATATATGAGCATAACATAAAGTAATGAATATTAGTGAGCTGAGGATCAGAAGAGTGAGTGACCAAAATCTATGAATGGAATTCATTTCCTATTATGTTTTGTCTGATTTTCCACTTGCACTCTATTTATACCATTCTGAAACTTTGAAGCAAAGTTAAACAAGAGAAAGAGTGGTTTGCCTCTTAACCATTTAGATGTAACAGTAAATTTTCTGCAACAATTAACACTTCCCTGAATACTAGAGTTGATTCAGCTGATGAGGGTTTCTAGGAGGAAATTTCTTCTTCCCTCATCACCCTTACCTGGATTTGTTCTCCTAAGAGACCAAAGGCAATTTCAGATTTGCATTTCATCACCATAACTTTAAGCCTGATTTAATTTTTTCCCCTCTAGGTTTGTGATCCCTAGTTAAAAGTGTCAGATTCAATTTCAACTGCTTATTTTTGTCAGGTGACTTTCAAAGTCTGTAGTTGCTCTGGTTAATAAATCAAATGGGATTTTTAATGTACTACATTATAATGGAAAATAGAAAGATACAAAAGTATAACTGCAATGGCAAAAGAAAAGTCTAAAATAAGTAGTACACAAAAGGCTACAGATGCCTATGTCTTATATAGAACGACCCAGTTTTACGTGTATACAATTATCATTATATCCTGAGTACTGTATCTCACGAGGAGCCTACTACTCAATTTACCAGATAATTCAGTTACTTGAAATTACTCATTGTTCACTCTTTTATTTTTAAGAATTTATTTATTTACTGTAGAGATGGAAAGACACAGAGAGAGTATGAGTGGGGGCTAGGAGCAGAGAGCGACAGATAAGCAGATTCTGCACTGAGCCCAGAGCCCATAGTGGGGCTCAATCCCACAGACATGAGATCATGACCTGAACTGAAATCAAGAGTCGGACACTTAATCAACTGAGCCCCCCAGAAACCCCTCATTGTTTACTCTTATTAGAAAAAAGACATTTTAAGGTTTTGAGTCCATAAATATATGCATTATTGGAATGAATTTGTACTACTCATATTTATTTACAATATATCTCTATGATGTCTGTACCCAGCTAATAAAGATACTGTTTTTCTTCTTCTCAATGATGAATTTCATTGTAGAGTAATTAGCTGCAGTATATTCTAACATTTTGTTAACTATAAAGATCTCAGAAAATTATCTGTAAAGTTACACATTATATCCCTGGGAGTAGAATTTATTAAATTTAATCAGTGCAAGCAAAATAATTACATAAAATTATGAATATGGGAAAACTCCTTGACTATATAGACTCTTTGGAATATCTATAGTTGAGTATATTAACATATTTTAGTATATTTTAGTCAATAAATAAGTATATGTTATCTTTAAGATAATTTGTTTTTTCCAAAAACTTAAGAATGCCAAAATATATACTTTTAAATTCTGATAGAGGAAAAATGCAAATTTATATTTATACATATATATGTGTATATATATATATATATATATATATATATATATATTCTAACTCTCATTATTTTACCAGTTAAAGAGTACATATTCTTGAGGAGTTCACATGTAGGCTATGTCTTTGATATTTAATGTATAATTTATCATGGGGCTTTTGTAAATATTGAATCACTCTTACTTAATCACTTAAAGGGAGATTTGCAGGTTCCCGAAACTGAAAAATATAGGTGTTTCCAAACTTCCAATATTAAACAAAATAAAAAACCAGTTGAAACCAGATGATTAGAAATGTGCTAAAATAGTACTTAATACTATGTTATTATAGGACAGCATGAAAATTTAGTTTCCTTCCTGGAAGATATGGTCATCCATTTATCTTATAAGTCAGAGTGACAGATGAATACAAATCTGTTTACATACAAAATGAGAGACAAGCAGGGTGTTGTTTCTAAGGTTTGTTTTGTTAGTTGTTATAATTTTCCTTCCTGATATTTATCTCAACATTATTTTGATAGATCTCAGAATATATGTCCATAATAAGTAATAGTTAAAATGCTTAATAATTTGTCAGACTATTTTCTTAATTTTTTACATATATTAACTTCTTTAATAATTACAAATAACTACTAGACAGAAACCGCCTTTGTCTCTACTTTACAAAGAAGAAATTGAAGCACAGAGATGTGAAGTTATTGTCCACAATCACACAGCTAATAGGTGGAGGTGGAGGGGTGGGTAGTGGGTGGTCTAGAAACTAAATACAGATAATCTGATTCTGGGGTCTTTGTTCTCTGACATTATGTAACTCCCATTGGATATTAAATTTGTAGTTCTGGAAAAAATACATCTATTATTCTAGTCCAGAGAAAAATAATTTCTACTGAAATCAGAGTTTTATATACTTAAAAACAGTAAAATACTAATAGATGGGTTTCAACATTCTATTTTTATATATTTCAACTCATATTAAACAGAATTTGAACAAAAGAGAATATTTCTACAAGAAAATTGCCAGTTGGAATATGTCCTGAGCACTTGATCAGAATGTAAATACCGATTTGAATCCTACCTTCTTTCATGATCTAAAGAATGGTTATTTGTTTACTCAATTCACAGGTACCTCATCCAACAAAATCCTTGAATTGCAGCACTTTTTAACACTAATTTCAATTTTTTAAAAGATTTTCATTTATTTATTTGAGAGAGTGAGAGAGGGAGAGTTCAAGCAGGAGGAAAGGGCAGAGGAAGAAACAGACTCCACACTGAGCAGAGAGTCCTATGCAGGGCTTGATCCCAGGAGCCTGAGATCATGACCCAAGCCAAAGGCAGATGCTTAACAGACTGAGCTACCCAGACTCCCCTGAACTGTAGCACTTTAAAGTCATCTGAAGTTTTTCCAAATCAACTCCAGAAAGCCATAGAAGTGTTCTGCGGCACCATTTTGTGTCTTTTAAGTGGTTGGTGTATGGAAATGATCGTTTGACACAAAGTGAAAATGATAAGCAAGATTCAATTACCCCTACTTCACCTCCACAGCCTTTTTACATTTAGAATTTTCAGTAAATGAATAAAATTATCAAGATGATAAATCTGAATTCCTGAAGGAAATAATTACATTGAAAATTATGGAATTTTCCCCTGGCTTAAATTTTAAGGGTTATACAATTACTCACAAGAAGTTCAATGTTCCCAAATACCCTTGACATGAAAATTAAGACTCCAAAAGTTAGAGTTGGAAGAAACAGAAAGTTTCCTTGTGCAAATACCACTCACAGTGGCAACAATCATGATTTTGTCCTAAGGCATCAAGCCAAGCTTGTTATTTGCTATTGCTGAGTCCTGGAATTTTGGCATGACATTTAGTTCTGGCAACTATTAAAGCCAGAAAACTGTATGAATGTTTAGAGAGCAAAATGTATCACATGTAGGATAAATGTATAGAGGGGATATTTAAATGCAAGATTAGAAACTAAGCATTAGAATTGTAGAACCAGATGATTTATTCATAAGATCTAGAAGAATACATAATTTATTTTTATAAAATGATGCCAAATATTTCATTAAATTAAAAACTTTCTTCAGACATGTAGACCTTCTGAACTGTTGTTATGTAAACACATCACCCTTTGTCCTGTTTTTAGTTAACAATAAGAATCAAGAAAATGGAACCTATCCTTTAAAAACATCAGAATTTTTGAAAAAATAAATAAATAAAAACATTGGAATTTGAGGCATAATGAACATAAAGCTTTGAGTCAGCAATCAGAATATAATTGCCCTCTCTTTTGCTTACAAACTACGATATTCAGAAATAAGAGGTGACTTGAATATATATATCAGTGACTGGATATTAAAATTTCCCCAGCACTCTGCTCACATTCCAAAAGGATATGATCATATTTGCTCTATGGGACATGTCATGTAATATTCAGTATCCCGGGAAATATTGTAATTGAAAGTGATTTGTAAACTAGTAAGTGCTATAGAGATGCAGATGAATATTATTATTCATTTGTGGATTTTATACTAAAAATGAAATTATACACATGTACAAGGAGCTCATTAGACTATAAAACACTGTTTTTCTCATGATTTGAAATGGAGTGCATTCAGTACCATCATTCACCTCTACCTAATTGTATTAGATTCCAAGGCCACGGTAACAAAATACCATGATCCGGGTAGCTTACAAGCAGAATTGATTGTCTCACAATTCTGGAGGCTAAGAATCTGAAATCAAGGTGTCAGGAGAGCCATATGCCCCATGAAGCCTGCAGGTGAGAATCCTTTCTTGCTTCTAATAGCTTCTGATATCTGTCAGCAATCTTTGGTTCTTCTTGGTTTGTACACGCCTCAGCCCAGACTCTGCCTCTGGCCTCACAAAGCCATCTTCTCCCTGTGTGGCTCTGCATTTGCACTGTGTTTTCCTCCCCTTAAAACAATATTATAAGGATTAGGGTCCGCTCTAATGACCTCATCTTAATTTGATCGTGTCATGAAGAATTCTATTTTTAAATAAGGTCATATCGACAGATAAGGGGTTAAGACTTCAATATACCTCATGATGTTATTTAAAAACAAGCATTGGAAAGAACATTCAGGCAGGTTAAGGGCAATCCATTGAAATGGGAAAAAGCTTGAACTTGATTCCAAAAGTACTTGGCAAGTAATTAGAGATAATACTACAGGGCATTAGTGTGACGCAAAAATATTTTTGAGGGCACTGGATATAAATGTGGGTTAGGAGTTAAAGCTCAGACACAGAAAGTGCAAGAAGGAGGCTACTGCATTAATCTAGTGATAGCAGATACCTGCAAACTACATGCTGACCTTTCCTGGAATTCAGAGAGGGAAGCATCCCAGGGACATTTGTGAGGAACCCAACAATCTACTACACTTAAATGTATAATGCCATTTCTTTAATGAACAGAGCTTTGATGCTTTAGCTTAGGACTGCTGTAAAAAATTTGCTTAAACAGTAATATAGTGATGAACCCAACAGTTTTGGAATCTAGGGGCGCCTGGGTGGCTCAGTGGCTTAAAGCCTCTGCTTTCAGTTCAGATCATGAACTCAGGGCTCTGGGATCAAGCCCTGCATTGGGCTCTCTGCTCAGTGGGGAGCCTGCCTCTCCCTCTCTCCCTGCCTGCCTCTCTGCTTACTTGGGATCTCTCTCTCTGTCATATAAATAAAATCTTAAAAAAAAGAAATCTATAGCATATTAACTAAATTTTTAAAAACATATTTTTATTTCTTGATCTGTACCTAAGTCTAATTTTATATACTCTTCAATATCTTCCTTAGCTTCTTCAGATAGATTTTTCTTAATTGTGATTCCAGTGCACCTGGGTGGCTAGTTAGTTAAGTGACCGACTTGATTGCAGCTCAGGTCACGATCTCGGGTCTTGGGATTGAGCCAGAACCAGGCCACGGGCTCCACACCCAGCAGGGAGTCTGCTTCCCCTTTGTTTTCTCTCCCACTGACTCTCCCCAGCCCGCTTTCTCGCTCTCAGTCTCTCTCTCCCCCTTTTGGTCCCTCTCAAATAAATAAAGCCACAAATATTTAATTGAAGGCCACATTATTTTACGTTGCACTGGTATAAAATGAGTCATTTCTCTCTTTTTTCTTCTGGTATTTTTGATGATGAAGACTAAGGAAATGACATTTTGGCAAATTCAGTCATCTCTAAATTTTATGAACTTTATGGATTTTATTTCACTACCATCAGTTCTTTTTGGCATTTTGTAAAGACCAGTTCCAGTAGTATCATTGTTACATTTGTATTTTAACTCTTCCTGTTAACTATTTTCTAATTTAATATACATACTGCATATTAATATCAGATCTACTTGACTCCTGGGTCAACTCTAATACATTCCCTATGTTGATAATGAGCAGGCATATAATAAACAGATGTTTGGTATGATCTATGCATCTTTACAACAAATCTCATGGATTAAATGTACCTAAAATCTAAAAAAAAGTCATTGATTCCAAGGTCAATCGGAGATTCTAAATAAGTCTACATAAATAAAAGTAGGGAGGTGTGCATAAAGAGTCACCCTTTCAAAACCAAGGATAGATTTCAAAAAAAATATATTCCTTTTTCATTATAATGTATAGAAATATGTCCCCATTATTTCCTTTTTTTGTCATTAGCAGGTAACTAACCAAATGTAGGTTCTCACAATGATTGTCCATAACATTTTAAAATACTTTCCTCTTTGAGTTTCCTATTTCTCCCAATGAATACATGCAATGATTTTCTGTAGATACCTTTCCCTCCTGCCATCACAGAAAACAACAATAATAGCAGAACTGTCAACGGTGATAAAAGGCAAAATAACAACAAACATCAATAGTTTTATTTGACAGTCTTGCCCTAACATACCTGGTAACATTTTTTCCCATATATTTTTATACAAGTCTACCACATTACGCAGCTTTAAGTGAAAACCAACTTGAAGTATCTGTCCTTCTCAATGCAAGCAAACCCCAGCCATTCTATTGTACTTTCACTTCTACCATTTGCTATTTCTAATTTGTTACATTTATCCATCAACTCCCAGTCAGATCCTTGTCACCAGGACCATCCTTATCCCTGGGCAAGAGTACCCCTGTTCTGGAACCCCTGACTTGGGACAAGCTCTGACATTCTGCTAGAAAAGCACTTCTCATGATAGGATGAGGAGTCCAAAAAGCTCAGGAGATGATTCAGCAGGGGTCTATACCCTACATCTAGACCACATAGATGCTAACAGGATAATAGAAAGAATGGGGGTACATCCAAGGCCAAGAATTTGCTAAAGAGAACATCACTGATCTCTTTGTTCAAGCAAAAATTTTAATTATACTTCAGAAAAGAAAGATATTAGATAACAAATATCATTATAAGGTCTACATAAACTCATTTAATCTTCACAACATCTCTGTGCTATAGGAACAGTTATTGTCCTCATTGTTCAGAGAAAATGGAAATGAAAATTTAATACATCTTGCCAAAACCATATATGGATTTCATTCAGCAAATGTGGTTCTCTAGCAACAACTAAGCAATATGGTCTCTAGAAATAAGCCTTAGAAAAAAAGAAGTGTGTATCCCTGTTTCCTCATTTGACTGGAGCATAAAGTAGCAGGAAAAGAAACATAAGGAAACGTCGAAAGAAACAAACCTAAGGAAAAGGAACAAGATCACTATAAGGGAAGAAGTATAAAAAACTGCATTTTCTAAAACTGAGATTAATTTACCCATCTTGGTTCCCTAGAATTATGACAGTGTGTTTTTCAATAGTGTGCCTGTCAAGTATATAATTAAGAGTATGATTTAAAAAAAAATGACTTAGCCTCCAGGTTTATTCCTTTAATAAAGTGCCCCACGAGTAACTAGAAGTGTGCATTTTTCTGACATCTTTTTCAGCAGTCTGATTTCCCTGGAGTAATTTATCCCTGAGTTTGACTTTTGTTTAAATATCACAAATTAAAAAAAAATCAAAAAGTAAATTTGATTCCATTTTTGCCAGAATGATGACGATGACGACGACGATGATGATGATGATAATTTCCCATAGATTTGTCCTGGTTATTTAAGTATCTGAAAAAAAAAATACCAGATATCTTAATATCTGAAAAAAAACCTCTTAATCAAGCTCCTTTGATGGTCATTTAATCAAAGCTATATATTATATTAGAAATCTTTCTTTTGTGATTTCTGGATGAGAAAGTTATGAGGTTAACCAAATTTTATTTGAAAGATAAAAATCATTATTCTAGAGAAGGATTTGCTTTTCCTTTTATAATGTCATTATTGAGTAATGCCCATTTTCTGTAGCTTCTTCTATTTCAAAATTGCAGAAGCTCTTCTATCACAAGAGATAAATGAAGGTGTCTTTTAACCAGGCCCTTATGACTTTCAGATTCTCTAAACTCTAGTTCCGATTTTGAACATATAAAATTACTTTGGCAGATAGTCCCTCAATCTCGTTTCTAGAAATATAGGTCAAGTATTTAATGATCAAACAACCACTGGTTTTTAAAGATTTTATTTATTTATTTGACAGAGAGATCACAAGCAGGCAGAGAGGCTGGCAGAGAGAGGGGGGAAGCAGGCTCCCTGCTGTGCAGAGAACCCGATGCAGGGCTCGATCCCAGGACCCCGAGATTATGACCTGAGCTGAAGGCAGAGGCTTTATCCCACTGGGCCACCCAGGCGCCCCACCACTGGTATTTAATAGGCTTATATTTTCATGATAATAGAAAACTCTAGGGTTATTTTATAGAACAAGTTATATTATTCCTAGTTCAAGTTATTGTCACATATAATTATATTCAAAATATTTAAATTCTTGTTTGACAGAGGATTTGATTTCTGACCACTTATATTGTTTTTATATTTTTATATGTTAAACCAAATCATAACATGAATATGTTGCCAATGGATATAAGAGTGTGCATCACTAATTTGGATTTGGACTAGGCAGAACTCTGGATTTCTTTTCCCTTTTTTTATTCCAAGTTTTCATTTATGAGAAAATCAATATGTACTGGATAAGCTATCATTAATATTGATTTGTTTTTTTGGCTAAGTATATTCTATTCACACGTCTTTTGGTTAAAACTTTGCTGACATAATGAAAAGCATTCTTTTTAATTAAAGAACAAACAGTGCTTTTTTTTTTTGATGAATGCTTCAAATTATGATATAAAAAGCTTGCCAAAAAATTTTCCATTGTAAGTTAATTCTTTCTAAGTTGCAAGAGTTTGTTTTGTAATGATTATACAGCATTTACTGGGAAAGTGGCAATGTTTCTGAATATTCTATTGTGTCACAAACATTCATTCTAATATAAAAACATACATTCAAACAATATACACGCTCCTTATGATTTCACTCCCTCTCATTCTCCTCCTTGCTTCTTGTCCTCAGGCCCACATTGTCCTTCTAGCTACTTCATAAATATGTTAGGTAAAGCCTTTGTATTAATCAGAAGAAATTCTCTATTGGGATAGTTCCCTTGTCATTTCCTTCAGGTCGTTGCTCAAACTTCACCTCATCAGTGAAATCTTCCCTGAAAATACTATTTTAATGCATGCTCAAGAATTCATAGTCTACCTTCTTATCTGTATTATTTTTCTTCACAGCTTTTATTGCCTCCTCTGACAAACTCTTTTTCACAACTAGGAGACAATCTCCACTGAAAGAGAATAATACTGACTTGGTTGTTTACTGCTATATTCTCATGTGGAGGAAAAATACCTGGTATAGAGTTGTCTCAATAAACATTTGTTGAACAAATGGAGTCATGGCTGAACAATGTGCTTCCTATGTCAGGAGGATAGTCGATAAAAGAGATAAGATTTATGTAATATTTCAGCTATATTCATCAACATCACCTCCACAACCACCAACACCACTACACCTCATCCCAAACACACTACAGAGAGACACATTGAATATTTGCTGATCTGCAGAAACTCATAGGCTCACTAGAGACCTAATAGTGGTGAATGCGAGATGTTAGAAAGGCATGAGTTTTCCATAAAGAATGGTGAGCAGATAGAAACTTAAAGTAGAATCCTTTCTCCTTTCATGGAGAATTATGGAGACGATAGGGATTCACTGGATTTGCCTGTGATGTCAAGTAGCAGAGAAGCAGTAGCTATAAGACAGCATGAATTTAGGGGCACCTGGGTGGCTCAGTGGCTTAAAGCCTCTGCCTTCGGCTCAGGTCATGATTTCAGGGACCTGGGATTGAGCCCTGCATCGGGTTTTCTGCTCAGCAGGGAGACAGCTTCCCCCCCTCTCTCTGCCTGCCTCTCTGCCTACTTGTGATCTCTTTCTCTCTGTCAAATAAATAAATAAAATCTTAAAAAAAGACAGCATAAATTTGCTGTGGAAAGAGTAAATGGAGTTCCCATGGGCAAAATGAATACCCACAGAAGGTGGCAGGTTTGGAACCACCGTGAAAGGAATTTGCTCGATGGGACAAAAATGTCTGAATTAGATGCAAAGTGGAAGGTTTTAAATTGGAATATAGTAGACTTGGAAATACCTGAAAGTCGTTATTGCCATAAAGAGATATTTTAATTGTAAATGAATAGATGAATGTGGGATCTGTCCATGGTCCTGTCTTGGAGGAAGGTTGTATGCCAGAACATGTTTGCAAGAAGTAATGGGAGAAAAACAAAGGCATTGAGATCTTCTGGATTGAACAAATTCAATAAACTCTTTTTATACACATGTTACATATCTTGCAGCAAAAGGCATTTGAGTCTAAAATATGTTTATAGCAAATAGTAATAGTAAATGTTAGCAGAAACAGTAAGATCCACTGATACATACAAACACAGTGGCCTTTGGAAGGTTAAAATCTGATAATCAAAAGAATATTTTTAGATTTATTCATACTAATAAATGAACTATTTTAAGTGAAAATGTATAAAACAGCTTTTGGAATTATCTGTCACTGTCATGAAGACGAACCACCTTGTATTTGACAATCCTTGTTTCAGCTGCATAGTGATCCTTGGTGATTATTATAATTAAAAACAAATGAATAATATGTTAACATTACTAAAATATTGTTTGTTCAGATGACCCGCTTCTATATTGATGTGACTTATGCCACAGGTACACTGCAATTAGAACATTTAACTCTTGATAGACTTGATGGAAGATTTTTCAAAAGTGAAGTAATTATCATTTTAAAGAAAATTTTCATTTTGAAAACGTAAAAAAATAAAGCTCTAAAAACAGACCTTCTAAAATCAGTTCTTAAAAAATGGATCTTTTCTTATTGCTTAAATTAGACTCTTTGGTAAATTAAGAAATCAATATCAAACATATTATCATTTGTACCTCTTTAAACAACTGTAACAAATTGTATATTGTTATAAAGCTGCACAATTACTATCATAATCTAAAAATGCATTTAAGCTACTGAAAGTATCTTATTAGATTCTGAAAATATCTGAAAGTATCTTATAGATTATAATGGTCAGGCCAATAGAGGAG
>CM053607.1:11894184-11969140 GCA_028646535.1 Procyon lotor
CCCTGAGATCATGACTTGAGCTGAAGGCAGAGGCTTTAACCCACTGAGCCACCCAGGCGCCCCTAGGCATTGCACTTATAAGGATCTATTCTTTTTTCTTTAGTATGTCAATCATACTAATGATGTCTTTTAGGAAAGTGAAACAACTGGTGAGTTTTCTAAACTCATTAGGCACTAAAATTCTTTATGCTCGAGGTCATACAATATTCCGTCATTAGGCATAGTACTTTCTATTCAAGTCTCTGCTAATAATTGTAGGTCCGTAACATGAAGCCCTTTGTGGATAACTGTGGGACAAGGAGAGATCCATCGCACTAGAAATCAGGGCATCTAAGATATAGTTCTGTATTGTCCACCAAGGTACTGAAGGACTTAGAGAAATGGAATTGATGACTCTGGGTCTATAAAATACTGGTAACACTTTAAAACATTCTCAAAATCCAATGTTTCCTATCCTTTTGACACCCAACCCAAAATGATTTGATATCTCTACTTCAGGAGCTAGAGTAGCTGGGCTCCCTAATGGAGGGATTTATTACTGCCTAAACCATCTTGTTGGTTACAAGCAGAAGTAAACTAGTTTTCCATTAATGACTAAAAGCATCTTGTTTAACCTTGTAATCTGCTTAGCTATGAGTAGATCTTTTTTGGTATGCTCACATGTCCTCCATATGGCTGCATTTAATATACATCTGGATTATTTATGATGGTGATGATGATAATGATGTTTTAATTGTCTTCTACCTGATCCTTCAGGTTTATTCAATTTAACAAAGTGACTTTCATCATTCCAAGTCTTCTGGGGATTTGTTGCTTTATTTTCTACTTCACACTGTGAACTGGAATCCAAAGGTTTCCAAAATTTCCAAAAATTTGTCTCTTTTCTCTCAACAGAAAAGAAAAATACCCTTAGTAGCTTAATGCTTTGTTGAGAAATTATCTTGATGATACAAATGTAATCAAAATCTACAGAGAAGGAAAAAGAAGGTTAAAAAAGTTTGGGTGTTAAAACACTCTTATTCATGTGAATTGACTGATGCACTTAGCAAGAGATCCATAACACGGGGAAGAACAACTACTTGGATTGTTTTTCAGATTGTTTCTTAGCATTGGTAGGCATGATACTAAGTTCTGTTCATCCATAACTACTACAGTCTTTTGTTTAAATCTCTTTTATATACAAAATGTAAGCTGCATACAAAACATAATTAAAATTGTTCAATAAAAGTGAGGCATTTTAAAATTGAGTAACTTAAAAAAAAAATTCCAAAATTGAACTTTAGGGGTTTTAGTTCCCCCTAGTGGTAACCAGATAATCAGAATTCAGTAAAATTCATAAAGGCCTCAAAAATCAGGTTCAAGTCACCTTAGGAATCACTTAACAAGCCCATCAATTTACAAATTGTAACACAGGGCCTAGATACATCCTATAGTTTGTAAAGATTAAAAAGTTGCATAATACCAGAAAGAATTGTTTTTATTTTCAGATAATGCTTATTGAGACTAAATAAAAAATATTTTGACTTATTTATTTCAGATTAAGGCAGTAAAACATGTTTTAATATCATAATTTTAACATATCATAAAAAATAAAATTATAGTAAAAATAACTTTTTAAGTAACATCAATAGATCTCTATTGTTAATAAAGAATGGATACTAGAATGTCAAGAGTAAAATAATATTCTAGCTTAATAAAAATAAGCACTCACTTGAATTCCTCTAAGACTTTGTTTTTCCTTAGGGCACCTGAGTGGCTCAGTTAAGTGTCTAATTCTTGACTTCAGCTCAAATCATGCTCTTAGTCTTGGGACTGAGCTCTGTGTCAGACTCCATGTTTAGTAGGGATTCTGCTTAAGGATTTTCTCTCCTTCTCCTTCTGACCATCCCCTCACTCTAGTGCTCTCTCTCTCTCTCTCTTTCTCTCTCTCAAATAAATAAATCTTAAAAAAAAGACCTTGTTTTCCCAAACATGAATATAAAAATATCACTGTCCTTAAGACTAACTGGCAAAATAAGAGAAAAAACAAGGCCAAATAAGCAAAGCAATTTCAAAATAATTTCATTAAAATATTTGAGTATTTCAACTTTCTTTTTCTTTTTAAATTTTTTTCATTTAAAAAAGAAAACTCTTGTTACTTTTTGCTTGTTAACTGGGTCTAGCAGAAGAAGGCAATTTGAGAATTGAATTTGATGATTTTTCTTACTGTCACAAATGATCTATAGGTTTCATTATCACTTTATGAACTTAAATCCTCAGGCAATGGGTTCATGAAAAGAGTACAACATAAACCTAAATATTTGAAATAAATATAACTATGTTATGTTATTATATATAACTATGATATATTGAAGAAAAGGAAACAGAATCAGTATCTAATTAACTTTAAATTACAGTTATTGAGTTTTGCGGAAATTCCATTAAAGTTATTTTGTTTTGTGAGTTTAGCATGTACCCAAAATTATTTTGAAGTTGTCTATACATTAAGCAATTTCAACACTTCTGCTCTTATTGCTGCTTTCTCCATCAAGACTCTATTTTAGGGCACCTGGGTGACTCAGTGGGTCAAAGTCTCTGCCTTCGGCTCAGGTCATGGTCTCAGGGTCCTGGAATCGAGCCCTGCATCGGGTTCTCTGCTCAGCATGGAGCCTGCTTCACCCTTACTCTACCTGCCTTTCTGCCTACTTTGGTCTCTCTCTTTGTCAAATAAATAAATAAATAAAATCTTAAAAAAAAGACTCTATTTTATTTTTCCCTTTGTAATAACCGCTATGCCAAACGGGATGTAATTTGCTTCTGATCTGCTTATAAGTGCTATATTGAGACCAAGACATGAGACATGTTACATTGGTATATTTTACAGGGCTTTAAAGACAAATATTTTATGAAGAAAAAATTAATAAAAATAAAACCATTATTTTAAGGTGTTTTGTTTTATGTATATAATTGTTGAAAAGTGGTGCTCAGCTATATATGCTTACATTAGTTAAAAGATTCACTCTGAGGAAAACAAAAGACTGATTAGGGAATATAAGACTAATTTATTTATAATTTTGACTTTGACAATAATATTTTACTTTAGGAAAGCCATATTTTATGGATAATTAAATAACCAACTAAATTTTTAGTAGATAATAATATATACCTTATAAATAATCTTAAATAAAAAAATGAAATTGGATTCATCAACTAGATTTTAAAAATCCTGAAGTTAAATAGTATCTCACCTCTCTAAGAAAATTAGAGCATTTACATCAAACCATCTTTATGAGTAGCTCTATCCTAAATTTTGTTTCCCTATTATGAAATTTGGAGATAGAGTCTTTGGGAGATAAGTATAGGTAAGGTTATGGGAGTGGGGTCTTCCTGATGAGAGTAGTATAGCTTTATAAGAAGCTACACTAGAGAGCTTGTGCTCTCTTTTTTCCTGCCATGTGAGGAAAGAGCACAAAGATAGCCATCTAAAGATCCAAGAAGAGAGCCTTCACTGTAAACTAACCATGTTAGCACCTTAATTTTGACTTCTAGCCTCCAGAACTGTGAGAAAATAAATGTCTGTTGCTTAAATCACCCAGCCTGTGGTATTTTGTTATGGTAGCCCAAGTTGAGTGAGACACTAATCCTTCATATCATTATTACATAAAATTTCAGTCCTGTCATGTTTCCTCAACTATGTATGTGTGGGTATATGTATATATTTGAGACCCAGAAAAATGGAGAAATAAGGATTGGATTTTCCTTCTGCCTGAAGAGAAACAGAAAATAGATAAAACTTATGAAACAATACCTTTCAAAACACTAGATATTACCAATGAACAACAACAATCCTCAACGTACTGAAAATAAGGTAAGCACAAAAATGTTCTTGAGACAGTTTCCAAGAAGCTGTTCAAGGAGGGGAAATCGAGAAGAAGCCTGCAAGTCTCCCTGAACTGAGAAGACAGAACTGAGAAATCAACGAGAATAAGCCACTAATGATCACAGACCACAGTACTAGCAGGGAGACAGTTCGACTAAAACAGAACTCCAGGGGGTACCTAGGTGGCTCCGTTGGTTAAGTGTCTGCCTTCAGCTCAGATCATGATCTCAGGGCTCTGGGACCAACTGAACCCTGCGTTGGGCTTCCTGCTCTCAAGGAACCTGCTTCTCTCTTTCCTCCCTGCTCCTGCTCTCTCTCATTACATATACATTTTCTTTTCTCTCAAATAGACAAAGAAATAAACCTTTTTAAAAAATTAAGGAAAAACTCCAGAAACCTGCACAGGCAACCCTGGAAAAATTAGTTGATTATTAATTAGCATGTGCACATAAGAAAGCTATCAGAGGGAAAAAACAGAAGCAGCAGTTATGATTAGAAGAGATAGTCATTGACATTCACACCGAACAATGTTTTTTCTACCAACCACACCAGAAATCTTTATATTTCAAGAACACTGAGCCAAAGGCTTATCAAGATGCTGCCCCAGCGGTGGGAAATAATAGCTTTACACTAAATGCTGTTATGGGCCCACATAATATAACCTTAAAAATGAGACCAAAAAAAAAAAAAAAAAAAGAAAAAGAATCAAACAGTTTTCATATAATTTAACTGCATTACAAAAAAACCTCAAGAATATTCATAGAAATACAAAAATATCAAACACACAAACAGGTAAAATTTCCAATCTCTAGAATCCAATCAAAGTTTACTAGGAATGCAAAAGGTAGGAAAACATGATCCTTAAATAAACTGAGTCATAACTCTTTCAAATATTAGAATTAGCAGAAAAATTTTTGAAATAAAGTATAATGAAAGTTCTATATGTTCAAAACTAAATATATACAAATATATTTTATGAAATATATATTTCATAATAAAAGCAGGATATAGTAATAAAAATTACCTAAACAAAATACAGAAAGAAGACTTCTTTTTTTTTTTTTTTTTTTTAAGTAGGCTTACTATGGGATGCCTGGGTGGCTCAGTCAGTTAAGTGTTTGCCTTCAGCTCAGGTCATGATCCCAGAATCCTGGGATCAAGTCCCATACTGGGCTCCTTGCTCAGCCAGGATCCTCCTTCTCCCTCTCCCTGCCACTCCTCCTGCTTGTGGTCACTCTCCCTCCCAATATCTGAGAAATAAATAAAATCTAAATAAGTAAATAAATACAAAGATAAAATAGGCTCCATGCCCAGTGTGGAACCCAATGCCAGGCTTGAGCTCACAACCTTGAGATCAAGATCTGAGTCGAAATCAAGAGTCAGATGCTTAACTGACTGAGTCAGCGAGGCACCCAAAGAAAACACTTTTTTTTAAGAGTAGCTGTACAACAATTTTAAGCAGCTTACTGTATATATAATTGCTGTTTCCATAAAATAAGGAAGGGATCAAAGAAAATAATATTTGAAGAAAAAAAGTAGAAATGTAAATTTGGGCACCTGGGTGGCAATATTTATATAAGATGTTTCAAGTACTTGTAGTTATACAAATAATAACACTAATTAATAATATTGGAATATAAAAAGAATATGAATGGGAGCCTGTGTGGCTCAGTGGGTTAAAGCCTCTGCCTTCAGTTCAAGTCATGATCTCAGGGTCCTGGGATCAAGCCCTACATCAGGCTCTCTGCTCAGCAGGGAGCCTACTTCCCCCTCTCTCTCTGCCTGCCTCTCTGCCTGCTTGTGATCTCTCTCTGTCAAATAAGTAAATAAAATCTTAAAAAAAAGAAATGTTGTAAATTTAATAAACATTATAACACCACAGACAAAGAATCTTAACATACACCAAGTACAAGAAACCTGAAGAAATGTACAACTTAGAATATCTATTCCATATTGTACTTCGGGAAAGAGCAATACAGGGGATAGTCAAATAATGATCAGAAATCTTCCACAATGATCAGAAAATCTCCATTTCAATAGTTTTAAGAAGAGTACAAAAATGAACTTAAGCATAAAATTTTGATAAGATTTTGTTTTGGACTGGGTAAAAACAATCAAGTTTGTTTTTGATAAACAGATGCAAATGTTGATTCGTAACACTTTATTAATTTCAGAACTTCTGAAAGAAGAAAAATTGAATATCTTTGTAATGGCTTTGCACAATGTTCTATGGTATTATCAGATACATTTTGTCACTTGTAAGGTTCTTTTTTATGCATCCAACTTTTAAAATCATCCACCAGTGTGGATCAATGAAGAACCTAGTTAATCCCCCAGATCAAGGCCAAAAAAGAGATAACTCATCTTTTTTTTTTTTTTTTAATTTATTCAGCCTTTAAATAACATATTTAAAGTCTGAGTCTAACTGTATTACACAACAGTTTGACAGGAAGCCTTAAAATGCAAAGATCTTAATGTTTTGCCTTGGTATTGCACTGGCTGATTTACCGGTGCTCAGGAGTTACATTAAATCAGAACTAAATGACCATTTGTTAGAAGATATGTCTCCAGATCTGCACAATGGCTTTCCCTGTCCTTGCAGAGTAGACTTAATAAATAAACCCTGCACTCACACTAAAATCGGTCCCAAACTTTATTTTACCTTCTTACAAAACAATCTGGATACACCTTTTTTGCAATAAAATATTGAAATAGATCGCATTATGTTGTAGTATATTCTAGCTTAAAACAAGAAAAGCTATATCAAAAGAGGTTCTAAAACATTTTTATATCCTCATAAATATGCCTGGATTTGAATCCCAAAACAAATGTGACCAAAAGCAATTTATTTCTCTGAGGTAAAATAGAAACCACAGCACTGGGGAAGGTAAAAGATAGATGTGATAAAAGGCCAGTTGTGATAAAAGACAAAGTTCCAAAATTCTAGCAAGAAATCCTAAGCGCAAATGTCCATTTGATCTAGATTGAGTTGTTTAATTTATTCTCTTAAGAAAATGGAGACATTACTATCAATCTTAGAATATTGAAAATTCCTGACATTCTAAATATGCAAAAAAATACTAAGAAAGTTGAATAGTATGCTTTAGTATGCTTTGAGATAGGTCATGGGGTCTTATTTTAATATGCCGCATCACGCATTAAAAAAAAAACCACATATAAAGCGCAATGAAAACGTGATGGGCCTTTTGTAGAACAAAAATCATCAGTATTTGAGTAGTCCCTTGATTCTGCATCTTTTTTAATTTTTTTTTTGGATTCTGCATCTTAATTGCAATATGAAATCAAAGTTCAGAAGGGAGTAATAGGTCATTAAAGTAACAATAGCTAATGTATCACCACTTTTGATTCACAGATGACAAGAGCTTAAGAAAAAAGTGACATGGTAATATTTAAATGTTGTGATTGTTCTTTTAAGGAAGGGTGGGTAGATGATAGTGTGCCAGAGAATGACTAACAAAATTTAAGAAAGGCAGAACAGGAGTATATGGAATATGGAAAGTATCCATACATTCATAGTAGTGGTGCTAAACACCAAAGGTGGTAGGGCCAAAGGACAGGTACTTACTACATAGTTTGGCCTTGAGTTAATTCTATAAAATATCAAATTCAACACATAGGAATTAGGTCAGAAGATGTGGATAGAGGCTGTATTATGTTTTCATAAATCTGCTTTAGCTCACAAACTTTATTCAGGTGACTATTCATTATTTTTGTATACCAATTATCACATACTGTAATTAGGAAACCAGTTACAAACACAGCTGTGCTTTCCAAATGATCCATATTTCAGTATGATTTTTTTTTCTATCCCTTTGTTGTTGTTTTTATTTACTTAAAACCCTTCTTAGTCACAGATCTATTAAGAATATGGTATGCAAACTCTAGGCAGAAAAATGTATTAAGAAACAAAATTTTCACATTTTTGAAAAAACTTGGGAATAGAATTCTAGTATTTTACTTGAAGGAAAACAGAAGTAAAAATGTGGAGGTGATAATCATGAATCCAGAATTAGAAACTAATAATGCTAAATACCAAACCACCTCAACCATGGTACATCTCTGAGTGAATAAAACTATATGCTCTACACCCCTACATTCCTGATTGTTAAGAGCAGAGGGTTAACGTTAGAAGGACCCAAAATCAATCCAGGTTTACATAGAGACAATAAAATTGTATTATTTTAAATATTAAATGAAACTATGTGTCCCAATCACTTAGTATCTGGCTTAGAGAGGGCATATAATAATTTACATGCAGAAAGTGAAAATATCCAACATTTGGGAATTTCCATGGTGGGTTAACCGAACTAACTCTGCAGCTGGGAGCTGAACTCTTTTTCTTGAGCTCAGCTGAGCCCCTGACTTCCTTCCAGCTTTCTCCTTATCTGCTCATCCACTGGCGCGATGCCAATCACAGTTCACATCTTCACAGTCAATCCCTTCCCAACCACCCAGCCTAACATTTTGTTAATATAACAAACTGGTTCATGCTAATGAGTTGAGTCAAGATGTTGCTCCCTCAACCTCTCATCAAACCTCTAGTGTCTGATATTCCTTTGTGTGTTTTAGGAGACGTAGTCTATTAAACTAGCTCTTCTCCACTTTCATTCTTTAGTTCGATTCAATTAGTGTTTACTAATCTGTCCTATGCCAAGTAATGTACAAATGTTTACCAAAGGAGAGAGAGTTTCAGTCATGGAGGCATCAAGGTAGAATATAATTAAAAAAAAGTTAAGGGCAAGCTCCTCAATACAGTTAATTATAGTTGTGAAGATAACAGACTCTGTAAGAAGAAATTGGCATTCTTTTAAGAGGTGGGTTAAAGATACACTTTGGAGGAAAAGGGAAATTCTAGTAAGTTAAGTCACAGAATTTATGCATTATGACTTCACAATAATAGGTAGAGTTTGATAGATAATTAGGAAAAATGACAAACTATTTGAATTAAAATAAAAAAAACAAAATGTGAAAATTTGCAGTTAACTCAAAGAAGATACTATACTTCAAAAGACTCATTCATTTTTATTGAGTGGATAATTATCTCATTTTATCTTCCAAGAAAATAAAATAATTTATTTAGAAATATCCACTGAACATTTTTTCTTTAAGTAAACTTTAAGTGTATGATCATTGAATTATAAAATGTATATGAGGTTTTTTTTTTTAAGTTGAAGATTTTGGTGAGATTTGAAATAGAGTTTTCAGATTTAGTTCTGCCTATATGAAGGTTATTTCTTCAGAGACCTGTTTCAAATAGCTGACACGATTGAGTAGCAAAAAGGATAAATATTTAACTTTAAGTAACATAAATAATGCTATTCATCAATAAATGTACAAGAAACAACAAAGTACACAATCATATTCTTTCTCATAGGCTGTCAGCTTGATTCTATTCCCCTAGAGGATAGAAGAGGCTTATAAATCTACCACAGTTACATGACAAAAGAAAGTTTATCCTAGAGACTTGAGCACAAATGTTCCTTCTCATGAACTGTAACATCCATCGGCAGCAGAAACAATGAAACCGTTGAGGGCCATTTTTCTAACACTGTAGTCCCTGATGTTCCTTTTCAGAATCACTTCTTTTTTGTAACACAATCCAACTGCATACTCAGCAACCACAACTAGAAACCAGTTTTTACCCATTCAAACCAAACACAGACAAGCATCAATCCCAGTAACCCTCTTTAGCTAGAGACCCCACGTTGATTGTTCAGCATCTTATGATGATGTTACTTATGATGATGATCTTACTCCTCTGTACTTAATACAAGTGTAAGCAAATGTTAAACTTTGTATAATCACATTTTATCTTTGTTTTAGTTAACATTTTAAAGTAACTGCCTAGAGTCCTATAAAATCCATGCCATTCTGATTTAATCCACAGTTCATCTGTTAAGTAATAATCATATCTATATCATAGGGCAATTTTGAGGACTAAATGAGTTTACAAATGCCAATCACTTACTGGGTGCATTTAGTATTTGTCACTAAGTCATAAGTAGTCATATTAATAAGTAAAGACTTATATAATCCATTACATAGTGCCAGGTAGAAATTTATATAACTTACCAGTTTTCTTTATATAATCATATAAAGAATATTTATTAGACTAAGAAAGACAGATAAAAAAACCAAAAACTAATATTGGGTAAGTACAGCAGATAGGTCAGATATTTTTCTAAAATAAACTATGTAAAATAGTATTTATTGGAATTTATAGGATAGAAATATAATAGTACTCACATTTTTGTACTCTGCATTTTGTGAGAAAATGGAAGGGTAAATGTGAAATAATTTAATCCAGTAAACATGTATTAGGTAATTTCCCTATAATTGTAAAAAATAATCATAATCTGTTGAAAATCATAGTGGTAAATTTTGAGTATCAATATGTATATATGATGTACTCACATTTACTTCATCTATACCTGTTATACTTATTATTCAAATATAAGTATCATTGTTTTAGTAAACCCTACCTATAAAACAAATTTACACAGATAAATGATGATTAATAGCCAGAAACATTTATATCTCAAGAAACTAACATTTAGAGATGTTACAAAATGCAAATTCAGTGTTCATTAGAAAAGAGATCTACATCTAGTGACCAGTTCAAATAATTAAACATAAGTAATCTGATTTCTGTACATGTATTTTTAGCACACACATATACAAAATTTCATTTTAAAAATAGTTTCTTAAAATATGGAAATGCAGCAATATATTCATTGAGAGTTCTTTATTGAGCTTCCATTTTTTTAAAAGATGATTTAGAAACACTTACTAAAAGTCAGCCTAATGTCATTTCACCTTTGCTGATTCTATGACATTTGAAAAATGTGCCTATGAGAAAGAGTTCCAAAATTCCTAAGAGAAAATAAGGCAATAGATAGATAATATTTTTTAAAAACTGCTTTTAAAACAGAATTTTAAGTCAAACCTCCAAGTATCTCAAGATAGCTATAAAGATCTTTCAGAGAAACTATATGACAACAATTCTGACATTTCTATAACATTTTTAATATAACAAAAATCATACAAAAATTTTACCTTATAATTCACTTCATGAATGTTTGGTGATATATTTTCTTGTATTCTGCTATGATTGAGTCCTGAAGGAAAAAATATGAAAAACTTTTCAATATTCATATCCTATAAATCCATGCACAGTTACAAATAATACAAAACATAGTTATTATACATTTTTCCATACCACTCAAGAACCCAACTCACGGAAACAGAATGGGGAAAGATAGCAAATGCACTTTTTAAAAGGTAAAATGTTGAGGGGCTTGAACTGCCAGATTTTTTTTTTTTTTTTTTAGGCATAACCTTTGAAACAGAAACCCCAGTTAGAATCTCAACTGTCTCAGTTGTTAGATGTGCAATTTTGGACAATTTAGTTATATTTTCTGAATCATTAGTATTTCAGCTGTTTAAGATAGATATAACATGCCCTTTGCAAGGGCCTGAGTATTAAGTGTTATAATCCACTTGAAGTACGTACCATTTTGCCTAATATGTAGTCAATATTTATTTATTTTTTATTGTCTAATGTTAGTTACTTTACAGTACATCATTAGTTGTTGATGTAGTGTTCCATGATTCACTATAAATTTAAAGTATTAGTAGTGATTTAAAATAACAATAAAATACCATTTATATTAACAGTAACTATTAATATGCACTATAAATTCAACAATTAGTGTCCTTTGAAACTAATACAATATGAGAGAACAAAATAGAAATGCAAAAAATAGTCAAATATGAACTAAAATATATCTAACAAGGGAGCTTTATAAATCCAAAAGAAGTATGTTCTTCTAAAATTGTGATAATTAGATGTGAATTGATAATATTTTCATATTTTATAAAATGAATAACATTTCCCCTGTATTGAAGTATTAACTTTGAAAAGATAATATTAGTATAAGAAAAATAAAAGGTGAATATGTAAACTCAGAAGGTAATGAGGCCTTTCAGAACCTAAAAACAGGGCACCTGGGTGGCTCAGGGGGTTAAAGGCTCTGCCTTTGGCTCAGGTCATGATCTCAGGGTCCTGGAATCCAGCTTTGCATCAGGCTCTCTGCTTGGCAGGGATCCTGCTTTACCCCTCCTCTGCCTGTCTCTCTGCCTACTTGTGATCTCTCCCCTCTCTGTCAAATAAATAAATAAAATCTCAGAACCTAAAACGAAATGTCTTAAGAATGATTTTTTTTTTATTTTTTATAGATTTTATTTATTTATTTGACAGAGAGAGAGAGAGAGAGAGATCACAAGTAGACAGAGAGGCAGGCAGAGAGAGAGGGGGAAGCAGGCTCCCCACTGAGCAGAGAGCCCGATGTGGGGCTTGATCCCAGGACACTGAGATCATAACCTGAGCCAAAGGCTCAGGTGACTCAGGTGACTCACTGAGCCACCCAGGCACCCCAAGATTTATTCTTATATTTAGCTAAAATCAACTTAACAATGTACTTGGGTGACAGTGTGGTTTGCTATGACCCATATTTTCTAAAATTGATTAAAATGACATTTATAAAGATCAAATGGAAGCCACAAATACTTTAGGAATAAGTTAAGAGGGATAGATTATTTATTCAAGAATTATTTACTGAGTACCTATCAGGTACCAAACATTATTATTCATACTGGGGATATAGCAGTGAACAAAAGAGACAAAAACACCTGACTTCATGGTGTTTATATTTTGGAGAGTAAAATATATACTGAAATAAATAAATATGTATTGTTTGTCATATCATCAAAAGTGCTAAAAAATAGGCAGGAAGGGATTATGAAATATTGATAGAAAGATCTTTTGATCTACCAAAGCGAAAAGTCTCAAATTCTGTTAGAATACACACTAGTGTATGTATATATACATATTAGAATACACACTAGCATTCAGGTGGCTCAGTTAGTTAAGCGTCTGCCTTTTATATTTCATATATAGATCCCAGAATCCTGGGATCAAGTCCCATGTTGGTTTCCCTGCTCAATCAGGAGTGTGTTTCTCCCTCTCCCTCTGCCGCTCCTCCCTGTTCCTGACCTCTCTTTCTCTCTCTCTCTCTCTCTCTCTCTCAAATAAACAAATAAATAAAATATTTTAAGAAATAGAACACATGATACTCAGAAGTTTCTTTCTCCCTCAGCTACCCACACGTGCCTTCTGTCATGGTTTTATTTTGGAACTCTGAGCTCCTCAACATGGACTTTCCCAAAATAAGTGTAAGTAGAACCCAATGTGACTGATTTCTAAGTTTGATTTTAGGACCTAGTTATGTTACAGTGTTCAGGTGCCCTGTTACCAGGAACTAGAATCACTCACCTACAGTGCATCATGAATGGCTTCATTCAACGCACGTGTGCATGATTTGAGTAGAGGAGCAAGATGAATTTCCAAGGAACAGTTTTTAAGAACTGGGGTATTCTACCAGAGAGAAACTCATGTGAGAATACAGGGGCATTTTTATGTAGAACTTACATGTTTTCCTAAGGTTAACACAGGTCTGTTGGAAATGAGGCCCATAGCATATAGCTGATCATTTCATCTCCGCTCCATTGCTAGCATAGAAAAAGCAATATTCTCTTCCATGGGTATGACCTAGTGCACAGTACTGACACTGTCACACCGTCCCCCAGTTTAACTGTTTAAAATCTGGCAAAAGATGTCTATCCACTGATGAATGGCTAAAGGAGATGTGAGATATAGATAGATTACATCTATCTATCTATCAATATATATATATCTATATATAGATATAGATATATACATATATACACATTTTCACATATATATGATATATAATTTCCTTTATATATACTTTATGTTACATATACTTTTATATATAAATTATATAAATATATATATAAAATTATATATATATAATGAAAATTATTCAGCCATAAAATAGATTGAGATCTTCCTATTTGCAACAATGCGGATGGAACTAGGATACATTATGCTATGAGAAATAAGTCAAAGAAAAATATAATTTCACTCATTTGTGAAATTTAAGAAACAAAACAGATGAATATAGGAGAAGATAATAAATTTTTAAAAAGAGATAAGGAGGAAAATCATAAGAGGCTCTTTTTTTTTTTTAAAGATTTCATTTATTTAGTAGGCAGAGAGGCAGGCAGAAAGGGGGAAGCAGGCTCCCCACTAAGCAGAAAGCCTGATGTGGGCAGATCCCAGGACTCTGAGATCATGACCTGAGCTGAAGACAGAGGCTTTAACCCACTAAGCCACCCAGCCGGATAAGAGCCTCTTAATTACAGAGAACAAATATGGTTGCTGGGGTGGACGTGGGTGGGTGATATTCTAAATGGGGGATGAGTATTAAGAAGGACATAGTGATGAGCTCTGGATGTTTTATGTAAGTAATGAATCACCAACTTCTTCAGAAACCAATATCATACTATATGTTAACTAACTATAATTTAAATAAAAACTTGAAACGAACAAACATAATAAAATAAAATCTGACAAAAGAAAATTAATTTAAAATTGTTCTTAGCATATTGCAAACTACATCAACCAGGAGATTTCACCAGTGAATAACAACCCCAACTTCCAAGTTACATATGTTTATTCAAATAAAAGGAAACAATCTATTTAAATACTTTCTGGAAAGGATTTATAATATTTCCCTTTATTAAAAAACATGTTTCACTTTTTAATTAAATCATACTATCTTGTCTCTACTTAGTATTTCTATGTAGCAATTTTTTTTTTTTTTTTGGACAGAGATCACAGGTAGGCAGAGAGGCAGGCAGAGGGAGAGGGGGAAGCAGGCTCCGATGCGGGGCTCAGTCCCAGGACCCTGAGATCACGACCTGAGCTGAAGGCAGCACCTTTAACCCACTGAGCCACCCAGGGGCCTTGTGTGCCAAATATTTTAAATGTAATGATAATTGTAGAGATAATTTCAATAAATATTCTTTGTACTTGTTAGGTCTTCAAATAATGAAAAATACACTTCTAAGTGTACTTTTTTTAAGAAAAAAATGTTTAAAATATATGTATGTAGTCACATAAAAATGTATTTTCACTATATTTATATAGGTCATTGTATCAGAGCTATTCATATTATGTAGCATTCCATTTGATTTCAATTTTTCTCTAAATTACAGGCATAGTATATAGTCACAAAAACTAAAGCCTCTGAAGGTTGTCCAAAAATAACAAAAAGAGAGAGATGGCAGCAGAGTATAATACTATACAATTTTGTTAAAAATTTTGTTAAAATTATTTTAGAACAGTTTAGTTTTACAGCAAAATTGAAGGGAAGGTACAAGGATTCCCATATACCCCTAACCCCACACAATGCATAGCTTCCCCCCATTTTCTTTCTTTTTCTTTTTTTTTAAAGATTTTATTTATTTATTTGACAGAGAGAGATCACAAGTAGGCAGAGAGAGGAGGAAGCAGGCTCCCCAATGAGCAGAGAGCCTGATGCGGGGCTCAATCCCAGGACCATGAGATCATGACCTGAGCCGAAGGCAGAGGCTTTAACACACTGAGCCACCCGGGTGCCTCTTCCCCCCATTTTCAATATCCCCACCAAAGTGGTACATTTATTGAGATTTATGAACCTACATTGGCACATCACAATCACCTAAAGTCCATAATTTACATATTGTTCACTCTTGGTATTTTATATTTTATGGGTTTGGATTAATGTTTGACATTCTTCCATTATTATTATGGTACCATAACCCTACACATTCATTGTTCCTCTTTGTGAAAGCCAACTAAACCAGGCCTAGACACTTGACTTAGAGATAATTATGAGCTATAAATTTTTTTTTTTTAACACATAGATGTTTTAACACACTAAGTTTGTGGTAATTTGTTCATGGCAATAGGAAACTAATAAAAACTACCTCAAAGTCATAAAGGAAACAGTAAATTCCTAATTCAGCTTTTTGACTTACAGAGTTCGATATAAATGCATTTATTTTAGCAACTCCAAAAGATTTTTCCTTCTGTATTAACGTTTTGAGAATGTTAGTAATTAACAATTAAACGTTTTTAATCTCAGATATTTTCAAATATGCTTTTCACATTAAAAAAGAAAATAAATTTTCAGAAAAACAAAGTAAGTTGAATAAATAGAGCATTCTGTATTTAAAAATAAGTTCATTTTCCTTAGAAATGCTTTTATACTTCATATACATTGATCATTATAGCTTATCCCTTATTTTAACATTTGGAATTAACTAGAGAAATTAACTCTATTCCATACATAAAGATTGCTAAAGAAAAATAGTCATATTCTGTATGGTTTGGTTTGTACTTCCAACATAACAATGACCAAACCAAACATTTTGACTGAATCACAACGGAAAGTCATCAGGAACAGGACTCCACTACATAACATAATTAGGAGTGCAAGGTATAAATGATCCTTTGCTCCTTGATACAAGGTGGTGCTCGTTCATTAGTGTAAGGGTCATTTGTAAGCCAATTTTGTTATTACCCTTAAACGACATTGTTGTTAAATTGTGATAAAGGGGAAACCATAAATTGGGAAAGAATTTTAATGGTCATTATCTTCATTAGCTAATGAAGATGGGCTAATTATGTTCTTAAATGACAATGATTTAGTAGCCCTGGCAAAGAGGGCTCACAAAGCAATAACTAGGCCGGTCCCCCTCAATGTGTTTTCACAGTGTTGGAAGGGACATAACTAAGAGTCATAATTATGTTATGTATAACATTATTCATTAAAAACATCTATCTAAATTATGTTAGATTTTATGTTGTTTTTCCATGATTTATTTGCATAAAATCTAGGACACTGAAAATGTGACAGAGAAAATTGCATTAAGGCTGTACTTCTTCCTAGACCCCTGGAGATCCCTGAGACCCCATCAGGAGATAGATGAGGCTTAAACCATTTCCATACCAATTAAATGTTATATTTACTGTTTTTACTGTGTTGACAGATGGGTGGGGAGAGATAAAATTGTAGGTAAAAATGCTAGCTCCTAACATAAATCAGGAAAGTATCTCCCAACTGTACTAAAACTTAATATATTCTTCAACCCTATACCGTTTCAGGAAAAACAGAGAAGAAGGAAAGAAGGAAAGGAAGGAAGTAGAAAGGAAGGAAAGAAGGAACAAAGGAAGGGGGGACGGAGGGAGGAAGGAAAGAAGGAAAGAAGGGAAGAAGGAAATAAGGAAGGAAGGAAAGAAGAACAGACCGTTTCAGGAAAAACAGAGAAAGAAGGAAAAAAGGAAAGGAAGGAAGTAGGAAGGAAGGAAAGGAGGGAGGCTGGAAGGGAGGGAGGAAGAAAGGAAGGGAAGAAGGGAGGAAGGGAGGAAGCGGGGGGTAGAGAAAAGGAATATTTGGAAGTTCGATATCTCAGCAAATCAGTATTTCTCAAATGACCAATGCATAACGTTACAAAATCACCCACAGGTAAAAGGATTTTTAATTGTTGTGTTATGATGTAGTATCAAAAACGTCATAATTATCTGAAAAAAATATCAAAATGATGCCATTCTCAACCACGTATCTGAGTGAAGACAGGTTTTTTTTTCTCAAATACTTCAATTGAACAGCCTATCATAATAGATTGAGTGAGGAAGCAGATACGATAATCAATCTGCCTTCTATTAAGCCAGACATTGTTTATTTAAAAAATGTCAAATGTATTGTTAATTTTAAAAACTCCTCAGTTTTTATTTCTAAAATATTAGATATTGACTTATATAAACAAAAGATCTTTGGGATGTCAAACTTAAGACTTTAAGGAGGGGAGCCCGGGTTGCTTGTCAGTGAGACAATTGACTCTTGGTTTCAGCTCAGGTCATGATCTCATGGGTGATGGGATCAAGCCTTGCACGGGGCTCTGTGCTCAGTGGGGAGTCTGCTTGAAGATTCCCTCCTTTTTTCCCTCCCCCTGTGCACACACACACACACTATCTCTCTCTCACTAAAATAAATAAATAAAATTTTTTTTTAGAAGAAAAAAAAAGGCTTTAAGGGGTATTGCCTCATGATAATTGAAAGTCAGTAGATATGGTGATCACTTGATGAAAAAGATATTGAAGAGCAAAATAACATTATGAATGTGATTTTAGTCTACATGAACATAAAATTAAATAAGATAAATTCTGAAAGGCATGAGTCATTAGAAACACAGTAAATATTTAGCAATATGAAAGATATTGCATTTGCCTCTTTGCTGGAAGTTGATATCACTTAAACAGTAGAAATAAGATTGTGATTTAATATGTCCCTTCAAAGTTGGCTGTAAAATCCTGCTTCAATAGCAGAAGTAGAAAAATCTACAATATTTTAAATTGAATTGAAAAATTGTTTTAAAATAAAGAAAAATAGCTTGTAATTAATGCTCAATATAATTACAAAAACTTTGGAAAAATTGAACAAGGGAAGGATATTAATTAATTACATTATATAAGCAATTTATCAAAACCATATTACTATTGTATACCATAAGCCAAATCAATGATTTTGTCCACCAAGTCCACCAAGATAGACTAAGAACTAGAGGGAGTCAGGTAGAAATTACCCATATGTCCATGCCAAGGAATGTTTTTATTGTTGTTGTTTTGTTTTAATGTGGCATGGTCATACAATTAATACCATAGAGCAGTAAAGATGAATGAATTACAGCTACATACATCAACTGTAATGATTTGGGGGAAAAATCAAAGAAGAAAATACACTATATCAATTTACCTGTATAAATTTAAAAAATGTGGATTTCAGATACATTTTTGCAAATCTATAAATAAAACTAATGGAATTATTGGCACAAAATTCAGCTGCTGATTACTTAGTGGGAGAGGGCGGGAAATGAAATCGGGGGAAACAATAGGGATTCAGCTGGCCAGTGAATTATTACACTTTAAAAAAGTATTTATTTGTAGATATAATTTTATTTATTTAATTTATTTTTTTAAGATTTTATTTATTTGACAGAGAGAGAGAGAGAGAGAGAGACAGCAAGAGAGGGAGCACAAGCAGAGGGAGTAGGAGAGGGAGAAGCAGTTTTCCCATCCAGCAGGGAGCCCAATGCAGGGAGCCCAGGACCCTGGGTTCATGACCTGAGCTGAAGGCAGCCACTTAATGACTGAGCCACCCAGGCGCCCCAATATTAAAGATTTTAAAGTTTAAAAAAAAGGAGCGAATGGATTATCTAGCTTAATTATGGATATGTATGTTCTGCATGAATAGTGTTTAATGATACTAGATGTGATACACTTGCAGTTCTCTTGCTCGATAGTATGAGATGCCACAGAAATGACAAAAGCGATTATGGGTCGCAGTGATCCACTGTTCATCTCCAGAACTGGATGTTCTTTCTTTAGCAGAGAACACTGGATTGATTCCATTTTCTACTTGGAGGAAGAGCACAACCAGTACCCTTTTGTTTTGTTTTGTTGTGTTTTGTTGTTTTTCCCAACTGAGTTTCTATAATCTATGAAGGCAAAATTCCATCTACTACAAAAATGAAGTCATATGTTTTTTGCATCATCCAAAAGGATGGCATAGGTTTACAAAATCAGCTCACAATGTTCTCCGTGGAAATTTCCCCAGTTCTTAAAACCCATTATAACTCCAAAACAGTTCGGTCAAAGTGACTCAGTTTTCAGTGGAGAGATAAGATAATTGAGATAATGAACTTCAAGACTGGGAAAATAAGAAATATCTTATGCCATTATGTAGAGAAATAGACTAGAAATGTTCACAGCAGTCACTTTTTAATACAATTTTCCATTCTTGTGTGAGTCTAACAGAAGGACATAGAAAGCAATATGGGTATACTCCATTAAATTTCTCTTCTATGTCACATTTAAGCAATATTCACATTTTCTCCTAGCCATTCAGAGATAATAGAACCTTATGTATGAAAACTCTGCTACTGAAAAAAAAAAAAAGAAATAGCCTCAAAGAAGAGAATTCATATATTTGTTTTCTTGTTCTATTAATTGCCTAACATAAAGATGTGATATTTATAACTGAAATTTTAATTGTCTAGAAAATTCTTCCCAAATAAATGATTTTTAAAGAGTTACAAGTACTCCTATTCCTTCAGTTACTTTCTCTTATTCTATTACTTTGTAAATATACCAGTTGGATTTGAAATTTAATCCCTGTTTTGCTATGAATGTTAATAATTTTTCTGGATATTTTTCATGTTTCTACTGGGATCAAAAAAACTCTCCATCTGCTTGTCCATATGCCGGAGAAGGGGATGTTGTAACTTTCACTGGATGTGAGTTCTGTCATTATTTACCACTGAGGAACAATGTCATGAGGAAAAGGTCATGATTCTTTTAATTTTCTTTACCTAACCATAAAAATAAACATATAATATTATGTGGAACAACTGTATATTCATCTTACTGATTCAGAAGCAATCATTAAAAGACATCATTTTAATCTAAATATTTATTTTACAAAAGAATAGTAATGCAACAATACTTAAAATGAAAATAATTAAAATATACTTTATGAAAGTCTCATTATTTTGATTTGATAGATTGCCTGGACTATTTAAAAGACTTAATCCTAATTATAGATACAATAATCCTGGAGCTCAAATGCTACAACTAAAGCATCAGTAGACAATGAGATAGTGAATGTTACCAATGATGATATTGATATCCCTGACCAATTTACTAGTGGGTATATTGAGTTCTCAGAGGTTTTAAATCAAAAAGTGCTTTAAAATTATCTTAAGGAAAAAAAATTATCTTAAGGATGAGGAGTGCCTGGATGGCTCAGTTGGTTAAGCATCTGCCTTTGGCTCAGGTCATGAACTCAGGGTCCTTGGATCAAGCCCTACATTGGGTCTTTGCTCACTGGGGAGTCTGCTTCTCCCTGTTACTCCCCTTCTGTTCATCCTCTCTCTATTTCTCTCTCTCTCAAATAAATAAATAAATAAAAATGAAAAACATAAAATTATATTAAGTATGAGAAATTATAAATACTGACATAATTATTACTTGGTCATTTCAGCAAATATTTTTTAGTTGCAAATGATGCCTTGAAAGAGAAAGGCAGAAAGGAGTCAAACATGAAAATACTTAATTTAAAAGTGCATTCATCAGTATAAGAATTGCCACGAACTTTTGTTATGCTAATTCTAGAAGAAAGATGCAGATTTCCCTCAGATCTAGTAAACCTTGCAAATGGTAATATGCCTATTTTAATTGTCTATATAACTTATCAAAAAAGAGACATAAAAAGAAATACTACAAAATAGGGAGCTCTTGTTAGCTATCTAAAGTTTTCCGAATGACTCAATTCATTATTTAATGATTATTCTAAAAAAGCTCATGCATAATAGCCGGAACCCTATATTTTTAGATTTCAAAATATTTGGTATTAAAAATGGGTGGCTTTACAGTGACACTCAAAGAGTGCTTCTTTGACAGGCAGAAGGATATTGTATACTCAGTGAGGATACAACTGAGATATTCATCAGATCAAGTCTAAATTCTCCATTTCAAGCATTGGCAAATCTATTGGGATGTCTAGTTCTCCCAAGAATGATTTGCTAGCGATGAGAAGATTTGAAGGAAAGAAGATTGATGTCAAGATATATTTGGAGAGTGCTAAAAGAGAAACCTGTTGTGACTTGAAAATAGGATCTAAATGACCCAGTTCAGTCTGAACAAATGTTGTCAATATCCAAAATTTACCTAAAAACCCCCACAACAATATCAGTTATTTACATTTGATGATATGTAACAGGCAACTTTGAAATTAGATTTATTTTAAATTGCCTCCTTAATCTTCATGCCCTTTTCTCTAACCCTGTCCCCATTAGAGCTGATACTTTTCTACAAAGACAATTTTTTGTTGCTTTTTGTTTTACTTGTTGTTATTGTTATTGTTAATACATAAAAATAAGAGGTCTTCATTAATAGAATGGTATTCCTAAAAATGAAGAGAAAAAGTCAAAGAAAAATAGAACTTTTTCCCTCCTTGAATACTAATTGTGTTCTTCCTTTTTTTGTAAAAGAACAAACAGCGTAGAAAAACTATCTTTTAAAGAACGGATGTGCAATATTGCAATTGACCCAATATAGACTATTTCTCTTTGACAGAAGAAGCATTCAGAATGAAAATACCAGTTTATTGCAGAATACCCAGGAAAATAAGGTACAGGAGAGATGCACTAGATCATAGGAAGCAAATATGTGGAATTAATATGGGACTGGAGTGGGTAAAATTAATAAATATATCTATTTAAATTAATATCTAGACAGATAGATGGCAGATCTCCAATAAATACAATGTTGAGTTTATTTTTCTAACACACTTATGCATTACAAGTCAGAAGTTAAAATGAAAAAAATAGATATTGAGATATATTCTATTATTTGATCTTTGTACCACAATAAATTGACGTGAGCAAATGCCAGAGCACATGAATCCCTCCTTGAACACCACTGTTATTGGAAACAGACAACTGGAGAATGCTTTATGCAGGGAAATAGTAAGAGAAGGTTTGCACTCTAAGGTGTTCCTTCTGTTAATAATTTGAATTTAAGGGAATAAGAAATGAAGACTAGACAAGGCACCTGGGTGGTGCAATTGGTTAAGTATCCACCTCTTGATTTCCAAGTAGGTCATGACCTCAGGGTAGGGAGATAAGTCCCACACTGGGTTATGTTCAGTGGGGAGTCCGCCTGAGATCCTATACCTCTGCCCTGCCAACCCCCTTGCCCCCCGCCACCCCCAGTCACTCACTTGGTCTCTCTCTCACAAAAAAAAAAAAAAAGGAAGACAGGAACATTAGACTATCACCATAGACAGAAAACAAGAAGAAAAAGAAGGAGGAGGGGAAAGAAAAGAAAGAGAAGACAAATTGTTTCAATGAATTAAATAGAAAGGAAGAGGGGAAGATACCTTTGAGCCATATTCAAAGGTACAGTGTATAAGATTAAGCAAACTGATACAGGAAGATGTGACCTGGAAAACTTCTATTACTATATTTCAGACTTTTGTCTTGTATAATTAAATAGAGTTTTTATAATAAAGAATGACAGAGGAAATGAGCTACACAGTTAGGAGTTAGAAGGAAACCATAATATACTTACGTAAAAGCTACGAGTCTATAATACTTATTAACAGCATCCTAAATTGTCCAAGACAGAAAATTGGTGTTGAGGAGCAGAGGGGCTGCTGCAACAAAAGCAGGTATAACTTGCTTTATTGTGCTTTGCTTTATTGTGCTTTGCAGATACTGTGTTTTTTACAAATTGAGGTTTGTGGCAACTCTATGTTGAGCCCAATGTATAAGGACCATTTCTCCAAAAATGTTTCCTTACTTCGTGTCTTTGGGCCACATTTTAGCAATTCTTGAAATCTCTCAAAGTTTCTCATTATTATTATATATGTTATGGTGATCTGTGATCAGTGACTACAACTCAATGAAAGATCAGATGATGGTTAGCATATTTTAGCAATAAAGTATTCTTTAATTAAGGTATGTGTATTTTTTAGACATAATATTTCTGCACACTAAATAGACTATAGTACAGCATAAATATAACTGTGTATGTCCTGGAAAAAACAAAACATTCATTTGATTCACTTTATTATGATATTCGCTTTATTTGGGTGTTCTGGAACCCAACCCACAATATTCCCAAGGTACACTTAAACCTTAAAATATGGAAGCGACATTGGTACTGAAGCTAGAATAGTTTGGAGGTATGTGCAACAAAAAGCTTCCATCTCCACAAATGGATTTTAAAAGCCCTTCTGATGAAAATTTTCCAGAAGGCAAAGAAGAGAGCTGGAGAAAAGGCCTCAATCTTCTTAGAGAATTCCATAGTGGTCTTGAACTGAATGTTGGCAGAAATGTGTATGGGAAAGTTCATGCTGGTGTGATCTCAGATAGAAAAGAGGACATGTTATTGGACAATGAAGGAAAGGACATGCTTGTTACAAAGTGGCAAAAATTTGATTGACTTGGGTCTATGTCTAGTGTATTGCAGAAGGTAGAAATTCTAGTGATGAAATTAGGTATATGGCTGAGGATATATTTTAGGAAAGTGTTGAAGATGTGGGTTGGCTTCTCTTGAAAAGTTATAAAAATCCAAGAAGAAAGAAATGACCTAAAAATGGAACTGTTAATCAAAATGTAAGCAGAACTTAAAAATTTTAAATATCCCCGGCCTACCCATATTGCAAAAAATGGAAAAGTGTGTTAGAAAGAAAAGACTAAAGGTGTGGCCAAGTGGCCTTATGATAAAGATATTAGTTTGGATGTGAACCAGGAACTTAATCAACCACTTCAGCATGAAAACAGCCCTTTTGATCTGAAAGGGGAGGAAACAGGAAAGTTGTCTGATTTCTTAGATTTTTCAGAATGGGACTATAGACCTACTCCACTGTAAATGTGTATTATTTAGGACCAGGAGAGAAGAACCCCAAAAGTGATTTAGAAATTATCAAGACTGCTCCTCAATTTCAAAGCTTCTTCATAGCAAAATAAATATTGAACAAAGTGAAAAAGCAACATATGGAATGGGAGAAAATATTTGCAAAGTATATATCTTATAAAAGGTTAATATATAAAATATATATAATAAACTCATACCACTCAATTACAACAACAACAAAAACTCCAATAATTCAATTTAAAAATGGGCAGAAGAACTGAATAGACATTTTTCCAAAGAAGACATAAAATAGCCAGCAGGTACATGAAAAGGTGCTCAACATTATTAATCATCAGGGAAATACAAATCACAACCACAATGAGATATCACCTCATTTCTGTTAGAATGGCTATTAACAAAGAGACAAAAGATTAAAAGAAAACAAAAAGGTGTTGGCCAGGATGTGGAGAAAGGGAACATCTGCCTGCTATTATTGGAAATGCAAATTGGTACAGCCACCATGGAAAGAGTATGGAGTTTCCTAACAAATTAAAAAGAGAACTACTACATGATCCAGCAATCATCTGGGTATATACCCAAAGTATTTTAAAGAGGACCTCTTTAATTTAACTTAAAAGAGCTATCTGTAGTCCCATGCTCCTCTCATGTGGCAGTATTAGTCACAGGACTCAAGATATAGAAACAACCTAAATGTTCATAGTGGTGAAATCACATCTGATTTAATGATATTTAGATGATATTTTGGGCCAAGAGTTTTGATTGATGCTAGAACAAGTTAGGACTTTTGGGGCTAGTGGGACAGAACACATGCATTTTGCATGTGAGAAGGACATCATATTTTGGGGGAAGCAGGGGCAGAATGTTGTGATCTGAATGTTTGTATCTCCCCTAAATCTATGTGTGGAAAACCTAACCCTCAAGATGATAGTATTAGGAGGTGGGGCCTTTGGGAGGTAATTGGTAAGAGAGAGGAGCTCCCAGGCAAGGGACAAGTATCTTTATGGAAAGAACCCCAAAGAGATCCTTTGACCCTTCTGTCATAAGAGGAGACAAGGAGAAGTCTGTGTTCTGGAAGAAGGGCCTCACTTGCCCATGTGAACACTCTCATCCCGGAATCACAGACTCCAGAACTGTGAGAAATTTCCAGTGTTTATAGGCCACCTCATCTGTAGTATTTTGTTATTATTACCCCAAATAGAGTAAGACAATGGCTAATTTTTTCTAGTTGTTTGCTTTGTTTCAAATAGAATGATTTTGATTGGAGGAAGGGCTTTTACATAATATCTTGATGAAGGGGATGGATTTTTCTTTTTGTTTTCTTAGGTGAGAGGAAAAAACATTTTATATGTTTCAAGAGTCAATGTAGAATAAGGGAATGAAACCACAGAAAAAGATAAAATCACTAGGGCAGCAAGGTCCTTTTGGCTGGAGTAGAGCCAAATGGAGTACTATAATAATAATAGAAAGCATATAATATTTTTAAATTGAAGTATAATTGATATATTGTATTTGTTTCAGGTATACAACATGATTGTACATTTGTACACATTGTAAAATGATCACCATAATAAGCCTAGTTAACATCCATCACCAGTCACAGTTACAGATTTTTTTTTCTTATGATGAGAACATACAATATTATTTTCTTTACAGAGATGATAAAACGGAAGATGAAATGTAAATTAATTCTATTAAGGTAACATACTACCGAACAATAGAGGTCTGTCTGATTCCAAAGCCCCCTTTTTTCAACTTCATCATTCAACCTCTACAAATTCAGTACCCCCACTTAAAAACACTAACATGTGTACAGGAAGTAAACAAACATTAAGCTAAATACAATAATTTTGCTAATGTAAAAACCGCAAGGATTTCCAAGAAAGTATGAATGGCCACTATTATGCCCTGTTACAAATATTTTTGTGCACAGTACCTAATGTCAACTTTTCTCAGTGTGGTAGCCGAGTTTATGAAAATGAAATAAAGTACCTGAACAAACACTAAGAATAAGTTAATGAATAGATTTAACTATTTGGATCCAAATAGTTTACTATATACTGCTAACCATTTAGGGTTGTGCAAGAGTACATTTTATTCAGAAAGGCAAGTACTGAAATCGACTATAAGTCAGCATTCTTACTATAGTATTTGTAACTGTTCTGTACTCATCTAGGGAGAACTTGTAATTAAAAGCTATTAAGACCTGAGACACCATCACTCAATGCTTTATTTATGAATAGATAAACACACCTTCAACTCAACAAATAATAGACTCTATGAGAGACAATATGTGGTCTATAAAGATTAATATAACATAAACTTCCAAAGTGACTTGTGTCCTTTTGGGTTTATTAGACTTTTTATTTTTTTAAGTTGTTCTGATGTCAGATAGTTCAAGAGTTTAGTACAATCTACGATAAAGAACATTTGCTTATGAGACAGAAGCAGATAATATGGGAGAGTGAAGTGGATTTGGTTTAAGAAGCAATATGAATAAATAGGAAAAATAGTAATTTGGTGACCAGATTACAGACCGAATGTGCCAGTTATTACTGCTTCCAATTAATTATGGATCCAATAAGGAAATGAAGAACCACTGTTGCCCAGTCACTGATATTTCAAGTTTAGCATGACGTCTAGTTTTTATGTGAATTTTCTAAATTATCAAATCTTGAGAAAAAAAATTAAAGCTTAAAAAAGTCATAGTGTAAGTCAAATACAATACATATTTTGTATTTGTTACAAATACAACTGTGGCTTATGCAATTAGGGTATCTGTTGTCTATCATTAATGCTGTCAGTAAACAGGTGATTATGATAACAGACACGTACACATGGAAATAGTGGTAACTTCAAAATTATGCTAGGATATTACATATAAAATGGATTAAATTAAGCATCTGTAGAAGTTAGATGTTATACCTTGAACTATATTGAAGATATGTTGAAGTCTCAACACCCAGATAAATTAAGGGTATTAATTTGGGCTCTAATCCAATATGGCTGGTGTCCTTATCATGAGGGAGGGACAGAAACGGAGAAAACATCAATGATACCATGTGACCGAGGAGGCAGAGGTGTTCAGTGATGTATCTACAATCTAAGTAACACCAAGATTGCTAGCTAGAGCGGAACCTAGAGAAAATCACGAAACCAATTTCTCCCTAGAGACTTCAGAGAAAGAATAGCTCTGCTAACACCCTAATTTTGAACTTCTAGCTCCTAGAACTCTGAGAGAATAAAGTTCTGTTAAGTTAATTAGTTTGTGGTACTTGATTATGGCAGAGCTAGAAAATTACTACATCTATTTCTAATCCAGACCACTTCATGTGTACATCTGGGTAAGAGTAATAAAGGGGAAAACCAACAACCCAATATGGTGAAAGACCTTCCTATTAAAATTATGGGTAAGGCATGGATGTCTGCATTCATCACTTTTGTTCAACATTGCCCTACAGATTCTAGTTAGTAAAATAAGGCAAAGAAAATTATCCGTATTGGAAAGGAAGAATTAGAATTGTCTTTATTTGTAAATTACATGATTTTCTATGTAGAAAATATAATACAAAGTGCTACAGAAACTAATAAAGTTTAGCAAGTATGCAGAACATAAACTCAACATAAAAATAAGAATCATATTATATATTCTAGTTATGTACAATTGAAACCGAAAATAAAAAATAAAACCATTAACTATAGCATCAAAAATGTGAAATACTTAGGGAAAATGATGATGATGTGAATGGTAGGGAAAATTATGATGATATGAATGGCTTTTACAATAAAAACTACAAACATAGTTGCAAGAAATTGAAATCTTAAGTAGATGGTGAGGTAAACTGTGCTTATTTGTAAGAAGCCTCAGTATTTGGAAGATATCAACTTTCTCACATTGATCTATAGATTTAACAGCAATCAAAATTCTAGTTGGTTTCTTTTTTGTAGAAATTGACAAAATGATTCTAAAATTTATATGTAAAGGCAAAATTACCAGTAGTAACAAACAACTTTGAAGAAAATCACATTGAAAATATGAACATTACCTGTTTCGAGTGTTATGATGAAGCTAAAGTAATCGAGACAATGTGGTATTTACATAAGAAAGCAAGGTACATCTCTGTGATGAAAAAGTGTTCAGAAATAGACCCACAGATGGGAGAAACTGATTTTCAACAAAAATTCAAAGGTAATTTGGTTAAAAAAAAAGTCATCATTTCCTCCAAATAATGTCATTCCACACCTTGGACCATATACAAAAATTAACAAAAATGCACTTATATAAGTAAAGGTATATGCTAAAAGTGTAACATTTCTAGAAGAAAAAAAATAAGAGAAAACTTATATGGCTTTTGGTTATAAATGCATGTATGTATCCATCTTAAGTACAGTACCAACAGAACAATCTATAAAAGAATAAACTGATAACTTGGAACCCATCCAAATTAAAAAAAAAAAGTTCTCTTCAAAAGACATTCTAACATAGTAGAAAAACAAACCATAGATTTGGAGAAAATATTGCAAAGCATAAACCTAAAAAAGGTTTGTGTGTGTGTGTGTGTGTGTGTGTGTGTGTGTGTGTGTGTGTAGGGGGAAAGGGTTCTTTACAAATTTTTGTGGTTTGTGGCTTTTTCTTCCATACATTAGTTCCTACCACCGCTTGTCCAGAAGCCATTGCCTGGCGTTACCGCATGCTGGGATCATTGGGGAAGTGTAGTGAAGCTCACCACTGTCCTTTGTTTTGGAGATTATTATTTTTGCATAAGTAATCCATCCTATACAGATTGCTAACTAACTGTGTATTCCCCTTGCCCCTATGGCTGCTGGTGTAAATAAACTGCATCTCCCCATTGATAAACAGTACTAATAAAATTTTCAAAAATGAAAAAAAAACATATTTTACAAATTCAAATATGTAAAAACTCACAAAACTTAATAAGAAAACAAAAAAACCCAAATCATGCCCCCTTTCAAATGATCCCAAGATTTGAATAGACATTTTCCAAAAGTACATTTGCAAGTGGAAAAAATCACACTCAAAGATAAGCATCCACACCAATCTTCAAGGATATGTGAAGATCTTTTGAAAGTCATCTATCCTATGACTCTCTTGAGAAATGATACTTTGGATCTGGAAATAAATATTCCTTTTGAAAGTTACATCAGACAAGCACTCCTTTATAGCATTTTCCATTAAGATTACTCAATTAAAAAAAAAAGATTACTCAATTAATTTCCTTATTCTGAGTCCATTAAGACTCATTAAGATTATAATTTGGGTCTATCATAATAGATTTTCTAAGAGACAGAAAACATGCTGATCAATCAACATGTTGAGTTGTTTTATTTTTTGGGTTTTGTTTGGTTTTGATTTTTCTCCTACTGAAACTAGAAGGATCGTATTTAGGTTAAGCCTTATTCTTCTTGTGAAATATGTCAATCACTCTTCTACAGGCAATCAATTTATGGTCTGAGGAAACACTAAATTTTGTTGTGCACCTACAACACCTAGTGCCAAGCCCACAAACAGACTTGACCTCCTCACAAACTAGTGACTTTTTCTGAGACCCTGCTGATTTAGCCAGGGAATTCTCTTTTTTAACTAACATTTTTAACTAACACCTTACGGAATTCAATTATCAGAGACTAATTATTATAGAATCTCATATAACAGTGTATGAATTAGAAGTCAAGTCATGTTTGGGGCCAGTGAACTCTATTCTGTCCTATAGCCATAGTGCACAAAATTAATTCTCAGGGATAGCACACGATCTGTAATGTACTTGTAGTGTAGCCCTGACAATTGTTTCTTTTCTTTTCGGTATTGCAAGTTTCTGATGAGTTTTGATTGCAGAAGCATCTGCTTAAAAGAAACATCCACTTAGGGGTGGATGCCTGGGTGGCTCAGTGGGTTAAAGTCTCTGCCTTCGGCTCAGGTCATGATCTCAGGGTCCTGGGATCAAGCCCCGCATCAGGCTCTCTGCTCAGCAGGGAGCCTGCTTACCCCTCTCCCTCTGCCTACCTCTCAACCTACTTGTGATCTCTCTTTGTGTGTCAAATAAATAAATAAAATCTTAAACAAAACAAAACAAAACAAATAAGCATCCACTTCAGCAAAGCTCTCTGGAATAAACACATGGCCAGCCACCAGACTAAAGAACTAGGCTACTTGCCCATCCTGGGGCTCCTTTGTTTTAGAGACCTTGATAGATTTAGATAACTGACCATTGGTCCACCTGCTTCTTTTTCCCCCTGCTTTTAATTCCCACTGTTATGTTTTAAATTTACCAATAAAGAGTGAGCCCGTGAAACCCCAGGCCTGCAACCTTGACCCCAATAAAAGCAGAACCCCAGGCCCATGTGCTCCCTCTCTCTCTCCTGCAACACACTCTGGCCTCATGTGTGCTGTGTAATTTCCATGTTCTGCAAGTAATAAACCTTTGTTTTTTTTTTTCCCCCAAAATTTCCTGATAGTTGTCACTAAAGGACACCTTGGAATCATAAGAACTATGAGGTCAGGTACAACTACAACACTGGCTACTGACAGGCCGAGACCAGCACAAAATATATTACAATGATTTGTAGGGATTACTTGAGAAACTCTTCTAAGGAAAACAAGCATGAATATTGATATCTTTTATTTTATGTTTGAGAGTCAATTCATCATAGAAGTTTTTCTTTCTAGACAAAAGTCTTTCTGCATATTGCCCAGTTACATTATAGCCAATGCTTCTTATGGAAAGAGAGCACTTTTGCTTTGATTTGGGTTTCTAGTGGTAGTTACTACACACATAAATTTTTGCAGACTCCATCATCATTATGTGAACCAATCTTGATGTATCCTAAAACTTCAATTACACATTTGTCCGGAGAACTGAATTTCCTGAACACTAAACTCGGTTTATAAGATGAAGAAAATTTACCTTAGTCTTTCAATTCTCCAACTGAATCAGCACACTTCATGATATTGTTTTTAATAATATTATGTGAATTTATATCAATATACTCATTTTATTTTCCCTTGTGTATTTATATTTGCTATTTTTGACATAGATAATTACTTTTTATTACCTACCACATTGCATATATTATATATAATGTTAGAAATACAGGTACTAATCATATATATAACTGGTGGACTGAGCCTAAAATCTAATGAAAAAAACAGATATGTAAACAAGCATTTATAAGCAATGCATATAGTAAGACCTGTAAGAAAAAAATAAAAACATAGTTTTGGGGGCGATATCTCTAAAATGTCATTGTTTACTTTGCTACAATTGTCAATAAAGCAAGTATTTTATAAATTGAAACCTCGATATTAATAGGCAAGTTCAACATATACTTAGGTAATCCGTTAAACATAACAGTAGTAGCTTTTAATAAGATATACATATCATTTAGCTGCCACTTATAATAGTTACTAATTACCAGTAACTATTTGTTATGTATGCTAAATAGAAAGTAATGGTTTTTATTGTGAGAAAAAGTGCAATAATACCATACTTTCAATTGCCAACACTTATATTTCTATTTCAAAAAGCACATGTGAGATTCAAATGAGAAAAATGATCAATACCTATAAATTATGCTATTTGGGTGTATTTCATGTTAGAAAAAGTTATATTCATTCTCTTGAGGTTCTTTATTAAGAAAATACTTAAATCATAGTGTGTATCAGCCCTTTCCTAATGTATCCTCTGTTAACATATCTGTCTGTATCTATGGCATATTCATCTGCACACGGGGGACCACCCTGGTATCCTAGAGCATGATGTGACACAGCAGACCAGCTTGCACAATATTTCTTTATTTTCTGCCCTCATCTCTGGTGACCAAGTTCATAATCCAGCTCACTGAAATTGTTCTGTGGGCACCGGGTATTCCCCAAACACATACTGCAGGGCTTATGCTCTGGGGACGCTGATTATGTGATAGGAAACTAAAGTACTCTGTAAAATCTACTTTTCCTCCTTCTATTCTTGCTAGGACCTGTACCTCCAATTTACACATGTCTTGTCATGCAAAAAGCATTTGTCCTTCTAATAAGGGACAAATTTCTCTGGAATATATTACATCGAAGGAAGGGCCATGTGAGAAAACCTTGGAGCTACCATATGCATATTCCAGAACATTGGAGCTAGACCTCTCAACGCCAAGACCCCTTGACTTCAAGGTATATATAGCACATGGGTCTTCTTCCTTGTTCTAACTGGTTCTTGGATGCCTATGGGGATGGGGATGCACATACCAGACCACTACCCTCAACAAAACCCCCAGACCCTGAACAAAGACAAGACTCATGCTCCTTTCCTTTTTAAGTCTCTCCGATGCTCTGTCTGTATCTACTCTCTCTACACCTTCAATAAACTCTTCTCTTACTTCTTGCTGGCTCACATTTGATTTTCATGCTACGGAAAGCCGAGGACTCTCTGGCTGGTCCTGTGGTCCCCGCTCTGGGTCTCTGGATCCAGTCTGCCACTATCAGTTGGATAAAATAAAAATCGTTCACCTGCATCACAGTATCCATCCCAGAGTTGCAACCTGCATTAACTCTACAGTAGTTTCTAAAGCCCAAATGATATTTGTTTTTAAGACATGTTTTTCTGCACTTGAGTTGCATATGTTGCTTTCAAAATTAAATGAGTAAAATGCCATCTGATATTTCATTGCTACATCTTCACGCAGTTTTTTATTTTTTAGAAAAAAAGTTTCTTCTTTTTTAGAAAAAACTCCCTCAGAGTTATAGTACATGAACTATTATTCTGTGCCTGAGTGGATTCATATGTGTATTAGGCAAAATAATGCAATTAGGAGTGTGATTGTTTAAATTTGTACAAAATTTCACAAACTTTACTCTGAAATAATACTTCAAAATAAAGTTTAATTTACTTTACTTATAATATATCATCACCAGATCAAAACTGGTCAGTCTCAGTCACACACTTTAGAATGTTAGACATATATGAGGATCTAAAGAAATGTTTTCAAATTTAAGTTAAAGAATAAAACTATGCCTCACTCCCCAAAGGTGCCTCTGACTGTAATATTCAGTTTCTCTTGTTTATTATAAGTTTCAAAAATAAACTAAAACTTTTATCCTTCTACTCTAGACCTAAATATTTCCTCAATTAAAGTAATGCAAATACCCTAACCATACGTGAATATTAAAAACTCACAGTCTCAGAATTTTGCCAAGGTTTCCATTTAGATACTTGGATTTTCAACTCCCATAATACATTATCTTACTACATACTCACACACACACACACACACACACACATATTAAATTATGATGAGCAGATAACAGTAGAAACATATTCTGTAAATCTGATTGGAAATAGTAGCTGATTTGACAGCTTGAATAAATTTTTTAACTTTATAGAACAAGAAGCATTCACATGAAACAAACCAGCATTATGATAATATTTCTCTTTATCACATAATTTATTTAAAATGTAATAAAATATATCGAGCATTTTTCATGCCATAGGATACTAGAAGAAACACAGCATTGGTGCAACTGACCTGAACAACATTTGTTTTCAGGAAATGGATTCTTGTGCAAGCAGCTGAAACCCTCGAAGCAGTTTGTATATTTGATGTATAAAGCATTGCATACGCAAGACGCATTTCACAAGGTCAGAAATGAAACACATCTGAACCTGCTGTTAACATTCAGCAAAATATACTGCAGATATTCTGGAATCATTTTTTTTTCCTGTCACTGTGGATCAGATGTCATGCAACCTACATAGAAAATGATGGCATAAATTCCAGTTCCGTAAGAATATACTTTGCAATAGAAAACGAATGAACTGCTATGGATTCAGATGCAGAATGTCACCGCACTGAATCTTCTCAGACTACTGAAATCTTTACTCTAATAGGAATCATTTGTAAGGGGGCGCCTGGGTGGCTCAGTCGTTAAGCGTCTGCCTTCGGCCCAGGTCAGATCCCAGAGTCCTGGGATCGAGCCCCGCATCGGCTCTCTGCTCTGCAGGAAGCCTGCTTCTCCCGCTACCATTCCCTCTGCTTGTGTTCCCTCTCTCGCTGTGTTTCTCGCTGTCAAATAAATAAAATCTTTAAAAAAAAAAAGAAAGAAATCATTTGTAAGGATTTGAGCGTGTCTGTGAAAGTGATACACAAGTTAAAAATATGGCAAAGAAGATTTAGTTGGAATCAAACTCCTTCACAAAAAACAAGTATTTTCCTTCTAAATTCAAAGTGAAAACATGTGACCAATGATGCAAAATAATGGGCATGATGCCATTTTTTTCCCCTCCCAATCAGACCTTTTTGTTACTCTTCCTCTAAGGGTAGCATAACTACCCTCTAATATTATGGCAAAGAAGTTGGCATATCATGACATCGAAATAATTTGGCTGTCAAGAAAAAGAGACATAAACAAACACAAAACAAAGGGTAGTAAGAAGGGAAATATTTAATTATATCTTAACAGATCCTTTATTCTGATAGTAAATGACATACATACACACGCACGTGCATACGTACAAATGGTACATCCCCTTAAGATTTAAAAAACAAGTAATATGGATTGTATTTCAGAAGATTGGAAATTTGTGAAAATACAAATGAAAATGAAAAATACAATTGCAATGCATTTAAAATAGACAAAGGGAAACCTGCAGAAAATAATAAGCAGGTAGCTCCTTCTATTTTCATATCTTCATCACCTAACTCTATTGCTATTATTACTACATAGTCATAAGACTATTTGAATAAGGAAATCTAATCTCAAATTTAAAGATGATAAAAAGTAACATAACTACTCAAAGGGACTTCAGGTGTCCCGCTTGACTATTCAGCAAAAGCAGGGAGAAATAGCATTTTCCTTCCCTTTGAACTGTATTCCATACCACTGTTCTCAGAATTATCCTGGTCACCAGACACAGAAGCATCTGTGAGCATCTTTTTTTTTTTTTTTTAAAGATTTTATTTATTTGACAGAGAGAAACACAGCGAGAGAGGGAACACAAGCAGAGGAAATGGTAGCGGGAGAAGCAGGCTTCCTGCCGAGCAAGGAGCCCCATGCGGGGCTCGATCCCAGGGCCCTGGGATCTGACCTGGGCCGAAGGCAGACGCTTAACGACTGAGCCACCCAGGCGCCCCAGCATCTGTGAGCATCTTAACACTTCCCGGGCCCCACCCCTTGGCCTACTGAATCAAAATCTCTAAGGATGAGGCCCAATTAACTCCATTAACAAGCTCTCTAGGTGATTCTTACACACATGTAGTTGGAGAATCACAGTGTGACACACAGACCTAACATCAAAGAAATCATATTTGTTGTGCAGTAAAATAAGAAATATGTCAATAGTGCTTATATAACTCTCTAGCCAGATATGTGTGCAAATATCCAAGCAGGCAAGAAGAGAGATGGACATATTTATTCAGTGAACATTCAAATACCTGCTCTAAACTTGGACCTGGCCTGAACGCCAGGGTCACAAAGTGAATAAAGCATAGCTCCCACCTTTGCATAACTCAAGTAATTAACTGTAATAATTAATGGAAAGTCCCAAATCAAATCTAGAGGGATTAAAATAATTACTAAGAGGGTGGTATTTTAGCAGTTTCTTGACAAGCATGCCAGTTTTAGGAAATAATCTAGTGAGTAATACTTTAATTGGAAAGCCAGAGATAACACGTTCAAAGCCATGACAAAATGAGGAAGTTTGGCTAATTTGGAAAACTGCCAATACCAGCCCCATAGCCAACAACTAAAAAGCAGACGCAAAAGGCATAAGAAAAAAGCGAGAGAGAGAGAGACACAGAGAGAGAGAGAAAGAGAGGGAAGGAAGGAAGGAAGGAAGGAAGGAAGGAAGGAAGGAAGGAAGGAAGGAAGGAAGGAAGGAAGGAAGGAATAGCAAAAGTGAGATAAGACTTAGAGATATAGACTCAGTTTAGAACAATGCTGCAGTGTATGTCATCTTATGAAATGAAACTGGACTTGATTCTATGTTGCTTATGAGACTCACTGAGAAATTGCAAGAAGGGTGATGATGTGTTAAAATTCAAGTTTTAGGGGGGTCCTCGGGTGTCTCAGTGGGTTAGTCCTCTGCCTTCAGCTCAGGTCATGATCTCAGGGTCCTGGGATCGAGCCCCACATCTGGCTTTCTGCTCAGCAGGGAGCCTGCTTTCTCCTCTCCCTGACTGTCTCTCTGCCTAATTGTGATCTCTCTCTGTCAAATAAATAAATAAATAAAATCTTAAAAAAAATTAAAAATTAAAACAATTTTATAAAAAGATTCTATTTTTAGGAGAAGAATGTAGGGTGCTTTAGAGGAATAGAATGGATGCAAAGTGCTCAATTAGGAAGATAATAGAGTTGATGAGAAAAATAAAAATGCTTCCAAAATTATGAGAGCAACAGCAAGGATGAAAAAGTAAAGAAGGCATGATCTCCAGAGGTATGTGGGCATGCTATGAATAAAATTTATATTCCTTTTTTAAGACTTTATTTATTTATTTGACACAGAAAGAGAGAGAAATTGAGAAAGAAAGCATACAAGCAGGGGGACATAGAGGGAGAGAGAGAAGCAGGCTTCCCACTAAACAGGGAGCCCAATACAGGGCTCGATCTCAGGACCCTGGGATCATGACACAGTTGAAGGCAGATGCTTAACTCAATGAGCCACCCTGGTGCCCCAAGAAAAGGTATACTTTTGAGAGGAGACACGTTCACGAGCATGCCAATTTGAAGTTCCGGGGGAAATAGCGAATCAAAGAGTTTTTAATAGAAGAAAATTCTAGGTTGGAAATATTAACTTCAGAGCTATTAGCATGCAGGTGATAGCTGATCCCAGAGGAACTGATGAGAACTCTCAGAGAAACTGAAAGAAAAGAACACCAAGAGAGTCAGCCTGGGGAGTGAGAAAGGGAAGGGAGTATTAAAGTGAATGGGGGTTGGTCTTGAGGGTAGTAATGGGTAGGTAAGCATTGAAAGACTATGAAAAGTTTTAAAAAAATAAAAACCAAAACTATACTGCATTTGACAACTTAGAGACCACGGAACAATCAGGTGAAAATCAGTTCAGCAGAACAGAGGAAGATAGACAAATATTTTAAAATGTTGAGGAATACAAGGAAACCACACGGCTGAATAGGAAGGCACAATTTAGAAAGGGCGTGGAACTGTCGAGTTTTACTTTTATTTCTTGTGAGGGAATACTTTTTAAAATCTATTTTTTAAAAGATGGGAGGATTTCAAGTAGGTTTACTTCAGGTCAATAGGACCCAGCAGAATGGAGAAATGTTTAGTTTCCAGAAAGAGGAAATAATTAAAAATATAAGGCAAAAACGAAGCATCAAACTTTAATTTTCCTTTATAGTAAGTCCCCAAAGCAAAGCAGTCCAAAGCAATTTGTCAAGGCATCCACTGATCCCAAGTGGCCTTTATTTTATTTATTTTACCACAGGGCAAATTTTTAAGTCCAGACCATCTCCTCTAGCCCTACTTGTTTCTCTAGTCTTATTGCTTTCTATGATTCACCTGAGTGAGTTAACTTCCATTCTCCAGTAATTTATTTCATGGCTTCCTCTCCGTCATGTCATCGTATCCAATTTTGAGAACTTTTTGATTTGGTAACTTTCTGAGGACCTCAAAGGCCCTCAGCTGAAGCATACTGAGGCCAGTATGGAACTTGCCACAAAGGTCACAATTTGGATACGGATACCGATGTAACAATCATATTTGGGACATGGATGGGGGCATTAGCTTTTGAGAGAAAATGAGGGAGCTTTTTATTTGTTTTTGTTTGTTTTCCTTTCAATTTAGTTGGGAGAATGAAAAGTATGAGTGAATCTGAGCAATCGGAGATGCAGTAAGTCCTCACTTGATGGCTGAATTTCTGAGATTGGAAACATTATTGATGCTAAAGGCAACAGGAGTCAAGGAAAGAAAGATGCTGACATAAAAAAAATAACAAACAAACAAATAAGAGCAATGGCTCTGGTCGCCAAGAGAATTATCACCAAGAGTCCAGATTGTTGTACTAAAGTTGTGGTGGGATTATCTTCCGTTTCCTTTGTGACTATTTATTTAAAACCTCTGTATTATTAAGGGTATAACTTTTGAGGAGGCCAATGAGGATTATATTAATTTCCTAAGGCTGTCATAATAATGAACCACAAACTAGACAGCTTAAAATGATAACGATTTACTGTGTCACAGTTCTGGAGGACAGAAGTCTGAGATCAAAAGTCAGAGGACCATGCTCTCTCTGAAGTATGTGGGGAGAATCCGTCCCTGCCTTTACTTTTTTTAAATTTTTATTATTTATTTATTTTTTAAAAATTGTGTTATGTTAGTCACCATAGTGTACATTAGTTTTTGATGTAGTGTTCCATGATTCATTGTTTGTTTGTGTATAAGACCCAGTGCTCTATGCAATACGTGCCCTCCTTAATACCCACCATGTGGTTCAGCCATGCCCTCACGCCCCCTCCCTTCTAAAACTCTCCATTTGTTTCCTGGAGTTCATAGTCTTTCATGGTTCATCTCCCCCTCCAATTTCTCCCACTTCATTTTTCCCTTCTCCTAATGTCCTCCATGCTATCCCTTGCTTTTCTTTTAACCTTAGTGCTGCTGGCAATTGTTGGAATTCCTTGTCTTGTAGAAGTATCTCTCTATACTCCTTGTCCATCATCACAAGGAATTCTCCCAATATCTTCATATTATCTGTGAAATATCCCTCTGTGTGTATTTGTCTCTATGTCTCTTCTTCTTATAAGGGTAATAGCTATACTGGATTAGTACCCAATCTATGCCTCATCTTAAATTGATTACATGTGCAAAGACCCCATTTCCAAATAAGGTCACAGTCACAGGTCCTGAGGATTAGAACTTCAACACATCTTTTCAGAGTAAACTACTAAACCTACAGTATATGTAATGATTAAACTGGAGTGGTGCAAGGTAGCAGCAGGCTGGGTGCAGAAAAAAGTATAGAAAAAAGAAAATGGCCAAAAATTATCCAAAGGACAATATCGATCAATAGGCTGATGAGGAAGAGATATGTGCTGAAAAAAGAAGAAAGGAAACTAATAGAGTGTTATTAGAGAAGATAGAAAAAAATTGTCCAATTTAGAAAATAAGTTGTTTAACTAAAAATCAGGATAATCATGCTTCTCATGATGTATTCAAAATTTAAATTTCTGTGGCAAAAGAATTTTCATTTCCTATTCAGTAAGAAACATAAAAGTAACAATTTTAAAATATAAATTTATTCATAACCAACTTTTGATGTGAATGTGAAATATTTAAGTACATGAATGATAGTCTAATATTGCTTTTTAGCATGATCAAAATTTTTTGAATAATTAGTTAATATAAGCCACTTATTTTAATGAGTTATGTGTTATGCACATAACGTATTATAACATCTGAAGCCCAATGTGTAAAAGCTACAGGAAATATCAAAACCTAAAATAATTATAAATAGGATAGAAATTACTATTACTATTAATTATAAATAGGATGGAAATTAGTATTGATTGGTTTATGGTGTCTTGGGGTAGACTCAACTTTAATAATGTACATACCTATTTTTTAATCTTTTCTGTAGACTTTCTCCTAATTAAATGGTATGTAATAAAGTAATCTCAGTAAATATTATTAACCAATGCAATTGTTAAGTAATGGCATAGACAACTTATATATACTTGGGGTCACAGCAATACCCATGACTTTGGCATCAAACATTTACCACCTTCAATCTTTTACATTTGTAAGTTTTTTATTAGATCGTATATAGGTAATAAAACACTTGACTCTCATTGTTGATCCTCTTATATACCTCAAATAGCTATTCTATCTAATAAATAAGCAACTTAACAAGTAACAGACCATAAACATTAATATCAAATATGGTTTTCATTTTCCTTGTACATGATCCCAGACTTAAAGGTGAATTAATGTATACAGTTAGCCCACGACAGAAAAGCAATAATGCATACCAACTGAGAACCATGTATCACGAGTACATACTGCTTGTTTTTAATGTGGTTCCTGAGTTTTGATTTGGCTTCCCCTCAAATGAGAGATGATAAGGTGGAATGTCAAGGAATAGTCTCTTGACCTTACAGCTAGCTTCGATGGTAAACATTTATTTATACGTGATGGCAATATCTCAGTAAATAGGGAAATAGATTAGCAATCATGGCAAAATTTATATTATTTTACTTAATTTAAGGTAGTAGCAATATTCAACTTATGTTTCATTTGATTTTATTTTCTATTTCTTCTTTTTGTTTCCCATGTCTCTTAATCTTGCTTTAAATTTTTCCACTATATGTATTCGTAGACTGAACTACATCCTTTTGAAAAGAATGGTTTAGAAATTAAAGAGAAGTGTCAGAATATTTTAGCTTAAATATATACAATCCAGATAGATTGACTAGTTGATTCTACCTATCCATCTACCAATCTATCATCTATCTGTCATCTCTCTATATCTATACATCTCAAAAAGTTTTATAGGAAATATCAAGTAAGCATACTACCCTAAAAGATGTAATTTCAAGTTGGCTACTATAGATAGTTAATGTATGAAATATGCAACATCAATTTTGAACTCTGTGTATGTAATTTTATTTAATGAATTGTTAGGAAAAATATAATATTTTAGATGTCTACTAATTAAAGTTGTCACAGGGTATATTTTCTCCACCGTTAAGATAAAAAAATGATACATACTTTGAAATGAACCTTGGACATTATATATAATTATCTTAAAACAACATGATTAACATCAATATAAACAACAAGGTGTTTCATAATTTTATACTATTTTGTATCACTTTGTATATTGAATTCTAGTATCGTGGACATTTGGATCTCTGAGAAGGAGTTATAATATCAGCTTATATATTCATGATGAGACTAAAAAGGAAAGTTTTTGGTTGAAGGCAGGGGATGCTTAACAAATAATAGAAAGAATAATTTTCTAACACTTTTCAGAGGATTACCAATCATTAAAGATGATAAAGTAGATTAAATCTTAGAAAATCTCTACACATCAGGGGTCTGGGTGGCTCAGTGGGTTAAGCCTCTGCCTTTGGCTCAGGTCATGATTTCAAGGTCCTGGGATCCAGCCCCGCACCTGGCTCTCTGCTCAGCAGGGAGCCTGCTTCCCCCTGTATCTCTGCCTGCCTCTCTGCTGATTTGTGATCTCTTTCTCTCTGTCAAATAAATAAATAAAATCTTAAAAAAAATCTCTACACATTAGATATATATATTCATTGAGATTCACAGTGAATTATATTCTCTATATTTATAATCACACTTGACAGGAGTAGATCAATCTGCTTACAAATTTCTAGAATAGATTGTCACTAAATTCACAGTAGTCTCACTAAATTTTTATAATAGATTATAATGTTACTAAATTTCATCAAAATCAAATAAGTTTCTATGACACTAAACTCTTTCAGTATAACATGAAACTAATTTGTAACTTATATGTAACATTATTATTTAATAGTATTGTGGTATCTTAAATTCACTTAAACTTGTACACATTTTAAACATTTTGAACATGAGATATGATTACAGAAAACATAGTCATTGTCTTCTGATTTGACAAAATAATCTTCTTAATATGTTATTTCGATATTCACCATCTTGCAAAATAGATAAATGAATAAACCCTTTAAATTATTAATACAAAGGCAAAGATATGCAAATCCAGATTGGATTACTTAAATAAGCCTCTAATTGTCCTTAGAATTGTTCTTAATTTAACTACTTTAGATTAAGTATCTGTATGCATTCTATTATTTATATTGAGATACGTAGATGACAAATAGACAGATCATCTGTATCTATTCCATTATGTCCGTTTATCTGTCTCTCATTTTACTAGAATGAGTTGAATGCAGTCTTGGGCAAAGTGAAAACAGAACAACGCTTATGGAAATTAAAGATGCCAGCACACGAAATTCATGCTAATGACTCCATAGCCTTCCCCCCACCTTGCTTCTATTTTATGGATTACGATTCTAAACATTTTCAAGAATTGCCACAAGTTATCATGACAAGTCCCCTCTGAGAGAAGGGCTATGCTCACGTAGCATGAGGAAGCTGACAGAGGTTGAGTCACTAGCTAAGGTCGTGCTGGTGGCAGGTTCCTGCTGTTACGTTGGGAAGTCTAACTCCGAAGCATGATCTCAACCATTACAGAGGGCTTCAAACTTTTTCCTAGATGATGACTGTGATTTTGGCTCTAGTTTTATTGCAATCAAAGAAACAGAACCCATTTACTGAGCCATAGGGTCTATGATATAAAAGCAGTCCAATTGCATGGGTCATGAATCTCCATAAACTGGACACTGCATAATATAAGGTAAAGATTCTCAAAAGCATTGTCGCAGTGAATATAACTAGTATTCTACCCCTTTTTCATATAAACACCTTTCAGTGTAAGCAGTGACAAATCACAGCTCCAAAAGAGGAAAATTTTGTAGGAGTTTGAGTTAGGTGATAGATATGGGTTTGTGTAATGCAAATAAATACATCCCTGGTGCTCTTGCTGAAGTCCTGGTTAATTTTACAGAACAAAATACAGAATAAGAAGGTTCCCAACAGACTGTCCTCTGAACCAGGCATTGGGGAAACTTACGTAGAGTTTGAGATGATTCTCTTTGCCAATTAACCAGAAGGCATCTACCTTGATGAATTAATGTAGTCCCATTATTTTTTGGCATCTCAGCTGATCAGCTATAGTGGTTTTGGTTTTGTTTTGTTTTCCCATAGTAAAATGGAACATAAGGGAACTTGCCTGGTTAGAAGATGAGCTGACCTCCACAGTGAGGGGCACAGTGAACTGCACTGAGACCTCCTTTAAGAAGATTTCAAGTTACCAGATAAATAGGTATGTTCAAAAGAACCATAATTCAGTTCCATGGTGAGGAAAAGCAAGCTCTCTCTCTTGTAAAACCTCTGTTAACTAAATCTAACAAGCAAACTAAGACTATCGAAGATTTAATCTAGAAAATATGCTTTTGTTTTTTCACACCCCATCCAATAACTATATGAACTTATGTAACCGATACATTACAAAGAATGATAAAAGAAAATGCAATGTAATTGTTAGTAACTGCTATAAAAATGGAAGATTCTAGGGGAGTCTAAAAGATTGAGGTTCTAAAAGAGCTTATAGATAATCCTTTAAGTAGGTTGTCTACTCAATGCAGCAACTTGTCTCACCCTACATAATTAACTCATCAGGAATAACATAAAGGCATTAGATTTTTAATTTAAAAGACAGAACAGGGAGTACATGCTCACACACTTGACTCTCAAAAACAGTATTCAAAAATGTAATGAGCAGGATTATTCATCCATTCAACATGCATTACTGAGTGTATATTCTATGCTGGGCACTGTTGGAAAGATACAGCGATAATCTAAATAGACCAAGATCTTTCACCTTACCCTCTGGTGAGAAAGACAACAATAAAATTAAGTAAGTAAATTATGAAGTAAATTATTAATAAAGTATGAAAGAGGAATAGAAAATGTCAGGGAAGACACCATGTTAGATATCATGCATTCTGAAGGAACTGAAGAAGAAAACTTTGGATAAGGGGAAAACATTTCTCTGGAAAGGGCACAATATGCACAAAGAAATCTAGGCGGAGATACTTCAGAGTTTCAGGCGGCAAAAATGAGAATTCTGTGGATGGAGTAGAGTGAGTAAGGTGGAGAGTAGAAGGAGATAAAATCAGAGACACAGGACTGAGATTTGGGGAAGACAAGGTAGAGAATTATAAAACATGTAAAACATTTTGAGTTTTATTCAGAAATGGGAAAATATGGGCTGGTTTTAAGTGCAACAAAAAGTTCTGAGGTAGGTTTAAATGAAATATCATGACTTCTAAGAACATTCTCAGAGAGTAATAGAGAAAGCTCAGAGGTCCATTAAGAAGGTGGGGCTATATAAGTGAGAGGTAATGATGGCTCCATGCCAAATAGAATTGCTGATGTAGAGAAGTCGTCAGTTTCTGGAAAAGGGGTATGTAGTTTAGCATCAGAACAAAGGTAAGTAGGATGATTATAAGCCATTTGGCCAAAGCAGCTAGAGGAGAGGGCAAGAGTTCCTAAAGTTAAAGACCCAAAAATGTCCAAATAAGCTATATATCCCCAAATAATAAGAAACAAACATGCAAGTTATTTCTAGCAGATTTCTCTTGAAGAAGGTATAAACCATGAAAAGGTGCCCCACAGAATACCTGCATTTACAGCCCAACACTTATTCCTATACTCTCTTGTAAAACCTGAAAACCTTAGGTTTGCAAATGGTCAAGGAGGAATATATTCTAGATGAAATATCTTATACATTAAAGTCTCTTAATTTAGGAGGAATAAATTAAAACAAATTATTCTGCAGCTGGGATTTAGCCAGACTGGACTATTCCGCGTGAATTCATAAAATCAAATAATTGTCAGGAATTGAAGTTCATTATTCAAAATGGTGGAAAACTTTTTTGGAATATTTGCATTTTGCTTTTGCTTGTGTTTTTTTTTTTTGTGTGTGTGTGTGTGTGTGTGTGTGTGTGTTTGTTTTGTTTTCTTTTGATCAACTCTGCAACACAATGCTAAAACTATTCTGGATCTTTCCTGTTAAGATAGACTCTTGGATTCTAGAGTAGGGAAGCATAATGTCCCTGGCTGTCAAGAGAACTCTGATTTTCCCAAACTCATTCAGTCAGTCACACAAGTTTTTCCCTAGAAACCTGGGCATATAAGAGTATTTGAACCATTTAGATACTTCCACACAAATTAAATTATATGTGTGTGTGTGTGTGTGTATGTATGTATATGTATATATATATATATATATATATATATATATATATATATATATACACACACATATTTCCCCATAAGAAATTGAATATTTGAACATCATTCTTTTCCCATCTTTCCCTGGTATTTATCTTCACATTAAAAAGAACAGCATATGTTTTTCCAGCCAGAAGCTCCTGTCACACTAGGCTTTGGTAAGACAATTTTTAACACATCTTTAGGGCATGATAGCGTTAGGACTAGTTTCAAGATACTACCATTGACAAGCAGTGAGAGAAATAATATTTTCATGTAGCCCTTAGATGCTGAGATTTCACATATCCTCAAGGATAAATGGGTCAATCATCAAAATAATATAAAATTTCCACAGACTGTCTTCGTTTTCACAACAGGCTAGCATCCCTAACTAATAGAATAGATCCAAAAAAAAAAAAAAAAAAAAAAAAGAACATACACATAACCTCTGAGATGGCTGTGCTTTTGAACTATATTAGTTCGTAACATTTCACTAATCCTAGATTTGTGTCATATATTACCATGCAAAAGACTCTTATTCCTTAAAATAAGTTATTTTAAACAAGTGAATTTATTTTAAAACACATTATGGGGGCGCCTGGGTGGCTCAGTCGTTAAGCTTCTGCCTTCGGCTCAGGACATGATCCCAGGGTCCTGGGATCAAGCCCCACATCGGGCTTCCTGCTCGGCGGGAAGCCTGCTTCTCCCGCTACCATTCACTCTGCTCGTGTTCCCTCTCTCGCTGTGTTTCTCTCTGTGAAATGAATAAAATCTTTAAAAAAAAAAAAAAATTATGATCCCCAACTCAGATGTATAGCTGCAAAAAGAATTAATGTTTCCATGGAATATGGAATATGCAAAACAAATGAAAGTTGTAAACCTTACAATATTAATATGAACACCCATCATTCACCTTAATAAAGAAAACCAAGAGAGATACACTAGTTTTTTGTTTGTTTTTGTTTTTCAGGAACCTGACCAAAAGAAGTGGAAAACACAGAAGTGGCTTATTAGATATAGGTTAATATTGTTCTTATAGCCTGATTGGGGACTTTCAACTCAACTCTACTGTGTCTCCTCCCATGAACATCTTTGAGAAGCATGTTATTTACTTTTCACAAAGTTAAGAGCAGAATCAGTGGATAGACAGATTTCTGAACTGGGTTAAGCACAACAGGGGATGCTAAAATTTTCCACTGGTGTGCAGGGAAATTTCAACTTATATTCATTTCAATTTATCCTTTTAACATTTCTACTTTGGTCTATGCTGTATAATTTGCATAATATGTTAGTATAGAAGTGCATATGTATAATTTATCATTGCAAATATACATGTATTGGGGAGTACATTAAATCTCTTGCTGATTAAGTAAGATGGAGTGCAATCAAGTTTTGGAGACCACTACTTAAAGCCTTGGTTCTTAAAAGTCTATCCAGACAAATGTTATATCTGGTTGTCGTTTTCTCTGGTCTTTGGGGATCAAGAAGTAAAGAAAAACATATAAAATGTGCTTCAATGTAAAGAACTGTCTTTTAAGCTAAGATTTTGACTTTATCTCTTGGGTATTAAGTATTCATATTTATGAGATCGTGGTCATATTTCATGGCAATTTTATTTTTTACCACATTTTTAATTCCTCTTGTACAAAATCATTGTTGATAACATCATTATTACTAGTAGTACTATCAGGGGTACAAGGAAGAGGAGAAGGAAGAGTATTGCAAAGAATGTTCCTTAGAAATGACTTGGCCTATAAAATCCCAAAAGCAAGGAACCTTTGCTACACAGGTATCCTTTTTTAGTTCTATTTTCCTACTGTGCCATCCTTCCCCACGCTCCCGGGTTTTGATTATCCGCTGCTGTGATTTGCCTCATCTAATTGCCATATATGTTAAAAACTATGCACTTTAACTCAACACTAAATTAGTTTGAGACTTGAATGATTTGAAATGTCGAGAAGCTGTGTCATTCCAGTAAATCAAATACACTCCCTGTATTAAGAGAATTCTAATTGGAGAGACAGCAAAACCATGGATTCTTCAAATTCTCTGGTTTGGAGGGCTTTTCTATTGCCATGCCTAAGAGGACTGAGGGTGAACCACAGAGAAGTTTTTTGACACTTGGGATAAACAATATCTTAAACCTCTTCTGCTTAATGTGTTTATTTTTCCCTCTATGTAAAGCATAAAGCTCAATGTGTGATGTGTTATTATTTATATTTCAAAGCACCTACCTAGATATGATATAATTGACTTGTTTAAATAACTCCAAAATGAGAATTACTTGAGGATCAGTATGATTCATAATTCAGACTTATCTACATATGCTTTTCTACACAAAGAACAAGGCAAAATTGACATGCAAGTCAGGGAAGAAGTGGAGGGGATCCTTGGCATCTCCCTTTGTTCTTAACAAAAGGACATGGAGGTGCATCAAATATTCTAAGGTCTAAGTTGCTCAGGTGTCTGAAGTAATCTTGAATTGTGAGTCTGCTACTTTTTGAATGTGTTAGCCAAGGAGAGGCTGTAAAAGCACTTAGTACACAGTGTAAGAAAAAACATTTTTATGACAGTTCCCTCCAACTTCTAATGTTTATTTGAGTCTATTGAAAGTCTTAAAGCATCAGACAGGGATACGGGCACCAAACTTTCAGACAACCTGTTCTAGAAGGAGCCATGTGGCTTTGGCCCTTCTCTTTTCAGAAGTCTGCTACTCAGGCTAACAATGATAGCTCCATTTTTCTGTGTGATATCAACAATGTTCACCTGGGTAAAGGGTCCAAATCCAGCCAAGGAAAAAGAGAAAATTATTTCAAAGAAATGCAATGCGACAGTGCAATTACATTTTAGTAATGAACTCTGGGGTTGTCATATTACCACGTGTCTAACATATACTTCTTACAGATTTTTTTAAATGTGATTATTAAATCACACTGCAAATATAACTTATGGCTGACCATGACTTATTATCTAGCTTATGTATGATTGTTTAATATTATTACCTATGCTCCTAATGCCCCCACCAACATTCATTGGAGGCTTTCTCTTCCCAACATGTCATAATTTTTATGATATTATCTAATAAACTTCCTGAAAGTCTAAGCATACTCTAACTTTGTCCATTTCTTTGGGAATCACTTAGATTTTTGAAAAGGCCATATAAAATAGTGTAATCCAGAAGAGCAAAAGTCATAGAAGATGTATTTTTGAAAAATAAAAAAGATAAGTTCAAGCCTCAAGAGATACGTTCTTTACAAATTCATATAGAGACATAGAACACAAAGTTTAATGCTATGCACATATGTAAGATTCATTAATTTAAGAAAGATTCCTTCTTGTTTGTCCATAAATTTGTTTGCCATTGGGAATTAAAGGATGAGCAACAAAACAAGGTCATTGCCCTCATTGAACTTACAGTCTAGTTGCAGGAAAAGAATGACTCAAATTATCAAATTATTACTCAAATGACTCAAGTTATTCAAATTATTATTATTATTTTCCAACTTTGGTAGTTATGAGGAAAATACAAGATGCATTGAGAACATGTAACACAGAGCTCAATTCTAACCTGTGGATCAGGGATGAATTCCCTGAAAAATGACATTAAATTACATAATAGAATAAATCTTAAAGCAGGAGATGCATGACAACTTAAAGAATCCAAAAGAAGGAATTCAGTGTGGTTGAAGGGCAAGTTCAAGGAGAGTATGGAATGATGTGGAGGCTTTTATCCTAAGAGCAATGGAAAATCCACTGAAGAGATTTGAGCAGGAGAGTCACATGAATGAATGTGTGTTCTAAAATGATCTTTGGGGCTTTCATGTTGAGAATAGATCTCAGGGGACAGAGAAGGTGTGAGGAGGTCTGTTAGTAGCCTATTGAGTAGTTCAAGGAAGATATGATAACAGCTTGTCTCAGATAATTTATCAATGAGAGGCATCCGACATGCAGTATAATTTTTTGCAAATTTTCTCTCACATCAAAGAAAACAAAGCCCTAAACTGCAATACAGATTAAACTCAGAACCACACTAGAGAGGGCATTATCACATTCACACATGTTAAGGATAAGAAAGCAGTAATGTCTTAAGAGATTCAAGTGAACTGCTTGCATTGTATTTCACACATATTTATTTGTGAAACGGAAGCCTAAAAGAAGCTAAGTAATATTTTCTTTCTCTTGATATTTACTTATTTCTCATTAAGCAACAGCTATTCCAAGCCATAACCAAGAATAGGATACAGTGTGATCCTTAATCAAGAACTCTCTCGAATACTCTCAAAATGCTTCTCCCCATACCACTCTCCATGGACACAATCTAACACTAGCTGGTTTTTATTTTTTCACAATGATCAATTCAGTTTGACATTAAACATTCACATTTTTATAAACATTGGTGAAAGTCAGATCTATTTAATTTGGAAGTAAAAACACTTATTTTTATGGCCTTTAGCTAAATTGAGTTTTTTTTAGTTCAAGAATGTATATTAAGATGAAAAACCTTTTTTTATTTTTATTTTTTCCCTTTTAAAGCAGTATACATCACAAATGCCTGGAGTTGTTTATTTGTGTCTTTGAAGACTGCTGCTTTTGTGGACTGATTTTCAAACGACGTTTCACAGCAAACTGTTTAGAGTATAAATCTGTTCAGTTTGCATGGTTGGAAAATCAGAAAGAGGCTTTCTGCTTTATTTTGAGGTATTTTTTCTTGTAGGGAAATGAAAACAGGGAGGAGAAGTGGTTGCACATATTTAATAAGTTTTAAAAACACCAAGAATAACTAAAATATGATGAAAGCAAATACTTAAATAAACAAGTGTTAGAAAGCAACAATGAAGTTGCCAAGAAAATAATGTTTCACTGTTTTTCTAAATCATAAAGATCCAAGAACATGATGTACTAAATCACTATTGCTTACCAGTGAGAGAGCTGTTATACCTAAGCCATTAAAATCCACAGGCAAATGTAGCCAAAAATAGATAATTATATGCCTTTCTCTCTGTGATGCAGCATTTTGTTGTACGTGAAAATCAATGATTACGATGATCACAGATACCCCATAAACTTCATGAAGTTTTAACTATCACACATAGGAGCAATACATTAGGGCACTGATTCAGTTTATGGCATTGGATAGAGGGCTGGCTCTAATCTAAAATGCGAATTGAAATGCCACAGAATACTGGGCATTTATAAGAAAAGTAAACATGCATGTATACACACATACACAACACACACATACACCACACACACACACACACACACACACACACACACACACAAACGCACATAGAAAGTCACTGCTTAGAGTCAAACCTATTAGGGTAAACATTATAAAATGTTGCCTTGCTTGATGATGTTCTATGTCATATAACTTATAAAGGGAATTGCTTTGTTTAAGTACTGAAGGAGAGAAGAAAGAGAAAATGGAATCTTGCATTGGGCAAATAGAAGTGCTCCCTCTTTCTCTTCGTTCTGTCCTTTCACCTTATACCAGCCTAGGAATAATAATTGTCTAAACACACAAGAAAAATCCATGCCTTAGTTCCTATGGTATGTTGTCAAACAAAATAAAATCTGCAAAAGGTCCAAAACTTAAATTGGAGTTCCTGGTGATACTAACAACAATAAGAAAAAAAAATCTTAAGGAAAAAAATGCATAAAATCAAAACATTTGTCTGACTTTATGATTTAATTGAGAATACGATTCCTGGAAAGTTGGTTTTTTTTTTTTGTTTTGTTTTGTTTTGTTTTTTCTATTGGGCAATTACTGAAAACAGTAATACTGCTGCCCAAATTATAGGAAAAATGTTTAACAAGAAATTAATTTATCACTACACATGTGACACATGGCCAACTCAAGCACAGCAAAATGTCTTCTGTCACTTCTTGATAGTAATTTTACTAAATTACACTGCAGATTCCCTACATACTTTGAGAAACCACAGTGAGGTAGCAACAGGCGTGAAATATGTGTTCAGTATTTGTTTACTCTCTGCTGTTAAGTGAGCTTGCATCCTTGTATAACCATTGCCGTTTTGGCAAATCATTAGTCCCATAGCTTTGATATCTTTTCTTTCAGTTTCAGAGAGAACTGAAAATGTTTCTTCTATTGCATTAAATTCTAGCATTTCTATCTACTTCCTCTTTTATCCCTCTTTTTCCACATAAATGTGTTTGCTCTCACTCATTGTTTTTTTCTTCGTGTTTTGTTTTTAAATCTGTATCCTCTTATATATGAGTGTATATATATATATATATATATATATATATATATATATATATTAAAAGAACATGGACACAGAAGCCATAGGAATCTGGATATGAATTGTGATGCTGTGTAAAATGAGGAAATTTTTTCACCTTTTAATGAACTGAATAAGGAAATACGTTAGATGCTTAATGAAATACATTATAAATAGTGGAAGTACTACAAAGTTTAACTCACTTTTCTTCCTCCTCTCTGCTCTTCATGTTTAGGTGCCTTCTCTTCTAAAAACAAACCAGGTCAAAAACCTCAACCATTCATTACCACGTAGTTTATTCAATAATGTAAAAGCTGTGTCCTTTTATCCTTAAACTCTTCAGGCACATGTTGTCCTTGTTGATTCCATGCCTCAATGACCATTATAACTAGTTTGTGATCCAGATTTTATTCCTCTGCTTTATTTGAGGGGGAAAAAAACTCAAGGCTTAAATATTTAAGATTAATGGTAATATTAGAAAATAATATCCCAATGCTGTTTTTATGAACTTAGAAAGCTACATAATACTTTTCTCTAAATTTATATTTTTATTAACACACATCTTTCTGAATGTATTAAGTTGAATTCTACAAACTTATAGTAGCACACAGCAGTCAGTAACCATAATAATAATAAATTATTGTTGAAATCTAATAACTAAAATCTAATAATTCCTCCATGAACAATCAGAAAAATGTTGAGAAATTTATTGAAAAAATATAGAAAAACCATTTCACAAGGGTATTCTTCATGAGTAATGTCTATTCCCTTCACAAAGTAACATGGAAGAGAATAATATGTATGATGACAGCAGCCAATTTGTTAATGCAAGCAATGTGTACTTATTTGATAAACAAAACAAAGCAAAACAAAACACATCACTATGCATCTATCCAAGGATTTTAATATGTTCAATAAAAAGCCAAAATTAACAACTAAAACGTAAAAGTCTTGGTTTTGGCTTTACTTGACTTCTTTAGTTTTACCTGCATATCTCACCCCACCCAACTCTATTAATAAAAACACCACCAGGTGGTACCCCGTGTCTCAAGCCAAACACCTAGGAGGACCTCATCTCCTTTGCTGTCACTGTCCCGGTTTCTGCTGGCTTCACTCCCAAGCTCTCTCTCCTTCTAACATGCTATACTCAACCTGACCACATTTTCTTTCTCCAAAACAACATACCGATCTCATTACCACCTTGCAGATTCTGCACCTGAGTTTCCTGTGCTTGAAACCCTCATACCCCAGAACTGACATCTTTTCAGACTTTACTTCCAAAGCAACTATCAGGGGGACCTGGATTGCTCAGTTGGTAAAGCATCAGACTCTTGGTTTCTGCTTGAATCATGATCTCAGGGTCATGATCTCAGAGTTGGCAGATTGAGCCCCAGGCCAGGGCTCGGGGAGAAGTCTGCTTTTCTTCTCCCTCTTTCTGCCACCCCTCAACCCCCTGCTCATGTGCTTGCCCAGATGTGTATATGCATATGCACTCTCTCCCCACCTCTCCAATAAATAAACAAATAAATCTTAGAGCAACTGTCATCTCCTTACAGAGATTCCAATACTGTCAGAGCTCCATCTTCTGAGCCTGTCTGTGTAGTTACATGCTCAGGCCTTACCACTCTAAACACTATCTTATTTTCCCATCTGTTTAGTCTCTGCCCCTGACTCCCCCCTTTGCATTTAAGAATGTAATCTTAAATGCAAAGATTTGGGAGGTTTTGTTTGTTTGTTTTTGTATGTTTGTTTTTTGGTAATGACTATTCCCACAGCTAAGAATATTGACTGACATATTTTAAAGTCTCAATAAATATTTGCTGAATGAATAAATAACACATAGATAAGCATGGCAGGATTAAAACAATCTTTAGAATGGAAGTCAATCAATACTGACTCTTCTTCTAACTAGCACTTTGAGATTTGAGAAGGCACATAAACTCTCAAGGAGTTCAGTTTTGTTTTTAATAAAACAGGGTGGGTGAGTTAGACATTTTCAATTTTAAAGACATTTTCAATATATTATGATGGCCTTTTTCTTTCATAAAAATGACTTATTCCTTTAGCTTCAATATTATTCAATTTTTATTCAATTGAGAATTAGTGAATTTATGCAAACAATATTAGTTAGGTGAATTTACGCAAATGATCTAAAAAAACTAGAAAATGGTAATGTTAAGAAACAGCTGAGAGCAACAATTTGAGTTCTCCTATCACAAGTGATTATGACATTGTGGTTGTAAATAAATATCACAAAATCACAGTACTCAGATTATTCCAATGCTGGGTAATGTTATTTTATTGAAAAAAGAAAAAAATATTTTGTGGAATACACATAATTGCTTAATAAAAATTTACTAATTTGAAGCAGTTATTTCTCTGAATAGAAGCTGTCAAGTTTACTAATTTGAATTAATTGGACATTCCTTGGCTTTGTAATGACATAAAGCACTTATTAGAGACCTACACTTAACTTGGAAATGTATACCTATTTTGACCTTGGATAAGAGAGAAGAGAAAGTTGATGACAGAAAGTAATATAATAGCAAGTAAAAGCAGAGACAGAAAGGGAAAAAAAGAGAGAGAGAGAGAGAAGAGGAGTGGAGAGAGAAAGAAAGAGAAAGCACATCAATAACATTCCTTATTTTTTTAAATTATTTTGGTATTTTACTTTGATTGTATACATGTGCTTTCCCCGAAGAGAACATTCAAACAAAGGTTACACTGTTCTATGTTTCCACCGCTAGATATTTTGTGCACTAATTTTTTTCTTTCCTATTAAAGATTTGGTGAACAAAAATCTTCCTTTTATGAACAGTAGAGAGCTTTTATGAAGACTAAAAATACCTTATGGCAGACATCAGCATGTAGCCACACATTTAATAACAAAGAAGGAAAGCAATGTTTAGACAGCAAAATTAATTTTCTATTAATGGTAGAAAACAATAAATTATTAAGTGACTATTTTTGTCTGAGATATACAATCCTAAGTCAATTAAACTTCTGTTTTTACATTTAGAATTTCATTATCTTTTACTGAGAAGCATGTAATCATACAATAAATGTCCAGGAACATCTTTAAATTTCAGCAAATGTCAGAGCAGAATAAATTCTAAGTGAAGCATAAGTCCTTGCTGACAGCTGTGTAAAGCATTTATTTAAATGCAATTTCATATTCCCTGACTTGGAAGTACAATTGAGATTGTTTACATAAATTATATAGAATGAAGACACCTCTGCTTAAAATTTTATACTATAGGATTAATCTTTTTTATTTTTTCTCTATCTTAAAAAGGCATTATTTCTGTGTTTCGGCTTTTGCAAAAGAACAATTTAAGATGATACATTCAGTAGTTTAAAAATACACTTTTGTTAGTACAAATATCTATGAGTATAAAATGATTTTCATTGTTTTGTATAAGTAATTCTCAAGAGAATGTAATTGATTGAGGTAGGTATATGCCTCAAATGACAAGCCTAACTGAACTTAAATTAAGTTCATTTTTTATGCAAACATCAAAATGATACTCTTGGATGACAACAACATATTTTATTTACAATAAAATATTATATAGTTGGGTTGATCATGTTGACATATTCTGAATTTTGTAATTAATAATCATATAGCTACTCACAAATATAAATATCTTTTTGTATAAGGATGATAAGAGTATCAGCAAGTTTCCAATGTAAAATTTCAAAAAATTTTCTGAGAATTTGTAGTCCCACAAAGTAAACAAAATTAAATTTATGTTCAAATCATTTTGGCAAATGCTACATGGTATTTCTCTGCTAGGACCTTAAAAGGCAAAGTAGTTAATGGAAACTTTTTAGTTTTTAACCCACAATTAACACAACTTTATTGACCAAGAAGCTGCTATGATTGTTGTAGTTACTGTTTTGTTTGACTATTAGGACCTGGTGGAATAATAGAAGACCCTTGGGAAATGCTGGTCTAACTTTAAGTGAGAAACTGGAAAATTCAAGCTTACCAAGCACAACAGAAGGCAACATAAGAAAGAGAACTAGCAGCATCTTTTTATTTATTTATTTATTTATTTATTTATTTAGATTTTATTTATTTGACAGAGAGAAACACAGAGAGAGAGAGAGAGAACACAAGCAGGGGGATGGTAGCGGGAGAAGCAGGCTTCCTGCTGAGCAAGGAACCTGATGCGGGGCTTGATCCCAGGACCCTGGGATCATGACTTGGGCCAAAGGCAGACACCCAATGACTGATCCACCCAGGTGCCCCGCAGCGTCTTTATTTTTATTTTTTTATCCTTTCATTTTTATTCGACCAAAATCAAAGTTTATTTACAGATTCCCCACAAAAATCACTGGCACTTATTCATACAAGTCTGAATTGAAAAAACCATCATGCAAGGATCCCAGGCAAGAGTATAAATTAAGAAAATGCATCTGCAGTGCCTTTCCACAATCAGACTTTTTGCTTATTTCCTCGGTTTCCCTCTACAAATGGCTTAGGGACCCTTGGGAAACTATAGCCCTGTAAGCAGCTTTGTTTGGAATAGTACTTCACATTCTAAATCCCTCTCTACTTGTTCATCTAATGAAAACCCATCTGGTCAGTTTTGTCTACTTCCTCACGATCCTGCTCTGTTTTTCTGATTTCTAGTTGTCTTGTTTACTTCCTCCTTTATTAAGGTATATTGTACTTGGTTTTTGAGTCCTCTGCTAGAGATGCTCCAATTGTTTTTGTTTTTGTTTTCTTAACCAGAAGATGTGTAAATACCTAAACCTGGAAACCGAAGTTCTCCCATGTTTTACAAATGTTCTACTATTTGATTTTTGGAGATCTATGATCAAGTTAAAACCAAAGTACAAGTCTTCTTAATACACTTGGGTGTTTTCTTTTCTCTGTTCTTTGTTGATTCAATTGCAAATCCATGTTTACTTCATCAAACATTACCCACGCTCCCAGACTCAGTATGGATGTTGGCTCTTCCGCAAGTTCCCCTGGATTCACTACTTCTTTCCAGGAGTGTGTTCTATTTTATTCTATTTTGTGTTTACTCATGAATAAATTAAAGTCAGTACATTGCTTGTTTTAGATATCGTTGTATTTTTAGGGATTTGACTAATCCAAAGTTAAATTACCTAATTTTTAATGATGAACTCTGATATGGTCACCAAAGAAGAATGGGGTTAAAATTTGAGATCTATGTGATGACTTCATACCTTTCAGATTGTCCACCCAAATTTGGCTATACACAGGACTTTCTCAAAAATGGTCTATACAATCGCACATCCACCTTCAGAATATAGAAACTCTATATTGTGGGAACAGAACAAAACAAAACATTATGTAGGAACAGAGTCAGAGAACTAATTAATGTGGGTACAGTCGATGTGCATAGTTCTCTCTCTTGCTCCTGGTTTGATGTTCTAATCGCTTATCTCATTTTACATCTTAATTATACACTTTAATTAACCTTGATGAAGACATGCCAAACCGGGACTCTTGATATATGTGTGTATGTCTGTTAGATTCTAATTTTCCAGCCACTTACTAGTAGCTCTTTGCATTAATTATACGAAGATACCGTGGACACACTACCACGTGTTATTGTGAATTTGTGTCATATTCATATGGCCATTTTTTGTTGTTATTATTCCAGGGCATGTTTGTGTTAGTTTGCTCTCGGATAAAGACCTGAATGTGGGCACCTGGGTGGCTTAGCTGGTTAAGCATCTGCCTTCAGCTCAGGTCATGATCCCAGGGTCCTGGGACTGAGCCCCGCATTGATCTTCCTGCTCAGTGGGGAGTCTGCTTCTCCCCCTGACTCTCACCCTCTGCCTCTCATGAATGAATAAAATCTTAAAAAAATATGAACGTGGTTGTTCATAATGAGTATTGTTGGAGAAAGATACATATAGGAATCATAAAATAAAACCAAGAGCCAGGCAAACTTTAAAATTCTTTAGTCTTCTTTTACCTACAGGTGCTTTTACATAGACAGACCTTGGTTTCCTCTAAGTAGAAGTCAAATAATACGATCAATTCTGCATTCTCACAGAGAAAGCACTAGGTAGTGCGTAGCCGAGGTGAACCAAACAGAAGTGATAATGTACAAATGCAACAGAGCTAGAGCCAAGGTGCACAGTCAGAAACCCAAAGCATGCAACCTGAACCTCTGTTTCCTTAATGGGATCTAATCTTTATGAAGCCCCCGCTTCTCTATGGGAGAGGAAAACCTCATGTTGCTATTTTACCATATTCCAGGCACTCTCATTTTGAAACAGTTTCAGTCAGGTAAATAGTCATCCAGTTTCAAGTATCTTTATCTCACTTATTCTCTAAGACTTCTCTCTGAGATTCCTCCACCCCAGGGTCCCTCTCTACCTAACCTGTGTGCCCAACAGCAAAGGGGCAGGCGTGCCTAGTCCCTGGTCCCATCTCCAGGTCTCCAGGGTTCCGGCTGCTTCGGGATTGCAGACATCTCTCACCTCTCCTCCTATGAGGCTGGCTTTCCTGTCTCCCTTCCCCAGTGTCTACTGCAGACAACACCAGCGGCCAGTGCTCCACAAAGCCATGGAGGGGAGTTTCTTTGTCCCCTGACAAGCCTCTCAGAGCTGTTTGGGATTCCACGCTGGCTTTCACGTACCCATGGAAACTCACTGATGCTTAGTACATATTTCATAAAAGTCCAGGCTGTTGTGGATTTTGTTTTGGGTTTTTTTTTTTTTTTTTTCCTTTTCTTTTCTATGATCAACTGCTCCCTCCTGGGCTTTGTCTTTTTGGCCTGGAAATGTTAAACATACTCTCCAGGTTCTATAGCTTAGCATAGTTAACAAACAGGTTTTAATTACTTATGTTTAGAATCACATTCTAGTGTAAAAGTAAGATTTTACCTGGAGGTTTTGCCAGCCTGGGACTGGAGAAAGGCCATTTTGCCTGGGATTATCAATAGCTTTCTCAAACACAATTCCCTAAACTTCCTTCTTCTCCACTCTCAAAGTCTCTTTGATTCCTTGCTCATATACTGCTGTACATAACTTAATATATAAAAATTCATGCTTTGTTGTGCAAGCAGGTGGGAGACGAGCCTCAGTGCTACAACTTCAAAATTGTATGACCTTGGGGAATGCCCTGAAGTCTTGAGGCTTCATTTTCTTTCTCCTCAGAACACATGTGAACACTATGTCATAGTATCATGGTCAAGATTAAATGGAATTGCTTATATAAAGGGCTAAGCCATGCCCTTCACAAATATGCTCAATAAATTTCAACTATCTTAAACAAGACTCCCTTGTAAAATTACAGCTGAGCTATTAATTAGAGATTCCAAACTGAGACCTAGGCAAAAAATAACTCTTCAAAGAACACAATGGATTGACAAAAAGTAGCTTGACAGAGTAAATCTAACTTTTCTGTTTTGGTTTTTATAGTGACCCTTTGAAATTAAAATCTTCATAAAGAAATGTGTTTTGCTAACTATCTGTAGTAAATAGAATAATCGAGACCATTTGCAAGACATTTGCCCATGACTTTGATTCCTTTTGTAACATTGTGTGTCAAAACATTAAAAGTAAGATTTTATTTTAATTAACATAAAAATCGAGAAAGAACAGCCTTTGCTAGAACAAAGAGTATGTTATTAATGGAATAGGTCAAAAAGAAAAGCAGGCTGAAATGATACAACACAGATGATATTTGTCATATAGTCTGTGTTCAGTCTCAGATGTGAATTAAGTACTTAAACGTAATTCATGTGGTGAATGAAAAGGATCAAGCACTTGAAACAAGCCAAGCTTGGGAAAAATTAACATATTTTAAGGCAAGCCACAATCACTAAGATGACATATCCTAAATCCTGTGTTTGTTCACTGGAATATAACTATGCTACATAGACCATAATGCATTATACCAGTATTAGACAGGTCCCTGGTCTGTAGATCTAAGAATTATGTGAAAAGATGCCATTTGGGAGTGCAATTTCAAGACTTATTATTTCTTTAGTCCTTAACTTTGGTCCTTCATTTATAATTCACATGAATAACACAGTATTTGCTTTTAAGAAATGATATTATACATTTTTAAAAAGACACCGATTCCATTCTGTTTCACAAGAATGCACTTGGCATTAAACAGAGCATGGGCTGTTTTTTCGGGAATAGTGTTTTGTTTGTTTTATATGCTTGAAATTCAGTACAGTACACAGATAGTAAGATATGTTTTCCTTCTCAGTTTAAATTAAAAAAAAATTTTGACCACATTCTCACCCTTTGTTTTTTTTTTTTTGGTATGCTTTTCATCCAGAGAGAAATTCTTTTTTTCAAAATCCAATAGATACTGTGGCAATAGACTAGCTTAGGTCTTTTGTATTTATGCATTTGGGATTTTTTTTTCTCCAAGGCCTATAGTTTGCAACTGCTATCTAAATAATTTTTGTTGTAATTATTTACAAGCACTGAGGACTTTATAAAAAAAGGTATAACAGAGCTATAAAAGTTAATTTTTCTTTCACAGAATCTACAATCCTGGTGCTCAATATCTTAATTCACTTGGTCATTTATAATAGAAACTTTTATAGAAATGCTTATATAGCTAAATTTATAGAAAGTAAGTTAATTAGTGTTGTTAGAGTAACATGCTAATAAAAACAGGTGGAAGTATCTCTCTTAACTTAGGCCTATTCTTTTTGCACTCCCAAAAGTTCTCCAGCAAAGAGACTGCACATTTAAAACCAACTAACTACTCTCCAAATACATATGATTCATTTACAAAAAGAAATCCAACCCAACACCCTGCAATGTATGAGTGAATCAGTTCAAATCTAAGTATGATTAATCTATAGATTTTAAAATTTTAGGAGACACATTCAAATCATTTCTGATGCCTAAACACTTCACTTATGGGGAAAAAACTATGAGTTTCTAAATAAAGGAAAATATCACTGGAGGTCTCCAATGCAAAACTAATCATTGCTTAGCACTGTCTGCCAATGATCTGATTCTGCCTGGCACAGGGTAAGCAGTCTATGCCATTCAAAGTCCAAAGCTAAACAAATTCTATCTGGTGGAGGGACCATCAATCTTCCACCAAAAAAGGCAATTTTGCAAAAACAAACAGAACAAACAAAGGCAACTTAGCATCTAGGAAGACATTTATTTCAGTATTCTTTATCTCTATATGTATATAAAACTTTGAATTTTTTTGAACCATTGTAAAATCACCAGATCCCTCATTAAAAAGCACAGTAAATCTTTTACTTGGCAATTATTTAATATTAGTGTAAGAATCAACAATTTACCCTTAAAAATTATGTCCTTTAATAATTACTTTCTCTGAGCCCAAGCTCCTTTTATCTATAACTTGGGAATAATAATATCCACACGTCCTGGCATTCAAAGAACCGAGTGCTTGTGAGTTTTATAAAGTTACTAGTTCCCTGTCAGCAGGGACCATACATTAAAAACTTGTTAGTGATGTACTAACAATGTTAGTAGTGTTAGGAGTGTTCTCTCTGATGAATGTCCTTATTCTATTTCTTTCTGCATTAATTCTGTCTTTAAGACTTTTCTCCAGTGTGGCCATTCTGGGCACCTCCTAAACTTGAATCCTTCCATCTCCTTGGTTTCTTCTATAACTTTTATTATATCACAATAATTTGTTCAGATATCTGTCTTTCCAGTATGTTATATCCTACTTGAGGCCTGGCATATGAAAATGTCTCATTTTCTTTTTATTTGTCCCTTAGTTTATCTACAATCTATCATATCTTAGATATTTGATGAATGGAACACTAGAATGGTAATAAATAATGATCAGAGCAAAATAAGTATTTCTCTGCCTTCACCTTTATCCACCAAAACCACATGTCCCTTCTGCTTTTCTAGAAACTGTTACACATTGTGTTTACCTTCACTCTCCTGTATCTATTAGATTAGACTGCTGAGTTCGATGTTCAAACATACTTGTCTTTTCTTTTTTAAGATTTTTTATTTATTTCAAAGAGAAAGATAGAACACACTGGGGGAAGGAGCAGAGGGAGAGGGCAAGAGAAACTCAAGCAGATTCTGTGCTGAGTGCAGAGCCCAAAGTGAGGCTTTGACTCATGACCCAGAGATCACAACCTGAGCTGAGACCAAGAGTTGGACTTCTAACTAACAGTGCCACCCAATCACCCCTTCTCTTTTCCATCTTAAAGACAAAAATCTCCTATATCTTTTTTTGAAAGATTTTATTTATGTATTTATTTATTTAACAGAGAGAGAGCCAAAGATATTGACAGAGAGCACGAGGAAGATGAGCGGGCACGAGTGGGGAGGAGCAGGGAGGAGAAGGAGAAGATGGAGAAGAGGGAGAAGTAGCCTCCCCTCTGAGCAGGGAGCCCAGTGTGGAGCACAATCCTGGGACTCTGGGATCATGACCTGAGCCAAAGGCAGATGCTTAATCAACTGAGCCACCCAGCAGCCCCCCAGAAAATCACTTTTCTTAAGACTCATATTTTGGGGGAACCTGGGTGGCTCAGTGGGTTAAAGCCTCTGCCTTCAGCTCAGGTCATGATCTCAGGGTCCTGCGATTGAGCCCCGCATCGGGCTCTCTGCTCGGCAGGGACCCTGCTTTCTCCTCTTTCTCTGCCTGCCTCTCTGCCTACTTGTGATCTCTCTCGCTCTGTCAAATAAATAAATAAAATCTTTAAAAAAAAGACTCATATTTTGTCTCCTTCCTTCTCTTTCCAATCAAACTTCTCTATTGTCCATGTTTGCTGTTCATCACTGTTCATATCCTTTGCAATCTGGTTTTTGCTTCCAATAATACAACTATCCTAGACCCTCTATCACTTCTTTATTAGACCTCATTTTAATGGAGTTCATAGCAGCATTTAATACTGCTGTAATTGTGAAACACTCTCCTCTCCTGGTTCCTGAATGCTATTTTCTCAAGGATTTCCTCCTACCTCATTAACGATCTCTTCTTAGTCTTTAGAACTGTTCATTCATCTCCAGCCATATTGAAGTACTTGGCACATTCCTAAGATCCTCTTCACTTTCTACTCTAGATGCTTTTCTTAAGGGATATCACTCTGAGTTGTAGCTTCAATTACCATATATAATCTCATCCATGTCATTGGTTTTCAATTTTATCTACACATTAGAATTGCTTGGAATTTTTTTATATTATACTTATACATGGATCCCTTCAAGGCCAATTACATCATGAATCTATTTCAAAGGGTATCTCTTTTTTTTAAATACTTATTTTATTTATTTGAGAGAAAGAAAGAGCACATGCATATACAAGCAGAGGGAGAAGCGGGGGAGAGAATTTCAAGCAGACTCCCATTGAGTAAGGGGCCAGATACAGGGCTTGATTTCACAACCCTGAGATCACAACCCCAGCAGAAATCAAGAGACAGAATCCACACAGGCACCCTAGTGTATCTCTATTTTTACAAAGAACACCCAAATGATTTTTATATGCAAACAGATTGGAGAATCCCTAGTCTAAGTGATAAACTGCTCTGAAGGCTTGAGTTACCATTAATATATTAAAGGGCCCCACTTATCATTTCTAAATTAAACTATCTCCAATAGTCTTGAAATTTACTTTCGGACACCACACTCGAATCTATAAATCAAAATTTAACTTAAGCCACAAACAAATGTGGTAGCACAAAAGATACAGGATTAGAGAAAGAAAATCTGAATGAATCAAATCATCTTATGATGCAAACAAAAATTATGCAGCAAAAAAATACGTTGGCATTATTTGATTTTGAAACTGAACTAAAAGTATGTTGTTGTTTTAAGAAAAAAAACATTGTATTATCAAATTAACAATTACTCCCTATATATCTGGGACAATGGATGAGGTAATATATTCTGACCCCTATGGATATATTATGTCTTGGGGATTGGACAATTAATTATATTGGACAATTAATGGATTACAACCAATTATAAATAATTCACATGCATGAATATTATATTTGCAGATATGTAGTGATACTTTTTAAAATTAAAATACAGAGAGCTATGAATATGCATGCTGTGCTTATATTTTTGGTAGAAATAGGTCATATTAAACAAATTTTAGAGTTATGAAAAATTAAGAATATTAGCAATTTCTTCTAACCTCTAAGCCATGTATGTACATATAAACATAAACTTCTTTAATAACCAGGACTCCATTCCACAAAAGGAGATACAAGCCAAAAAACATTCCTTAGGCCTATAGTGAAAATTTGCAAATGCACTGGGCCTTGACTAACACTTATCAGAGAGACAGTGAAGGCAGGAACACAGCCGATGAACAAAGGCAAACAAATAACAGATCATTATTGAGCTATTTCTTTTGAAGTCATATTGAATTTTAGGTAGTTCCACTATCTGCGTTTTAAAACTTTTTACTTATGAAAGTTTCTGTTTGATCAAACTATATAAAAATGTGGTCAAAATATACAGAGAACATTAAAAAGAACATAATTCCTGAATTAAACAAATACTGTCTTAAAAATTCTGCCAAGTAATCTATAGGAAGAAATGCAGATAAAGAGTTAGCCTTAAAAAAAAAAAAAAAAGTTAGCCTGAATTTTAGTCTGCTTCTACACTACAATATTTCAGAGAAGTAGTTCATAATACTTCATAACCCTAATATGTACATGTTTCAGATACTGCGTGCCTTTGAAGTTACAGTAGATTCTGTATATTTTAGAGCAGTAATATTTGCTAAGATCAATATAATTTCTCATAAATAGGAAAATTACAACTAAAATTGAGTTACAAAGAATTTAAAAAATAGCTTTGTCTTAGCAACCCCCAAATCAAAGAGAACTTAAAGTGACAAATAGATTTTTTTGTCATAAAAGAAATTTGTTTTTGTGACTCTATATCATAATTGCATTACCTCTATATAAATGAAATGGTGGTTCTTAATGTTTGCTTACATTAATTATCAGACTTTTCTGATGGACACCTGTTGCTGAAGTAACTGTCTTGGATAGTTAAATTAAATAATCAAACAGTACACATTTTGAGAATTATCAATACATTACTGAAGTAGAAATGGGCAATCAAATCACAAGCAAAATATGAATTTTCTACAGAATTTTCCACAGGATGCTTTGTGAGAAGGTATTATTAATACTAGCATATCATAAAGCTCAGTCTACAAAGTACACTTTGGAAATTCTGGCCCAGTGTTACAAAAGCTTGTGCTAGGATTAAAAATTAAGAGTAGAAATAAAGTAAAGATTAAAGATAGAAAGTTGTGTATGTGTGTGTGTGTGTGTGTGTGTGTGTGTGTGTGTGTGTGTGTGTGTGTTTTACATTTGTCTCTCCTTTGGGAAATTCAGATATAGCAGAAAGAAGATCTGGATCTCTCTAATTTGAAAAATCCTCATATTTATTTGTCCTTTTATGTATAATAAAATGGGGTATTATGTAGTGAGTGTAGGAGAGGAAAACAATTTTTCCTCTACCCTCTAGGTTTTTGGCTGTGACCTTGTTCCTTGTAATAAAAGATAGATTAATAAGAGAAAGATGAACAGAAGTTTAATAATAGGTATACTTCCTGTAAACCCAGGAGAAACAGTAACTCCCCCAGATGGCCCTCCTTCCTGCTGGAGGAGCTATAGCTGAGCCCACTTTCCCCCAGTCTTAAGGGCTTATGCTTCGCATATTTTTAGTAACACATCTAAAGACAATATCCTAGGTCAGACTATTCGGTGCCTATATGAGTATTGTTTTTATTTTGCTTCTGAGAACACTCTTAAACTTGCCCAATAAAAATAAAAATGTGAACTTTGTCTCTGCTGAAAGAGAAGCCTGCAGTGTCCAGCCGGTCATTGTGCCCAGTGATACCCTACAGATCATGCCCCTCCCCGGGGGCTCTAGAGAATGGGGATCACAGGCACTTGCAAGCCCTTCTTCCTGGGAGCTCTGGACTGTAATGGATGAAGATTGCTTCTGTTTAGTCAAGCCCTTTCCCTGGCATTCTTATTATCAGAGTTTATTTCCCGAAATGACTATTTGACTTGTTGTACCCAAGAGATTTGATCTCAATCATTTCCAGAACTATTCGATATATAAGTCAGAATATTTAGCTTGGATTCGTATTCAAAGTTTACATGCTTCTTCAAAGTTGGTCCTGGTCACACTTAAAACTGCAGGACATTTGATATTTTTCACTCTCAGAATTAACGCAGCCCGTGTCCATCTTCCCCAAGTGCACCAACTACTCTATCTACTTTGTCTTTTCACCATCCTTAAACGGGTTTATCGATTCTTACTCCTTTTAGACTAAGTCTTTAGTGATAAGAATAGGCACTTAAAATAATTCTTGCAAGAAAAAGGTCATTCCTGGGAAACACTTAAGTATATGCTTCCCTTTGAACATGGAGCCTATTATCTAAAGAAAATAAGCCACCAACAAAATTAGCTTTATAAATAGGTATGAGCATTTGTCTCCAGACACATAACCATAACAACACTGAGAGGAAATCTACTGTTGTATGGATACAAATCCAAATGCATGGGATTAAATTATCTTTCCTGTTTCTTCCTTTTTTTTTTTTTTTTAAGATTTATGTATTTATTTGAGAGAGTATGAATGAGTGGGAGGAGGGGCGGAGGAGAGAATCTCAAGCAGACTCTCCACTGAGCTCAGAGCCCTTGGTAGCTCGAGCTTATGACCCTGAGATTATGACCTGGGCCAACATCCCAAGTCAGATTCTTAACCAACTGAGCCACCCAGGCACCCAATATCTTTCCTGTTTTTGTTTGTTAGTTTGTTTGAAGATTTTACTTATTTATCTGAGAGAGAGGGTGATAGAGAGCACAAGCTGTGGAGCAGGAGAAGCAGGCTGCCCATCAGCAGGGAGCCTGATGCTGGGCTCCATCTCAGGACCCTGTGATAATGACCTGTGCTAAAGGCAGAAGCTTCACTGACTGAGCCACCCAGGAGCCCGTATCTTTCCTGTTTCTAAAGGTAATTCTTTTCTTGTTGATATTATTAAGCATTTTCATTTCTTCAATTCAAAGTAGACAAGTGAGATTAAAAGACAAAAGCACTCAATCTTTTAAGAATATAACTCATAAGTTATCAGTTGCACTGGTGTGATTGTACTGGCCTTAAGGGCCATTATCTGTCACTAGCATTATGCACCAATTTGTATACCTTCACCCTACGAGGGTCCATCTCTACCTGGAAGTATTATCTTTTCTAGACGAATAAGATCTCCTCTAGAATAACTTTGTAGGCACACCTTGGTGGCTCAGTAAGGTAAGCGTCTGCCTTCAACTCAAGTCAAGATCTCGGGGTCCTGGGATTGAGCCCCATGCCCGGCTCCCTGCTCAGTGGAGAGTCTGCTTCGGCCTCTCCCTCTTCCTCTACTCCTCCTCTCTGCTTGTACTCTCTCCCTCTCTCTTTCAAATAATAAATAAAATCTTTAAAAAAAAAGAATCACATTGTAAGGAAGACACAATTTATAACTTAGAATTAGACAAAGTTACCTTGAAAAAAACCTTTCAAAAATTAGAGTTTGATTACAGATCAATTATTCCGCATTGGTGATGGGCATTGAGAATGTCTTTAATGAGAATTAGAATCATAGCTTAATGAAAAGGGGTTTGGTCAAATGAATGTAGGTTGAAGAGTACGGAGGAAGTCAGTCATTCCTGTCATAAAGAACAATTTAATTTATAGAATTCTAATTTTTAAGGACAAAGATGTCAAATGAATTTAAAAGATGAAAGTTTGGGGTCAGATTTTGGAATATCTTAAATACAAATGTAGAATCACAAAAACCCGATAAATAAGTATTTATGGGATGATGAGAAGGATTAGCATAGATTATAGAACTTGATCTAATAATTATAATAAGTGTATTTTTTTTAAGAGAAAAAGAGATTGAGTGTGCACAGGGTGGGGAGGGGCAAAGAGAGAGGGGGAGAGCTTGTAAGAAAGCTCCATACCTAATACCTAGCAATCTAGAAGGTAGTAGTCTAGGTTATAGAACTTGATTTAATAATTAATAAACTTATCATTTTTTTGAGGGAGAGACAGAGTGTGCACACACAGGGTGGGGAGGGGAAGAAGGAGAGGGAGAGAGAGAGAATCTTGGGCAGGCTCCATACCCAGTGCTAAGCCCCAGGCAGGACTAGATGTCACCACCATGATACCATAACACTGAGCTGAAATCAAGAGTCAGATTATACTTAACAGACTAAGCCATCCAGGCACCCCAATAAGTTTATCATTAAAAGAAACTCTACCGAGGCACCTGGGTGGCTCAGTTGGTTATGTGTCTGCCTTAGGCTGAGGTCCTGATCCCGGAGTCCCAGGGTGGAGCCCCGTACCAGGCACCCTGCTTAGTGGGAAGCCTGCTTCTCCCTGTTTGCCCCTCCCTGTGTTTGTGCACCCTCTCTCTCTCTTAGTCTCTCTCTCTCTCTTTCTCAAATAAATACATAAAATCTTAAAAAAAAAAAAAAGAAAGGTTACCAACATTAAATATAGTAGTACATATCGTGATCTCTGACTTAAAAACACACTGAGAACTTGCCATTCTCACAACTGCCATATGACTGATTTCATCATCCTGATAGAGAATGAAGTGAGCTAGATATTAGCAGGGAACACGTGTTTTCCAAATAATGAAAGGGCAGAAGCCAAGCTCCAAACAGCTGAGACAGACCCCAGGGGATATGCCTGTGATCGTCCATGTGACCACTGCCCTACGATAACCTGCAACTTCACTGTAATACATTTATATTTGTGATTTTAACTCTCCTCCAACACAGAGAACAGCAGCCATGACAGTTCTGAGAAGGACCACGTATGGGCCCCAAACTTCCCTCTGACCTGGTAGGAGGGGTCCTTGGTGATTGGCTGCAACCTTAGACACCACCCTCGCTATGAGGAGTAATCTGCCCAAACATAAAAAGAAAACACAACTCTGACCTTTGGTGCCGCTGTCACTTCTGGGTCCGCCAGCACTTCCATCTCAAGAGTGTACTTTAACTTAAATTGCTGTTACACCCTTGCTTGCTGAAGAGTTTGGCTCTGAATTCTTTCTAGGACAGGCTCCAGAACTGAGGCCTGGGAATGGGACTTGATGCTGACAAACCTTTCTCATTGGGCTGATGGGTGATGGCTTCCTACCTGGTCTTCTTGATTCCTTCTCTCCTTCTTTCGTTTCCTAATCTTACAATAGGCAGCATGAACCTTGTTTGAACCTTCCAAGGATTCCTCTCATATCACAGGCACAGCCCAAATCCCACAGAGACCCTATAGGACCCTCCCATTACACCTCCCGTGCTCCACTACTCTTCCCTTTAGCCAAGGTGTCCTCCTTATTGTTCTTTGAGGATGCCAAGTACCATATTGCCCCAGGATATTTGCATTTGTTGTCTCATTTGCCAGTATAATTTATCTCAAGTAGTCACACAGTTATCACCTTTATTTTCAGACCTTTACTGTGAGGCCATTTTCCCAGTAAGAACTTTTACGACCTTCTTATTAAAAATTGAAAACCACACCTTATCACTCCCTAAGCCTCAGAGCCCCTTTCTTTTTCTTTCTCTTATCATTATTTGATATATACATGCTTTGACTTATTTCTTTAATTATTTTTCTGAGGCTTACCACTAAAATAAACAGGATTTTTTATATGTGTGGTTCACCACTAAATTCCCAATACCTAGAGGAGTCTCTGGAACACTGTAGAATGTCAGTAAATATTTGTTCAGCAAACTTATGAGAATTAAAGTACATAACCAAGCAATTAAAATATGTGGGAAAAACATTAAAGCAGACTTGCAAAAAATATTAACAGACGTTTCATTCATATATTACTTTACATTATGAAAGAGTATTTTAAAAAGCGATTATATTTACTTTTAATAAACTCCCATCTTAGAAATGAGAAAGCTAAGACACATTGCTTTATAAGACCAGTATTAGACGGGGGCACTTTTTAGAGAAGAAAAATTAGACATAATACCAAAATCATATTGAGCATAATGAATAAAATTATGCATTATCAACTGTTTCCTTCAACAAAATATATTTCTGGTAAATAGCAAAAAAAGGACCCTCTCCCTATTTAGTACAGATCTTCTAATAAAATGTGTGACTATGAGATTACATAATCTTTATCTTTCATCTAACCTGTCTCTCATGCATGTTTAGATATGAAATGAGATCACATAGTAAGGAGCAACAAACTCATTAACAACGACAGACAATCTATTAATTGCTTAATTGCAATGTTCAAAGACAAACATGTAGGCAATCTTTGCCTTGTAGACAATTACAATGTAAGAAAAAATACAGTACAAAATGTAGGTCGACCAGAAGACATCAGAATGAAATCATCATACTAATTAATGAAAGATGAATGAGATCTTAGGACCTATGAGTAATAAAGCAAGGCATTTTCTCTTTCCTCATCAGTTTATGCTGGCTGTTAGGAGTGGTACTGCTTGCCTTCTGTGTGTGGGGGGGGGGAGATCATTTGTCGCTGTTAGAAGAAAGGAAAAACCCTGACTTCAAATGAGCCTCAAAAAAGAGAAACTGAACAGGTGATTGGAGTAGAGTGAAAGAAATGAGGGAATGTGTACCATACTTACAAAACAGCTTTAAAAAAGTAAGAATTCACAACGAAAGATAAGACAATGCAACATGCGTGGGAAAGATGAGACATTGCTAGCCTCCGGACTATTGAAAAACAACAGTTAATTGAATAAATTTTAAAGATCTAACTGGTTTTATTAAAAGGATTCACAAATCAGGGGCGCCTGGGGGGCTCAGTCCTTAAGCGTCTGCCTTCGGCCCAGGTCATGATCCTGGGATCCTAGGATCCCAGGGTCCTGGGATCCAGCCCCGCATCTGGCTCCCTGCTCAGAGGGGAGCCTGCTTCTCCTGCTACCATTCCCTCTGCTTGTGTTCCCTCTCTCGCTGTGTTTCTCTCTGTCAAATAAATAAAATCTTAAAAAAAAAAAAAAAAGGATTCACAAATCAGGCAGTACATATCTAGCAAATAGAAGGAAGCTCTGAGTTGCATAAAATGGGAGATTTTTATAGAAGGGAGTGTGGGTCAAAAAAGTTATTAACAAAAGAAAAGGATGGTTTAGGCAAGAATAGCTTCCCTTAGGGGGAAGAACCTGCGGTCTTAGGCAGATTACCTCATCTTCCTTTTAGGGATAGAGAGGGCCCTTGTGATAGATCATCTCATTGGCACTGACCAGAAAATTCCTGACTGACCAATTAGGACACTGTTTCCAGAGGAGGCTGAAGCTGCAATTAGATTAGGTATTAAACCCCGGGTTGCTTAACTTGGCCTAAGTAATGCCATTTTTGATCTGTGGTTTTGTTTTTTAACAAGACTTAACACTTTTTTAGGGAAAATTAAATCTGACACACTTTCTTAGGCCCTCTCTTCTCTGGAAGAATGAAATTCTTCTTTCTGGCCGTTCAATCCCAAAAAACAAAACAAAACAACTCACTTCTTATATATGCCCTGAAGCTTTTCCTTTTTCTGATATAAGATCCACAAACTGTATCTATTTTTCCTTAAATTAGTTGAATTATTTTTCAGAAGATATTTGATCTCTTAATATCTTAATATCAGAATTAAGGTCAGATTCTGCTTTGGGGATTTGAATTAACATTTTTTTTAAAGATTTTATTTATTTATTTGAGAGAGAGAGAGAGAACATGAGAGGGGAGAAGGTCAGAGGGAGAAGCAGACTCCCCGCAAAGCCGGGAGCCTGATATGGGACTCGATCCCAGGACTCCAGGATCATGACCTGAGCCGAAGGCAGTTGCTTAACCAACTGAGCCACCCAGGCGCCCCTGAGTTAACATTTTAAAGCAAATTAATATTCAATAAAATTAGCTATCATGTAATTATAGCCCCATGCAGGAAGGAACAGAAGCACCTAGCTTCAGGGTCCCAAAATAACCAGGCTTGGTCACTCACCTCTGACAAAATCTAAAGGCAGAGAAATGAGTGGTAGTGAAAGAAGAAAGGAATTATTTATTTCAGTGATGCCAACACTGAAAGACAGCAGACTAATATTCAAAGATTGTCTCCAAAGTGCTAAAAATACTTTCAGGTTTATATAGGGAAACTATGTGGGGGGCTAAGGTGAGTGGGTACAGGTAAGTGGGTGGTGAAGGTCAAATCCATCCTGGTCTTGAAGTCAGCCATGTGGGGGAGGGTCTAGCCAGCTGAGCGTCATCTCTATTATTCGAGGGGGTAGTTTTGGTTTCTTTCAGGGGATGCACTGCCCACTGCGTCTTACACCTGAGCCAAGGAACAAGATGAAAAGAAGAACCCAACTAGAAAGTTTGAGGTAAAAACGGAGGCAACTGTAGTCCTCTTTCATAATTATCAGAAATGAAGAGTACTTAGAAGTTCTATTTTCATAGACTATGATTTCATATTTTGTGCCATATATAATAGGATAGAATGGAGGGATTGGTAGTGTCATAAAGAACAAAAATAAATTCTAAAGGCCATATTGAATTTCTTTTACTCCCCTACTACCACTGAAATTATAGATGTCTACACCAATCAGCAACTACTTTGCGGATAAGTTTTTTTGTTTTGTTTTTTGATTTTTTTTAATCCTATTCTGCCTCTCCCAAGACAAAAGGTCTTGAGAAATTTTAGTGTAATGTGATTCAAGCTCATATACAATATACATCGCTGATAAATATTCAGAACTCATTGAATATACTGGAATCTCTGCCTTTTTTTGCCTTTAATCTTCAGCATATACTGGTTTATTTTTTTAAATTGAGAATAATACATGGAAAATCTTTTCATCTTATTGATGAAAGAAAGCTTTTGATCCGGCAGGCATTGGCGTTCAAATGCACAGATAAAAGATAAAACAGCAGATTACTGAAGAGAAGTTCTTGGGCTATGTATTCATAATAAGTAAAGACATGAAAAGGATGTAATATCAGTATATCAAGCATTGAGAATACACAAAGATTATAAGATACAATGTTTTTGCTGCTCATCTATAAATTTAATGGATGTTATTCTTTCATATGCAACACTCCATTGCAGATATCCAATTTTCAAAAGATATGTCAGAATACATTTTCTCAAAGCTAGGAAGAAATCATTTTAGATAACTATTAGCATAGAACAAATAGTAGGGCATATTTTCAACTCAATTTCTAATCTGTTAAGAAGAAATGAGCTAGAGCCAATATAAGAAGCCTTGAAATTGTGGTACATAAAATATGTATTCTCACATTTTTAGATATAACATCAGGCACAACAGTTTTCATAGTTTTAAAGAAAGTGCCACAGTTGGCCTAGGTCAAGCAAGCAAGCCTGACATATTCTTCAATATGGATCACAGAGCTTGAGAGAAGAAATTGTCTAGCTCCAAAGGAAAATTGAGCTCTTATGTAAAGTTTTTATATTAGATAAGTGATTTTCAAAGGGCACGATAAGGACCCACTAAGGTTCTCTTTGCTTACTGGTGCCTTCTAACGTTGAGTCTTCTACTAGAAAACAATTTTTTTTCGGTTGGAACATCTGTCTACTAGTGATACTTCTTACTACTCAAAGGCAAAACCAGACTTTTCACTTTGGTACACACAATGAAAAAAAAAAAAAACAACAAAACAAAGAAAGATAAGGATCTATGATTTTTAGTACATACATTTTTTTATATGTTTCATTTAACTTAATTCAGAGAAATCAATGTCCCAGAGATTTTTTATTCCCAACAATATTGTTGACAGTAAATTATACAAACAGAAAAAAAATTTTTCCTATGTAAAATGTATTTTATTATCTGCTCATCAAGGCCAACAAAATCATTACCTATAATATCACTTTGTAAAGGGACTTGTAAAGTACCTTTGTAAAGGTTAAAAATACTTTGTAAAGGTTAAAATATCATCCCCAGCTTGGGGCACCTGGGTGGCACAGTGAGTTAAGCATCTGACTCTTGATTTTGGCTCAGGTCATCATCTCAGGGTCCTCACAATGAGCCCCATGTAGGACTAGAGCCTGTTTGAAAGATTCTCTCTCTCTCTCTCTCTCTCTCTCTCCCTCCCTCTCTCTGCCCCTCCCTACTGCATTCACAGGCACACACCCACACCCATACACTTTCTTGCTCTCTCTCAAATAAATAAATAAGTCTGAAAAAAAAAATCATTCCCAGCTTGCCAATATATACACACTCAAATGGATTAAGTGTCTTATGTTGCTTTCATGTTATAAGCATTCTTTGTGGATTGATGAATTGGCATTGCCAAATGTCATGACTTCCAGGGGTTTACCTATATAAGGAGATTAAGAATCTATATGATTATTCATGAGCCCTCAGCAGACAGACAAAACTCTGTCAGACAAAACTCTGACAGAAGAATAACATATAAGGATATAGCCTAGAATTTGGACAAAAAAAATGACAAAGAAGAAGAAGAATGAATAGTTTTTAAAACTAAACTATCTACCTGAACCATTCAGAATATTATTACGCTCAGAGGTACTCTTTCTTTGCAAAATTTTAGCATCTTTATAATGAAAAAAGATAAAAGAACAGGAAGGAAAATTAGACTATCTCAAAAGACTTCTAAATCTTTTCATTTAAGAAAAGTAAAAAAGGAGAGTTTTCAAGATCATTTCTATCAAGGTCATTCTTTCTTTGCTCAAATGTCAACTTAATGAGACTAACCATTGTATTTAAAGATTGTAACTCTCAACACAAATTTTACCCTGACTACCTCTATTTTCTGACGTGTATGCCCTCTAACATATTATGTGACCTCTTTATATTATTGTATGTGTGATTATATTTGTGCTGTTTTCTCTCCCTCTACTAGAACATGAACTCCAAGAGGGCAGAGACCTTGTCTCATATGCTCACTGATGTTCCAACTACTTAGACCAGTGCCTAGCAGGCCTAGCCCCTGTGCCTAATTCATTTTACCAAATGAATTAGTAGAAGTGTACAAAATGTTCTCCTAGCAAATGTTTTATTTTCACTATTAGCAACATCAATAGCAGCCTGTCATTTTTTTACAGTTTAAGGGTTAAAGTGATGTTACAATAACTGGTCCTTCATCTACAATGTTTCTTATAGCTATCTGTATAACTAATGTAACATCTGGCTTTCGGGGGAAATATAATTTCTGTTTGGAGTGCCTAAAGAGATGGACGCACAGACCAAAATATTTGGCTTTTGCAGTACACCTAATTATTACTTCATATCTTTTTTTACTTTCAATATTGCAAACTTTATGAGATCTATGTTGTCTGGATGATACCACTATGGAATAGCTCAAACTATTATTTTTGACCAGCTGATACATAAAAATACAACTTTGGCAAATGAAAGATAAGATTTAGTAATGCCAACATATTGTGGTCATGATATCAAAGTCCATTGTGAGAATGTAGGACTCGGTGACAATGGCCTGCCATCTAGTTATGCTGCCAGGAGATGGCTATTAGTGAGATAAAATCTTTATTTTTTGGTGTATTTTGCTATGGCATTTCGATTGATTATGCAGCACTAGAAAGTATGGAATACAGCAAGTCCACTAAAGCAAACTTCCCTGAAGCTAA
>CM053607.1:11969640-12014518 GCA_028646535.1 Procyon lotor
ATTTTTTATACTTTTTCATCAAAGTCATCTGCCATTGACATGACCCAATAAAATATTCATTTTTACCATCTTGCAAAGTTCAAATGTATGCTATCATATATAGCCTTATTTACAACTTTTGGTAAATATTGTTGGAATATTAAGGAAATTAGCCATCATCTCCTTTAAAAATCCACCCTCTATATTCTACCAATTTATCATTAATAAAAATAGTTTAAAAATATAAGAATTTAGCATGAATGAGTGTAATCAATATCAATTTTTGCATTAATGGTATTTAAATTATCGTACTACAATAAACCCCTGGATGAACAACAGAGTAAGGATTGGACAATTAAATGTATAAATCCAGAATTACCAATTCTTTCTCCAGCTTAAAAAGATAATAAACCTTTGTGGCTAAGGTGCCTGTCTAAAAATAAATTCAAGGTTAATCTTTGCTCTAGATGGATTAAAGGCAGGGCAACATCCTCATGTTGGCACAATTTTCTGAACATGTTTGAAGATTTATAACTGGGAATCCTGCCCTAAGTAAACACATTTGATATGTGAACATGGACTCTTGGCTTTGCTACCTTCTGCTCATCTGTTAGATTGGCATCATTCCTGCTTACAATTTGGTTGGAATTCTGCGTCAGGGCTTAGGAGCCAAATGGCAAGATTTTAAATAAGACAGTGCATATAATGCTTCCCTGCTCTGGGTGGAATATCCCTTACAACTGGATCCAAGCAATAGTATAAAGCTTGGTGTGATTTTTTATCACAACAGTTGGGCATGTGTTCAAGATGACACAATTAGCAGATTAAATATGCTGATATCATATTTCTATCTCTCAATAAAGTTTGCCTTTTTAGAGATGATTGTTTTGAAAATTACATTATCGTCATTCCCATTGTTATTACTTTACACTTTATATAGCTAAATCTTCTATATGGATCTATGTAGGGTTACTTTTTTTAATTAGAAAATACACAAGAACCACAAAGATTTCACACCCAAGAATTTTAAATCTAAGATACATATTCAAAAACAGAATGCTTTTAAATTGTAATAAAATATTTAATCATAAATGAAGTTATTTGAATATATGAGCACACAATGAAATACTACAAGACTTTAAAGTGCACATATGATAGAATATATATTTAAAGAAACATTTTAAAAGTATTAATAGAAAATAATAGAGAAATTGCTTCCAATTTTAGGTCTTCAATTCCCTTCATTAGTATAACTTTGTGAATTGTTCATTTATTCATTTTTTCTTTCTTAAAACAAATATATCTGAGTTATCAATGCTATTGAGTCAAAAGAAAAATAATAGCACAAAATTGAATGTTTAGTAATGTTCAGTGAGAAACTCCAGAAATGTTTTTGTTCTAGCATAACATAGAAGATGTAAGTTTATATGATGGACTTAGAACTTAGATACCAAAACATTAATTACTAAAGATCAACTTATCAGAAAGAAGTCGTTTTAAATTTAAAAAAATGCCAATGAGTGCCATCTTGCATTAAGTATGATATGATCGAATTCAATGTCCTCAACTAGACTATTGTTATAACTGCTTTATAAAATATTAAACTAATTATAGATCATATACATATTCTTATTGGAACCATGAAAACCATAAATTAATATATTGGGGGTGCCTATTATTGCTAAGAATGCGATTTAATTTGGAAATATTTTACCATTCATGTACTGAGAAAAGATAACTAAATTAGCTTGATTTTATATTAGCTTCATAAAACTGACTAATCGGGTAAGCAAATATATTAAAAATGGAGACCTAAGTTGGTATATTTTGGCTTTTTATACTGAATCTATATTGCCTAGCTCATTATTAACCTTCTCTGTATATAGCTGTTATTGTTGTTGCTGTTGTTTTCTACTAGCAAAACCTTTGCAAATTATTTTAAAGTGCATTATTTTAGGGTACTTATATGTGATCAAGCTAGCTTAAATGACAAAAATTTTAAATATGGCATATAACATATGCTCAATAAACATTACTAGAATTAATAAATCATAATAAGAAAAAATACAAGCAAAACATTTACCCAGTACAAATATAGCTCAACACAATTTCAATTGATAATAAATCAATGATATTAAGAAAATAAATTACTATTTGCATTCATGCCACAGTCAATCATGCATATTTGATTATCTAAAATTGAGGGAAATATACCAATGTATTCTTCCCTAAAGGTAAATTAGCAAATATATATCAAGGAATATAAGTGAGTTAGACAAAAATCATAAACATTTACCTTAACTTCAGTTTTTTTGTTTGGTCTATGGATACAATTCCCTTTAGAGGAATATACATAAAACTCATAATATTATTGTACAAAACAAAAACATAAGTAAACAAACCAGAATACGTAGTACACTGTATACAATTTCTAATGTTAAATGGGATTGAGGACCATGGAAAGGAACTTTTGGGTGAGAAATTACTAGGAGGGAAGACTAATCAAAGATACTATTGATATAGTGCTAGGGAAGAATTTGAGCCAAATAGTTAGCTACAAAATTATTCTCCTCTTTCCCTCTTGCTCAAGGTTTCCCAAATAGTAGACCTTAGTCATTTCCTTTTCTCTGGCTCTCTATCAGTAAGTGGCATCAAATTGCATGTGAAAGCTATACACTGAAGGTGACTCCATTGCTTTAGACTTGGGTTAGGTGGATGGATACATCATTGGTAAGGGATGAACAAGGGAAATTATATATTGGGAGAAAAGATAATTAGTTCCTTTTAAGTCACATTGAGTTGGACATGTCTGTGGGACAGTCGATAGTGATTCCTGGCAAGAAATTAGAAATATAGATCTGAGGAAGAAATAGAGATCTGAAGAAGTTTTGTTTTGTTTTGTTTTGTTTTTCTCTTCTTATCAACTACCAACTCTACATGCGGTATTATAAATTTTTAGCTTTGGCCAAAAATGTTCCCTTGAACCCACGTGTTCCTTTTTATTCTACATTCTCCATACAAAATTGGGGGAAAAAAAGTATTACTGGGTTAAATTTAGATTAGACTTTAGTAAGATGTACAAGACAAAACAGAAGAGAATGTGAAGGGAGCTTGCAGTACTATGGAGAGGGTAATTATAATACTAGACTATGTGGCTTTAAGATAGAAATGTGATCAAGGAAAAACGTTATTTTGTGTTCCAACTCTCTGTGCCTGTCACCTTTTATTTACTCTGAATTCTGTCCCCATAGTTAAGGCCCTTATCTTCTCTAGTCTAGATAATTATTTCAGTTGCCTTCTATTTCAACACTTCCAATTGATCTCAGTGCCACTGTGAAAATAAATTCAAATGTATTTAGATTATATCACTGTCCTGCTTAAAAATCTGCACTATCTCTTACCTACCAGATAAATGCCCAAAATACACCTTTCCTGGTGTCCTTCCCACCCCCTCACAACTACCCCTCTGCTTCCCAGTCTTTCACACTTCTGTATATAATGGTGCCTAAAGGGCCCTTTGTCCTTTGTTTGCTGAACTCTGAATAATTTAAGACAGATCCTTCTTTTTCCTAGTCAGATATAAATGTTTCCTTTTTTTTTTTTTCAGTATCTAAAGCATTGGTTGTGTATCTACATCGCCGCATCCATCATTCTGTGGGGCCATCATTTGTAATGTAGTGAACAGGACTGAATTACTGCTTTGTACCAATTTCTGTGCCAGACTCTTGAAAAATAATCTTAAGTTAGGCATTACATTTTCCATTTTGTAAATTAGATCACTAAGATCCCAAAAATAGTACGTAACTTTACAAAAGTGATGCAACTTCTATTTGACCAGACCGAGGGTTGAACCCAGCTTTGCCAAAGTTTTTCAAGATTCCATTCTCTTGTCATATTCTCCGAGAATAAGAATATATAGCCCATTTTAAGTCAGGAGATGTTTTTGTTTTATTTATTTATTTATTTATTTATTTATTTATTTATTTATTTATTTTGAAAGAGAGAGAGAGAAAGAGAGAGGGAGATAGAGGGGGCAAGCAGGGGGAGAGGCAGAGGAAGGGGGAAGGGGGAAGCAGACTCCTTGCTGAGTGCAGAGCCAACTTGGCTCAGTTTCAGGACCCTGAAATCATGACCTCAGCTGAAATCTTGAGTCTGACGCCTAATCCACTGAGTCACCCAGGTTCCCCTTTTTAGTATTTCTTGTAACAAACAAAATCATCTATTTTGGGGCCTCAGTGAATAATTGCTTTATTGATCTATCCAACTAATCTAATCATCCCCTACCCAATGAAATAAGAGATAATAAGTAGACCTAGGAAGATTTCTATGGATCATCTGGTTCAACTATTTACCTTTAAAGATAATTAAAAATAGAATAAAGACATTGTATAAGATTACATAACTTATATATGGGAATTCATATTTTAAAGAATGGTTGAACATCTTATGGATTTTGTGAAGGAACAGAAAATAAAGAAGAGAGAGTCGTTTTCCCTAAGGGAGTTAGTTAGTTTGCATAGAGTTAGTTTGGACATTAGAACATGTGTTTTTACATTCTCAATTTAACATCTTTTAAATAACAAATATTAGACAATGATTATGAATAGCCATCCTGTAACTGTAGCTATACAACATCCATACCCATTTATCTAGATTTTATTACTGTAGTGATTAACATGTACTAAGTAACTATTTTTTTAAGATTTTATTTATTTATTTGGCAGGGAGAGAGAGAGCATAAGCAGGGGGAGTGGCAGGCAGAGAGTGAGGGAGAAGCAGGCTCCCTGCTGAGCAGAGACCTCCCAATTTGGGGCTTAATTCCAGGACTCTGGGATCATGACCTGAGCTGAAGGCAGACATTTAACTGACTGAGCCACGCAGGCACCCTTGTAACTATTTTTTAATAAGAACTTTATAATAGTTGTAATAATATGAATGCACAAGTAGAACATTATTTCGGGAAACCTACTGTTACATGAAACCTAAACATTAAATGTTCGAAAAATAATATATTGATAGCTCTTTAATGATTCAAGTGCTCATGGGACTGTTTTCTGAGGACTGACTATGCAGATATTTAGATAAGGGTTCTTCTAAAACAGAACAAGGTTTATGAAGTGTATTCAAGGATATCTGCAGTGACCTATTAATTTTGGTTGGTAGCTAAGATAAATTGATGCCTGATCTCCAGTAGAAAGGCCTGTATAACACATCACTTCCAAATATTTAGATATATTGTTTCTTTTTCTAATCCTAGTTTTAGATATATTAAAATTATCAGATCATAGATACATGTTTAGCTGCCAAAATTTGTTTTCTCATATTTCTTAGGTTCTCATAGTTATTTAATCATCAATAGTAATTGATTCTTTTTGATAAAATAAGTAAAAATAAATGGTTCCTAGTAATTAAAGTCAAAATTAATCTTCCCCAATGCCTGGCTTTCAAAATTCACAATCACTTCTGTACTGTTTCCTAAAATATCCAGATAATAAATCATGTCAGTGTCTTTGAATTGTGTATTGGTCTAGCCACAATCCTGGCAACGATCAAGCTTTTTGTTTCATTTAATTTTTCATTTCTCTGCATTATTGAAAACTTATTCTGTATTTCTTCCATCTCAATTGCATTGAGGACTAGAGACTCAGAGATTCCCTAAATCCTAAGCATCATTTTGCTACTTTGGTAGACCATTTTCTCAAAATGAAGTGTGGGTTGCCCTTCCATTTCCTGATTTCTAAATGACAAGCTACAGAGTTTGCTCTCTGAACACATTTTCTCTATTTTTCTTCTTGCATAAATTATTTGCCTCCCATAGATTTGTGGAATACCCAGTTCAAAACTCCAGCCAAAGAAGCTTCTTTTATCATGATCATCAAAGGAAATGTAATTAATACATACAGCAATCTATTTGGTTACTCCAAGGAAATACTGTACTCTTTGTCAAATTTATCATGTCCAAAATTAAATCTGTGATCTTCCAGACACAGACTTCCTTATCTCCAGTGTTTCTTATCTCATTCCACAAGATAGAAAACCGAGAATAACGATTGATAGGTCTTTCTTACTTACCCAGTACAATCATTCAATCACCAATTCTTGCCGATTCAGCCACCTAAATATCCCTTGAATCTGTCCACTTTTTTTCTTATTCCAATGACATATCCTCATCTAGGTCATATCAACTACTTTAATAACATCCTAACTAGTTTCCCCACTGTTATTAATGATCCTTGACAATTCATTGTCCACAAAAATGTAGTTCAATCATGCCTGTGACAAGTAGTGGTGGAGAATCTGGATATAGACTGCAAAATTTGAAATTGAGCTCAATCAAGTACTTGTCTCATAATCTTTAGCTAGTGATTTAACATCCATGCTTCAAGCCCTTTCTCAAAAAATAAGATATTCATAGTAACTTTCACAGGGTTGTTGTGATGAATAAAAAATAACACTTGGAATAGTTTCCAACTCATATTAAGTGCTCAATAGAGTCCATGTATTTTAATTTAATGCCTGTCATGTAGAAGGTATTGGACCAGCACCTATGGCTTAGCAGGTGGTATAAAATGGTTCCTCCTTCCTCTAGATAATTTGGGATCCCTGGAATTGGCAGGACACTTGGAGTATGGCTATTGGTACTGATTTGCCTAGAAGACCATCTTTGTTATACTTTAGAGACTAGATTATTCATGCCCATAGGATTTTCTTAAAAATTACCCTTCTTTATCAGTCTCAGGTATTTATGGTTTGCAAAAACAATGTGATGCTCACCCATTTACAGTTTCTATTGTCTCTTAGGATGCTGATAATTACCTTGACAGTTCTCATGAGCTACATAGTATAGGGTACCAACACAATGGGTATGATGCTGCCCTTTAAATGAAAGGAGCAGACTGAGTGATAGTGTTTGATTGATCAAGATTGATCTCCTACTGATTAGCCTCCCAGGAAAATATCTGGCCTCTAGTAAAGCCCTGGGGCAAAATAGGCAATGCCTCTCATTTTAATGCAATCAATCTCCGCCAAGGCTCAAAAATCCCAGGCCCTATTACAGCAGAAAAGGGGCTTGAGCATCTCTTTGTCATGAATGCTGATATAGCCAACACTGCCATTTATCTTGCCAGATCACATACCTGTGATCACAAGGATTAGATCTTAGTACTTGATCATACCGAAGGAAGGGTTAATATCATGTCCAGTTTCCAATGCTGGGCTGTCAGAATAGGGTTAGAGCCAAGCTTCTACTGGATCATATTTCTGTTTCATGGCCCTGATCATACCAGAGAAGAAGCCCAGCTCCCTCTTTGTGTAGTTTAACAGTCCTATACCTCAAGAGAAGGCTCCCACAGAGTCAAAAATAAGTATAAGATCTCTGTGTGCCATCCTAGAGAGGGCCAGGGGGACCCACATACCTGCTAATGCTTTAAGTTTACCCTACGAATGTTTCTCTACCAGATCTCAAGTGAGTGCTGTTTCCCATTTGCCCTTGTTTGCATGATAGGGAGAGAAGGTATTTTGCATTCCATTTTTGAATATCAAATTCACTGTAAACAGAGATTATAGGGCAATATTCACATGTGTGCATGCCCTTTCCACATGCTAGTAACTCCTATACCCTTATATCCCTTATATAATAACGTTCCTAAGAAAAAATATGCATAAAGGAAATACAAAGTAAAGTAAAAACAAAATCTGGTGATTATAGCATTCTTAATTCTCATCTTACTAAATACTGGCAAGCAATTAGACAGAGGATGTACATTCCTTTGTTTTAGGATGACTAATTTAGACCACTTCTCTGTCTTTTGGTTAAGATCAAGTGTAGGATCACTGATTTAGAATTACTCTTAACTTGGCTGTACCTCCTCCATACGTCCTTGCTCTGCTTCCATAAAGACACAGAATATTCTTTAAGATAAAAGTGCTACCAACTCTAACTGTACATTAGAATCAACTGGGGAGCTTTAAAAAGCATTGATGTTTAAGACTGACTTGTAGAGATTCTGATTTAATTGGTCTGGGATGGGACCAGGGCAAAGGTCCTTCTTATATTATCCCTTAGATATTTCTGTGGTGGAAAAAAGGATGAGGGGTGCCTGGGTGGCTCAGCTGGTTAAGCAACTGCCTTCGGCTCAGGTCGTGATCCTGGAGTCCCGGGATCGAGTCCCGCATCGGGCTCCCAGCTCCACGGGGAGTCTGTTTCTCCCTCTGACCTTCTCCCCTCCTCTCATGCTCTCTCTCTCTCTCTCTCAAATAAATAAATAAAATCTTTAAAAAAAAAAGAAGAAGAAGAAAAAAGGATGAAAGTGGTGACATAGAGATCAGGGCTTCCGGAGTGCAATATGAAACACTTAATAAGCACTTCTCATAGAGAATATTGGAAGTTTCTATGGCCTTTCATATTATGAGTTCTTCTGATATTCTTCTGATATCTTTCTGATATGATATATCCAGAAAAGAATGTATAAGAGGTTCAGTATTATAAAATAAGAATTCTGCGCCCCCAACATGAAATGGAATAGAGAACCATGACTTTTAATGGAATTGCATTTTTTTAATTGGCTGGGGAATATTTCATTAAATATGATCATTTTAATTTCTTTGAAAGAATTCTTATTTGTTTAAATAGTTCTTAAGATCAAGAAATATGACTAGTGTCTACGACTCAGAAAAGAAATATAATCTAAATCTAAAAGCCAGAAGAAATTGGCACAAGGCCATGCTATCCAATGGAAAACAGTAGTAGACAGAAAAAGCTTTCTAGCATCTTTTAGATGAGCTCCTTGACAAGGAAATGTTTCATATATGAATTATTTGAGGAGAGTGAATTTATTTTAATGCAGTAGTTGTACTTTTAAACTGAAGTAAAAAAAAATGTACCTTTTTTATACCATTATCATTTGGCTTTGGAGAGGCAGTGCTAAAACTTGATAAATTTTAGCTTTCAAATCTGAGCATCTAACTCTGGCACCAAAAGCAGAGTGTGAGCATTCAGTCCTGGCATCAGAGCAAACAAAACCCTAATTCTAGTGCCAACAGCAAGTGCACATTTCAAGCCCTATCCTGGGAGCTGGCACATAATTCCATAAATTCATTGCCCTCCATCTGTGTATTGTCACTCAGCTCCCTAGTCAAGCAATAGATAGAGCTTCAATGACACAGATGATATCCTATGTTCTCTTATAATTTATTACTCTTTAGATTTTCAGAACAAAGGTCATATTCAGTATGGACCTATAGGAGTTTGCTTTCTTTTACTTTCCCTTTTTCTCATTATGCTTGGCTTCTTCTTTTATCTTGGGACTCAGCTTTCGCTAGAGTTGGAAATAAATCTTTTTTTTTTTTTTCTCTCCTTCTTCTTAGCTTGCCCTTGACTGCTATGGAAACCAAAAAAAGAGCTATAGAAATCCCAGAAAATCGATTTTTTTTTTTTCCCCTTGGAAGGAGGTAGGGAAGTTACTGAAGGTCTTTAAAACCCTAACATAGGCTTAAATGGCTAAAAAAAAAAAAAGAAAGAAAAGTAGCCTCTATTGAGTTTGATCCAAATTATTTTGGCTGTTATCCCACAGAGGGGAAAAAAGAGAGAGAGAAGCTGGTAACATTTGTCTCTCAAATGTCAGTGTAAATAACCTATACTAATTGCAACCAACAAAAAGAAAGAAAATTTAGAAAAAGATATTATCTCAGTAAAGAAAGGACAATTCACTTGACAACTTTACAAAGGTAAATTGTTCTGTTTTTCAGAAAATGCTGGCTTTTCAAGTCAGACATCAGCTTCTTTCTTCAATTGTTTTCCTTACTATGAAATTCTGTGTGACTGAGCCATCTTTTCTGATGGTTAATGTCACCACACACATGCACCTATTCCACTGTGGAATGGAGTGTAGTGCAGAGGAATTACTGGGGGAGATTGATAAACAAAAAAACCTGCTTGTTTTTGTTTTGAGAGTATCTCACCCAGTACTCCACATCATCACTCTCTGCCACCTGTGAGTTCCTGAGAGACCTTCTAGTGTTGACTGTTCGTCTGGTTGTTAATGAACAATGTGGTTGTCACTGATTTGGAAATCATTTGGTGTTAGAAACAAGAAACCAATAAATGCATTAGAGGAATTTATGAAAAATGAAATATTCTCTTGATACTGAAATGTCAATTTTTATTAATGCCTTTTATTTCTAGAGAAGCGTAGGCTTCAAAAATTCCCCCTGATATATAATTAATGATGTTTCCTTTAAAGGTAAAATGGATAAATGTTGTATATTTAGATAAATTCGTTGATCATCATCGTCAATATCATTATCACTGTCATATGTAACAAGCATGGGTCTAATGGATTTGTCTAGTAACACATTTAATTTTTTATCAATCCTATGCCACAGTTACTTTTAGAAATTAGGAAACTGAAGCCCAGAGAATTGAACCAATCAGTAGGTAGAAGAGCTGGGATTTATAATTAGCATTCTGGGACCATCACACACAGTCTTACTTTTAATGGTGATGATAAAATAATTGAAATTATTCATTCACTTTCTTATAAATTATCTACTTGTACTAAATGCTATACTAAATGATGAGTATAAAATGCTGAAAAGTCACACATGAAGATAATGTATATCATTGTTATGATAGATATGAGAATGATATACTCGAATGTGTATTTTCAGAAGATCATTCTTACAACATTGTGGAGAATATTTTGGGAGGTCAATGAGATTAGTGGGTGTTACAAATCAGAAGACTGTAATCATCAGTCCATGCAGCAGGTGATGCTGATCTAGAAAACGATGGAAGTAGATCAGAGAGGTTTGTGCTCTGGGGAATAGACAGAAAGAAGAAAACTTTCTGAGAAATGTAGAGGTGGTAGAATGGGAGGTGGGGCATGGTGAAGAAAATTGGATCAAGAAAATGACTGAGATGTTTAAACACTGTGTGGTGGGTAGAGCAATTTACAAATTAGCAATGAAGGTAGATTGTGGATCAACAGTTCTGTATTGCAGAAGGTTGGCATTTTGAGACATCTTTCCAAGTAGAGATATCAATTAAACAGCTTTTAAGTGAGCACAAACACCAGAAAAATGGTAAAGCATATACTCCTATTGCCAGTCTCAAAAGACTGTGGAACAATGGAAGGCAATCTCTGAATTTGGCAAAATGGAAAATGATAAGAGCATGTTTTGATGCATGGTGGATGAAGATGCTTAATTGGAGCACCACCACAGTTTGTAACTGGGATTCAAGAACATGAGGAATACTCTACTAACAGTTCTTTCTGAAAATGTGTCTATAATAAGGAACAAAAAATAAGAAGGAAACTAGAGAATGTCAAGATTATGTTTTGCATGTTTAAAGATGGAAGACTAAAAGTATGTTTACATTCTAATGAAAAGAAGATTTAGTAAAATGGGAGGGAGTTCAGACAACAAAAGATTCCTAATGAAGTGGAGCCTTTGGGAACCAGCAAGGTGATGGATTCCCAGGATTGAGTTCACACAAGGCATTTAACAGAAGGAATTCACCTCCAGGGTAAGAGAAGAACAATGAGGAAAGAGGTTTGAATAATATATTATAATATAATTATAAATTATAAATAAATAATATACAAATATATAAATATTATAATTTATAAATAAATTTTTATTTATATAAAATATATAAAAAATATTTTTTATAAATATTATAAATATTTTTATATAAAAAATATTATAAAAAATATTTATAATTTATAAATAAATTATAATATTTAATGAAATATTCCCCCAGCCAAATAATTAATATATTAATATATTTTATATACATATATGTGTGTGTGTGTGTGTGTGTGTGTGTGTGTATATTTGAAGTTTTGGTGATAAAACTATGAGAAGGGCTTTTAGTTTGATTCCAGTTGTCATACTTCCATTGAATCAAAAAATTGAATCCTACTTTTGAATACTCTACATCAAAAAACAAGATGTCTGATTCAGTACTCTGTGGCCCCATTATGACACCTAGACTGCTTCAACTCAGGCTCAATTCTTCAGACATCTGCAGAAAAGACAAAGCCAAGTCAATGTTGAATGAGATGATTCAGAGGTAGATTTGGAAGGAGGTAAATATTTACTGAGTAAATATCACTTACAGAATTCTATAAGGCTGATAGTTATTGATATGGGTTTCTCACTATCTGAGGTAATTAGGTCTCTGCAGGGAGAGTTCTGCAAAGATCTGAGGACACCCTGGGGCTTGAATTCAATCTAAGGAATTCTCTGTATTTTATGAAGCAGTACAGTGACTGAAACTTCTCACTTATTTTACAGAGGAATCACTGAAGACACTCTGAGTTCTCTAGCTCTTTACAACAGTATTTAGACCAGTTCAGTATAAACCAGCCTTTTCAGAACTAAGAATCATCAAAGCAGATGATGTTAAACTGAACAAACCTCCATGGAAAGAAGAGACTATATAAAACATTAACTTTTGAATGTTCCTTCATAAATCATAGTAATGATAGAAGCAATAAAAATGGCAATTAATATAAAAATCTATCCAATGCAAAACTGATGACAATGTATTAATCTGAGATAAGACTCAAATTACTTTTACAGATTATCCTAAATAAGGTAAATATCCTAGAGTATGGTAAATTTAGTTAGTAGTATCAGCTTTGAGGTAAACTTCTTGGACTGATTATAATTTAGAATTGCTTTTCTTGGTATTAGCATCAAGTGGGTACAATATGGCTAGTGTGACTAAGGAACTTAATTTTAAATTTTGCTTAATTAAATTAACCTTAATTTCAGTTACTATATGAGACATGTGGCTACCATATTGGACAGTACAGGTCAATGTTGAGCTTTGTAGTATCATCCTTCTTTCTTAGCTTTCCTGAGTTTCATTTGTCTCAGTTACCCTGGCTTTGTAACCAAACACAACTCTATGTCTGCTTTATGAAACTCATTTAACCTTTCCCTTTTGCAGTTCTTGAACCCAGGCACTGGGGACAATCATGCTTATTGTCAGATCTACACGTGTTTACCTCATGGAGAAATGTTCAGATTAATCTTACGCTGTTTGGCAAGCAGAGTTGAGATGAGACATGCAATAAAACTGACAACTGATCATAGTAAGCTAAAGGATTCCATACCGTCATTACTTTCCTAAAGCAGAGGGGACACTTCTGATAGTGACCTAACATTATAAAAGCTTGCTCTTAGATTGAAAAGTAGGGTGTTTATATCAAAGATGGTCAATAATGATGCACTGTTTCTTTTTCTTTCCCATCCTTCCTTCCTTCCTTCCCTCCTTCCTTCCTTCCTTCCTTCCTTCCTTCCTTCCTTCCTTCCTTCCCATCCTTCTTCTCTCCCTTTCTCCTTCTTCCTTTCTCCCTTCCTTCTTTTCTCCCTTCCTTCCTTACTTTTTTTTTCTTTTGAGCCAACCTAGATATTTAAAAATTTCCATGGAAACACACCCCATGAGAAAGCATTCTACACTGAGCTGGAAGTTACTCACCTTGTGGAAAGAAGAGAGGGTGCTATGCTGGTTTTAGGGCAATGTGGACATAGACATCAACATCTATATTTGCATTCATAAATATCTTGTAAAAGTCATACTTTTTAAGTTCATTCAATATTATTATCTAAATATCCACTGTGGGGATGCCTGGGTGGCTCAGTCTGTTAAGCATCTGCCTTCGACTCAGGTCATGATCCCAGGGTCTTGGAATCGAGTCTCGCATCGGGCTCTATGCTCATCAGGAAACCTGCTTCTCCCTTTGCCTGTTGTTCTCCCTGCCCTCTTGTGTGCTCTCTCTCGTTGTCAAATAGATAAATAAAATATTCATATATATATATATATATATATAAAACATATATATTTATATAACTTAATTTATATAAATATACTTATAATAATATAATTTAAATATATTATATTATAATAATATATTATATATTAAAATATTATACATTATTATATATACAATATAATATATAATAATATAATTTAAATATAATAAATATATTTATATTTATATTTAAATATATATATATTATATAAACATATATTATATATATATATATATATATATATATATCCCTTGTGATTCAGCAGTGTGATAGGTACTGTGTATAAAATTGTGATTAAAACAAAAAAAATTGTCATTAAAACAGGCAAGAACTTACCATCTAATCTAATGAATCATATAGTAAAAAATTTTTTAAAAATTTACAGAGAAAAATTATCTCGAAAATATTTTGCTCACTCCCTCCACCCTTCTTGTTTCTTTTGCTATCATTGTAGTTTTCTCCTGATTTCCTTTCTTACCTTTTTTTTTTCCCTATTGAGATGTCTTCAATGTTCTGTTTAAAAACTTTTGTTTAGATACCTATTACTCCTTAAGCCTCAAAACAGTGAAAATGTGGGACGTGTGGGTGGTTCAGTCAGTTAAGTATTCGCCTTTGACTCATTTCATCATCCCAGGGTCCTGGGATGGAGTCCTACATGGGGCTCCTTGCTCAGTAGAGAGCCTGCTTCTCCCTTCTCTGCTTGTCTCCTCGCTCTCTCTCTCGCTTGCTCTCTCTCTCTGACAAATAAATAAAACTTAATTTAAAAAAAAAGTGAAAATGTGATAAACATTGTGTCTGAGATCACATACTTTTTCATTCCTTTGCAGAAAGTTAATGTACTCCTCAGATAATTTCATTAGCAATCATCCTTATAGATTAATATTTAAATCAATTTAAATAAACTAAAGTTAAAATCTCTGTTGCTTAGTTGCACCAGACACATTTTAAGTATTCAACAGACACATGCCTATTACAAGAAGCTCTGTAAGGTGCAATAACTAACTTAGATAGACCTGATGCTATTTAGCATGTACGATCTTTTGCTTTTTCATAGCAATCTTATCAGGTCTGCATCCTTACGTCCATTTTATACCCAGGAAAGCAATTGTGTACAATGTCCAATTAATGTTTGAAAAGGCATAAAAATACTGGGAATTAAATTCAAGTGTGTAACTCTAAAAACTTTCTGACATTAGCAACCCCCAAACCCATATGCTGTAGTATCTGATACTAAGGTCTTCACTGCAGTTGAACAGAACCGAAATCCTAACAACCGCGGGGAGTTAGTTCGACCTTTAGAACAGCAACAGATTTCCAAATGGATACCACTCTGCCTTTGGTACCTGTGGGGTCTTATTTAGCCTAAGTCTGTCCTAGGCAAAATTCAATAAATAAGGGGCTGAGATAACTTGTAATACACATAAAAACAATAGAAATTTTATCACAGCTTAATTCCCTTACAGTGTCCGAAAGAAAACATTAACCTGCAAAGAACTTCCTAGACAGTGGCTGAGTGTCAATAATGTTTATTTAGGCAAATGACTATGAGGTTATACACCACAGTCCACAGTTTGGGGACTTTCTACATAAACTGGCTAGTATTAAATGCTATTGACTCTGGGGGCATGCCTAGTAATTTTGTTTAAAACCTTTCAGTGTTGGAGTGTCTGGGTGGCTCACTCAGTAGAACATATATATGAGTCTTGATCTCAGGGTTGTAAGTTCAAGCACCACATTGGGTACAGAGATTGCTTTAAAAAATCTTTAAAAAAAATATTCAGTGTTGATTTCTTGAATAAAAACTAAAGAACTATAAAATATAAATCACCTCTCAACATGGGGTGATAGTGACTACTGTGCTAGTTTTCTTGTATTTATGGCTTTTTAAAAAAATAATCATTGTGTATTGATTTCTCTTTTGTTAAATCTCATGATTATAGATGTCCCTGATTTATTCGGTGATAAGTTACATGTTGCAAACATATGTAAAATGTTAAAAGCTATACCATGGTAATTTTAAGCGGAGTAATTTTAATAGTGACAAACATCAACTTCAGTTTCTTCTGAGTAGCTACTACATTATCAATATCTATCTATCTATCTATCTATCTATCTATCTATCTATCTATCATCTATCATCTATTTCCACAACAGAATATTATGAACACACCAAAAAGCAATAAAACCTTTCTATCTTATTTCAAATAATGCTATATACAGCTAGTACTTGGATAATACAGCAGCCATATAAACCAAATATATACTCAGCAAAAACGTGAGATGTGTTCGTTAATATTAATTGGAATTAAAACATGGTTAATTGTAGGCATGAATATGTATTTGAAGAGATTATTTTAATGTATCTTGAAAATTACTTTCATGGCTACATATAGGATTTTATCTTAAACCCAGAGTCAGCATATAGCTGTTAAAACTTAGTGAATAAGAATGTTAAAGTTGGATTATAAATGGCACTTATAAATGACAAATATGGGAAAATCAGCACTAAATTATCCCTGACTATTGAAAACTCAGTATGAAAAAATAGAGAGAAAAAGAGGGAGGGGACCTGCCAGCCCTGGATGGTGACCCCAATCACTGAAGCAAAATTGGCCTCCTGAATGGAGACTGAAGAAAACAAGGTGATATGATGGTGCAATTGCAAAATGCTCCAACATCTGAATTCCATAAAGTATCTCAAGTGTTTTATTGTTTTCTCTCTGTGAAAGATGGACTGTGGTTTCTAATGATTGATGGCCAAAGGCACAAAGTGGATATTGTTGCAAAATGAGGGAAGACATAACACAAAGGGAATGGCTGGATCTAAAATGTAGCATCTCTTAAAAATATATTTGTCAATTTAATAGCATTTTTGATGGATGAATCAAAATTGTGTTTGAAATTAATCTTTGAACTCATTTTTGCACCATATCTAAGTCTTGAGGCTCTGGAGGAAGGCAAATATTGGTTCAGATTCATTTCCAAGAATCTAAAGTTAAAATACTTTGGGTAGGTATTTAGTCATCCTAAACTACGCTTCCCTCTTTAAACTGGAATAATAATATAGATCTCAGGGGGCTATTAGACAGATAATAACACATTCATTTAAAATTAATTCTTATTTTTTGTTATTGTGAAGATGAAAACTATTTACATGTATATTATTAGCTCCCTATCTGGTACACATTAAAACCTTAATACATGTCTATTCATGTCCTTAATTACAGAGTTTAACACTTAATTTCATCTAATGTTGTAGTAGCCTCATTTTTACCCAAAGCATGAAAACAACCTTCAAAAAAAAAAAAAAAAAAGGAAACAACCTTCAAGACAGAAACTGTTGAATTAATTGTATCCACTCAATAATAATCACTATTAGTTGAGAGGTTAAGATATATATATATATATATATATATATATATATATATATATATATATTTTAATCATACTGTTTTTCTTTTGTCTGGATGGTATCATTTCTAATCTTCCACCCAATTTCTGGTGCTTGGAACAAATTCATCCACTTTCTAAGATAACAGAAATAAATTATTTTTAACAAAACCCAAAATGGGATAAAAAGATATAATATTTTAGATCAGAAAGGCAGAGTGAGTATGCTGATTTTCATGTAAATAATTAATTCTGGGCAATTATTCTACATTAGCAAAGATAAATTCTCTATGGCTATATGCCAAAGAGACCTGTTATGAGCTAAACTGTATTCCTCCAAAATTCATATGTTAAAGGCCTAAGCACCAGGACCTCAAATAGGAACTATATTTGGAGATAGGGCCTGTAAAGAGATGATGACATTAAAATCAGGGCATTAGGACAAGTTTAGGAAGAGAAAATTTAGACACACAAAGGGACACTAGGGATATGCACACAAGAGGAAAAACCATGTGAAGACAGTGAGAGTATGACCATTTACAAGCCAAGGAGAGAGGCCTCAGAGGAAGCCGAACCTGCTGACACCTTTATCTTGGATGTCCATCCTCCCAAAATGTGAGGAAATAAATTTCTGTTGTTGAAGCCACCCAACCCATGGTATTTTCTTCTAGAAACCTGAGCAAACTAACACACAACCCATCCCAATAATGAGAGTTGATCAGAAGGAAAAAGAGATAGGACCTGCTGGGGCAGAAGCTGCCTAACCTGGGGAGAACAAGAATGTATTTCTATGCAGGAGGTGGGAGTAGAGACCCTACAGATGGAAGGAAGGGTCACGAATTTAAATTGTACCCTTCTGTCTGCATGACGCTCCGAATCCTCCTCTCTCTGTTGTGGCTTTTCCACATCATTGGCCCCTTCCAACTTATAATTAATTTATTTTCATTTTTATTGTTTTCCCAACCCTAGTAACAGGGAGGGTCTAGAGTTATTTTGCTTTTCTAACTTCCTTTTCCATGTTATATGCTCAGCCCCAGAAGAGTGCCTGGCACTTAATAGAAGATCCAAAATGTAATAAATAAATGAGTAGGTCCAGAAAGAAAAGACAACTTCATAGGTGGTCCTGAAAGGCAGAAATGATTTTTTTGAGCACTATAGTTTGGAAGAAATTCATCTTATTCCAACATAGAATCAACATCAACTGTAACTGAGTGGAGTGTCCTGAAGTAAACAATTATTTTGGAAACTGCTTTACTGATTAGCTAACAGAAATAAATTTTACTCTTACTCTTTATGATGTTAAGGATTCATACGAGAGTTTGTATTATAGTAATAAAAAAGAGATAAAACATAAAAAATAAACTTAAAAAGTATCAATTGAAATATTATTACTTTAGTATTTTATAAGTTTATACATTTTAATATTGAGAACCTCAGCTATGCTAGGATGAAATACATTATTTTGCATGCTCACTCACTTTATAAATGCATTCCGGGTAAGAAAAACAAACATGAATTTACTAAAATCTGACCAAATAATTAGCCAAATATTAGATAGCGTAAAACTGTTTGCGGCAACATAAAATTTCAGAGAGTGTCTCATAAGAAAAAGGAGATAATACCTTTTGTATTACCAGAGAAGTGAGACAGAAGGTTTTTCTTTACACTGGCAAAGAGGAAGAACTCTTGGGACAGAACCATAGAGGAGAAAATAGACTTGGAATCTTGGAGTCTATGTAGCGAACTGATTGAAGGGTTTTTTCTTGGAGAATAGTGGTATGAAATGCTGGATAATACCTGGCCAAGTCAAGGAAGACTAGGAATCATGGTAGACTCTTATTTAAAGGATGCCACTCATGGTAATTCATTATAGGAAGATCAGTATCATTGTTGTATGACCAACAGGAAGAGATGGTATAAAGGAAATAGATAAGAACATAAATCATCCTCACTTATGAGGGAGTGAATGGGAGGAACAGATCTTAGTGGATAAGATCAGGAAGACCTAATGAGAAAAACAGTAACAGCAACGTCCTTGAGTATCATGAAGATCAAGCGATAAAAACAAACCACTTCAAAAAGTACTGCTTCTGCTCTTTTTTTAAAATCACATGCCAGGGGACGCCTCGCTGGCTCAGTCTCTTAAACCTCTGCCATCAGCTCAGGTCATGATCCCAGGGTCCTGGGATCAAGTCCACCACTCCCCCTGCTTGTGCATACACTCTCTCGCTCTCTCTTTCTCTCTCTCTCTAACAAAGAAATAAAATCTTTGAAATCACATGCCAGTCCTGTGTGCATGTCCTATGGGCTACATTAAAACTACAGTCTGAACTGTTCTTTTCCCCACTACTGTCAACACACTAGCGGTTTCCTTTCACTTCCTGTTCTCCTACAAGTCGTTCAATTCTGCCCCCCCTTAACGCTACCATGACCATTTGATTTGCCATCCAAACAGGGACATTTTTATTCATAATTATATGGAGCCTGCAGCTACCAATTGGATTATCCTATCCAAAGCAGGAGGTGTATGTGTTCTACCTCTCATCCTGGACAGAAGCCACCATTTGCCTCCCTGTAAAAATCCTTGTTAAACAGACAAATATGGTTAAGTTAATGATACTTCCTCTTCTGTATCTGGTTGCATTAATCCTCCCCTACATTATAGCCAATATTCTCAAGTGGACTTGGGTTTTAAATGTTGTTTCATGACAAAATACTTTATACCTGTGTTATGTTTATGTCTGGATATTCTGAGTTAGCACTGCTGAGTCTATTTAGAGGATAAAATGTTCAAACCAAAATTGTATCTAAACATCAGCCATTGAGGTACTTTAAAGATTAAAATTTAACCATTATTTGTAACTACTCATATGTTATGGAAACATCCAGAGTATACATCAAAGAAAGAGTTTTTCTAGCAATGTTTTTCATAGATTTCAAAGGCTGACAAAAATCTCTGCCTCACTTGGAAATTGCTGAAGAGATCCTCTGGAACTATTGAAATATGTATTATATGGGATTGGTGTTTTGTGTGGGGTTCTTTGGTTTTGTTTTGTCTTGTTTTGTCTCAACTTTCCAGATGCCTTTAGAATCTGCATCAATGGAGAATAGTTCTAGCTGATCAACTGTCATAAAATGCTTTGCTTAATTTGTTATTGTATTGCAATGTTATTTTGGATATATTTTTAATTTGTTGTTGTATCGCAATGCTCTTTTGGATCTGTTTTTTCCTGGAGACCAGTGAAAAAGGACAAGTTATTGAAAATAGGTTGGTAAGCCACATAATTACAGAATGTAATTTGTAATAACAAATACACTTTCAAGCAGAGTAAATAATATGAAAATTTTAACTACTATGTAGAAATGGTAATGACTTTCCATGATTAGATAGAGTAAGAATAATAATAATGTCATTAACAGGATTATGCTACTGAAATCAATACGTAAGTGACATTATCACAATCTGGCAAGAGTGGTCCATGAAATTATAGACCTAAAATTTAAATGAAAGTTAATTGAAAATTTAAATAACAATTATATGGAGAGAAAACTGATTTAAAATGTTTCACAATCAAATGATTTATTTTTATTTTAAAAGCTTTGAAATTTTTTTTTCTTAAACCCACTATTATGAAGGGAACTGATAGAATTTGCATATATATGAATTTTTTTTTTAATTTAAAGACTTTATTTACTTGATGGGGGAAGAGAGAGAGAGTACATGAGAGCACAAGCAGAGAGGGCAGCAGAGGGAGAAGGAGAAGCAGGATCCCCACTGAGCAGGGAGCCCCCAACTCAGAGCTCATCACCTAAGCAGAAGGCAGATGCTTAGCCAACTGAGCCACCCAGATGTCCTGCATATATTTTTATATTGCTTATATGAATATAAAATGGTGTTTTGCTTGACTAAGGCCTTTATTGGATGCATGTAATCAAATACAGAAAACACCAAAAATCATATATTTTCTATGCTACTGACATTTACAAACTAGAGCATTCCCCTAGATTAGTATGTTATGGATGAACCTGATAGAAGGAAATACGCACAGACCCTTGTGAAAAATCTGAGACTATCTATCCTTGATTGTTCTGAATAATTCCAGCCTAAGAGTTCTGAGCTCCACTCTCCACCTCTCTCCCCCCAAAGACTGAGGTTGAATAATTTCCAAAACCTTCATAACAAGCACTGTGTCAGCATGAGAATCTTGGGGCCTCTTTAGGATAAGCTGACGGTCTTTTGAAGATCCTGTTGCTAACTAGGATCTTGGGCTTTGCAGAATAAGCAACAAAATGATTTGTGTTTTCACTCTCTCTGCTGATACAGATGGGAAAATTCTATGGCTCCACAGGTTTTGCAAACTTTGACTTACTGATAATCACCTGATCAAACTAGTGATAAATGAAAGATCAAGAGTGGGCTATTTTGGATAAATGTAGAGACAATTCATTTTAATTTTCTCTCTCACTTTTTATTGGTGCATGTGTGTGTGTGCGTGTGCATGTGTGGTGTGTGTGTGTGTATGTGTATTATTTCCCATAGAATCAAGTAAAGACATTATGTAAACTTTGCAAAAATAAAACTGTAATTGGGGCGCCTGGGTGGCTCAGTCATTAAGCGTCTGCCTTCAGCCCAGGTCAGATCCCAGGGGCCTGGGATCGAGCCCCACATCGGGGCTCTCTGCTCTGTAGGAAGCCTGCTTCTCCCGCTACCATTCCCTCTGCTTGTGTTCCCTCTCTCGCTGTGTTTCTCTCTGTCAAATAAATAAAATCTTTAAAAAAATATATATATATATATATAACTGTAATTATAGCAATGCAGTAGACAGTGTAACTATATGCTTATCTCAACACACCTGATATATACAGTTCACTTTTTCCAAAGTAGAAGTTGTGTTTTTGCTTTTAAGTATAAAAATAACACATCTTATCATTTAAAAATACATAAATATATTCAATGGAAAATAAAAGTCTCACTTCCATAATTCTTTTAATGTATAATTAAAAAACATTTTACAGGGGACACCTGGGTGGCTCAGTGGGTTAAAGCCTCTGCCTGTCCTGGGATTGAGCCCCGCATCGGGCTTTCTGTTCAGCAGGGAGCCTAATTCCCTCTCTCTCTCTCTCTGCCTGCCTCTCTGCCTACTTGTGATCTCTCTCCTCTTCGTCAAATAAATAAATAAATAAAATCTTTAAAAAAAATTACATATATGTTTGTGTGTCTCTGAATCTATCACGTTCCCTTCATAAGAAGAGAGTTTCATTTGTATAATATTCCTGGACTTTGTTTGCTCCTCATCCACCCATCCTCAAGTGAAGAGAATGTAATGATTTGATTGGCGAGTTGGAATTAAAAAAAAATAAAAAACAAACAAACAAAAAAAACAAATGGAAGGAAAATCAGTCTATACTTCACTCTTCCTTCTTGGAGGTAGCCAGTCTACACAAATTTTTATTCTCAGTTTAGGGGTGACAGAGCTGTTTCCAATTGGGAAAGTATTGATATTTACCACATAATCGGTAGGTCTCTCTACACGGGAAACTCAATATTACTGGTTTAACTTGACTACATAAATAAGCCCTATTTTTGCAATGTCACTGTTAATGGAGATGAACAGGATAATTTGGCTTCAATTTTGCCTTACAGGTATGTGGCAACTGGTTTACATTCTGATGCCGAATGAGAAGTATTATTTTTGGATCATGAAAGCCATATGATGAACTTACTTATGCATCCACCCACCCCTCTTTACAGATGAGAAAATGAGGCAGAGAGAGTTTAAATATGTCCAAGGACATACCGGTAATAAGTGAAAGAAATTGGATTCAATTTGGTTGGATATAACCTACTTTATATAACCAATCGCCTTCCTTTATGATACTCATTTTTTTCTATAATTTGATAATATAAATGATTGTGTATAATATGGTAGCGGAATACACTTATTTAAGTCTTCCTGACTTACACTTTGACATTTTATGCATTACTGAAAGCTACAGTTGTCCCAATAGGCTTTCTTACCTACAGAGAAACAAAAATTCTAAATTGTACATTTTTGAGACCATACTTATTATTCCTCCCTTTTAAAAAAATATATTAACCCTACTTATGCATTACATGCTTTGGTATGTCAGAGATTTTGTTTCTCTTTTGCATCAGTTAGATGCTTAATTGCTTTTATTTTGAACCCAGGAATCAACAAGCATTTTTTGTAAAGGGCCAGATGGTAAATATTTTTGGCTTTTTGGGGCACTGTCTCTGTTGTAACTATCATAGGCAGCCACAGCCATAAGTGAATGGATATATGAGGATTTGGCACACTGGACAGTTTTCTAACCCTGCCATAATTCTGCAATGATCCCAGCTCACATATGATCAAGAGACTCACACTGGGGGTGCCTGGGTGGTTCAGTGGGTTAAAGCCTCTGCCTTCGGCTCAGGTCATGATCTCAGGGTCCTGGGATCCAGCCCCACATCGGGCTCTCTGGTCAGTGGGGAGCCTTCTTCCCCCTCTCTTTCTGCCTGCCTCTCTGCCTATTTGTGATCTCTCTCTGTCAAATAAATAAATAAAATCTTTTAAAAAAGAGAGAAAGAGACTCACACTGCAGGCAGATTCTAAATAATGGTGAGGTAGTTAGGTATACAGACCTTGGAGACGGAGTGTTGACATTTATCTCTTGGTTTTATCTAAAAAATGAAAATACTAATAGTTTTGGGCACCTGGATGGCTCAGTTGGTTAAGCATCTGCCTTCGGCTCAGGTCATGATCCCAGAGTCCTGGGATTGAGTCCTGCATGGGGCTCTCTGCTCAGCAGGAAGCCTCCTTCTCCCCTCCCACTCCCTCTGCTCGTGTTCCCTCTCTCCCTGTCTCTCTCTCTCTCTCTCTCTGTCAATTAAATAAATAAATAAAATCTTAAAAAAAAAGAAAATACTTATAGTTTTTACATTGTAAAATTGTCGTGAAGATAAAAATGAACCAGTATAGGGGCGCCTGGATGGCTCAGTCGTTAAGCGTCTGCCTTGGGTCCAGGTCAGATCCCAGGGTCCTGGGATCGATCCCCACATCCGGCTCTCTGCTCTGCGGGAAGCCTGCTTCTCCCGCTGCCATTCCCTCTGCTTGTGTTCCCTCTATCGCTGTGTTTCTCTCTGTCAAATAAATAAAAAAAATCTTTAAAAAAAAAAAAAAATGAACCAGTATACATGAAATAATTGTAGTAGTTTAGGCACATGAATGAGCTATGTCAGTCCATGTGGCTATGAATATTGTAATCAATTATTATTTATGTTTATATTTCATGCTTAATATCCTGTTAATATCAAATATAATGAGGTGTTGAATTTTCACTATAAATTTCATAGATTTAATCACCTTTTATCAATTCGTAGAGCTTTGTGTTATTTATTTATTTATGTATTTCTTTTATTTATTTATTTTTTAAAAGATTTTTATTTAAGAGATTGAGAGCACAAGTGAGGGGAGGGGCTGAGGAAGACAGAGAGGCAGGTTCCAGGCTGAAGCGGGATCCCTGATGCAGGGCTCAGTCCCAAGATTCTGGGATCAGGACCTGAGTCAAAGGCAGACTCTTAACTGAGTGAGCCACCCAGGCACCCTGCTTTGCATAATTTACATTTGGTTCACATTGTAGGAGGAAAAACACATTTAAATCCATCATGGATAATTATTTTACAGTTTACTCTGTTACACTGATGAGTAAAACCCAAGGTTTCTCTGTTAGCTTTCCTCTCCTTATTCACAGTAGGAACTAACTTGAATTTATAAACTTTCCATCACTGAGCCATTTTTTATAGACAATCTCCCTTGAATGTGAAATAGTTTCATTTATAATGACTATCTTTTTAAAGCTCTGCAATGATGCAGAACTACATCAATTTCTAGGGACAGAGAATAATAAAATTATTAATTATTACCATAGTAATGAACAGTCAAATATCCAATATATTTGTTTCCAAATAAAAGTGCCACAATTATATAAAATCTAAACCAACTCCTAATCTATTTATTTTTCAAAAGTATAGTGACACAACTTATTGTAGAGAAATGTGATACTTAAATTTGCCAAAACATTCTTACAGAAAAAATATTCTCCTGAAGTAGAAAATAACACCATAATATGCAGAAATTGTGCTTTATATTCATTGTCTCCTTTTGCATACTTCATTCAGTACAACCCAGAGACGGTAAGGTTTACTAAATAAAAAGCTGTTGATTTACTGATTAATTAGAAAAGTTGAAATAAAAGTTAAAGAAAAAAACAGAAAATGTAACCATGACTTTCAGGACAGCCAACTATAGCACTTTAACTATGTTATACAGGCAGAATTTTATAAGAAAAATGATATTTATTTTTCACATTAAAATAATTATGATTTCATGATATAGTTTCTCTATCCCTTACATACCAAGAACTTTTATTTTCTCTTGTATTTTATATGCTTGGAAACCCATTTCTTGCAGATTTATATTCTACAGATAGAATTTCCTCAGATCTCAGTATTTTCTGCATATAAATGAAGAGATACTGAAGGTTATTTTTGTTTCTTTTTATAAGTGAAGATGCTAAAATCGAGACAAATTATTTAACACACTCAAGAAGAACATGTGTCTTCTAGGTGACAAAGGCAGGACCTGAAACAAGTGTTTGATTCTAATGCACTGGCTTTAACTATTAAATTGAATTTATTCTTAGAGAAAAATAAAGATAGCTTATATCTTTTCAAAGGAAAAAATTCACAATGATAACATATTTACTTACAACTATGAGTAAAAACAAATCACCATAATTGTAAGCCTGTGAATTTACTCAATTTTGGTTCAGGACAATTTTCTGATTTCTGACAATTTTTGATTTCACGTTCAATTTCAAAACAAAATTTACTATAATGTTATGAAGAGATTACGTATGGCAGCAACATACACCCAGTATTTGATGTATGCTTCTCCAAGCAATTCACCTACAGAGGTAAAATGTTTACTATTTCAGTCATAATAAGCATCAAAAATGATATTCATGCAGTCACGACTCTGAAAATTTTAACAGACATATGCATACCCAAACATAACATTCATACATATTAGATCTAGTAGGTACCTCTATTGATTGGTGCCTCACCACATTCTGCTAACATAATCAAGAAACTGAAGAGACATAATTTATGAGTAACATGGAATAAAGATAGTTGGGCAAGATAGTTGTTTGGTGACTTGTATAAACTTCTAAAATTGAATGCTTTTTCAGCAGGTAAAACTGAAAAGCCCTCATCTTTGACCTATACAATGATTCATTTATAAAACTAAGCAATACGTTTTAGAAGAATGTACATATATTAAAATGAGGTGCACTGTGGCGTGTCATATGCTAATGAAAGCTCTCGACAACTGAAGGCTTTCTAGGTACATATAAGTCTAACTGAGTTCTTGTATCTTCCCTCTTAGCCTATTGCGATTCACTACCTTCCTGATGAACTTAGTTGATTTATTGTCACAGTAAGTAACTGAGTTGTCAAACCTGAAAATCTAGTAGAGGTGTCAGTTTGACTCATCGCATTCCATGTAAAAAATAAATATTATTTGTTATATTAAAGTTACCACCTATCAAATCGGAATTTAGGTTTGAAGGATATTTATTAAAACTACTAAATTTTCCCTGTTTTAAGGTGAAATGATATGTATAGTCATGTTCATAAAGCCAAAAAATTGCTTTTTGCATGTGATTGCCACAATGATAATTATTTAACGAAGTTACTACTTAAATCATAAAAAAATTGTGATTAAGGTAAAGATATTAATTGATAGATGGTATTGTCCCACTAACAATTTGTAGAAAAATTAATGAAATCAGGCATATTAATTATTTTATTCACAAACATATTAAAGAGGATAAGATTAATGAATTTTGCCTTATGTATTCATTAAATATCATTGCAATGCACTGAAGTTTCTTGAGAAATGGGTATAAAGACATCATAATCTATTTAAAAATAATTTCAAATTATACGATAACTTATTATATACTATACTATATACTATATACTATACTATACTATAACTTATTTTATACTATAAAATAATTTCAAATTATACTATAACTTTTCTTTCTTTCCATTTACAGCAATACCATACTATAATTTGATCCCTAATTTGGATAAAGTATGTTTTGAAATACATAGGCATGTTTATTTCTGATACTTCAGTAAATATATGCATGCAATTATTTTTCTTTACTAATTTTAAAATGTTCGTTCATTACACAAATTAAAAAGTTATCCAACTTTGGGGTGCCTGTGTGACTCAGTCGTTAAGCATCTGCCTTCGCCTCAGGTCATGATCCCAGGCTCCTGGGATGGAGCCCCACATCAGACTCTCCAGTCAGCAGGAAGCCTGCTTCTCCCTCTTCCACTCCCCATGCTTGTGTTCCCTCTCTCACTGTCTCTCTCTTTCTCTGTCAAATAAATAAATAAAATCTTAAAAAAATATATATATAAAAGAACAAATAAATAAATAAATAAAAAGTTATCCAACCTTAATATCTGTGGGGTAACTGTGTTTCTAAAGAAGGACCTCCAATGGTAATAATGAGCATGATACTTAGCTCCTGTTCTCCTTATTGTTCAAGGAAGATAGAGGGAAAACTCGACCCACATGACAAAGGAAATATTTATTAATGTATACTTTTTTTTATTTGACTATAGGCTCTTGACTTTAGATAATTTTCAGATATTATGTTTTTTTTAAAATTTCTTTTTTTATATTTATTTATTTGTCAGAGAGAGAAAGAGAATACAAGGAGGCAGAGAGGCAAGCAGAGGCAGAGGGTGAAGCAGGCTCCCTGCTGAGCAAGGGGCCCCATGTGGGATTCGATCCCAGGACCTTGAGATCATGACCTGAGCTGAAGGCAGCTGCTTAACCAACTGAATCACCCAGGTGCCCCCAGATATTATGGTTTTTTTTTCATATAAATATATAGTCTTAAAGAGTCCAACTAAGACGAGTTGGAGAATGACTTATCGATGTTCCCTTGATGCCAATGGTATCTGCCATATAGAAAGATAATGCAAATTTTATTTGCAATTTTAAATTTTCTAGCAGCCACACTATAAAAATATGACAGACAAAACTAATCATGATACTACAGTTTAACAATTTTATACAAAACATTACCATTTCAAAATACAGTTAATAATAAAATTGTTAATGAGAATTTTCATTCTATTTTTCATACTCAGAATTGAAAATCCATGTTATGTTTTAAATTTACATACATTTCAGTTTGAACATTAAATTCTTAACAGAGTGAAGTATATAGTCCTAGCAAAACAATACAATTGTCCTTAATGGAAAAAATATTATATTTCTTCAGCTTATATATTAATATTTAAATTAATTTAAATGAACTAAAATTAAAAATGCTGTTTCTTAGTTGCATTAGTCACATTTCAAGTATTCAATAGATACATATGCCTATTATGTTATATGCTATCATACTGGATAGTATAGTTCTCAACCAGGTAACAAATGAGAAAACCGGAGCCTATTTCTTTTTTTTTTCTTTTTTAAGATTTATTTATTTACTTAGAGAGAGAGAAAGCATGCATATGCACACAACCTTGTGTGTGAGTGGGGAGAGGGGCAAAGGGAGAGAGAGACTATTAAGCAGATTCCCAGCTGAGCACATAGTTCAACCTGGGGGTAGGTCTCATGACCCTGGGATCATGACCTGAGCCAAAATCAAGAGCAGACGCTTAATCGACTGAGTCACCCAGGCACCCAGAGCCTATCTCTTGAATAATTTATCATTTTTAATAAAGTATAAGTGTAAGTATAATGTTTTTAAGTTTGTGAAGTATATAAGCTTTCTATAATGTTAGTTTCTAAAAATACATTAATATTCACCATAAACCATTATGTTAACCCTGTGATAACCACATAAGCTTTTACTCTTTTTAAAATATGCACAGATACATAATTACTATGTTGGAAATGAATGATTTATTTAGCTCTAAAAGAACTTAGTTTAAATTTTATTAATATAATATGTTTTAGACATTCAATGTATAAAATTTCAATACTGCTATGTGAGAGAAGCAGAGAACGTAACCAAGAGCCTTGCTTTGTATAACAAGATTAGTAGATTTTCAGAAGGGAAAAAGCATGGCATCTAGCATAAAAAGCAATTAAAAAAAACACACAAAACTCACTGATCACAGCATCCCTGATTCACCCACACAATACAGCCATCTCATATAACTCTGCACTTAAAGCAAAAATGAATTTGAAGATCAAGGAAACAAAAAAATTAATAATAAATGAAGATTACAATATTTCTCTTTGCCTTCTATTATTAATTGTTGTTTTTCTGAATTCAATATAACTTCTTGTCAAAAGACACAAAATTGATAATAAATATGAAATTAATTTAAGTCCACATTGAAAAGAAATACTAAGGAAAGAGAAGTTGGAAACAGCAATACAAAAGAAAAAAGAGTAAGTTCCTGGAGGAAATAATGGGAATGGATTTCTCAAGCCCAAGTTAGAATCAATACCAATGTGAAAGAATACATGCAGATATACCACTGTCAGTAAATTAAATTACATGGAAGAAAGAACAATTCTGTAGTTCAAATCAAAAACTTTGATTTGAATACTACTTCATGTAGCCACTGAAAAGCTGTTCCATCTCTCTTAACCTCAATCTCTTCTTTTGTAAAATGGCATCAACTGAAGGTTGGATGCTAGGCACAGAAACAATATAAGGCCAATCATTCAGAGCTATTCAATAAAAAGTAGGTCTTGTTAATAGTAACAGTAAATACCAGTGATTGAGCTCTGATTATATATCGTTGTATGCTTACTGAGCCTCCTTATATCCTTTCACAGAGCTCATGAAAACAAAATCATTGTCCATGTTTAAGACATGAAAATCTACCTTCAGTGATATTAAGCATCAAACAAAATTATCTAACTAGTATGTTGTAGAGCAAAGGTTCAAACACAGGTAATCCGGAAACCCTACTCTGAAATGAACGTCATGATGTAATTAAGTACAAACTCATACTCAGTGGGAGAAATGTTTAAATTAAAAATTTAATAAATGAATCTTCCTAGTCATAGTGTACAATGAATCTATCATACAACAACTTTTCTGTAGTACTCAGTTAAAGTAGTAGAGTGGCGGTCACCATTTTTGATATTGTAATAGTATCTATTCATCTATATTTTTAAGTAGATCAGTATAGGTATTATATCTATGACGTAGGATTATAATGCCAGGACAAGTGATATTTACCAAGTAAGTTCTATATTAACAGCAGTTTTGGTAAAGAGATGCATTGCATTTGTATAAATTTTTGTTTAAGAAAACAGATTTTTTTTCCCTTACAGAATATTCATAACCAAATTACTTGTATTCATAACAAAACTTTTAAATTGTAGTGACTCATTCTGGAAAACCCTGGTTTCTAAAAATAGAAATCTTACAGAGAACAGTCAATAAAGCTGTTTTTATTCATCAGGTTGTAAAGTCAGAAATTAATGTGAAAGTACAGTTACTTAATTTGTCTTCCAAATGCTTCTATTTGTTTCCAATCTTTCAGAAGTAGCACCGGTAACGTCATACAAATTTTGTACGTTAACAAGTTGCAAAAGTATGGCGAGATTAGAGGGGCTAATATTAAGTAGATATAAAGATTATTGGAGTTTAGAAAGCCAAAGAATGGAAATTGTGATTGGTGGGCCATTTCATATGGGCATTGAAAATTCATTCATTTACTCATTCAACTTACTCAGCAAGTATTTATCAAACAACTTCTTGTTAGGGACTATGGTAGTTTTTGCTGTATTGCACGTAAGGTAAGGTCGTTGTCTGGAAGAAGACTGCATTTCTGGTTCTAGGAGGTCATGGGACATAGGGGAACGACCACAGTCCATTCCACAGAGGGAATGATAACTTTGTAGGAGGTTAAAGAGAAGAGTAATTAAAAATGGATCACAGTTTGTATTAGAAAAGCCTGGGTGGATAATTTGGCAACAAGTAACTACAATATTCAGGCAAGTGATTATTTCTTTCATTTGTAGTGACTGAAGAATCCAAGAGTAAATTATGTATGAAATAAACTATCATCAAATTTTTAAAATAAATATTTTATAAATGTTTGTGTTTGAGATTCCCAGGTTGGATTTGGGGAGGGGGAGTGAGGTGGAAGGAGCACCTGAATTTCAAGTATTAAAGCTTCAATTTATCCATTCAACACTCAGTAATGGGAACTTAATCTCACATCTGAACCTAACTACTCAATGAAGTCTCCTGTCCCATGTCTCAAACTGGTGGTAGAATATTTCCACATAGATGCCTCAGAGTCAACATGTGCAAACTAAGCCTTTTATCTTTTTTACTTCCCAAAAGCAGCTTCCCTACACACCTCCGTTTCTGTCAAAGCAAGTAAACAAACAAAAACCAACTGACTGATTCAATCACTTAGACTGAAATTCTGAATCTTTTCACTTTTCAATCACCGTATCTCTCTAGACAGTACTTCTTCCTTATTCTCTATTCATACCAATTTTTCACTTATGTAACTCTTGAATTTATTTAAATTTCCCAACAGAAGTCATGATAGAATTCTGAGGGGAAAAAAAGTGGGAGAAATTATCTAAAATGTACTTTCAAAATTCTCCAGTGTTTATGAATTGCCATATATTTAGGTTACAACTGTTGATTTAAAATAGTATTTTTGAAAAGGTTCATAAAAAGACCACATTTTATGCTAATTATTTTGATGAGCATCTGATTGAGAACATATTTACACTTACCCTTTAAGAGCTGAATGATTAAACTACAATTAATTGGATGCATACCATATGTACAATACATATAATTTCTCATATATTCAATAAACTAATTTATAAGATAGGCATATTTATTGTAGTCAAGGAATAGTAAACTTATAGAATTCGAATAAATTGCCCAAGATTATATAACTGATAAGTTTCAACCTAAGTGTTTCCTTACATCAATGCCTGTGCTTTCTACCTACAATAGTATGAATGTCAGTGAGGTTCAATGGGTCTTTATTGCTGGCTGTGTCTCACCAGGATTTCTAAATGTTTATGTGCTAAGTGAAAACTCTCAATTCCCATGTCTTGCAAAACATGCTCCTCTTGCAATCTTTTTCATGTAAGGAATTTACACAAACAGGTACCCAGTTGATCAAATTATACAACTAGGAAACCTTGTTTTCTGTTCTTCACACACACACAGTCTTTCAGCAAGTTCTGATCAATCTCTCTACAAATCTCCATGCTCCTAATTTTTTTTTCTCACTAGTAAGACAGGAAGCCAAACTCCCATCATTTATCAAGTGGACTAATTTATTACCTTTTAACTGGTTTACAAGCTTCCAGGAATTCACCCACAAAATTCATATGCTTATATTGGCCAAAGTGATATTTTAATTTATAAATTATATCATATTACCCCTTTGCTTAAAATCCTGTGTCCTCTCATTGCACTGTAAGAAATGCTCACATTGTCCTTTGATCTAAGCTTTCAGATCTGGATCTGCCTATTTCTCCCATCTTCACCTTGCACTACTCTTTTTTTCACTTTAAATGTTCTATTTTCACAGGATTTCTGTTCTTAGAACTTGGCAACCTCTGTCTTACCTCATGACTTGCATTTACTTTTCATATGCCTGGAAAATCACTTCCCTGACTCTCTGTGTATTCAAGACCTTCCTTAATGCTCCCCTGTGTGCCATGTACTCAGAAATTACTGGCCAGCCTGACCTTACTAACCATTCCAGAATTCCACCTGTTTCCTTAGAATATTATCTTAATGTGAAATGACCTGTGTATTTGTTCATTGTCTGCTTTCCCTACTCAGTTGAATATAAACCCTAGGTTCACTTTAACCCTGGCCCTTGGAGCAGGGTCTGACACATAGTAAGCTATCTGTTAATCCTTGCTAAATTCATGAATGAATGAATTAAGCCAGAGCATAACATTGTTTTCTGTACAGGAAAATACATATTTACACACACACACACACACACACACACACACACACACATAAAACCATATATGAATACTGCTTCAAATAGAAGTATATATTTTAATTATAATGTTCACTACTGAGTTATTAATTTCTAAATGATATTTTTAAATAGATTTATATATAATTTATATTAATGGTTTATTTAGTTCTTGATGTAAAACTTCATATTTAATTTTATATTTGAAATTGATATCCACTCATTAGCAAAGCAAGTAACTTATGCTTGTAAAATTGAGACAAGGGCATGAAGAATTAACAAACGCTTGGGCAATCATGAGCATTTTCTTCAGTTATTTAACATTCAGACAGAGTTTTCTGCTATCTAACTCACACTGCAGTAATTCCAAGGATATATACCTTTTAAATCTACTCCTAAGAGAGAGGATCATTTATTCTGATTTTCAAAACCTCACTAAGTATCTTAAAATGATTTCTGGGGGAGTTAACAAATTAGTGGTTTATCATATGCATACTTAAGAATGTGACACAATAATAGTATAAACAAAAGGAACAGAGTCAAAAAAATAAGTAAGTTATTTCAAAAAGGTGAAGTTTCAAGACTGTAGTAAAAATAATTAGAACAAGAAATGGTGCTGAAAGTCATAATCTTATCCAGAAACCACATTATAAAACTGCCTCTCATTTTATGTGCTTTTGCATTTTATCACAGTTCTTATTTTCTAAAATAATATTTACTACTGAAAATCCTCTGTTATTTTGTCAAAAAGACTGGCTTGAGATAAAATAATATCAAAACTTTCTAAATTTACACACATACACACACAAATGCAAATCCCTTGTAGAGTAATCTGAATTCATATATCATTTCGTTGACATTTACAGATTTTTTTTCTAGCATAACTGCTATCATGGTCCTGCTTCTTAAATTCACATTCCACACAGATAATTTTCTTACAGCTTCTACAAGAAAACACCTGTTAGTTACATGGCTACTCTGACCCATTTATGCTTATAATGAAGCTTGATGTTATATAAAGACATATAAAAGAGATAAACAATAAGATTCAGAGAGAATTGTTTTGTAAATAACAGATCATTTTAAAAAGAAAAGTTATGTTACCAAAGAATAATAAAACAATAATTTATATGAAGAAGAAACAATCAACCGACAAAACAAGACAGACTCAGAGTCTAATGAAATTAATCATTATATATTCGGGAATAAAAATCAAGAAGATCTCCCCCCTTTTATTGAACTTGTCACAAATGAAATATGTTACAATAGGGATTTGGAATTACTTTTTTAAATGAATATCCCATCAAGTATTTTCCTCAAAACTGGTACAAAAATCAGCAGAGAAAAATAATTTAAGAAGTCAAAAGTCCAAGTAGAAAAAGATAATGCAATAAAAAATGCAATTTTATTAAAAAAAATAAAAGGAACTGTCAAAAATTAGATGAAGTTTAAAAAGGAGCACTATCCTCTGTAAAGTTCATATACAGGGGCGCCCGGGTGGCTCAGTGGGTTAAAGCCTCTACCTTCAGCTCAGGTCATGATCTCAGGACCCTGGGATTGAGCCCGTGTCGGGCTTTCTGCTCAGCAGGGAGCCTGCTTTCCACCCCCACTCTCTGCCTGCCTCTTTGCCTACCTGTGCTCTCTCTGTCAAATAAATAAATAAAATCTTTAAGAAAATAAAGTTCATATACATGTGCAGAGGTGTCTTACGAAGAAATAATCCTTGAATATCATGTCAACATTTGTGGAATAGAAAGATGGACTTAGTTTTATTGAAGTGAATAGTAAATTCTATGAGAAAATAAATCATACTGGCATCATAAAAAGTAAATGATTCCAAGCTTGTTACCAGATTTGGTGAAAAACAACTTAGTCTGATTTATCTTTAGAGAAATTAATTTTTCAGATGATGAAAACATTACATAATTTTGCCTCTTAGGAAATCATAAGATCCTGAAATTTCAAAAATCTAATGAAAACACATGGCAGAATAGTGAGATGGTGAAGGAAAGAGCAAATTGAAGGCAAGGCATGTGTAATTAGTACAGAGTTCCTATATTCAGAAAGATCACATCACATGCAAAAATCAGTCTGAGAGAATGAAACCGAGATTAGGGTTTCATTTAAATTATATAAATAAATAGAATAAAGTTAAATAGTCACAGACTTTGATAGTATATTTAGTCACTGAACTATACACGAAGAAAAAGACTGTCTCAATGGAAATACACCTCCCCCCTCCACCAAAGGCACAGGTAACAGCACATGACAAGGTGCAAATCCGTGCATCAAAAACTAGGGTGAAAAAGCCCACACTCGTTTGAGTTTTACTAGAAAGCAGTATGAACACAATGCTCATAGGATGAGAAAACTTAGAGATAATTTGGAAGTATGCCCTGAAACATGAATAAGTGATTCTAGGGTTAGCTGAAGGGATTCCCGTAATTCAGATGGAAGGACAGAAAATGCACTTGCATTTTCTCAATGATGTATACGTCATAGTAAAGAGATACACCTGGGAAAAAACATTACAGAAGAGAAGAATAATATTCAGTTTGGATGAAAGCTTCTAGTTCATACCTTAAATGAGTTACTCAGAAGTGTGTGGATAACAAACCGTTTGATTTGCAATATTGAAAAGCCTGCATTTACAGTTAAAAAGCTAGCCTCAAAATTGAAAAAGATATTGAAGAATTACTATTGTTAGAGATTTTGCTTTCATAGTATAATTTGCTGATTGTTGGTAAACCATGGTATATATTTAATAATTTGGCTATTTTGTCGCTCCACAGTATATATTATAAATGTGTTAGAAGGGCTATAGACTTAAATTTTCTTGGCAAAAATGGTCATATTGTTTCCTAGATATTTATTTTCCTAAAACTATTCAGCAATTCCCTTTTACTCATATTGACAGCAAGTCTTTAAAATAAGTTTAACTCAGCAAATATTGGATATATTGCCCATAAAACTAACACATACTTGTGCTGTTAACACAGGTATATGGTTTCCAACAATCTATCTCCATCATTATGAAACCTGAATTAAGTTAGAATGTATTCCAGAAGTAGATGATGAGCTGAGTCCACATTTTGGTCTTTGGTTCTGCCAAGCAAGAGGAAGGCAAGGCTTTAGTAAACACACTCTAAAATGTGCAGCTCATTTTATTTTACAAAAAAACCCTGTAGCCAAAAAAAGTTGAAGATAATGAGAGGCGACAGCAGCAAGCACTCCTTCCTCTACGTCCCCAAATCGCATGAACTTAGAGAACATTGTTGTGTCACCAATCTTAATATTTCCCACAGATGGGAAAGAAGGGCCAATGCTGAATTTCAATAATCAAACATATATTCATCAAAGAACACACTAGGGATATCCAGCTTAGAGACAGATACCAGAGCTCTACTTCTCCGAGATCATAATAAATATATATAAATAGTAATCATAGCTGACTTTGATGTAGTTCTAATGACACGTTAGGCTCTCTTCTAAGCCCCTTTCATGTATGAAACCATTTACTCTCCACAACAACCTTGGAAGAAGGTAATCTGCTTAGAAGTCTATTTACAAAGAGACAGGCACAGGGATGTTGAGAATTTCCTCAGATGATGCAGTTAGTGTTTAATATTAACCCAGAGAGTTTGACTTAGCCTCTGGGTTATATTATCTCTTCCCATAGATTTCCTCTCAGGGAGATTCTGTTAAACACACACATGTATGCATGTGCACACAAACATGGACAGCTACATTTTCCTGTAAATATGCTGGTCTGAAGTCTTCATTTCTTCCTATAGGAATTCTGACTAAAACATTTAGGTAAGTTTATTTTTTTTTTAAGTTTTGCACTTTTTTTTTTTTTTTGTAATTCTATGCTTCTTAACTAGCCTACGAAATCACAAGGAATATATTCAGAACAAATAAGATTTCAGTAATATACTGTATAATTAATAATAACTAATTATAAAAATGAGCAGCTTAACTGTGTGTATATGTGCATATGTACATGTATGTATGTACGTGTGTGTGCATGCCCACATGCAGACGTCACATATGTGTCATCATGGTCTATCCACTTCCACGACTTATATTTTAAACTCACAATTCTAACACTTTTTCTGTTTTTCATTTATACAGTGTTGTTGTTGTTGTTTTTTTTTTTTTAATTATGGGTTCACTTTCTTTCTGAAAAGAGATCATTAAATAAGATCTTCTTTGGGTAATGTATAACTTTCTTGTAACCAAAAACACGAGTTACTGTCTCTGTTTGAATCACTTTCTTGGAATTTTTGGATAACAAGAATAACTCTGAATATTAAGCAAGACAGCCGTTTATATCAGCCTGCAGATTCTTACCTCCAGTGACTACGCAGAACAATGGTGGTGGTGCTGAAATTGGTTGCTAGCATGTGACTCTTTTGGAGATGTTTTTGGACGGCCTTGGTTGTCAATATGTCAAACTTGTTGACCCTCTGGGTCCCTGCAAGCCAGCTGGTGGTCAATAGCATCTCATTACTTTTTTTTACATACCATTAGAACTTGCTTTTATAAAAGCTAAATCCAAATACTAGAACTAACAAGAATTTGGGACTTATTCTTTATCAAATATCTATGTTTAATTAAAAAATAAGCAATAATCCAACCATTGGAAAAATCAATGTACTTCATGTTCTTCTATGTATTTGATAGTTAGATGTTAAAATACTAAAAAGAAGTCAATTAAACTTTTGTTTATTTCCTTAGGATCTTTTAATCTAAAAAGAAAAATGTACATTTGCTTAAAAATACTTGGAAATCTACTCTGGGTTACAGTTCCTCAATAAAATGCATTAGTCATAGTAATATAAGTTCACAAAAAATAAATAGAATCTTTTGTACTTTCATAAGCCTTGGTCATAAACTAAAATAAAAATTAACTGAAATTGTATGCCATTTAAACAGTCCACAAGAGACTCTTGAATCTTCATACCTTATAAAAATCTCAGATTATTTTATTGCCTCTTCCTAACTTAGAGTACATTAATTCAGAGTCAGGATAACTTAATAACTTATTTGTCATTTTATCTAACAGTAGTAAGTCAGAAACGAACACACACACACGCACACACATCTAAACTAAAGAAGAATGTTCCTTTTCTTTCTCTACATAATACATCAATCATTCTGTGTTGTTACTAACTGCTTTTCATGAAAATAGAAAATTTAACCCCTAACATTTATCCTTAACAATTCATGTTTCTCGTGTATGTTTTTTAATGACGCATGATTACTCTTCCTCCTGAGATACGTTTTCTAGCAAGTGACAGAAAATCCATCAATACTGTCTTCTAAAAAACTGATTTTCCCCCCTACATAACAAGGATCATAAGGAGAGCTTACATTGTTTAATATTGTTATCAAAGACTCAGATCCTTTCCAGTGATGTGCCGTAGTAACCTCAGGTCTTCAATTTGACCCCCCTATTGCTATCTGACAAGCACAGACAGCTAGTGTAGTTTCTTGTACCACAACCATATTCAAGAGCAAGGAGGAGAAATAGCCAAAACCTTCTCTCATGTCCACTATCAGAGAAGGAACTGCGTTTCCAGAAGTCTCCAACAGAGTAGTCATTGATTTGAATGGGAACACATTTACACTTTAACTGCAGTGGAAGTAGAGGGATCAATCGCTTGGTTTTGTATTTTCCACTCTTCAGATGGAGGGGGCATGGGGAAAGCAGTTGAGATATGACTTTGGATGACAGCACTGTCAACTACACTAAGATCATTTACATAAAAAATTATTTTATTTGAAACTAAGTGCTGAAACGAACACAAAATGCAGAGTATTCTTAGGTTTTAGGTGAACTTCTGTGAAAGGCTATCCCAATAATTATATATTTTATCAAAATATTAAAACAGAAATATTAAAATTTATTATTACTTTTTAATGTCTCAATATTTAAAAAGGGATTGAAAGTTTTTTGGACATTCTAACTGAAAATTCGCAGAATCATGTGCTACCACAAGGGGTCTCACAGATAAGTACATTGGTATAAAATCAAAGTGAAATATACATATATTTCATAAAATCAAACTGAAGTTCAAATACTGAAATAAAGTAAAATAATGAAATAGGGCAAATACAACAAAACAGTATAAATGAATATATATATAAATTTATATATATATTATATATTTACATATTTTACTATAATACACACACAAATATATATTCATCAAACACAACAAAAGAACTTTAATGATATTATTGGAGGATATCTGCATTATACCCATACCCATATATTTAAACACTTATTTTATATGGTTTCTATGATCAAAAATTATCTAGCCCCCCTTTTATAGACAAGTTCTGCATGGAGACATTCTCATAGTAATGACATATCACTCTAATAACTTTCCTGTAGAAGATATTTTAATTTCTAAATGTGTGTGGTATTAAAATTCAAGAAAAATATAGAATTTACTGCTTTGTTGGACCAAAAAACAAATTTTTGCTGTTCTAGATATATTTATCAATTCCAAATAGTCAAACTGATTGAAAAAAATAGCCCATTAATTAAGCTTAGGAGTCAGGTACCCTTCACAATGAAAGTCAGGAGGTTGGAGGGAATGGTAAGCTTAAATGGGGTGTTGGTTTAAAAGTTACTTTATAGAACAGTAGACTCAAAGCCTCACCCAGCATCACTACTCTCCAGTTTTTCTATCTTTGGAAGAAGACGACATTATATCCTGTAAAGGATGGAGGAGTTGAGTGAATGAAATTCTGGACTTGAAAGTACTGAGCCCACATAAAGGGAGCAGGGATATTCCAGATGAAAAACAGAGAACTTGAACAGAAGTTTTTACAGTGATAATGCAACTCCTAGCCCCTTCTCCAATTTGGCTCTGGGCATCCTACATTCAGGATTCTACCCACTAGTGAGAGGCTGAATGATCCTTTAACAAAGAAGCCAAAACATCTGAGAGGAAAGACCACAGACACTGATAATTGGGGGTTTCAAAAAAAAGTCTACCTTGCCAGCAGCTGACCCTATAGGATATTGCACCTTTTACAATCCTTCTTTCTTTGCAACAATATCCATTTATATCCATGTACCTACACATACACACATCAGAGCTTATATATAGGATTTATGAAGTCTTTATTAAACTGAAATAGCCAAATATCACCAGGTATTTGTGGGAAATTTCCATCCTGAAAAACATAACCAAAATAAACACAAAATGAAATGCAGAAGAAATAGCAACAATACTGAAAATAGAAGAATCAAAGAAAATATAAGCACTATACTCAAATAAATGTGCAAAGATATTACATCCATAAAATATGAAATATTGAAATATGAAATATAAAATATTTCATAAAGTATGAAAATATAAAATAAATATATTTGAATAAAATATATGTGAATGATATATATGAAAATATAAGACCAAAATTGTCCTAGAATTAATGAATAATAACAGAGATTCAAAAATCAGTAAACCAATTGGAAGATAATATTAAGGTCACAGAAATTAGAAAATAAAACATGAAGATTACAATAGGCAAGAGATTTGAAGAACAATCCAGGAGGGTTATAAAAAGAACTATTAGTAAGAGTTGTAGGAAGAGAAAAAATATGAAATATTGTTTTTAAACAATGATAGTTTTTCAGATAAACATCCCCCACCAAGCTTATTACTCAGAAATTTCAGAACTTTATAGATAAAAAAGAAGATTCTGAGAGCAATTCTGAGAAAAACATTAGCTCTCATCCAAAGGATCTGGAATAGCAAGGCCATGTGCTTTTCAATCACTCACTATGATGTAAATGTGAAAGGAAGAACAAGGACATTTCAGAGCCACAGAGTTCCAAATGACCTTTTTATCCCATTTCTAAGAAATATAAGTTCTACTACATCAAAAAAGAGGAAATAAATCAAGATGGAGGAAAACATGAGGTCCAGACTAGGAGGGGGGAACAAAACAATAGAAAGCAGAGGGAATTTTTAGCAAATGACTTGCTAAATCAACAGGACTCTATCATGCAATGTTCTGGATGAAGCAGGAGGTAGATGTCATTGGCAAGGGTGAAGTATAACATGCAACCTTGAGAAGTGGATAAAACCAATCATCTGACAAAATTCACTATCTAGAAAATTCTACTAACATTTTTTCTTAGGAACTGGAGGCTATGAAAGACTTAGCCTTAGGCAAAACAAACAAACAAAAACCAAGTAAAAGAACAAGAACAAAACCAAAAACAAAGGCAAACAAAACAGTACGAAGCAAAATTAACTCCAGGAAAAGAGAAATTTTAAAAAAGAGAAAAACTATAGGAAAAAATGATGAAGCATGCTGTAAGCCTCAAAGTGAAAAATATTGTATATTCGTGTAAATTTAAAACTTGAATATAGATTTAACTAAAAATTTATGAGGCGGATATAGGAGCTGGAGATACATGGGCTAAGATAGCTAGTATCTCCATTTACCACAAGAAGTTGATAAGTAAAATTGACACATCAATAGATAAAATAGTTAAAAGTATTTAAAAATAAAGTTATTAGTGTTCAGCATTCTGAAGATGGGACATAAAACTGATTTTTGCTCTTATAATTTTTAACTCTTAGCTGCTGCATTTTACATGACATAGTCCTATGACACATTGATCTACAAAAATTGTTGCAATCTCTCAAGTTCAGCTTGAAATCTAGCTGCATCTTCTAATGTTTTGAATTGTGGTATATTATACTCTAAAGAAATAACTGGTTTATTTTTATATTTGGTCTGTTTTTAAATATCTCGATAAAACAGATGTTTTTAGGCCGCTATTTACAAGCATTCCCCACCAAATAACACATTTTGTTGTAGATAGAATTTATGCCAAATAGATGAAAATCAAAATTGGATACAATAATAATTATCACAATTCCCAATTCCCTTTTTTGTCCTCATTTTTGGAAAACATACTGATGTGCTACCAAATAATTTTAATTCAATGTTAGACAATATATGATAGTGACAGTGAGCATTGCTCTAAATTCAGACTACATTGGTTCAGAGCCCAGCTCTCTCACTTTCTGTGTCACCCTGCCCAAGTTACATGACCCCTTTATGCCTATTTCTCTCATATTTAATAACATAAAATTTATAAACCAGAATCACAATTTTGTGGGAATTAAATTACATAATTCACAGTAGTAACTCAGCACTATACTTAGCAGTAGTAATAGCTTTGTATTTATGAGCCATGTTATCATTCTCAGGACAAAGTGTTTCATGAGTCTGATGAAGAACAACTTGAGAAAATCTGAGAAATTATTGCACTTTTTATCCTTTTCACTTCTTTCTGTATTTTGTCATTACATTTTTAATTCATTTTTCAATTCATTTATAAATACGTATTTATATTGTTGTTAACAAAATAAAACTATTTATTTATTTATTTTAATTTTTTTTTATTTATTTGACACACAGAGAGAGAGAGAGAGAGAGAGATAGTGAGAGACCCTAGGCAGAGGGAGAGAGAAAGAGAAGCAGGCTCCCCACAGAGCAAGGAGCCCGATGCCTGGCTCAGTCCCAGGACCCCAGCATCATGACCTGAGCTGAAGGCAGCTGTTTAACCAACTGAGCCACCCAGATGCCCTCAAAATAAAACTGTCTTAAAAAGAAACATTGAGCCTTCAGTCTCTCAGTCAACTGTATCACAGTGTACTAATTATACATAGACATACACTTTGACATATAAATTCTCAATAAGATTTGTAGTAACTGAAAATCATAAAAGTCAAAACCATTCCAAATGCACGTCACTCTGAAGGATTAATTAGCCAATGAAATGAGTCCTGAGTATATACCTAGAAAATACAACTGTGGTCTTTTTTATGCTCCTAGCCCCCGGTAGGATTGCCATCACATATGCTTTAAAGTGATATATAGGATTTTTACTATAAATAAAATTAAATATAAAATAAAACTAAAAAAATATATGACTTTTACTGTTATAGATTCCCCACCTCCTATGGAAAGATAAGCTGAGAATATTTACATTTTACATCATTTTTAAGTGTATGAGTTCTTTTTTTTTTAATTTTTATTTATTTATTTGACAGAAAGAGAGAGACCACAAGCAGGCAGAGTAGCAGGTAGAGGGAAAGGGAGAAGCAAGCTCCCGCTAAGCAGAGAGAGCCCAATGGGGGCTTGATTCCAGGACCTGGAGATCATGACCTGAGCTGAAGGCAATCCCTTAATTGACTGAGTCACCCAGGAGCCCCAAGGATGAGAGTTCTTATGGGAAATCTCCTATCTAATGATCTCATCACCTTTTCCGCTCACTTAAGCCTCATCTTCCTGATCTGGACAACTGAGATTATCATAGACTGGGACCCATCATATTGGAAAAGTAATTACATGAAATAGTGCTTGACATGCTTAACATACTGCTCAGACAATATTAAATACTTATTAACTGGGAGAGGAAAGTACAGTAACCAGAAAACCTCATCGGTGAAAACTCTGGATAAGCTTTTTACCATTTTCATTTGATATTCAAGTTTATAATGAGTCAGGAAAGGAATTTATAAGTCATTTCAAATCTTTTGGTACAATCACTAAAAATGATCCTGAATTTGTTCTATTTATACTGAGTTTAACAGATTTACCCAAGGGCTTAGAATAATTACACAGTAGAGTGAAAAAGTGCTTTAGAAAGTATTTAACTTCCTCATTTTACAAAGGAAAAAAGTCTCTGAAGACAGTCAAATCAAATAGAGTAAACATAGCATATCATTTTGCAAAGTCTATTTTACTTTAAGAAATATTTGGGAAATGGAGAGGAAATGTATTTCTTATTGGAACATGCTTGATATATAATATTAAACTTGTAATTCAAGAAAATGTTCAAATATGAGCAAGAATTCTAAGACTTTCTGTTTTCAGCTGTGTTAATATGTATTCATTCTGTGATTACTAATACTTGGTGATTTTTTATTTTTTTGAGAAGAATTGATATGAATAGTTAGTAAAATTGGTTATACAATAGAAATAGAATGGGCAGTGGGCAGAAATTCCAATTCTGACAACTTTCTCCATAGGAACATTTCCACCTTATTCTTTCTCTTGAGTTCCAAATGCATAAATGAGAATTATTTAAGTCCATTTCTTGGGTAAGGTACATCTAAAAACAGGACTAGATTTGAAAATATTCCTTTTGGGTTGCTTCTATAAATGCAAATGATATTAGAAATGGCATCGAGCTCAATAATTAACTTTAAAAAGTAAATCATTAAAATAAATCTATGTCACCTACTAGGGAACCCAATGAAATTGGGATTGGGTGAAGAGGCCAACATGTAAGAGTCACCATACAGGCTCAGAGTGTGGTTCAAATGAGTCTCTGATAGAAAATTCTCAGTGACAACTTTAAGTAAATTAAATGAAGAAAAATCATCATAATAAACTTTATTATATACTTACATTCTGATATCATCCTGGCTTGTTTGGACATATTTATAAATGTAAAACTAACAATATAATGCAAAGCATATTGTGATAATTGCCTAAAATTGAGTATAAATAATGCATAAAGGAATTAAGGAACTAAAGATGAGTTCTGACTACTTTGGTGGGAGCATTATCCAGAGAAGAAATAGAATT
>CM053607.1:12015018-12123010 GCA_028646535.1 Procyon lotor
AGGCCATGTTCCACTACAAACGGCAGACGATACAAGTACCAATGCCTATTTTGTATATATTTTATAACATAAAATCCCTTTTGGCGATCACCATTTTAGGAAAATAACCAACACGTAGCATTTCTTGTAAATCTAAACATATCGTGCTATCTCCCTTCCCTCTCATGTTTACCTAAAGTGAAATATCCTTTTCTTGAGGTACTTGTACTTTAAACAGGTAAGTAAAGTGAAGGAATGACAACATTGGAGAATGACATGAAGCTGAGATTTTTTTGAGTTCATAAAATAAACTTTTGGGGATTCTAAAATAAATAATTCATCCTGTCAGATTACATCATTAGATTGCCAAACAATGATATGCTTCAATATGGTTTTAATTAGTAATTCCAAGACCTGGCCACTTGCCAATTAGCTCTATTTCTCTCCTTTTGTTTCTTTTGTTGTGATTCCTCTAGTACTTACTGTTGCTGCCTCATTATTTTTAGGAAGTACATGCATACTTTTTGTTAATTTTTAAGAAATGGTATTGGCTATAACTAGTTATAATTCAAATCTATTGACACTATTTAACCAATCCTAGTGTTTCAGGAATAAAAAAGTCCATAATGTAATATTTACTATTAGTTTGGAGTTGGAAATCCATTAGTTGAAAGTTTCCACTTTTCTAATTAGAAAACACAATTTTTTTACTCAATGTGCTGTAATAGAGAATATAAATAAGACATTATGGACTGCAAATATATATTTATCGTACTATTTTTTTCTGCCTTGCCTGTGCATATTTTCCTCCAAAAAAGGAAGATAAAGCAAAGAAAAGTAATAAGAAAATATTTCCTTGAAAAGTACAAGCATTTATAATTTTCCCGCCTATCTAGATGGTAACAGGCAATTCCTCAAAGGGAGCCATATGCATTTTTACATGGAGGAAGAATCTTCTATCATTTCCCAAGGGAGAAGCCCGTAAAATATTGATGTTCTGGAGGGGAGTGTAAAATAACACAGATGTTCTTCCATTCCTTCACAAGAGCTCGGTTTCCTTTTCCTGGGCCAGTTTTCTCATGCACTCTCTCTCCTCAAGGGAGACCTTAATATTCTCCTTCACAGGCTCAGACTAACCACCTTCCTTCAACATTCCTGTAGAGCCTGCCTCTCTGCTGCTTCCCAGCACTTCTCCTACCCAGAGGGATTCGGTTTAAAGAGAAGGGGAGATGGTGGATCAACTAAGTTACCATGCTCTTCAAATTATTATTTAAGAAAGGAGGTGAGCAGAGAAGGAGAGAGGATAACAGCATTTCCTCATTTTAGAGGCATGAACCCACTGTGTCTTTTGGTCAGTTAATTATATAATCCAACAAAGGAAACGGCTAATATAAATGATAGACTAATAATTATCCATAACCAGATCTAAGTTAAATGAACCTTGTTGTTTTGTTAGGTTTGCCCTCTTTCTTCTCTGTTTTTGAAATTTCTTTAAAAAATTATAAATATGAAGTGGAGACAAAAGGAAGATACAGCTCTTACGTTTTTCCATCACTGTGATGTGCTGAAGAGAGGAAGATGGAGATACTTGTGAGCAAACAGAAACGGCATTTTGCATAAACTTTAACATAACTATAATATTTGATCAAAAATTAAAGTAGAATAAAATGGCATGTTAGATAACCTTAAGTGTGTCATTGTATGACAACTATCTTACTATAATTTTAAATGAAGGCTAGTATCTCAAATGATTACACCAACTGTACTATGTATTTATTCAGCAAAGTTATTTGGTAATAGTTAAAGCTCATTCTAAACTAATTCTTACTGAGGTGCCCGGGTGGCTCGGTCGGTTATAAAATCAGAAGATCAGGTATTTTTTAATTTTATAATCTGACCGAAAATTGAACCAATATTGTATTCTATGAAGAAAAACAGTACTTAATCTCTGCCATGTCCTAGATGACCCAGTCTCCTGGGTGCTTATGTGGTAAACATAGCACTTCATACACATTGACTCATACAGTTTTCATAGCATGAGTTGCCATTAACAGATAGTTCAATTGAAGTTCAAATGACTAAACTGGTCATGCAGCTCTGGGGTCTTTTTGATTATAGATTCCAGCCCATGGCAGCCATCTCCAAACACTGTTTTTCAACCAGGGGAGCATCATGCTCAGACTGTGAGGCCGTTGGGAGATTACCCATGTGTCCTGGCAAGTTTCTCCATTGACTCATCCTATGACCTTGTGTGGCTGGTTACCATCCATATGCTTTTGGCTCTTCAGGTTTAAAAATAACTTCCTATAGCCCAGATTTAATTCATATCACATACTTGTGAAGAAGCCAGACAATATTTAATTCTTCATATAATTGGAATAAATAATCTTTGTTTTTTATCATTCAGGGTATTAAAAAAAACCTAAATAAATAGAAAGCCAGAAGTGCATATAAAACTGACAGAATCAATACCCAAAATATAAATGGAGACCCTCAAGGGATTAAACTTCACCAAGGAAGTCATATTGAGTAATTATATATTTTCCCCCTCTTGATTTCTAACTCTTTTGATGTTTTCTTTATTTTCTATTTTATAATAACAGAATGTTTTCATTTCAAAATAGGGAAGTCTCTATACATACTATATGGAGAAATGCTAAGTGTTACAAATTTTTTAAGTAACAATAAACTTCTATTTCTGTTTCTCTTGATATGTTTGTAGTAATAAATGAAACCTGTTTGAAGAAACAACATATTTGATAATTTCTATATATGTTAGGTACTTCTTTCCTTCCATTTTATAGGAAAAGCTAGTTTCTAGCAATTCTTACTGAATAATGTTTAAGACCAGTTTAGTACAATTTAGTAAGAAAAGGTTATCTGCAGAAAGACATTACATATACCAGGCACTGTGTTAGAAAATTCCAATGACTTATTTTATTTAATTCTAATAACAGCTCTATGGATTAATATCTATCTTTTTTTAATAAATGGATGCTTTCAAAGCCTAACTAAATTGCTCACACACCTATAACCATTAAATGGCAGGTTAACTATAAATTAGATGCACTACCTCAAAAGTCTCTGTGACGCCACACTATTTTGGAATACATTCTGATTTCATTGTGCATGCATGATTGTCGGGGTGTTTACTAAGCCATACTGAAGAAAAGAAACAGATGGAGCCTCATAGAAGTAATTAGTTAAGGTGTTACTACCTTAATTACTAACACTCAATTTTCCTAAACTACTAATTATTCTTCCGCAGTGTTCGATCTCATTCAGAGCCTAATGGCATTTGACATTGGGACAGAGAGGGAATTTAGTAATCAGATAGGAAGTTAAGGTAGTTGATGATGGACATGGGTGGGGGCAGAGAAAAGGCTAGTTAGTACAGATTGGATTTAGGTTAAATCTAACAGTGGTAGTAAATTTTTGTGGAATTCATATTAATTGAATATCGCTGTATTAGTTTATTAGGGTTGCCATCACAAACACCATAGACTAGGTGCCTTAAATAACAGAACTGTATTTTCTCACACTTCTGGAGGGTGGAACCTGGCTGCTATGATGTCTGGAAGTTTCATTCTGATGCATCTTTCCATGACATGAATTTGGCCACCCTCTCCCTTTGTCGTCATATATCTTTCCTCTGTTTTTATTGCCTGACCCTTATCTACTATTCTTATAAGGATACTAGTCCTACTGGATTAAGGCCCACCTTCAGCACTCTATTTTTACCTGATTACTTCTTTAAAGGTCTCTATCTTCAAATACAGACACATGCTGCAGTATTACGAGTAGGGCTTCAACATACCAAGTTCGGGGGGACTTAACTCACTTCATAACCAACACTATGCTTAATTTCATATTGAATACAGAGATGATTGCCTTCAAGCAAGTTTCCAGTTTAGTAGGGGAATTATTGTCTCAAACAGGACTCTTACTTCCAAACCAGTTAATCCTATAATGCTACAGAATTTTCTTTGTGCAACACAAGCTATTGATGCTCCTTGTTACTTCATATTGTTAGTGTGTTCCTATCAGAGGCTAAATTCACACTCCTCAGCATAATAATTAAGTCTCTGTTTCACTAATTCTACCCTCTCTCAGTGTAGTTGAATTATCTCCCATGGTAACTTCTCAGTCCCCAAAACTCTCTCAATCAACAGCTATCCATTAATACTTTCACAACGCTGACCATGTTCTGGTTTTTTGCTTTCATTTGCACATAATTTTCTCTACCTTCAAATTCCTTTTTCCATTTCCATTATGGAGCAGTCTAGGCTGCTAGCTGTCTCCACAACAGTAGTTCTTTTTCTGAGGATTCTATTTCCCAGATTTTCTTACAATTAAATTTGGACAATTGCTGATTCTAATCAAAGAATTGGAAATAAAATTGACATGGGACATTTCTGAGTCAAGAATTTTGGGGGGAATGGTCTGTCCTCTTCTGCCAAACAGATGCAGCATCAGGACCTGAGGAATGAGCCTGGGTGTCTGAATTACCCAGGGAGAAGTGTCAGCTACTGAACTGGAATAATTTATGACAACTATAATGTAAGTGAGAAAAATACTTCTATAGTGTTTGTGATATTAAGTATACCTAAGTATTAAGTATCTAAGTCTATATGTTAGTTCATTCTAGCCAACCTGGCAATATATCCAACTACTGAATTCTTATTTGTATTTAAAAAAATAGCTCAAATATCATTATCCATATAAAGTTTCCCTCCATGTTTTCCCCTTCTGGAACACACACCCTATAGATTTAGAAAGAGTAGGAAATAGGAGATACTGAAACAAATCATCAGGATTTAAGGACAAATTAGATGGTCTGAGAGGATGAAGAGTGAAGGGTGAAGGATGGAAAAGAAAGAGCTGATAACTTCAAGCTTTGACCTGCTAGGTTTCATATAGACATACAATTAAACATATCTACTACTTATAAATGTAAAGAGAATGGGACTAAATACATATTTACTATTGATCCTCTAAAAAATTACTGGCAAATCTGTATGAGATGATGAAACATACGAGGGAGAAATGTGGAGGAAAGGGGAATATGGCTGAGGATAAAATACGAATAACTTTGAACATTAGAAAGACCAATTAAGAAGTCCCAAGATAGCATCATAATATTAAAGTGGAAAGAATAAAAAGAAAATTTAGAAAGGAGTCTAACATGAGAAAAACTGTAAATCATGGATGATTAAAACCATTATGTTGAACAGTCATTATGTGAGAATGTCAGCTAAGAACAGGAATATTTGCTTTTTAAGCTCTCATATCCCCAGTACCTAAGATAGTGCTTGACACATAAAAAATGGTAAATAAGTAAGGTTAAATCAGTGACTGAAACCTTTGGAGAGGACAATTTCATTGAAATACTGAAAACAGACATTAGGTTATGGGACCTTTGAAGAAAAAAGTTCAGAACAAGCAACTCAGGTGGGTTTGTGGGTTCAGCATCTCTAAGAAAGAAGTTTTGAAAAAAGTGGAGAACATCTTGAAAATGGATTTCTTGTAAGAGCCCTTAATAATAAATAAGTGAAATGATGACCAAATGGACAAATAGCAAGTTGAATAAAATCTCTTATGATATATCTTATGAGCATCTTGTGATGTAGAGACCACACTCGGTCATGAAGCCAGCAGCTAGTAGATTACGTGAAACTTAGAAAAGATTTAATAAATGATTCCTCACTTAACGTCATAAGTTAATCAGTGGAGTAGCAGAACAGTCAATACAAGTGGAAATGGGTTTTATAGTCAATATCTCAAGTCTTCTCTGGTTATCTGAAACCAGTTACTTAGTTCCTCCTAATCCAACCCACTAGCTTGAGATTTTTTATTCAGAGAATGGCTCTATGAATAAAAACAATTTTCATGAAATAAATAGCCTAGGAAGTGTGTCAGTATGCCAGAGCAGGCTCAAGCAGTTAGGGGAAGCAGGAGCACGAGTCTCTGTAGAACAGCTCTGCACCCCTCTCTACAGAGAATGGCTGGTGTGCGGCTGGAAGCCACTGGATCCCATGGGAGGCAGCCCACTGCTCTTCTCAAGAGCTGCTGTACTTGTTCACTGGCTCTCCTGAGAATTCTTCAAACAAGCTAAGGCCCTTGGCTTGCCCTAATTTTTTGTTTTGTTTTTTGTGTTTTTTGTTTGTTTGTTTGTTTGTTTGTTTGTTTAAACCAACTAGAATGAATTTTGTTGTATACAAGTAGGAGTATATCAGCAAATCAAATAAATATCATCAGCTATCAAATAAATAGCAAATATCATTTTGCTATCATACTGCCATTCAAGGTGGCTAAAGGTGATCACTGGTTGATATGTCAGTACCCACTTCATTTAACTACTCTGGGAGATCAAGGACCGACTCTATCTTATTTTCGTTTACATCCAGGAGCTAAGAACAGTGTGTGTGAGATACATAAAAAGCAGTTAGTAAATACATGCTGCCTGAATGAAGGAATTAATAAATGAATACTCCCCAGATTTGGGACATTTTAGCAGATCTAGCTTAGTAATGGTGTGTGACCATTACCTATAACCTCAACCGTAGGCCTGCATACCCAAGTTACCCAGCAAAAACGAGCAAACTCAAGAGTAGTGAAGGCAGGTCCTATATATGATATTGTTACAAAGACAGACAAGTTAGAACCACTCCCCTAAATAGGCAAACCACATGGATATTCCAGCTCAGAGAATCCTGACATCACACTTGGGTATAATAACCACTCTCCACAGTGTCCCTTAATGCAGAGTTACTAGAAGTTACTAGAAGTCAGCCAGTGACCCACTCCAAAATAAGTCAAATTAAATATCAAGAGTAGAAGTGCAGAGAAGAAAAATAAGGATAGTTTCTCAGGTACCCAAAAGTCACAAATACCTATAAGTACAAGTTTTAAAAGTGATGAAGGATTGATCAAAGATCAAATCAAATAGTATATTTATATTGGTAAATCCACCAAATGATAATTTCTGTCAACTATTTTTATCACCATTTTATTGTGATAATTATTATTATCACCATTGCTAATACTGCTGTTTTTTAGGCTTAGCCTAAATACCTCTATGCTTTCAAAGATTTAAAATTAACTATTCTATGTAGATCTACAATCAAGCAAATTGACATTTGATTCTCATAACAAATATTTTAATATATATATATATTTATTTTGCTTAACTCACTCACCATTCTCTTTGATGTGCTATCATATACAATTTAATAAACATAAATAACTGTAGGCCAGAGGGAGAAAAAGAAATAGAAAGATTCATTTCATCCCACTTCCAGAAAATGAAGCTCCATTTCAAATTGCCAGAAACAGTTGTTAATTGCTTCCATTGATTACTCCATTCTGTTGTGGGAATCCAGCTCGCCTTCCCATCTCCTCTGCACTATAAAGTGGGGTATTATTTTATTCATGAATTCTTAAGTTGGACCTGGAACGAAACTTCCCACTCGTATGCCCTTGTGTATACCCAACAGCTTACCTCCTCTTAGCCTGACTTTAACTTCCCTTCACTGTTCCAACACAAATAAATGCGACCATTATCTTTAGACATAATCAGTCAGCAAAAGTGACACAACACACTGAAGATCTTTCATTGCATTCCCATTGATCATGAAAACGGATGACCAAAGTAATAGAAACCAATACTTAGTACAGGTATTCATTTAGAAATATATATGTAGATGTGTGAAAAAAAAATATATATATACACATACATACATACACACACAATCATACTTATTTTTTGATACAAACTTGCTTGGATTTTTTTTTATTATCTTTAAATGTCACAAGTTTATCCTTTGTTCACTTGTAAGGGTTTGATGTCAAAGGAAGGAGTGACGAAAAATCTCCAAAAATATGTCACTAAGGGAGGTTGTTGTACTCCTACAGTAATTCATAATAAATTATTATTCCATAAGACATACTTAATTTTGAATCCAAAATAATTTTACAGAACTATAACATAATGGCAATGATTTAAATAAAAATAAGCTCAAGTACAACATATACCAAAAAAGCACAAAGAGAAATAAATATTTCCAGATGACACAAAATCTATCCAATGTTAGTCCATTGCTAACATTGCTAGAACATCAATAAGGGTTACCTGTTTATGTGTGTGCTACATCTAGACATTGTAGTAGTAAATCACTTAGGAAAACTAACAGACTCAAGATTAAACAGCTGAGCTAAAGATGACAGAAATGAAGATATTTTTGTTTAATATAAAGACTATATTGTTCTGTATTGGATACATTTTGTAATTTCCACACTCTCCTAACTACAGCTTGAAAAGAATTAATTCTTTATTACCATGTGTGGCTTAATACAGTAAAATATTTTTCTTAAAAAGCATGTCACATAATTTAGAAAAATATTAATAATAAAATTCCTTTTGTACTATAGAGAAATTATTTCATGTTCTAAGAGGGAAAGTTTCTGAATAAATAATTCATGACTAGAGTAATTAATGGTTTTATGTATGGGTAGGGTGACTTTGTACTTCAGAGTAGATGGAAAAATAGAGTTTCTTCCTTGTGTTTTTTTATGAGTGGTCCCTTGGTTACAATGGAAACCGATATTTTCAATTTCATCAAGATTAAACTAACTTTAAAATGTAGTCATTTGAATCCAATGTTCTGTAAGTGAATCAGCTTAAAATAAATGAATGTTTCGCTGAAAGCAATGCAACTCAAAGCTAGTTTGGATGTTTTTTATGTACATAAAAAATAACTTTACTAATTTGTTTTTTGGAATAAAGATGAGTTTTATTCACGCTCCATAAAAAATAGAATAGAGCAAATGATAGTGTTACAGAAAAACATATCAAATATTTGACAACAAAAATGACATACATTTGAAAAATTCCTGTGTACATAATAAATAAATTCATACAATGAAATGTTGTCAGTCTGTTACTGTGTCAATTTGTTTAAAGATGTTATAATATAAAAAAATTCAAAAAATGCTAGGGTTAAAGGCAAATATAAATCTCACTTGAAATATGAGTAGACTTAGAAGGTATTTCTTGACATTATAAAATAAGTGCACACACTTATTTGTGGTGATATATTTAAAATAGCTGCTAATTCTTCTGTCATTGTATTGACATATTAAGTCAAACAGGAAAAATTACCTTTTAGTACATAATCTTTATACATGAATTAAGTACTTTCATTTTTCACATGGATTGAGAAATAAATTTTGTTTAATATCAGATTTTTATGGGCTGATAAAATCATGCTCGGATTCTTCTATATGTGGAACATGAACCAGTCTCTGGAAATAGAAGAAACGGTTAACAGACAAAGGTTGAATATGATTTGTCAGGTGCCTACACTTCCATGAGACACCTTGGAGATTGCTACTGATATTCATATAAAATAGGACCAGTTCTTTAGTTGTTAAGCTGGCATAAATTGCAGAATTCATTCATTAAGTCAACAAGGCTTCACCTTAAACTTTCTTTTAGACCTGAGCAAGATGATGATGAATAAATTTATGCTTATGTAAATGTATTGTGAACTAACAAGGATGGTGTTCTGGAAACTAATAAACCAGAAGAGAGTCATAGAGTTGAAGCCAGGTGGGGTTAATGCATGGTCTGTACAAAATATTAGAAGGGAATAGCTCAAGTATTACTTTAATAATTGTCTTGAATTTTGGCCAGAGACACAGACATGAAGACGAGTATCTTCTATTTCTTTAAATTGATTATCTTCATTGTTTTTGTCCCAGACTACTTCTGTTCCTGCCACTAACACAATTTTTCTAGAGGAATCTGCATTTCTTTAATCAGATTTACTCAACCTCCACTGTGTTTAGAGCTAATATGTGTTGAAGTTCTGAAAAACAATACATGAAAAATCATTTGTAAAATGAAATAGTGAAATAATGTTTCTATTTCATTTCTCATTTCAAAATATTCCATATTTTGAATATCAGTTGTGTTCAACTAATGTTGAGGAATCATCAAAACATTTGGCTGCATTTACTTTTAAGTGTTTTTTCCAGTTAATGATCCACAACACTCAATCTCTACAGTATTGTCTTTTAATTTTAGCAAGCTATACATACTTGATCACAAATAGGACTTGAGAGAGATATTGCTGGATCAATATAATCAGCACTGTCACACCAAATTGAATCAATACCTGCAACATTTGTTGGGATGCCAATGGCTTCACTTTAGCAAATCTCACCTTGGCAAGTAGGAAAGCAACGGTATGCTGTGGGAAAGTGGGTGTTTGGGCATATTTTGCAAACTATTTAATAACAATGTAGTCTTTATGAATTGTAGACTCTTATTTTATCTTTTTTTAATATTTTATTAATTTATTTGAGAGAAAGAGAGAACACAAGCAGAGGGAGAGGCAGAGGGAGAGGGAGAAGCAGGTTCCCTGCTGAGCAAGGAGCCTGATGTGGGGCTAGATCCCAGGACCTGCCGAAGGCAGACGCTTAACTGACAGAGTCACCCAGGCACCCTATAGACTCCTGTTTTAAATGGAATTTTGGAAACACTCTGACTCAAGTCTTCAGACTTGTTTGATCAGAAAAAAAAAAAAAAAAGTAAAATGTAAATGAATAAGACATACACACTCAGAACAAAGTTCCACAATGCAATGTGCAACGTGCTGTTATTTTCAGTTTACCTTTTGTCTTTTTTTTGTTTATTAAAAGTACGTTAATGACAAAGTCATTAAGTTGATCTCATAATCTTAATCAACGGCAACCAAGAGCTGAAAATACCATAATAGATCCAATTCTACTTTATGCTTGATTTAACTCTGCATGGCACAATTGTGATGCTATTAAGATGGCGTTGCTAAACCACCATCTGAGGAGAAATGCATACTCTTAGTAATGTGATTTCTAATCTAATCCATCTACATTTCTTGCCTCTCTACTCTGAATATTTGTAATGTGTTCAAGATTCAAAACTATATCTCCAGTCTTAGATATAATTTAAAATAACTTGGGAAGTGTTACCAAAAATAAATAAATAAATAAATAAATAAATAAATAAATAAATAAAATACTTGGGAAATCACATACGCAAGGTAGTATATGCCTTCTGAAATACTTCCAAAAATTGGACATAGTCTATTGAAAGGGAAAAGAAAAGATTCTGTCAATATTTTCAAAGGTTTTATTTGTATTCAGTATTGCTATGAATGCATATAGCCTTTCTTTATTTCATATTTCTCATTAATTATACTCTCTTAGTAAAAACAATAAATTTCTAAATATGTAATAGGAAAATGAGTAAATTATGCACACTCAAGGCCCGGAATTCAGTTATGTAGTTCATTAAATGGACAGTAGGATAACAACAGTTCAACAAATCTCTTTTAGAGAATGCAATGTAGAGTAAAACACACTGTTAGATCATAGGGGGTAGTAAGATTGATGTGACATAATCTAACATTGAGAGTTTTAAATTTAGGGAAAGATAGAGAAATAAATTGTTATAATCTCATATAATAAAGAGTCCATTTAGAGCGCGCACAATGTATAACAGGTAAGATCATGGCTATAACTATAATAAAAGGTAAGTGGTATACATTAAGTAATCAAGGCATTTAAGGTTATGCCTTGAGAGAATGAGTCATCACGTTAACTCTAGGGACAGGGTACATTTCTAAAGTTCTGCCCAAAATGCATGTAGTATTTCCTTCCTTTGATGAGACATAAGAAGAAAAAAGTAAAGGTGGAATATAATGAGAAATATAACCAGGCAATCTTTCTAGAGGATCTGTCTCTGGCTTAGGAGAACTGAGGAACTGAGGAATGAATTTTTAGGGGGGAGTCATGGCAAAGCAAAGCTCAAACTTTCCAAACATATGATTGAGAACTATTGCTTTCTAATAATACCCTGATGTTTTCCATTCTGTTGACTTTGAAAATTGGGAGAGGTAGGCATATTGTTTTCTCAAAATTAGATATTTCCTTTTTACTGATCCTAGGGGGACTTGGTGAGTAAAACTTCACTGAGTAGACATCACTGTGGCTAAGCATCTGTCACTGTGTATAGACAAATTTAATTTTGGGGTCATGGGGTTTGGGGAAATCATGCAGAAATTTGCAGGCAAAATGAAATTAAGCCCGAAGAAATATAGTCTAGGCAAAGAGTACAAACATGCGAGGACACAGAGCTCTGAAAGAATTTGTAAATCTGAGAGTATCCCAGAGTTTCATTGTGCATGGAATAAAGAGAGAAGATAGGAGTGTTAGGCAATGGTCTATCACAAAATATCACAAATGCCAAGCTACTGAGTCTGAACACTGAGGACCCCCTAAGAGACAAAAAAAGGGACCTCAGAAGACTAGATCTTTTTAATCAAAGATTTTTCTCTGACCCATTGGTAAAAATAATGAATTTAAAGGTCAAATAAATATATACAGACCAAAATGTACCATTCTCTCAATTTACAAAACCAAAGGATATTGTTGATAATTTTAAAAGAAGGTCCCGTTATTTGTGTGGGAAATAGTAGATAAAATAAATATTAAAATGAAGAAAAAACCACAGTAATCTCGCATTTCTACTGCCATAAGTAACACGAGAATAGTTATTTATACTGAAGTGTCTCTATCATTGTATCTGGTCACTATGTGTTTTTATCCATGAGTAAAATGGTACAGAGATGGAATGCATGTGCATCCAAGTATATATCTGTGTGTTTAATTCCAAAGAAGATATTAACATTATGCATAGCAAGCCATTAATTAAAATAAATCATCTCACCTTGATTTGAAAGAACACACTACACTTCTCATATGAAAAAGGGCTAAACTGTTAGAGTTAAAAGTTTGATTCCAAACTCATAACCTCTGTGGAGTAGAGTCCAGATAATTCTGGAATACTGAATTCTCTTCACTTCCTTCGCTTTCAAAAAATTAAGGATTAGCTTTCATCCATACTATTTTGGTTTAGGAAACCACAAATTATATTGAGAAACCAAAGACAAAAGGATCATTTTGAACAATAGCATTTCCAGAATTGCAAGTAGCTGAGTGGCCAAGCTAAAATTACTGTCAATACTATTCATTCACGCGATCTATTTTTGGTGTTTACTATGCACATAACATCAATAAAAGTAATGATTAAAATGAATATCTTAGGTGCAATAAGGTTCCTACATTCACGGGAATAGAAACAACCAAGGTAAATCTTAGCAGAGCCACATACAAGATCCATGAATGCAGACATTTTCTCTATCTTTTTAATTGTTATGTTCCTAATACCTGGAACAGTGACTCATTACATGGTGCTCATTAATGGCTCCATGGTCCTTGTTGAGTGAAAGAATGGGTGCAGTTGCCCTGGTAACATGGTTGGTTCATTATTGCAAAACATTGTTACTGGCATCCTGGAAATCAACACCATGGATACAAGGAGATGAGCAATAGTTAAATTGCTCAACTATTACTACCAATCATTGTGTGCTACAGAATTAAAACTTCTAAACATAGAATCAGAAAAGATACACATCTTGACTTATAATAATAGAAGGTATAAGCACTTGGCACTGATAAGACATATCCCTCTAATACCTTGTATACCACAAGCATCATGGCGATTATATTCTCTTAGATGGAAAATGCTGGAAATCTGCATTTCAACTATAGAATTATTTGTGAGCATGAGTTAATTTTGTATCCAGTGCTATATTATATGGCATAATCTGATGGCAGATGGCCCTAGGAGGCTCAATTATATAGAAAGGCATGTTATGTCATAAAAATGACAGTTACCTCCTCTGAAAGTGTCAGTGCTCATAAAATATTGAATTGGGGAAAAACAAAACAAACAAAACAAAGCAAAAAGCACTTGCTGTCTACCAAGATTTAATTGGTCTTACAGTTACTGAATATTACTGGAAAGAAGTCTCATAGGAAAACTTGTACCTCTGACAATGCAAGTCATAGGAAAAATAATAATTATACCAAGTAAAAGCACGAGCGGTTGATGAACCGGCTGATGAACGTGGACGAATATCCAGATTTAATGGATCAAACATATAGACATTGCCAAAAAGTTACTCTGGAATCCTTTCACAAAATTACCATCAAAATGGGTGCTAATACAAACATACATCTTTTGCAAATAAGATTGTCTAAGAAACTAAGGGGAAAGGAGCTGATTAAAAATATTGTGAGACCTTGCTTTAAGAAGAACAGCCATCATAAATGATAGGATTATATATTTGGTATACCTAAATTACATGTAATAGTGCACAATGACAGTTCAAACCATCAACAATGATTTATCAAGACAGATTGCAAAAAGGTTCTACCTGACCTCACTGTAACACGGCCTATGGCCCCCTCAGCATGACTTTTTAAATGGTGCCCAGGGTATTTAATTGATCATGATGACAAAGCATCCACTGAGTGTTTTCCTTGACAGGATGATTTGTGTCAACCTTGAATACGCATGCAGTAGGCTACTTTTTCACAGCCGTTAATAACAGAAATTCAGAAGAATTCAGTTGTAATTATATGAATAATAATTTAATAATAACAATTTTCAGCTTCATAAACATTACTTCCTCCATATCACCCCATGCTTTGTATTATTTGCCTGTTTTCCTCATAGTTTAGTTAATTGTGTATTATTTTCTCTATCTCTAGTTAGTAAATTTTTTGAGATCAAGGATTTATATTGTTGATCTTGTGGTACTGAGTGGTTCTCAGCAAGGCTGGAAAGAGTTTCTCTCTCTCTCTCTCTCCCCCCTCACTCCTCCATAAATGTAAATACTGAAATCATGTATCTAAGTAGAAGGATAAAAATTTTGTCTCCATCAAGCACTAAATGAGCTTACTAACTTTCTATAAAGTGAGAAATATATTGAATAATTAAAATAATGTTATTCTAATCTCATCACTTTTTTCATTTAACCTTACTAGACATCAATTTTTCCATTTGCAACAGGAGAGATTTGGATTACAATTTTTTTTTAAAGATTTTATTTATTTATTTGACAGAGAGAGAGATCACAAGTAGACAGAGAAGCAGGCAGAGAGAGAGGGGGAAGCAGGCCCTCTGCTGAGCAGAGAGCCCAGTGTGGGGCTCGATCCCAGGACCCTGAGATCATGTCCTGAGCTGAAGGCAGAGGCATTAACCCACTGAGCCATCCAGGTGTCCCAACTTAAATATTTTACTTGTTTATTTTGGAAAGAGAGAGACAGAGAGAAAGAGAGCATGAGTGTGGGGTGGGAGTGGGCAGAGGGAGAGAGAGAATCTCAAACAGACTCCATGCTGAATGTGGAACCCAACATGGGGCTCAATCTCATGACCCTGAGATCATGTCCTGAGCCGAAATCAGGACTTAGACACTCAACTGACTGAGCCACCCAGAGACCACTTGATTGTAATTTATGTAAAACCCTTTCAAATTTGAGTAGTCTAGGATTCTTCCTTTATCGTTAGGCCTCATAAACCAAAGTAGGAATATCTAATTATATTATAGACAAATGAGGACTTCTTATTGAGTATTACATTTTACCATGGCCATTGGTGTTATAGGAAATAACCCTGAATATTTGGATATTTGAAAAAAAAAATCCTGTTACAATGTCAAATGCATTCTCAGAATCTGCAAAACTTACTTTACCTGATTAATATAAACCATCTCTTTGCTTAGAGACCAAACTTTGAAAGGTGAGAAGGATTTTTATCAGAAAATCATGTAGTGTTTAAAAAAAATCATGTAATATTTGTTAGTTTAAGTAAATAAGTAGTATGGCTTTTCTGACATGGACTATTCAATAAGAAACCTTAAGGTATGCTTTATGTTTAACCAACACAAAATGCTTCATGAATTTTCTGAGGTCTTTACAATCTTTGACATATTCTGCTTTTATCTTCTTGATTAGAAATGAAACATAAATTTCAAAGACAGGGGCGCCTGGGTGGCTCAGTCGTTAAGCGTCTGCCTTCGGCCCAGGTCAGATCCCAGGGTCCTGGGATCGAGCCCCGCATCGGGCTCTCTGCTCGGCAGGAAGCCTGCTTCTCCCGCTACCATTCCCTCTGCTTGTGTTCCCTCTCTCGCTGTGTTTCTCCCTGTCAAATAAATAAAATTAAAAAAAAAAAAAAAATTTCAAAGACAAATATCCTTATCTATGATGGTGAAGAGATAAAGAAAAAAACATAAGTGGATTAAGAGTTTTAGAATTTAACTATATCTTAAGTCATTTATACATTAAATAATACTATGCTTTGCAAGGAGCCTGCATTTAGTAGATTGGAAAATTTTTATCATTTAATTAAAAATACTGGGAATATACTGATCTATATTGTTACAGTAAAGTACTTTGTATAAGAATGAAGGCTTCAGGGTTGTGTAACATGCAGGAAAAGAATTCCTAGGATCCACTCTGAGTTGGAAATTTAAGCAAACTCTGCACCTGGGAGCAATCAGATGATTAATTTTACTAAAAATGAAAAGACACAAAATGATTGGTAGTTTAAGAGAAGATTAAACTTTTGGGTGCAAGAATCAAATCCTTTGTGTGAAAAAGGAAGACCAAAATACAAAATGCTTTAAGAAAAGAATCTAATAGCGTTAAATGTATCTTTAAATGATCACATTTGAAACAATAGATAAGAAAATTTCCCCTATTCCTCAAATGCTTCAACTTAAAGAAAATTGGCAGAAATTGGCAAGTAACAGTAAACTCATTGCAAGTACTATGCTGACAGGCTCGAGTACAGATTAATGACTGAAGCAGTTGTAGAATTATATATCAAGTATTGAATTTCATACAGGTAATAGTAGTAATCTAATCAAGTACAAATGAAGTTGTGCCTTATATTTTTATTTGTAGTAAGTTCATATTTTCAAAATGGAAATATACATCTGAGGACTTTAATTCTTTAAGAATTAGTATTGGTTAAATCACATTTACCCACCCTTCACTTGCTAAGATTGAGTAACTCATAAGTAAGTTGAGCTCTTTCCTAGTAGATTGAGGTGCTCTAGTTCTCCTTATTCATTCATGCATAGCAGCTACCACTTATCAGGCATTCATAAATATTCCTGAGCCAATGGATAAAGAGATAGAAGTTTATTCTTTTTTTTTTCCTTTGTTTAAGATTGATTTATTTATTTTAGAGAAAGAAAAAAAGAGAGAATGAGTGGGTGGAGGGGGACAGGGGGAGGGAGAGGGGGAGGGAGAGGGGGAGGGAGAGGGAGAGGGAGAGAATCTTCATGTGGGTCCTTAGCTCTGAGCATGGAGCCCAATGATGAGGGCTCAGTATTGCAACTCATGAGATCCTGACCTGAGCTGAAACCAAGAGCCAGAAGTTCAACCAACTGAGCCATCCAGGCACCCCAGAAGTTCATTCTCCAATCAGGCTGTTTATGAAACTTCAGAGCCGAGATGAAATACCAACTTATTACTTGTGCACACATTCGTACGTTCTAACAATATTCCCTCTTAGTTGTACTTGATGATCTAATCCCTAAGATAAACTGTGAAATCCAAAGATCATCTGTGGTTGGCAGTGAGGAAGATATAGAATCCACTAGAATTTCCTTCCTCCTCAACAACAGGGAAAGTCTGTGATTAGCTCATCCTAATTAGATACAGTGTTTCAAGACTTCTTTAGGGCCATGGCTGTTCAGTAAGGATTCATATGACACAAAGAAAAGAATCTCAAAGTAGAAATGCTAGAAATGCAGCCACTCTGGCTGCCAAGTAAAACTTAAACTATTCCATTTATCTGTTGGCAAATATATCAGGGAAAAACAAGAGTTGGTTCTAAGAAATAATAGTCTTAATTTTCATATAATGGTCATTTACAGAGTCACAAGTATTAAGCTTTGTTGACCATTTAAATCTCTCTCTTCAAAGTTAGTCAAATATGTGTAATTTTGGTGCTTTTATACTGTGCTTTTAATATAGTAATGTTTTCTTCACTCAGTGATTTCAGCCATTCTGGCATCTTAAACAGCCTCAAATTAAAAGTAATGGAAAAAAGGACTTCTGAGTTACAGAAATAGCCTTTATAAAGACTAAACATTAGAATGTAATTTAGAGTTTATCCCCTTACTTTATACACAATTCTAACAACTTTGATTATCTGATTTCTCAAACACTGCAGATTAGAAAAAGAAAATTAAAAAGAACAGAAACATGCAGAGCCAGTTTCTGAGAACGAGTTCTGCAGAGCAACAACGTATGTGACAGATACAAATTGACATCAGAATGTAGGCATCACACTCAATAATATTTGGTCTTCCAAATGATATGAAGTGTAAAAGACAAATTGTTCTTCCATTTGTTAGAAATGGCAAGGAAGACTTTAGTCAAGACTATTTCAATAGAAGTAAAGACCACTAACATAGGGAGAAAGACTGAACTCAAACATAAATATAACAAGGACAAGTGAGGATTTATAACCAACCAATGGGCATTGAAAGAGAGTAGATGAGAAATCACTAACTGCAACTTGGTTAACTATGGAGGATGGGGAGAGAGGAGTTTGACTAGACAGTGGGAATGGGAAGATTATCATAAAGTCGGTTTAATTCTTTGCCAAAAATGGATGAAGTGAGGAGTTCAAGAGAAGTGGGGCAAGAATGATGTTTAGTAGAAAAGAAGTCTCAGAGAAGCCTAACAAAAGAGTTGAGTGAAGGAGACAGTTTCTGTACATTTAAGAATAGATCCATTTAGATTCTGTACTTTATTTATTTTTTTAAAGATATTATTTATTTATTTGACAGAGAGAAGAAAGATCGCAAGTAGGCAGAGAGGCAGGCAGAGAGAGAGGAGGAAGCAGGTTCCCTGCTGAGCCCAGTGCCCAGTGTGGGGTTTGATCCCGGGACCCTGAGATCAGGACCTGAGCCAAAGGCAGAGGCTTTAACCCATTGAGCCACCAGGCACCCCTAGGGTCTGTACTTTAAAAGAAGTTAGAGAATCACATGCAACATTTGAGAAAAGTGTATATTAAAAATGCTTATTTCTCCCAGTCATGTCAATTCAATGGCAGTCTTCCACTATGCAGAAAATGGACAAATCCAGGCCAATTTACTTCTTAATGATGCTTATGATAATTTAACACATCAAATAAAATCATTGTCAAATAAAATAATTGTCTAACTTTTCTCAAATTCGAAAAGCATATAAAATGAATATCAACATTTTTAAACAAACTGTAATGGTCATTATCTGTCCTTTTATGAACAAGGTCACAAATAGTTCATGATGATTTAAACTGGGTCTGCAATAAATAAACAAGAAGGAAGCAAATGAACACTTTTTTGAATGCAGTCTTGCGGATATCACCTTACAAAAACAGAAGGGAACTGTTTACAAGAAATTTCCTGCTTGTAGCTGAACATTTTTTCAAGTTGCGCAGCTTGTTTAATGGAGATGGCTTAATCTCCTAGTTGAAATAGGTTAATATAATAAAATTTGGATGTTTCTTCCAGACTTCATTTATGTTATCCTGACATACTTTTCTTTCTTGAAATTTCTTCTTTTCATTTTATTTCTATTACTTTATATATTTTTCCTTTCTTCTTTAATTTCTTCCTCCTCCCTCTCTTCTTCCTTTATCTCTTTGTCTCAGTCTTTTTTTTTTTCTGCTTCCATCTTAAATATCAATATTTCAGTGGTCGTCCTCTCTTTGTTGCATCCCAACCTTACTCATTCGTTATGGCTTCCCCTAATCTTGAACTGATGGGCTCGTTTCAATTTTATGCACAAACATTATTTAAAAGCTACATTAAATTGATTTTAAAATATCTCATTCATCTCTAAATTGACCCATCTATACTCATTTTATAATGATGGGTTGAAATTCTGAAAACTATATCTCCCTTCTTTCAGAAGGTGTCCTGTTAAGTTCCATCAATACCAGTAACTAGCTTGAAACTAGAAGGCAGGGAAAGCAAGGGAAATTTTGCTGTTCTGCCCATCAGCCTCACTCCACCTTCGTTTCAACAATGGCCCTTCACCATCAGTAGCAGTTAACCACAGTCTCCTGTAGTAATGTGCGTCCTTCAGGAACAAATACCATAGTGTCCCTTCAGATGTACCCATCATCTAGGCCATCATCTAGGAGATGGTCTATTATGAGGTCTGGACCCAAATTATGTGGTATGCAGCTTATGATCTCCTGAGGTATCAAGAGTAGTCAAGTAATGCCTCTTTTCCAGAATTTGGAGCCTAGCTCTAAACTCCTGTGTTATTAACGGCAGCTGCATGACATCACTTTCTCAGGATCTATGTCTCAATTCTCTGGGCTACTTTCTCTAAGTTTCCAGATTCTGGAAGCCCCAAAACCTAACCTTTGTGTTACCAAGTCTTAGAGGGTGTAATTCTGATTTACCTTAGTGCTCTCTTGACCTTTCCATTTTTCTAACATCTCTTTACTTACTGTATCTTAAATTCTTTCTATTGCCATATTTAGTATGATTTCTCTATTTTTAACTGGACCTTCTGATCTGATACTATATTGTTAACCAACATAATCCTAGGAGACAAAACCCCATAAATGAGATACATGGATTGGTTTAGTTGTATCCTTGGCCTTGAACAATATGCTAAGCTTCTGAACATGGGAAATGAGAAATCAATAATTCTTGGCATGCTGTGTATCATGATTAAATTGTCAACTTTTAAATTTTTCAACTTTTGGCTCCATTGACAGATAAAGAAGAGGAGATTGTCTATGATTGTCTATGTTCTTTTTTTTAAGATTTTATTTATTTATTTGACAGAGATAGAAAGATCACAATTAGGCAGAGAGGCAGGCAGAGAGAGAGGAGGAACCAGGCTCCCTGCTGAGCAGAGAGCCAGATGTGGGGCTCTATCCCAGGACCCTGAGACCATGACCTGAGCTGAAGGCAGAGACTTTAACCCACTCAGCCACCCAGGCGCCCCTATGATTGTCTATGTTCTTAAATGAATTTATTTCACTGAAAAAACTAAGTCAAATTCACAGACTCCGATAGCTTGACAGCTCAGGCTTGAAGAAAGAGGGAAGTATTATGTCTAAAGCCATATTATTTCTTTGTTTTTCATATTCCTATATCTGCCGGTCCCAAAACTTCAGAGTAAGCAGAAGTGTACAACATAATAATCCCATTGAACTTTCCAGAAAAATAATGTTATCTTGGAGTATCTGCATAGAGATGGTAGAAGACACAGTGGACATTGTTTGTGCAGGGAGAGCTGGTTGCATGAGAAGAGAAGAGAATTTTCCAGCAAACCCAGGAAGCAAATAATATGTCCATTTCACTTGACCTGAAACAGTAAGTGGGAAAATCTGTAAAAGGTGATGATAGGCTATTAAAAAGTGGGGGATGTGTTTGAGTTACTGTAGCTTATGGCCTTGTATATAGTTCTTATTTAATTTTATTTTATTTATTTATGCTCTTCACTGGCATTGACTCATTCAATGAAATTATCAACACCACTCTTCCCCATCAATTTAGTGCTCTAGTTCCACTTGCTTTATTTTATCAAGTTCATTTCTCTGAAGAAACGGGACTTTAGTTCTATGAATCATTTGTTTGAAGAGCAAAAAATATTATACAATTTAAAAATGTTTTCTTTCTATTCATTTACATGTGACTCATTTTGAAAATAAATTTGGATGTTTTCAGGATTTCTTAAATCTACTTTAAGCTTTATCTTTGAAATATCTTACTAGAAAAAAAGAAACTAAACTAAAACAAAAACAACAAAAAAACTAATTCAATTATATTCCAAGAGAAATGTACCAAACATAAATTTACACATACAATTTTACCATCCTTGAAATGATCTCTAACTTGCCTTAGGTATGGCAAATACTCTTTCTTTGATTTAAGCTAAACTTGAAACACTAATTTTCTTTAATTTTATTAGCCAAGGAAATCATTATCCCTTTTAAGAAAAATGTCTCATGATTAAAATCTGGCTTTACCTAGAGAATTATGCATCTTAGGTCATAAAAAAAGAAAAAAAAAAAAGCATCCCTGTCGGGAACCTGCCTGAGACTTAACAGACATAGTAAATACCCAACATGTTCTCATGATCTCCTTCAGTGATGTTGGGAAGACAATCACAGGTCTTATGTTCATAGAACTCTTTATAACTAGAAATGACATGTGACCCATTTCTACAGGGTATAAGCAGAAGTTAGCCGGGCAGCGGGGAGTAGGAGAAAGTTACAGGGGGAGAACTTATAAAAAGCTTTTGCTTTTCTGATTAATCAAAAGAACAATTACAACAACGAAAATGGGGCAGGCACAACTGGCAAAGCCCTTCCTTCTAGTACCTATTTACTGCCTTAAACTTAGATAACTTAAACTGCAGCAGCTATCTTGAAGATATTAATAATAAGTGTGGGGGAAAGGCCACATAGAATTTCCTATTACCTGGAGCTGGAAGAATTCCTAACCTTTAAAGAGAGAAATCATAAATGATTTCCAGGTTACTGTTTCATGTGTTTGACTAGATTAAATTTATGATACCATGAATTATTTTGCACATATGTTAAAATCTTGATAAAACATATCTTTCCTTGTTAACCTGATATATCAGTTTGGTTGCTAACTTATACCATACATGTCCTACAAATCTTGTGCCCAGCTTACGTCTCCTCACAATAAAAAATTAATTTCTATTACATAAAATAGAGCATAAAATGTTCTCATTCTCTGGAGTATCTGCCTTTTTAGTTAAGAAGCAAATTATTGAATATTAGATAGTATTTTTTTTCTTGGAAAAGTTAGTATAGGTGCCAGAGTTTTAAGAATATTTTGGGCAGGGGCGCCTGGGTGGCTCAGTGGGTTAGGCCTCTGCCTTCGGCTCAGGTCATGATCTCAGGGTCCTGGGATGGAGCCCCGCATGGGGCTCTCTGCTCAGCGGAGGGCTTGCTTCCACCTTTCTCTGCCTGCCTCTCTGCCTACCTGTGATCTCTCTCTGTCAAATAAATAAATAAAATCTTTTAAAATAAAAAAAAAAGAATATTTTGGGGATACCTGGGTGGCTTAATCAGTTAAGCATTTGCCTTTGGCTCAGGTTGTGAAACCAGGGTCCTGGGATCGAGTCCCACATCCAGCTCCTTGCTCAGCAGGGAGCCTGCTTCTCTCTCTGCCTGCCATTCCCCCTGCCTATGCTCTCTCTCTCTCTCTCTCTGACAAATAAGGAAATAAAATCTTTTAAAGAAAGAGTATTTTGTTAATCCTGAATAATAAGAAGGTTAATATTAATCATATGTTTAATATCTTATTTATGAATTTATAAAAATATGACTAACTATATACCTAGGACTGAAATAGTTTATGTAGAAATTTAAGCAAAATAATAAATATTTTAAATTTAAAATGTGGGGACTTGGGTGGCTCAGTTGACTAAGGGTCTGACTTTGGTTCAGATCATCTTGGGGTCCTGGATCAAGCTCTGGGTATGGCTCCCTGCTCAACAGGGGTCTGCTTCTCCCTCTCCTTCTGCTCATCCCCTCCATTTGTGTTCTCTCTCAAATAAATAAATAAAATCCTAAAAAAAAAAAAAAAAAGTAAAATTTAAATTGTGGTTCAATAGAATATTACCTTTCTGAGTGTGGATTTATAGTTCCATACTTGATCTAGACCTTCTTTTTGTGAGAGAGAGAAAGAGCAAAACAAAAAGGAAAGACTGTATGAGCAGGGGGGGAGGGGCAGAGGGAAAGAGACAATACCAAGTAGGCTCCACACTGGGTGTGGAGGTAGGCTCCATTGTCCCATGACCTTGAGATCATGACCTGAGCTGAAGAGGTAGGCTCCATTGTCCCAAGACCTTGAGATCATGACCTGAGCTGAAATCAAGAGTTGGTCACCTAACTGACTGAGCACCCCAAGTGCCCCTAGATCATGTTTTTAAATATAATGCCTCTTTATTGTATCATTAATAGCTAGATATAAAATTTAACTTTTTTTAAAGACTTTATCTATTTATTTGAAAAAGAGAAAGCAAGCAAGAGAGAAAGCAAGAGCAGAGGAGAGGGGGGGAGGGAGAGGAAGAAGCAGATTCCCCAAAGAGAAGGAGTCTACAGGGCTGGATTCTAGAACCCTGGTATCATGACCTGAACCAAAGGCATATACTTAACCAACTGAGCAACCCTGGTGCTCCTAAAAATATTTTTCTAAAGATAGAAAAAATGTCTGCATATGAATATATGTTTATACATATCAGCATTTAGACATATTTATAAGTATACAGCTAACTCTTATAGATTTAGTTAGAATAAAAATAATGTAATTCATATTATAAGTGACTCAAAATACATAAAGACTATAGTAAAAACAAGCAAAACTCATTAAATATATTTCAAATTTACATACAAGGAGTAAAATGTTAGGATATGGCATTTAAGTGGGTATTGAGGAGGGCACGTATTGCATGGAGCACTGGGTGTGGTGCAGGAACAATAAATCTTGTAACACTGAAAAAAAATAAAATAAAATCATAAAAAAAAAGGATATGGCATTTAATTACTCATGGTAAAATGTTGATAATCTAAAACAAATTTTTCTGAGACAATGTCAGGAATATTTGCTTTACTTGCTAGGTTTATTCCTATGTTTCCACATGTAATTTTGAAAATCAACACAACACATGAAGTTTCTTTTAAACTTGCTGCAACTTGAATATACATCCTAAAGTATATTATTCTGACAAAAGTCTTACATACTATGATTTCACATGGGATTGCATTTTAAATACTATCTACATTTTTCCACAAAATCCATCTCCTTCCAACAATCAGTTATAAAATAAAAAGGCATGTAAATAACATTTGCCAACAATGTAAAACTAAAACCAAAGAACTCATATCAAAATTAACAGTGTCATGCATACACAAACACTTATATACTCTCATTCACACACAAACACACACATACATACACATTCTGAACCAATCTCTATCTACTGCAGATCATCTGAGATCTCCATCACTATGCATGCACAGACACAGAAAGTGTGAGTCAAGCATTTGTCAAGTTGCTGTGTCCTCCCCTAGCACTCAATATACTTATATAACAAAACTCAATTTCTGTACCGTAATTGCTTAATAACATTTCTATTTCTCACTACTAGGTAAATTACCTGAGAGCAGGGCTTGTGCCTGTTTAAATTAATGTTCTTGCTTCAGTATGTAACATGGTGCCTGGCACATATTAGGTGATCAATTAGTATTTGTTGAGTGAATACAAGATTATGAGGTCTTTTCAGACATCATCAAGAAGTTTTAATTTGTAAGGTGAGTAAGTTCGGGAGGTCTAATGTATGTCATGGTGATTGCACTTAATAATACTGTATTATAAACTTGCTGTAAAATACTGTACTATAAAGTTTCTAAAACAGTATATTAAAAGTTCTGACCACACAAAAAAGGTTAATATGTTAGGTGAAGGATATATTAACTAACCTTATTTTGGTAGTTATTTCACTATATATACATTTAAAAAACCATTATGTGGTGCACTTTAAATTTATACAATGTCATATGTCAATTATATCTCAATAAATCTGAAAAAAATAAGTTATATTATATTTTAAAACATATGTCAAAAATATAAATAAATAAGAGGTAACCCGGTGGCTCAGTTAGTTAAACATCTGACTCTTAACTTCGGCTCAGATCATGAGCTCAGGGTTTTGGGAATCTAGTCTAGAGTTGGGCTCTGTACTCAGCAGGGAGTTTGGTTTTCTCCTTTTCCCCCTCTCTCTGCCCCTCCTCCTACTCTTTTGCTCTCTTTCTCTCTCTCTCAAGTAAATAAATCTTTGAAAAACTAAATAAAATATATGAATTGAAGTTTAAATTTGATCTTTTATTTTCAACTAATTTTGAATTAAGCATTTTCATTATAAGTTAATATTACTGCAAATTGGTTCAATGAAGACCAAAATTTTATAATATACAGAATAGATTACAGCCATGAAATTCTATGTAACCAGAAAACATAATTGATTAAAAGAACTACTATTCTGGGGCGCCTGGGTGGCTCAGGGGTGAAGCCTCTGCCTTCGGTTCAGGTCATGATCTCAGAGTCCTGGGATTCAGCTGACATCAGGCTCTCTGCTCAGCAGGGAGCCTGCTTCCCCCTCTCTCTCTGCCTGCCTCTCTGCCTACTTGTAATCTCTCTCTCTCTCTCTGTCAAATAAATAAATAAAAATCTCTAAAAAAAAAAAAAACGAGCTACTATTCTTCCAACTTATTTCTTTCAATTGTTCCTTAACAAAACTATGTAAAGAGATGTATCAGTTCTATTCTGTTAAAGTTATCCAATTTGCAGTACTTTCAAAGAAAAAGATATAAAGGTAATAAGATTTTATTGTGTGGATAGTTAGAAATCATCTGGAATCCTAGAGAAAGATACGACATATGAGGAAGCGGGTACACTTAAAAATATATAAAATATATACAAAGAAAATATATATCAGTTTTCAAATGGATATTGGTATGGGATTAATTCTAAAAATATTCAGCATGTGGGGCACCTGGGTGGCTCAGTGGGTTAAGACTTCTGCCTTAGGCTCCCTCAGCTCAGGTCATGATCTCAGGGTCCTGGGATGGAGCCCCACATCGGGCTCTCTGCTCAGCAGGGAGCCTGCTTCCTCCTCTCTCTCTGTCTACTTGTGACCTCTCTCTCTGTCAAATAAAATCTTTAAAAAATAGTTTATGAGAGACAGTCAAAATGCATCAGATATGTTAATTTAGTAAAATATCTAAGCAAGGACCTTGTGAAACAGAGGCAGTGTTTATCTAATTTGTTAAATACATATAGTTAGTATAGTAACAGTATAACGATCTATAAAATACGCAAAAGATAAATAAAGAGAAATACACAGTCATAAGTGACAGAATTGGAAAAATCAAACTATAATCATGCCATAGCCGAGCTGATAGCTTTGTGATCCTAAGTCAGTCCCATTTAGTGAAACCAGCGACGGCCAAGTGTACTTTTGCATGTGTCTTACCATAAAGGCAAGCATGTGCTGTTAGTTGAGGGGCTCCTTACTCATCAGCATAGTATCATGGTGGAAGGCTGATGTCATTGAGAAACAGGTACATTAGCATCATGTAGCCCAGAACTAAGGTAGTATCGCCTTTCTGCTCACACCCTGTCTTAAGTAACTTGACCTACCCTACTCCTCTTTCTGTCTGAAATCAATGTGAGTTGAGCATTTTAATTTGATCCACGACCCCTTCTGTTCTGTGAATTTTGAAATGATTAACTGGTAGCTGGTGATTTCTTTGGAGGCTAAAAGTCCATCAGAGGAATTGAATATCTGCTTTAATTTTTTTAACTTTTTTTTTTAGATTTTATTTATTTATTTGACAGAGAGAGAGATTACAAGTAGGCAGAGAGGCAGGCAGAGAGAGAGGGGGAAGCAGGCTCCCTGCTGAGCAGAGAGCCTGATGCGGAGCTCGATCCCAGGACTGTGAGATCATGACCTGAGCTGAAGGCAGAGGCTTTAACCCACTGAGCCACCCAGGTGCCTCCTGCTTTAATGTTTTATCTTCATTTGCCATTTAAGAAATGTTACAAAAATTTCACATAAAAAATAAGCAGTAAGAAGATTATTCCATGTTCCATTTACAACAGAAGAAAAAGAAGTAATATTTGTCTTACTTGTAATCAGTATTTCGATGACAATAACCAATGCTTATTTTGGTTCTGTTTCTTGTTTTCTTATTGTTGTTTGCTTTTTCAGTGTAAGGAGGAAAGAAATTTTAAGTTGAGCAGTTACTCCCTCTGATCCAGATCTGTTGGCTTGTGTTCAAGCCCCACCTCCGTTGTTACTGGGTTCTGTCTCCTTGTATTAATTAATAATCTCTTCAAATATCAATTTCCTCATTTAAATATTAGAATAATCCGTCCTACTATATCCTACTACTATACGCTATAGAAGTTTACTGAAAAATGTTTATAAAATGATTAGAAAAGAGCCTGATACATCAAAGCATCCAACAACAGTTACTCCCAAAGGTAGAAAAAAAGGAATATTTCTTAAATGTGCAAATAGTTCAGGCTACTATTATGGACAATGCCTTGCTTTTTTGAAGTGGAATAAATGTGACACATAATAAAAATGACAGACTTTTTCAGGCATTTGGCTGGGCCTGAATAAAATGAATCTGTCCGTCGTGTGCTAAAACTGCAGCTTTTATATGTGCTTAGGCCAAGGGTGATTTAACTTCAGTGTAGAAGTTCTATTTTTGGTTTGTCTTCAGTAAGGTAAATAGAATGTCTATGACTGATTTATCTTCTTGGTGGCTCACAAGAAGTCTAATTTCTTTTTCTCTCTTCCTTATCAATAGGTTTGACTTTGTTTTAAATTAGTAGTTTACATTTTACCTGTTTATTTATTATCATTCTTACAGAGATAAAGCTCCATTTGCTTTACGTTTATTTTTTAGAAGTAACAAGAAAGAAATGTGTATAAATTAAAGATTGCAAAAGTAATGTAGTATCTTATAGGTGACCTATAATATTCATATTGTTAAGGATTGTTTTAGATAAAATAGTTCAGAAGCAGATATCAAAAGTGGCTTATGTGGCTAAATATGTTTCAGAAATAAGATCAAGTTATATATTTTTTCTTTAAGCATAGAAAAGACAAGAATAGAGAGAAACATGCGCTCAAGAACTATGCAGGGCCTGGGACTTTTACCCTACTAAGTGGCTCTTAAGCTGGCTTATAAGTTTCATAGATGTTGGCAGAAGATGTAGACTGCTGGGTCAGCAACAATGTATTTTATTACACGTGGGGGGTGGGGGGGAACAATAGCAAAAGTTTTATGTTCCTACGTGCTATTTCCCCAGGAGAGTAATGCAGGGCCTAGGATAGAGGACTCTTGTATTAGTCAGTTTGGGCTGCTGTTAACAAAATGCCATTACTTAAGCAAGATTTTTTTTTTTTTCCTTTCTCAGTTCTGCAAGCTGAGAAGTTTGAGATCAAAGGGCCAACAGACTTCTCTGTGACGCCTGCCTTCCTAACTTGTACACAGCTACCATCTTGACCTATGCCCACATGCCTTTCCTTGGTGCAGAGAGAAAGCCTTGGCTTCTCCTCCTCTTCTTATAAAGGCACTAATCCCATCATGGGAGCTTGACTTTCAGGACCTTACATAACCTAATCATCTCCCAAAGACTCCACCTCCAAATACCATTACTGGGGGATAGAACTTCAACATTCAGGAGTACCTTATTCGACTGGGCTTCAGTTTATCATGCTCTGCAGACAGTGCATTTTTTACAATTGAAAATGTGTGGCAACCTTTTGCCAAGCAATTCTGTCAGAGCCATTTTTCCAACAGCATTTGCCACTTCGTGTCTCTGTGCCACCTTCTGGTAATTATCAAAATATTTCAAACTTTTCCATTAGTATTATATCTGTCACGGTGATCTACAATCGGGGATCTATGATGTTGCTGTTGTAATTGTTTTGAGGTGCTACACACCTCACTCGTATTTGATGGTGAACTTAATAAATGTTTTGTGTGTTCTGACTATTCTACCCACTGGTTCTTCCACCATGTTCTCTCCCTGTTCTCAGGTCTCCTTATTCCTTGAAACATAGCGATATTAAATTAAACAAATTAATAACCTTACAATGGCCTCTAGGTGTTCAAGTGAAAGTAAGAGTCTGTCAATGAGGCAAATATTACTGCTATCTTCAAGAAATAGCTCCAGCCACCTCAATGTTCAGCAAGTACCATCCTCATCAGTAAGCAGCCCTCAACACTGAAGAAAGACTCTCCACCAATAAAAAGATTACAACTTTCTGAAAGCTCGGGTTATGGTTAGCATATTTTAGCAATCAAGTATTTTTTGTTGAAGGCATGTGAACTTTTTAGATATAATGCTATTCTATACACTTAATAGACTACAGTACACTATAAGCATAACTTTTATATGTACTGAAACATAAAATATTAATTTTCTCTCTTTATTGCAATATTCTCTTCATTATGGTGGTCTGAAACTGAATCCACAATATCTCCAAGGTATGCTTGTATAAACTTTGATGGGACACCATCATTCAGCCCATAACAACTGTACACACACTGGATTGTACTACTGTTCAATGTTTTTATAGCAAGCAGAAGCAAGATGTACTTCTGTCCAGGGGAAGAAGTTATATCATCCCTGAAGTTTGCTTGTTGCAAGCACAGCTGGTTAACTGTCTCAAGTACAGAGTGGTAAGATCTAGGCATGCTTGTTATATTACAACCAGAAAGAATAAGCAGGAACACTAATGGCCCTTTGTAAACTGCATCTCCTAAGATTACCCAAAGTTTAGAAATTGAATAAAACTGTAAGCTGAAAAAAAAATCCCATTATCTTCTACTTCCAGCATTAAGAATAATGACTGGCACGTAGTAGACCAAATAAATACTGATTACCATAATTCAATAATTGAGGAAAAGCTAGTGGACTTAGCACTTAAGAGTAGCAGGAGAGGGTTACCTGTGGCCACCTACACCCTGTTAGATAGTTTGGACTTAGTCGAAAAATCACTGAAAGCTATAAGTAAGGAAGGGGCATGGTCAGATTTACATGTTGGAACAATCACTTTGGCCTCAATAGCAAGACAAAGACAGGGAGACATATTAAGAAACTATTGCAATAGAAGGAAGACATGATGAATAAGGGTCTAAACTAGGGAATTATTATGCAGGGCAACTTGGAGAAGGATATAAGTGATATTTAGAGAGCAATCAGCAAGACAATGCAGAATGGAATGAGAAGAAATGGATAGAGATTAAGAAGGTACATAGTAGCATCACTTGAGACATGCCTTAAGCATGAATCAGGAATTCAGAAGGAGTAGTGCGACTTTTAGAATTAGAGCAATTGAAGTGAATCTGTTTTATAAAACAAATTTTATTTTTGTTTTTAATAGATTTCATATATATGCGGTTGTTTTCACATTTGAAAAATATAAAAGTTAAACATTTAAGGGTTATCATTATAAATGTCTTTCTGTACGGCAACAGTTTTCTTTCTTAAACCATCAGAATATAGTTATAAATTAATTCTCTATTCTAAACAGAATCTTCCTTTTCTTCTCTGCTTCACTCTACACAGATTTCTACAATCATATATGTAAGAAAACTGGTCAGCTATGTGATTTACGCTTTAAAGCTAAGCAATTTATTCTTTGGTGATTATATGACTGGTAACCTTGGTTTTGATAAATTACTTTTTGGATTGTATTTCTAAAGCCAGCAGCTTTCTTATATTTGGTTACAAAGACAAAGTGAATTTTAATGAAAGCTATAAATAAAATCCCATCAATTGGAACTAGGAAACTAGTAGTCTCCTTCACCAAAATTTGGTAACATTTTATGGTGAAAAGACAGCATTGAAATGCAAGGAACCTACGAATATCTGTGAAAACATAATTGTTTGCATAATCTTGAACATTTATTAAATGTACATTCCATATATTATTTAATAAATGAATTAATACATCCCTCATTTTATGCACTTTGTTTTGTTCCTGCAGTACTCTAGTGTTCCAGGCAAATGTATTTAATGGAATTAATCTTTCCCATATTTTCAATGGTTTAGGGGGAAATGTTGCTGATTTGTTAATCTAAAAATTTATTTTATTGTAAAAAAATGATTTTCCACATTATTTTTGGCAAAATGGAAGAATTGAGGATGGTTTGGTGAGGGAATTTGGGTTTTGGCTTCAATTTAATTATCCTAACATTACTCAAAGCCCTAAAAAGAAAATATTATGATTCTCATTTTAGGCTCCAGAGGGCTAAGTATTTTGCTAATGCCACATAACCTTTTGGGGTTAAACTGAGAGTCAAGTCCTAAGATTCAGACCTAAGAGGTTTCTATCCTTAAACTATCTACTGTAAGCAAATAATCTTTTGAAATTGCATATTTTAAGATGCAGGATTAAATATGTCAATATGTATATCCTGAGTAAATCTTTGTTCTGAAATAAATTTCAACTGAGAAATTCTGACTTAAGAGAAGTGAATTTTAGCTGTACTTAAAATGTAATGAATATTGTTAGGTGAAGAATATTGGAAAAACAGAATCTCAAAATCACAACTCCTGATTTAATGAAGTTCTTTGGCTCTGTGTAAACATGTAACCTGATATGCTTTGACCTGACAGTATAGACTGAAGTCATATAAGTCAATCGAACCACTTTATGCATAAAGACAAATCCAGGCTATTCACAGAAATCCAAATTCTTATTCTCAATACAAACAGAACCACTTAGACTCACCACTTAATGGCTTTAGATAATAGCTTCTATTTCGTGGTGTAAAACCTAAAAAACAAATATTCCCACTTGATAGCACTATGAAGACCTGGAAACCACTTTCAATCATGGTGCTTCCTACCTACATTAGCCAGAATTTACCTTTCGATGTGACCTTACTAGGCTTGGTCATTCTTATCCAGGCTGAGGAAGAAAAGACTTTTAAAATAAGATGTTTCTTAATAATGCTGCTTTATAAGAAGAAATCTCTTTAAAGAGATTTAGTTTTCTTTGTATAGACATATACATTAGCTGTAAGGTAGCTGAAGTATTCACAATAACTTTAAGAAAAACATAAAAACCACCAAGTCAGTCATATGTAATTGCCAATGATGTGTTTTGCTTAACATCCTACATTATATGCATAAAAATATTTAGTAAGAGAAAATTTCTATTTTTTCTGCTTAGAAATTCCAGAAACAACTTAATCCTATTTTTCTTTCAGTTATATACTTACTTCAACAACAACAAAAAAAGAAAATAGAAAAATAGACATGCATCGCAAACCCATACTATTTGTATATACAGTTATTTACAGAGTACAACATCCCAAAGCATTTCATCTGAGTGTGGGTTGGAGGGTGGAAAATGGCAGTTCTTTTTGCTGGATGTTAGGAATCCCTATTCTTTTAGAGAGAATGAACACATACAAAACCAAAAACCTATATCTGTCTCAACGGTTCAAAAACTTGTCTGTATGTCACAATCATTATTCTGGTGGTCTGAGTCTGTTCTATTTTTTCATTATGTTAAGTTAGCCAGCATATAGTACATCATTAGTTTTCGAAGTAGTGTTCAATGATTCATTAGTTGTGTATAACACCCAGTGCTCGTTACAACACATGCCTCCTTAATACCCAAAACGCGGTTACGCCAGATTTAGAATATAGATTCCATTCTTATAGAATTCCATTGTAACTGATCTTGGGAGTAACTAGGATATTGGAATTTTCAAACTCTCTAGGTAATTCTAATGTGCAGTAAAATTTGGGAACCACTCGTCCATACTATACTGTAACTTGCCCCTTTCCACTTAAAACAAAAACATGTTTGAGATCTTTCTAAATGTTCATTTTTCTTTTTTTTTTCTTACCTGCTTTAATGAACTGTGGTTGACATTCAAAAAAGCTGTAAATATTTAAGGTCTACAACTGGATGCGTTTGGAGAGAAGTATACACTCCCAAAACTGAGATAGGGAAGCTGAAGGGACTCCAGTTTTAGAAAGACTTCATCTCCACTGTTTTTCTGCTGGGATACCTACACTCATCTTCTATATTTTGCCTCTGAATAAACCAAATAAGCTGTTACCATTCCAAGGGGAATGCAAGAAAATTCATCATTTTCTGAGTTTCTCCTAGGCCCCCAAACACCTGCAAATACCTAGGAAAGGCAGATCCCAGACATATTTCAGGACATTAGCTGCAAACAAACCTCGGTTGATGCTGGCATCAATACCCACTACCTTTAGTGATTTATGCACTAATGCCTGCCATTCACCTGCCATTGCCTTTGGTTGGATCTTAGCCTAGATTTCTGAAGAAACAAATATTTTGTACTTCTTTCTAATATAAATTCCTAACCCCAAACAACAATGATGCTCCTTTTCTTTCTTAGTCTCTTGGACATTCTGTCTGCTACACCCTGTCATTTAAGCTATTCAATAAACTCTGTTTTCATTTCCTTCTGACTCACATCTGATCTCTTTCCTGCATGAAGCCAAAGACCCTCTTGGCTGGTCCTATGAAATACCCCTCTGGGCCCTTGGATTCAGCCTACCTGCATCAAAAACATCATTAAAATCAAAGCCATAAACACATCTACTACCTCCGAACATTTCTTCCCACCTTCTTTATTATTTCTTTATTAATTATCTGGTGATAAGAACACTTAACATAAGATCTATTCTCTCAGCAAAATTTTAAGTGTACAACACAGCACTATTGAGTATAGGAACCACCCTGTACTGTAGATGTCTAGGACTTATTCATCTTGGACAACTGAAACTTTGTACTCTGACCAACACCTTCCTGGTTTCTACTCTCTCCAGCCCCTGGTAACCATTATTCTACTTTCTGCTTCTAGGCATTGAACTACTTTGGATTCTTTGTATAAATGAGATTGCATACTATTTGTTCTTCTGTGTCTTAGCATAACATGCTCTCCAAGTTCATCTATGTTGTCACAAATAGTAGAATTTCATTCTCTTAAAAATCTGAATAATATTCTATTGCATGTAAATGCCTCATTTTCTTTATTTCTTATTTTCATTCATCTATCCATGGACCTTCAATTTACTCCTATGTCTTGACTATATGATAACACTGCAATAAACATGGGCGCACAGATATATTTTGGGGCTCCTGATTTTAATTCTTTGGCTATTACCAAAGAGATTGCTAGATCATATGATAGTTCTATTTTTAATTTTTTTGAGTAAACTCCATAACTTTTTTTCACAGAAGCAACACTGATTTACTTTCCCACCAAAAGTGTCCAAGCCTTCCCATTCCTCCTCATCTTTTCTGATACTTATGTCTCTTATTTTATAAATGTCACCCAATTTTCAAAAGAAAATACACAATTTTCCATTGTTTAGACATATCGTGACCTGTTCAACCACTCTCCCACATTAAGATACTTCACTTGTAGTATTTTTTAATTTCATTATGCTCTTATGGAATATATATTATTTTATAGATGAAATATAGCTAGAGGATGCATAATTAGAAGTATAATATCCATATCAAGAATGCATGAGAATTTATGAATTCTGTGAATATTTTGAAATTGTCTTTTAGAATGTGCCAGAATACCTGCATTATAGATGACTGTTTTATCACAATCTGTTAGTGTTTCTCAAACTCCAATTTGCATGTGAATCATCTGGGGATCTTGCTGAAATGCCAATTTTGTAGGTTCGGAACAGAACCCGAGATTATGCACTTTAACATTTCTTCATTCCATGGTTTAAGGTGCTATCCTGGGAGAGTTGTTTGGGATTTTTCTACTTATAATAAATGTTTGCATCTGTAAATCTCCCTCTAGGAACTGTTCTAGCTTATGTCCTAAGTTTTGCTTTTTTCTTTACTCATCTTGAAATATTTCCTAGATCACCTTGTGGTTTTTTCTAAGACCATTGGTTATTTAAGTATTAATTTGTGAGTTTAGCAAATGTCCTTACATTACTGATTTCTAATTTTTAGTGTAAGTGAAAAAACATTTGGGATACACTTATCCTGAAAAAAAGTTATCAGAAATTCAAGTGTAACTAGGCTTCCTTTATTTTATCTGGCATCCTACAATACCCCACACTGCCACCAAATTATGTTAGCTGCAGTCCTTACAAAACTTCAGTTTATCCTTCTATGTTATGATATAAATTTGAGTTTTTAAATGGCCAAATTTAGAGCTATGCATTAATATTTTCAATGAATTTTAATTCACAAATGTATATCTTTTGAACACTTAAGTTAAATAAACAGTTGTTTCTAACGCATTTTTAGAGGGGGAAGGGGCAGAGGGAGAAGGAGAGAAGAATCTCAAACAGGCACCATGCCCAGTGCAGAGACACACCCCCTACAACTCAAGGGGCTCAATGTCACCAAGCTGAGATCACAACCTGAGCCATAATCAAGAGTCAAATGCTTAACCAACTGGGCCAGCCAGGTGCCCATTTCTAATGAATTTTTAAATATGATGTATCTTATATAATTAAATGCAGTACAATGGTTAAGTTTATATAAAGAGATATGCCATCATCGAAACTGCCAGACTAAGTCAACGAGAATCACAGTTAGATTAATATTTTCAGTTAGTTATTGCGCTTTCAGCCCTACTGTTTTTCACATCCTGCTCAAGGCCTCCAGATGCCAGATAAAGAAATCACAGTTCTGATTTTTTTTTTTTTTTTTTATGTCGGGAAAGCCTATACAGTAGTGTCATACTGATGAGCGAGCAAAATGCAAGCTGAGGGCAAAACACAACCTGACATCCCACAAACCAACCCTCTTCCTTAAGGTGGGATATATAAAAAGAGAGCATTCCTTAGGCACTAGTAACTGCCTGAGAACCAAGGCAGGGGAAAAATAAATAGTCAACAGATAAAGATCACAGTCGCATAGGACATGAAGCTCCACTCTAGTCTGTAACTGCCTTAATGATTTACAAAAAAACATAAGCTTAGTAATAGTTCAGGCTTCCAGGAACCTATCAACTTAATTTCCTAGAGCCCTAACATCACCTTCACCTCCATGGCATAGAAAACCCTATATAATCAGTCACTCCTCAAAATCACAATCAACTCTTTCTGCCCATCGGTCCTGTCCACGTGCTATTAAAAAAAAAAAAAACACCTTTTTGCAGTGTAAAACATCTCAAGAATTTGTTTTTGACCACTGCACTTGATGATCCCCCATCAAAACCACAGACATATCAATCTGTGATTATAATACAAATCATTCTCATTAAATGCCAGCAAAAAAAAAGTAGGTCCCGTCTTGATAGTCAGATAAATTCTGATTTTTTGGAAGATACGTACATATAATTATTGCTATGAAAGACAGAAATATAAATATGATTCTACTACACTTTTCCTCACATAAGGTTGACATTTTCTCCTATTTCCAGGTGGCTATGCTTTTAGAAATCCTTCAAAATGGTAAGTTTCAAAGAGATAAGAGACTGCAATTTGATGTACCATTAAAAAGTACGGGAAGATTTTAGATGCCTTTAGATCTTTCAAAAAACCCAGTAGTACTGTGATATTTGTAAATTGGTATTTCTAGTCTAGCCCAAAATGTCATAGCAAAGGCTTAGAAATGCCCAGTATTCAGAATGTTTTTCCAGTAATACACCTCAGCATTTATTAGGGCCTGAAATATAATCTCAAGAATATATGAATCTCCAATTATAAAAATCCAACAATAGTCCTCATATTTTGGTTAATTGGTATAAAAGATAATTCTACAGGACTGTTAAGATTTTGGCCATAGCTTATGAGAAGTAACCAGCTCATTCATTGAAGTACATTAGTAAGAGTCTTGGCAGGAAAATCAGACAGCATACTCAAATTAGGATAATTTGAGAAAAGTTTAATACAAGAATTATTTACAAATGGATAGGAAGGGGTAGTGTAGTATCCTAAAACTAAGAATAGGTGAGTTTTCACCTTGTTACTTGAAAGAATGAGGGGGGGGGATAGTTACTGGAGCCCAGAAAAGAGATTTGGATTGAGAGCTGACTGCTGTGAGAACATGGGCCCTCTGTGATGGGATACAGCCAACTGTGGTGACCAGACTGAGTGAGAACCCAGGTCACAAATATGTCAGCCTCCTCCCCTCCTTCTGACCTTCCAGCTCCTGTATGGCCAAACACAAATCGAAACAAAGGGGCAAGAGTTCTCATTGATGTCATCAATATGGAAAAGGCTCTAATAGAAGAGCAACTGGAAAATGTATAAACCAGAAGTCACCAAGGAAAAGCAGCCATTCAAACCTATTATTTATTTAGTTAGTTGTTTGTTTGTTTTTACTGAACTACTTCATCCATGTGAACATGATTATGTTTTCCTCTTTCTGATACTAGAATCTGATATTTGGATAAGTTTAGACTAATGGGTCAGAAAATTCTGGAGGAATAAAAGAAATGGCCCTGATGTAAAATACTGGATATTAGATTTACATAAAATTCACGTCAGGGAAATCATAGATCACCCTCAGCCACCCTCAGAGACGCTGAATTTAAGGAATATTGAGGGCTTTGTGTGATTGCTCTTTAGGGCAGAAGTCCCAATCACATTAGGACATCATGGGCCAAAAAGTAAGCCAGCAAGCAACCAAAAAGAATATCTTAACGTAAGTGCCAAATGACAATTTTCAAGAATAAACACTCCTTGGCAAACGTCGACAAATACTCCTCCATAAAAATAGAGTAGGCTCCAATAGCTTGGCCAAAATATTTTGTTATAGGCAATCACAGTTTATGTGAACACAAATATAAAGCCCCAGAGAAATAAAATTAGCAAAAAAAAATTTGAAATTCAATAATTCTCTCAAGAGGAAAAGTAGTATATGTAGAAGTTTAATGATCATGTATCTATCATTTCTGGAATTATTTAAGAGACTGGAAACATATTTAAGGAGATATTTTAAGCAAATATAAAAAGGCATAAATATCATATTATTTTACCATTATAATAAATATATTTGCAGAGAGTGCCTCTGTAATACCAAATTGAATGTCTCATGAAGAATGCAGCTCTTAAGATCTTCCCTAGTAGAGAAGACAGTAAGGGGAAAGGCTTTAAATTTTATTATGAATTATAGGAGGATCCTTCATGAGAGAACTGAGTTTTCATGAATGTCTGGTTGACATTTGCAAAATTGATATGTCTTGACATTTAGAAGATTCTACAGAATTATGTGTACATGTTCTAGCATTAGGCAAACTAAAATACATTTGTAATGTTTAAAGCATTTAAAATAATATTACAATTTTTAGAGACTCAGAACATGTCTACTTTTAAGTACAAGCAGATTTTAGTCTTAGAAAATGAAACAATGACATCTGGTTCTAAAGTTGGATCTGAATGCAAAACAGATCAAAAAGTCAAGCTATTGAAAAAAAAAGTAAAGCTATTGAAATAATGTTACATGTTCTTATTTAACAAAAGAATACTTTAAAGTTTTGACTTGCAAGGTAGAAGGAAAACAACGTACCATGTTAAATAGCACTTAGAAAAATTTCAGCTTAAGCCACATAAAATTGCTGATATTCAACAATTTTGACTTGCAAAGGAGATAATTTCACGTGATATAAAACGCTAGATGATATTTATGGAGTGTTTTCTATGTGCCAAGCACTATTCTCAGAAGTTTACAGGTTTCCACTCATTGAATGTTCCCAAAACCTGAAGAGGTTGGTACTGATAGTATCCACATTTTAGGATGAGAGAATAGACACAAAGAAACTAAACAACTAACCCAAGGCTACACCTGTAGATAATGACAAAGGTTGTACCTGAGAGTCAGTCAGTGTGGATACACGCTGTTTTTAATTACTATGCCACTCTGTTTCCAATGACTGAGTCAAGGCTGAATGTACCTTGTTTAACCATCACAGGGGCTATGGTGTGTTCTTTAAAATGCCGACCTTGCCCTTTAAGTCTAAGAGTGTGGTGAGCAAGCCAGTAGATCGCCAGTCTACACTTAGAAGTGCCTTGAGATGATTAATTTAGAGGCAGTGTAATTACAAGAGGGAACAAATGACTGATCCAGAATGTTAAGAATTTTTAGGAAATGTAGACCTTGCTTAACACAGTGGCAACTAGAAATGAGCAGGGAACATAGAGAGAAAACATTGCAAAAGGAAATGTGTCTTCTGATGGGATAGAACAGTGAATGAGAGAAAGAAAATGCATACTCATCTTCCCATTATGGTTTGCTGGGAAAATTACTTTAATATTGTTAGAAATGGAAAATAAATATCTTAAAATTGAGGTTATAAGTAAAAAAAAATTAATGTTTTATATGCTAGCATATCCTATAATAGTTTTTAAGGGCTTCTTTTTAAAGAAATTAAGTATGTGTAGTATGTGCTTAATGAGTTATGGCTTCTATTATTATTTTATAAAAGGTTATGAATTCCTTTCAGAAGCTGAATACGAATATCTGGAATTTGAATGAGTGACACGATTACTACTTTCCACTCAGCTAAGTTTCTATTTCAAAGAGATTATATTTTTCGAAGTATTTAATTTTGACTTATACAAGAAATCCCTCTTCAATATTTGGGAGTAAAAAACTAAATACTAATAGCTTGCTCTCATGATTGTTAATAAACATTATAATGCACTTCCCCCCACGAATAAATATTGTTCTCTATTATGTATAACATATAAAAAGAGGTGAACTGTTGTGATTTTTTTTATTTTCAGAATGATGCCTATATTCACATAAATATGTGTGTGTGCGTGTGTGTGTGTGTGTGTGTGTGTGTGTGCGTGTAACATTTGACGGACTCTACATTATCCCTTACTGTTGATTTATTACAGGAAATGCAATTCCCCAAAACTAAGTGTGTGCATTTGAGCACATACTTGCAATGATACTCAAACAAATAAAGAACTTGATAATAGGGACCTTGTCACATGCATGCATATGTTTTTCAAGGTTAGCCACACTCACTGGAAGGTGGTTGACAAATGCTTCTTGGGGAAAAAATATGGGAAGTCCAGTTAGCTCAAGAGAGGCATTTCCCCTCTCCAGAACAGTTGCTCTGTACTACCTGTTCTTCAGTATATATAACTTTGTTTTCATTTTCATTGTTACCTTCCATAGCACCATGAAACAGAGTTTCTTAAAAGTAATAAACACCTGGTAATACATTTCTGGGCTAACTATATCCAAAGTCATATTACTCACTAACCTACATGTCTCCTTCTTTTTCCTCTACAGGAGGTAACATTCTCTGCTCTTGGCAGGAGGAAGAACAAAAAAATCTGACTTGTGAAAGCCTGGAATTCATTGACCTTCTATTTCTCAGTGGACAGAGTTATTGATTCTTTCACCATTACATGGCCTCATCTTCTTTTACTTTATTTCATGTGGGAAATGCCCCAATGCCCTGTCTTAAGCATTCTGCCTTTATTAATTGATCATACATGTGTGGATGGGTTCTGAGCATGCATCTACAGACAGGAAGGAACATTCTCCTTTGTTCTTGGTGTCAACAGTTTGGTGACTGGGGAGGTTGACATGATAGCTCTCAAATAGACACCTGCTATCTTCCATTCAGGGGTGATTGATGGAGAACACGTAGGAATAAGAGAATTATTCGGCACTAGTTCCAAGATATGTTATTGACTTGAGCTCTCACTGAGAATCATGAACAGCAGGGATTCTTGGGTACTTTTGAACAGTTATATATTTTGAGACTTTTAGTGAAGTATCTTTTGATTGTCTTCTCTCCTTCACTTTCATCTCAGAAGAGAGGAAGAAATATCATCAATATTCTTTCATTATGCAGGCCCCTGGTCCTTTAAAAATAAATCAGTGTGTCAGTTTCTCTCAATGAAATTCAGCATTTGCAAACCAATTAACCTTGACTTTTGGATCATTTCCTAGGAGTAGATACAATAATAATCATCATCGTAATAATAGTCACAGTTTTTGTGAATGCTTACTATGTGTCTACCGCATATCTTACTATGTGTCTAAGAATTTGTTTGCATTAATTAATCATCAAAATAATCCCATGCAAAACTCTAATCTACTCTATTTGTAACTTTATTTCTTTTTTCAATATTCTATTTGTTTGACAGAGACAGAGAGATCACAAGTAGGCAGAGAGGCAGGCAGAGAGAGAGGGGGAAGCAGGGTCCTTGCTGAGCAGAGAGCCTGATACGCAGCATGATCCCAGGACCCTGAGATCTTGACCTGAGCCGAAGGCAGAGGCTTTAACCCACTGAGCCACCCAGGCACCCCTGTAACTTTATTTCTTACCTTAGACTATCTACTGGGAATATAGCAAAATATTAATGCATATGTATTGCCATATTGCCATGGTGATAGATTTTTAAAAATGTTTTAATATAATAATAACTATAGAAACACACATTAAATCCCAACCAGGTTTATAAAATTTTGATGTTTCACTTTCTATTGGTTTCCATTAAAGAACTCAACTGAGTATATAAATTCCCTAATGCCATTGACAGTGTAAAATGTTTTTCTCTAAGGTTTTAATCGTGGCCAGTTTAAAAAAGAAATATTTAGGAGTCCACATTCCCATTTTCTCTGGATTGAAATGAATGCCTTGGGAGTTCAAGTATTCCTAAAGGGCACTAGGGGATCAGCATGACCACCATCTGCTCTCCTGGGACCCTGCTGAGCCTTGCTATCACGCTTGCTTTTGGATGCCTTGTCACAGATCTGCTCCTAAGTGCAACAAGTTTCATCACAGAATCCTACTGTGGGATTCATGAATGCCATATTCTTTTTTTGTTTGTTTGTTTTATGTTATGTTAGTCACCATACAGTACATCATTAGCGGTTTGATGCAGTGTTCCTTGATTCATTGTTTGCATATAAGACCCAGTGCTCCATGAAATATGTGCCCTCCTTAATACCCATCACCAGGCCCAACCCCAACCCCCTCCCTCTAAAATCCTCAGTTCATTTCCTGGAGTCCATAGTCTCTCATGGTTCATCTCCCTCTCTGACCCCCCCCCCTTCCTTTTCTTAATGTCTTCCATGCTATTCCTTATGTTCCACAAATAAGTGAAACCATATGATAATTTCTCTGCTTGACTTATTTCATTTAGCATACTTTCCTCCAGTTCCATCCACGTTAATGCAAAAGTTGGGTACTCATCCTTTCTGACGGCTGAGTGATATTCCATTGTATATGTGGACCATATCTTCTTTATCCATTTGTCTGTTGAAGGGCATCTTGACTCTGTCCACCATTTGGCTGTTGTGGACATTGCTGCTATGGACATTGGGGTATACATGGCCCTTCTTTTCACTATATCTATATCTTTGGGGTAAATGCCCATTAGTGCAATTGTTGGGTCATAGGGTAGCTCTATTTTTAACTTTTTTTTTTAACTTGCATCCCCAACAGCATAAGAGGATTCCCCTTTCTCCATAGCCTCTCCAACATTTGTTGTTTCCTGCATTAAAAACCATCTATGAAAAGCCTGCAGTGAATATCATTCTCAATGGAGAAAAGCTTAGAGCCTTTCCCTTAAGATCAGGAACAGAAAGAGGATACCCACTCTTATCACTATTGTACAACATAGTACCAGAAATCCTAACAACAGCAATCAGACAACAAAAAGAAATAAAAGTTTTTCAATCTGGCAAAGAAGAAGTCAAATTCTCTCTTTTCACAGATGAAGTTATACTTTATGTGGAAAACCAAAAAGACTCCACCCCTAAATTACTAGAACTCATACAGCAATTCAGTAATGTGGCAGGATACAAAATAGTTGTATTTCAGTTGCTTTCTTATGCACTAACAATGTAACTGTAGAAAGAGAAATTAGAGAATCAATTCCGTTTACAATAGCACCAAAACCTATAAGATACCTTGGAATAAACCTAACCAAAGAGGTGAAGGATCTAGATTCTAGAAACTATAGAACACTTATGAAAGAAACTGAAGAAGACACAAAAAGATGGAAAAACATTCCATGCTCATGTTGGAAGAACAAACATTGTTAAAATGTCTATGCTGCCCAGAGCAATCTATACTTTCAATGAATGCCATATTCTTATTGCCCTGTTTATGGTCCAGCCAGCCTTCTGCAAATAATCTTGGTGAACTTGGAAATCCTTTACTTCTTTTTGTCATCATTCAAGATTCGCTTGTATCTTCAAATTTCTCTGTATCTATCCCAGATACCATCTTCTGCTACAATTATGCTAAAATCAAATTGCCATGAATGTTCAGTACCATATTGGATGGAGAGGATCTCTAAAAAGATCGAATCTTCTGAGACTATGCCCTGGGAGGAAAGTACAAATATGTTCTAGGATTTCCAAAATCTATTTAGAGCTATCACTCCTATGGTTTGTCTTTTTTTTTTTTTTTTTTTTTTTTTTGGTTTGTCTTTATATAGAAGCAAGGTGAAGACTGATTTTCATACTTCTCTTACTATTACTATTTCCCTGTGCTTTGTAAACCTCTTCTTTCTGCTTGCTGGATGAACTTTTATTTATTTTCTAGCAAGAGAAAGACCTATTAACCACAATGTGTAATTATTCCTTCTCTGTATACCTTTTTGCCCAATCCTCTAAATTTCATTTTCAAGATTTAAATTCTGGCTTTTTCAATTCAAACAGAATTTTTTTCTCACTCAACAAAATTCAGCATAAATTTATAAGCCAATTAATTCTGACTTTTTGAGTATTTCTCAAGAGTAGATATAATAATAATAAGTATAATGATGAGCATAGCATTTATGAATGTTTACTACCTGTCTGTCGCTGTCCAAGGGTTTTCTCTGCATTAATTATTCATCAAAACAATGCTATGCAGTATATACCATTATAATCCTGTGTCGTACAGATGTGGAAACTGAGACAGAAGGAGGAAAATGAATTGTCCAAATAAAAGGATATAGTTCAAGATTTGAACCACATATTCTGATACAATATAACCTACTTTTAAGACCACTACTTCATTGTTTCTGCTCAAAATTTTATTTGGAAACCTAAGGATATTCTAATTTGAATTTATAAAATATCATCTTACCAGAGTCACAATGTCCAAAGTGAAACTACTGGGGTGAGTATAATGTTCCAAGTATAACACACTTAAAAACACCTTGGTTTAAGATGTCTAAATATTTGCCATAATATTGGCTTTTTCCAGAAAATACGCTCATGATTGAATTGTATCCTGAACTTGTCCTGTGCTTTTCTGGACACAACAGACAAAGAAAAGGCTACTTTCCAGGTCATGAAATTATACTGTAGAAAACCTTGTACAGCAAAACAAAAGTTTAGTTATTTGAGATTCTTCAAATTATAAGGGAACAAAATGTATTAACTATCCAGGAATTTAATGATTAGAGAATGTTCATTCACATTTGGGACATTGTTTCCTCTATTACTGGCAATATATATTTAAATTTACTTTTCTTTCTTTGCTTTTGTTATGTAATCCTATGTGAATGTAGACTTTGTGGAGATCAGGCTGGGATTAGTAAAATAATAATATAGAGTCAAACTGACAAGGCCCAGAAGAAATAAGCAAAGATATAGGATTTGAATGTTGAAAGTTAGTTAAAACTATACTAAAGAGGAATGTTATCTATTTAGTCTAGTCAGACATCAGATTTCACCGATTGTTCTCTGATGGAAGTTTTCTCTCCTTTAGATAATGAGGCTAGATGTAGAGCCCTCGGACTGTCACTGTTACTCTGGTACATAATGAGGTCCATGCAGAGGGCACAGTGGCAGGAAGAGAATGTGAGTGAAATTACAGAAATAAAGCAAAATTCTGGTAACATCATAAGTCTCTGGAACAAAGACCATAACCTTTTTCTGAACACTTACGAAACAGGAAAATCAGTGATTTCTTTGTCCTATTTAATCTAGTACACGATATGTTTTCCCTTCATTTACCATAAAGAGACACCCTAACTAATGAGCCTGGAACAGAAGAACCTCAACTTTATAAGGAAAAGCACTCTAGAGTAGACCAAGAAGACATTGACTAACCAGATGGAAAAGAAAGAGTGCCACAGGGGCGCCCAGGTCACTCAGTCTGTTAAATGTCTGCCTTTGGCTCAGGTCATAATCCCAGAGTCCTGGGATGGAGCCCCTGCACTGGGCTCCCTGTTCAGCAGGGAGCCTGCTTCTGCCACTCTCCCTGCTTATACTGTCAGTCTCTGTCTCTGTCTCTGTCTCTCTCTCTCTCTGTCAAATAAAGAAACAAACAAATAAAATATTAAAAAAAGAAATGAAACAGCACCACATTTGCACGTGACTATAACTGAGCAGGCTAGTGACTTCTCTGTGATTCCTTCACAGCAGTTCACAATAAATATCTTTGCAAATGGGTGACAATTGTGTTCAAATAAGGAAGATAACTAGACGGGCAAGTTCCTTTGAAATAGTAAGGCTCTGTACATTAAGGATTTGTACCAAACCATCTTCTCTGTCATCTTATTCTATTTTTTAGTGATTATCAAGGATGCAAAGGAGCTAAATGTATATAAATGGAAATGGAAATAAGTGGACATGTAAGTAATTGGAAATGTAAACTGAAAATAGAATGCAAAAGCGAAACAGATGAAAAAGGCCTAATATAAACTCGGTCATTCAGAGAGAGAATAAACACGTATGAAGATGATGACAATAAGAATATCTTGGAATGGAAGTGTCTGTGACACGTCCATGTATCAAATTCTGAGAGACAGCAATGAGCTCTTTCCGAGGCCAAAGGAGAGATATCTGAAGAACGTCGACATTGGTGTGATTGCTGAAAGGAGGTGAGTGATTGAGAATCCCAGCAGACAGTGAGAAGACAGACCAGGGGAGTGCCAAAAAGAAAATCTTGGAAAATGACTATCTTGAATTATAGGATAAACAAGTAAAACGTGTAAGGAGAATTCCAACAAAAGACAGAAATATAATAGAATTAAAGTTAGAAAACTCAGAGACACAAAAAGCCAGGTGTCAAATACTATAAAGAATATAAGTAAGGTGAGGATGGGAGAGAAGACACTGCTAGGTTTGCCAGTTAGTTAGGTGTTGGTGAACATTTGACAATAGGGCCAGTGGAACGGTCAAAGAATAGTGCAGTCCTAGTTGTGCACACGGCAATGAAAGAATAGACCAAAAGAAGGAGAGGCATTGAGTGCAGCTGTGCTTTCCAAAGTGTGTGAATGATACAATGGCATGAGCGACCCAGATAATGTAAATGTGATATCACATTTTACAGGGATAAGTTCATGATGATGCTCTTTGTACCTCCTTAGGTACACAGGGAGGGATCAATAAAGAGGAGACTAAAAAAAAAAAAAGAGAGAAGAATGAAGATAAAACAAAGGGAAGATTAATACCTTCCAGAGATGAGACAGGATTGCAATAAGAATTCAGTAGGAAGTCGCAATAGCTGTTTATCACAGTATCACCAACACCAAGAATGACATTTGCAAACCATCACCATCATCACCTCCGAAAATCATCTTACGTTCCTTTTTCTTTTCCTTGTAGGAGACTGCAAATACGGATAATACAAAAATATTTTATACCACAATACTGTGTCATCACAGACTTCTGTGACTTAAAGAAACTAAACTGAAATTTTAAAAGCAAATGACATCCCCAAGTTACATTTTTAAAACTCTATGTTTATACCTGTCCTAAATATGTAAAGCAATAAATAAATCATACTACTGATTAGTGTGATCTTTAGGAATAGTTTTATGGAGACTTATAATTACATGAGATGTTGTGAAAGGCTTTTTCTTTAAACTTATTTTAATAAAATGTTAATATTGTCCTTCTGACCAACATGACAAATTGTGGATATTGTTATGTTTATACAATCCTAATAAACATATGTTGATATTCTGATCATAATTATTTTACTGAGGAATAATTAGAAGCTTTTGAATGTGTTGAATCATATTTTAATTTGAATTTTGAATTAATATAATTTTAAATACAGACTTTACAACTCCCTACAATACAATCAAATGCAGGAATGCCTGAGAGGCACAGTCGGTTGAGTGTCCAACTCTTGTTTTCGACTCACACAGTGATCTCAGAATCAAGGGAATGAGCCCCACATCAATCCCTGAATAAGGCTCCTCACTCAGCATGGAGTCTGCCTGGGATTTTCTTCTCCCTCTGTCCTTCCCCCACACTTGAGCTCTCTCTCTCTCTCTAATAAATAAATCTTTAAAAAGAAAAACAAATACAATATAATACAGAATACAGTATACTCAGGGGATTAAAGCTTAAATAATAATTTTAAATATTAATTGTCAATTAAGGTGACAAACTATGCAGAATAGATTTATGATTTTTTATGCACTTCTAATTTTAAATCTGTAATTGTGGTTCCACACCTGCTAATAAAGTATAAGAGAACAGTGGTTTCAGTCCCATTTGTAGGGTGTTAAATCACTGCCTTTAGGAGTCTGATTTTCTGGTTTCTAATATGTGCCTGCATTGATCATTCAGAAGGGAAGGTAGCTTTCCCAATTTCTAATCATGCTTAGAAATCTATAAACATTTAAAAATGTTCTAAACTAAGCACTATTGGTTTTCCTGCCATTTTCATTTCTAGTGACTAATGAATGTCAAGAATAGGGAGATCATTTCCAAGTAATTACAGAAAGTAAACTGATTTATTAGCTATGACTTATAATACAAAAATACAATGTGCAGTGCATGATTTTGTTATATGAAATTGGGAAGTTCTTTATCAGAAAATCAATAAAATCTTACTGACTTGCAGTGCTATTTGAACATGAGTTCTCTGTTGCTATATAAATTATGTATTAGATATCATAAAATTACATTTCAGATCATGTTTATAGCCAACAAATAATTTTACATAGTTTTAAATAAATACATAGAGAGTGAGGATTAATAATTATAGTGCATTTCAGAATTTCATTGTTTCTCCAATCACTGAAATTATCTTTGTATTGAGCTCTTAGTGGAGAAAGAGTAACAGTCACATTGTACTTTTTTCTAGTCCCAGCTATGCAAGGGCAATCTGCTTGTTACAAGTTGTCTTTTCACTACAAGGAGCAATGCATCATCAGTGACTCTAATCTTAATAGAATTATTTGCCTTATGCGAGGCATGGAGTTTTAGTTTTTTAGGGAAATTCATATCTTTGCTCAGCTCTTTCATCATGCCTGTCCTCATAGACAGATAACAAAAACAGGCTTATTTTTGTAGCAAATCTCAAATCTTAATGGTAAATTGGGAAGAAGAATATGTTCTACTTTTCTAATGCTCATAAAATGATCAGTAAATATCTTAATAAATGTTCTGAAATTATGACTAGTGAATAAAAGTAATTTTGCCTTGTTGCAGAGAGAGAGAGAGAGAGAAGGATGCTATGAAATGGATGATGTCAGAATTAAAAATAACCTGGCAATGTCCTATGGACTCAAAAATATATTTTTTACAGATTTATTGATTGATTGATTTATAGAGGAAGAGCCAGAGCAGGAGTTGAGGGGAGAGGCAGATACGGAGGGAGAAAGAGAATCTCAAGCAGACTCCATGCTGAGTGTAGAGCCCAACCCGGGGCTCCATTTCATGACCCCAAGATCATGACTTGAGCTGAAAATAAGAGTGGTACTCTTAATCAGTGGAATTGCCCAGGTGCTCCAGAACTCAAAAGTATTTTTATTTTTTTAAATTTTTTAAAAATATTTTATTTATTTATTTGGCAGAGAGAGAGAGAGAGAGATAACAAATAGGCAGAGAGGCAGGCAGAGAGAGAGGGGGAAGCAGGCTCCCTGCTGAGCAGAGAGCCTGATACGGGGCCTGATCCCAGGACCCAGAGATCGTGACCAGAGCCTTTAACCCACTGGGCCACCCACGCGCCCCCAGAACTCAAAAGTATTTTTAAAAATGGATGTTGTTAAAAAAAAAAAAAAGGATGTTGTTCATCAAAATATATACAAATGAAACTAGTTTAACTAATGATTATTTGATTCAGTGACTGTATAAGTCAATTTTTCTTGTCCGCATTATGAAGTAAGTGGTGGTTGCCCACATTGTCTCCCTCCTTTTCCAGAGCCAATCCTTTTGCCAACATATCAGTATCTATCACCTACTATGATTCTTAAAGGTAAAAAATGGCAAAAAAAATAAAATGGCTGCCTCTACTTAAAAGATAAAATGGTGATCATAAAAAATCAAGCCTGTGCATGATAAAAATAGTACTTTTTCCATACAAGTTTGAGAAAACTCTTCATATTCAAATGTAATCCCTCCACCTTGATTTTAGAAGTTCTGAGAAGCTAAATTAAGGATTTACGAATTAAACTTTTAGGATTTGGCTATAAAACGGATAGCAGGAAGAGTTGCTGTAGGAAAATCAGTTGCTAAGAGATTATGGCAGTTGTTCAGGTGAGAAAAATCCATGGCTTGGCTATGGCATCAGGATAGAAAGAAATGGAAACTCTTTAGAAATATTTAGGAGAATAAATTGGCATTCAGTAGCTTGAAAAGTCTTTTTCACCCCATAGGAAGAACATTCGCTAAGCATATTGACTTACTTACTTAGTGAATGCATAAATAAATCAATGATTATATAATAAGGTGTTAGAACGGATGGAAATGACAGGGGAAAAGAAAGAACGTGGAATGATCTCTGGCTTGAGTAACTGTCCATAGTTCGTATTACTTACTAAAATGGAGAACATTAGCAGTTTGTCATGAGGGTAAGGGTGGTAGCTAAATGTTCTAGTATTATTCTTCCTTATTTAATTTTCCATCCCTTGGTGATAATATTCCCTTTTTAATTTTAAAATACTCCTTGCTGCAAATAAGATCAAAGTATATTGATCTTATTGACATATAAAGAGACAAATACATTAAATTTAAAAGCTTCTTCACAACAAAAGAATTAAAAAAAGACAAGCTACAGAATGGGAGAATATTTTTGCAAACCATATATGGGATAAGGTATCAGTATCCAGAACATCTAAAGCCCTCATATAACTTAATAACGAGAACAGCAAAAAAATAATAATCTGATTAAAACATGGGCAGAGGAACTAAATAGACATTTTCCCAGAGAAGACGTCCAAATGGCCAATAAGTATGTGAAAAGATGCTCAATAGCAAAATACACTAAAACTTATAAAAAGACACATGTCAGGATGATAAAATCAAAGGGGGCTACATCTAAAATATGTTAATCAAGATGTATTAAAACTTGCACTGAAATACTAGACAAAGAACTGCAAATGTTAGAAATCCATCCAAAGAAGACATTATTATTCCCCAACACTACTGATTTATTTGCAAAAGTCAGCTCAGCACCATTTCCATCCTCTTTACAACACAGTATGTAACGGTACTAGTGACAACAGTATGGCAGTAGGAAGCAGACAATAATGATTTTTACCACCAGAAGAAAAGGAAAAGATGGTAAAAGGAATGTGGAGTGATCAAACAGATTCAAGGCACCTGCATGATACCAAATGTGAATTGTACGTTGTGAATAATCCACGTTATCACAGATCACAGGCATTGCTACTGTGCTGTATATTTCTGAGAAAACTCATTTATTCTATCCATTTTTGTGTGCATTGACATTTAAAGATATTAAATAAAAAAAACTAAAAGTAAAGGGATTATTTCAAAAAGCATTTAATTAAAGTATAAAAGACTCTTATATTCACCTCCTTCTTTCCCAATTCCCTAGAGGTTGCTCCAATTAGATAATACATTTACAGAAGTAAAGTCTATCCACAAAATCCTCTTTTTTCAACCTTTCCACTGAAAGTGCCCTTTACAATTTTACTCTAATGGATGGCTGGATCTCTCCCTGCAGGGTTCCCAAGTGGTAAAAGATTTTTGCTCTTTTGTTTGCTTGTTTCCTGTGTATTTTTCTCGTCACTGAGCCTGAAAGTAGAGTGGGATTTGTATCTTCCTTGTTCCTCTTTGCTTTTCCTAGTCTGTTCTCCATCTTACATAGAGAATTTGATCCGATGTTATAAGATATTATCCTTCAGGATGTTGCGTTAATGCATCATCTTCGGATACCCTGGTCTCCTCCCCTCCCCATCCCTTGCCAATACTTGTTGGTTTTAGCTCCCACTTTACTATCACTTTGCCTGTCAGAATTTTTGATGAGTTCTCAGAGTGAGCAAAAATCCTAACCAGACATTGTCTTTCCAGTTTCTCAAACTACTGTGAACTCGCCTTGCCCACTTCTGAGCCACTCAATTCCAGTCATGGCCCAGACCTTGTAATCACCTATAATAACACCTCCTCCATAATCTCAATTTCATGCATCACAGTCTGTCAGCTCCACTTCCTGACTTCTTGCTTGTAGTCACTGCCTCAAGTGACCCCACTCTGTTAAGCCATCATGCCAGCAGGATGTATATTTATCGATCCTTCAATATTTTCACTTTGCCTCATCAAACTTCTATTTTTCTCTTACATCAGAACCAAGCTGAAATTCCACGGTCGGTTGTTTTAATGACTCCCTTGCATACAGTCTCAACTATACCACTCTAATTTTGTCATACAACTTGCCTGTACCCTAACTCAATTAAATAACTCCTTACTAATCCAGTCCTGAATCTGAGCACTGATGTAACTGGAGAGAAATATAAAACCATGCTGCCTTGATCTCACTTTACCTTTTCTTTCTATATTCTCTAAACACTAAAGGGATTTTTTTTTCTATTCCCTTCTCTCCCATTCTCTCAAATGACTATTCTGCACTGTTCTATAGTCTTCGAACACCCATCTCTTCCCTAATAGTCACATTTAGCTGATGAACTTGACTGAGAAATGAAGTCCAATCACCTGCCCTTACATCTATATATTTGTTAACATATATAGCTACATGCTCTGCCTTCACTCCTGTTAGACCATCAAAGACCAACCCCTCCACTTGCGTACTGGTTACAAAGCCCTCTCACCGGGGGCTTGATCTCTATATAATATTTTTGGCCAAAGAGAAAGGCTCTTCTTTTGAAGGACTCAGCCCCTTGCTGGGGTTCAGGTGCTGGTAAACATGAGCTAGATTACCACTCCTGCTCGCTCCCTGGACTCAGTACCTTTATACGGTATGCCCTACAGAACTCTAAGCAGGGGACCTGTCTCTTTCCTACTCAAGAACACCACTCCGGCAATTCTCCTTTCTATCTCCAATGTCATCAGTTTCCTAGCTCTACTCATTATTCTTGCCATGCCGTTATTTATCCTTTCCTCAAAATATCATCTCTCTTGTCCCACCTCCTCCTTCCAGCTCCCTTACTGTTCTAGTTTCCCGATTACAGCTAAAATTATCATAAGGGTTCTTTATATCCTTGCATCTATATATCTTTTCCCCATCTTTCTTAATTGTACTCTAAGTGGTCACTCGTTCCCTTCTTCCACTAAACTATTATTGGTGAGTCATCAGTGTTCTCTACTGAGAAAGGCAAGGCCAGTTCTCAGAACTTATGTACCTTTTTATTTTTTTAAGATTTTATTTATTTATTTGACAGAGAGGAGACCACAAGTAGGCAGAGAGGCAGGCAGGGGGGGGGGGAGCAGGCTCCCTGCTGAGCAGAGAGCCTGATACAGGGCTGGATCCCAGGACCCTGAGATCATGACCTGAGCCGAAGGCAGAGGCTTTAACCCACTGAGCCACCCAGGCGCCCTGAATTTATGTATCTTTAACAGTGTTGATCTCTTCCTGTAAACTCACTTCATAAAAACTACTCTGTTTGATCCAATCCCTCCTCACCTCTTTTCACTGCCATCATACCACAGTGACCCAAACCATCAACAGACGTCACCTGAATTATGGCAGGAGATGCTTACCTGGGCCCCCTCTTCACATCCATGCCACACTTCAAGGTTACTCACTGCAAATCATGGTAATACTTTTTAATATATACATATTGATGAGGTTATCTTTTTAAAATAGTTTATTTTTTTATTTGACAGAGAGAGCACAAGCAGGTTGGTAGAGGGAGAGGGAAAAGAGGGCTCCCAATTGAGCAAGGAGCCCCATGTGGGACTGGATCCCAGGACTCTGGGATCATGACCTGAGCCAAAGGTCACAAGACACTTAGTGCTTAACTGACTGAGCCACTCAGGCATCCCTGAGGTTACTTTTCTATTCGCAACCTTCATGGTTTTCCCATTTCACTCAAAGTGAAAGCAAAGTATACTATTTACAACCATCACAAAGAATCGGTAGCTCTATCGGCTCTCAGATCTAATTTCCTTTCAAACTTGCTAACTCTGGTCTCCTATCACAGGGCAATATCCTGACTCTCTTCTCTAACTTGATTTCTCTTCCTCAAGATATTTCCAAATTTAATCCCTCACCTCTCTCAATTCTTACTCAAATCTCACCTTCACAGTGAGGCCTCTTGTCCAAACTGTGGAGAATTCCGTCTCTCTCCCAGGACTCCCAACCACTCGCCCTGCTTTATTTTTGTCCTCAGCCCTTACTACTTTTTTACATATTATCCTTATTGACTCCTCCTTCTGTGAATAATTTCACTATAAGTAAGGAGGTATGTATTTTTCCTGTTAATTTCTGCACTTTCTTGAGTTCCTAGAATACGGCAAGGCACAAGAAAAAGTCCTTAAATTAATTGGGGTCTATGTATCAGATACTATCCTAGCCACTGCAGCTATGAGGAGAAAAACTCATCTTTATTATACAATTGTTTTCTGATGTATTCTAGTTTAGATAATAGTTTTATCTTAAAAAGAAAACTTGATTTGTGTTATCATACTATATCTAAGTAATAGTGACAGTGATCAATGCAACAGTCATGAATGTTAAATTTTCATGAGGTGCATTTTATAAATCTGAGTTTATAAAGTTTCCTAATAGTGGATGATTAATGTTTAGGCATAATTTTAACATTATTTCTATTCCATGTACCATCCCTACTTTTTCTAATGAGACGTTGCCTTTTAATTATTTCTCAAGTTTCTTGATTAAAAAAATAAAGAAGATTAATCTAAACTATGGACTATGATTAGTAATGATGTGCCATTTTAGGTTCATCAATTGCTACAAATGCAGCAGTCTGGTGTGAGATGTCCGCAGTGAGAAAAGTTATACATATGCGGGAACAGGAAGCATGTGGGGGGGCCTCTGAACCTTCCATACTGTTCTTCTGTGAACATAAAACTTCTCTAAAAGTAAAGTTTATTAATTTAAAGAGGAGGGAGATAAGTTAATATGATTGTAGATTCAATTTGCAAATGATTATGTTTGTCAGTTGTATAAACTGAAAATCACCGAGAACAAAGAGACAGTGGGTATATGCCCTTGGAAAAGTTATACCTGGAATTCAACCACTGGACTCTGCTTTACTTCATTATGATACCCGAATTATTTGTTATGAAGGCATATCAATTTTCAGTACTACTTTGCTACATAATGTGAAATCTTTTTGATACATAAACATGTATGCATTATACATAACCAAGTTTTTAAAACCTGCTGTTTACTTTTTATTATTTGTACCACCTTTTGAAGTATATTTTTAATCAATGTATATATTGTTTTAAAATTAGTAATATGTGTTGAACACTTACTGTATTATAGGCATTGTAATCAGCATATTAGCTCTTTTAATCCACAGAATAATCCATACATGGGGCGCCTGGGTGGCTCAGTGGGTTAAAGCCTCTGCCTTCGACTCAGGTCATGATCTCAGGGTCCTGGGATGGAGGCCTGGGTCAAGCTCCCTGCTCCAAGGGGAGCCTGTTTCTCCCTCTCCTGCTCCCCCTGTTGTGCGCTCGCTCTCTCTCTCTCTGTGTCAAATAAATAAATAAAATCTTTTTAAAAAATAAAAAAGATCAAGGTAATTTTATTTTCTTCTAGACTTCTTATGATTTTATATTTACTTCTTTAACCCAAATGAAATTTATTTACCTTTGAAGTGTTAGACCAGAAGTTAATATTTTATTTCTAAGTGCATTTACGTAATTCTATCAGCTTTGGTCATTAATAATTTTTGCTCCATATTATAGATTTTAATCCACTAAGAATTCCAATCATTTCTTCTAAGCTGCCACTCTCTCTCGATTACTTAATTCTCAGAGATTTTGTTGTCTTTGCTGGCTGAGAGGGAAAAGCACACGGGACCCTGCACCTGGCTGTTTCAATCAGCCCTCATTCTTAGAACTTTGGAATTGGCTCTTAGAGACTGCAGTTAATTTATTTAATGTTAGCCACCAAAGGAAAACCAAGTCAAAACCATAGGACTGAAGACACCATTTTCTACATGAAGAAGTTGACCTACAGAGGAGAAATTATATAATAAAATAAATGTCTACAAAGAAGTAGCGATGGGTCTATGTTTTAAGGAGAGGAAGTAAATCAGGGAAAGCAGCCGCTGTCACCTCCTGGTATCCAGGATATTTGCCATTTAGTCAGAGCAGGTTAGGCAGTATGTACTAAGAGATATCCTTTTGTCATTCCAATAAATTCTGGATTTTCACTTAACATAGATTATTTTCTTTGCAACAAATAACCTCTAATTAAAATTCAATCATTTAGGGGCGCCTGAGTGGCTCAGTGGGTTAAAGCCTCTGCCTTCAGCTCAGGTCATGATCTCAGGACCCTGGGATTGAGCCCTGTGTCAGGCTTTCTGCTCAGCAGGGAGCCTGCCTCTTTGCCTACTTTTGATCTCTCTCTATCTCTCTGTCAAATAAATAAATGAAGTCTTTAAAAAAAAACAACTCAATCATTTATACCCTTGTATATTTCTTGAATTCTTCTTCTCATTTATGTAGTCTTGTTTGTTCTTACGGCATAACTTCATTAATTTAAGTAGCAAAACTTTCTCATACATTTGAATAATAAGTATAATACATTATATGTTTCCTTTTATATGAATATATGTTCATGAATATATGTTTCTAGTTTTTCCCCATTCTAGTGGACATCTCTTATATTTGCCTATTAGGAAGAACTTGAGTATTAATCTATCTTGTGGCCAAATCAAAACAAAATCTATTAAAATCCAGATTATATTTGAATTAAATGTATAAAACATTTCAGTAATATTGCATGTTCTACAATATTTAATTTTTAATGCAAACGAATAAGGTTTCTGTATTAGATTTTGGCTTTTCATTGTGTAAGAATCCATGCATGTTTCATCAATGATTCAACAAACATTTTTTGACTTCCTGTGATGTTCCAGGTCTTGGGCAACTTGGTAGTAGAGTTGCGAACAGGACAGACACACTTCTAGACCCAGAAAGTTGTTGTCCAGAGGGGGAGTGAAGATATTAGAGAGTCAATGAATGAGAAGACCTTGGAGAGGACAGAAACTACATTATTCCAGCCATCATAGGTCAAGTTAAGGGTATCGGTGTTAATGACAAGATTAATGAGTCATTGATAGGCTTTAAACCCAGAAGTGACATGTATAAGATTTATTCATAGACATTTATATTTTTGTAGCTTTTTTTTTTTTGGTATTATAATTTCAAGTGGTTAGTGTTGACACATGGGAAAGCTATTGATTTTGAAGTGTATGTGTGTCATTTATTTGTAGTAATCACAACTTCTAAACGTTTTTCAGTGGGTTAGTCTAGGTAGATAATAATGTAAATATATATAATAAAAATGTATGTAATCATAATATCTTGTGTATATATCCAAACAATATCTCTTATTTTTGCCTATTACATTAGTCAGGGTTCAGTCAAGAAAAAATAACATGCAACTGGGTATTTCAAGATGAAATATATTGAATAAAAGGTATTAGACACCTATATAACCATTGGAACTGTTGAAGGTTGACAATTAAGAGGAAATTTAGATGTGCCTAGAGTCATGTAAGTTGTCATAGTGATTCTAGCTGTCTGCAAAACTAAATGACATGTTTCTCAAGAGAGCTCCTTAGAAGAACACCATGAGAAGTACCAAATATTGATCTCAGCTACCTTCTGGTAACAGAATTCTAAATTTGCTATGGGGAGAAATTCTTGACCTACTTTAAATCCATGTGATTTAAGTATACTCCAAACCTCAAGTCCTGTTTCTATAAGTAAGGATGTTGTTATCCATGACTAGCTTTAAAAAGTTATGTAGTCTGCTGGCTACAATGATTGATCAAGATTTCCACATATCATCAGATCAGACCAATTAGTCCCCCTCCTATAGATGGTGTTGGTGAATTATGTTCACTGAAGTTGTTCACTTAACAGAAAATAATTCTTAGCCTGATGCTAGCCATCAGACTGCCTGAATAAAAAACTGACATAAAGGAAAACCGAGTATAAAATTGCCCAGAGGGCGCCTGGGTGGCTCAGTGGGTTAAAGCCTCTGCCTTCAGCTCAGGTCATGGTATCAGGGTCCTCGGATCGAGCCCTGCATCGGGCTCTCTGCTCAGCGGGGAGCCTGCTTCCTCTTCTCTCTCTGCCTGCCTCTCTGCTTACTTGTGATCTCTCTCTCTGTGTTAAATAAATAAAATCTTAAAAAAAAAAAAATAAGTAAAGTTGCCCAGAGTCAGATCTTAAAGTTGTTTTTGAACAATTTGATTTCAAACAATAGAGCTAATTTTAGAGCTCAATTTCTCAATTACATTATCCAGCTTTGCTTAAGCCAATTGAACAGGATTTCTTGATTTCCACTGAAAGAATACCAATTATTAAACCTATTAAATGTACTTTCATATTATTTTTTAAAAATGCTTGACATTCTATTACTTTAATTAGGATTTCTGCATCTATATTACACAGTTAGAATATTCTTTACTCCCTTTTAAAGTTTCATATAATATTAAAACAATAACATTACATAAATTATAAAGTTCTCTAACTTTTCTCTGTTCTAAAAGCTTCCATAGATTGCCATTTTTAAAATTAAAATAACCTCAATTTAAACTTATTACCAGAAAACTGTTTGCAGGGAAATTCTTCAGCAATTTTAAGTTATGTTGCAAGGTTATCATTTTGTTCATATTTTCTATTTCTTACAGAATTTGTTTTCGAAATTCTATTCACAGAAGTTTTCAACTATTTTAGCTTACTAACTGGTGATTGAACATTCCTTGAGTTTGTTTTGATTGTTTTTAATTTTATTGGATTATAGATTTTAGGGATGTTATAATAGTTTTCCCCCCATATTGTCTAGTGGATTGTTTCATAGAAGGAGAGAGGTGTAGTTAGTACCCCTAGGGAACAATATTCAGTGAGAATAGTAAGGAAAATGTGTTTACTCTTTCTTACTTAGCTATTTCCCCTATTTGGAAAAAATTGCAGAAGTTACATCTTGGAAATGATCACATGATAGACAAGTGTCACATGGCAGACTGTTGCAAAAGTGTGATTCTGACACACGGCAACAATACACTGGAAGTTAATAAGGGTAAGTGGAAGGAAGTGTATGTTTTCATTCCCTTGTTAGCAATTTCTAGTCTGTCTCATTCTCTCCTTTATTTCAAGCCTCAGGCACTTTGTGACTTGCTGTTAATTTCTCTGTTTTTTCTCTCTCTTGACACCTCTCTTCTCATTCTGTCACTACAACTATACCAGTGTTTTAAGGTTGGCTGGTGGCTTGAGTTAGTGAAACTTTTTATTCTGTGGCTTTCCATTCAAGATGGCATGTGTGTAATGGTTTCTAGTCATCCAAAGATTTAACTCATTTCTAACGAAAAGGAGGCTAGTTATCATTCCTGAATATGATACTGCATGTGGCTTAAATCCCAGTATGAACAGGAATATAGACTTGACATCGCATGGGACCAAGAATAAAGGCCAACAGAGCATCACATAGACATAAAGTCAAGATCAAAAAGATTGGGTGTCAAAGAGTACTGACATAGTAGAGACTTTAATGTTTAAAATTAAACATTATAATTTGCATATTTTCATATTCAAACACACTTAAATTAGCAGCTAAGTACATTTTTATTATTTCTATTTAATTAAAAATATACTGGTTCTTGATTTTTGAAGATTTAGTCCATATTCCCCCACAAAAAGCATTTTCAATTAAAAACCTTGCTGATAAACTCAATTATTGACATGGCTTTAAATAGCTAATCTATCTATCTATCTATCTATCTATCTATCTATAGATTCCTGATATCTATATAGATATCAAGATATAGATTCTTGATATCTAGATAGATAGATAGATAGATAGATAGATAGATAGGTAAAATTGTCTCAATTATATCCCACATAACTTTCTAATTTTTCACTTTTCACTAATAAATTGTAGCTACTTCTGGAATGAAATACAAAAGTTCACAGTTTCAATAATAAAATTAACCAAATCAAATAATGACTAAGAACATTCTACCTAATCGATAAAATGTATAGATCACATATCTTATGTACCACACAATCTAATTTCTAATTTTAGTATTTCCAACATATAGAAAATAATTATGAGTTTTGAAATTCTATATCCAGGCTTTGTTATAATTAACTCTACTTAAGCTATTAGGAAATGGCAAAAGCTGTCTGGCACATTGGCTTCCAAATTATTATAATGGGATATTAGTACTTTTAGATTTAAAAGAAATTTTAAAAATGAAAATAAGAAGAACCTAACTGTTTACTATAAGAAAATGTTTAAAAGTATAGGAAATTCAAAAACAGGAGGATTGTATATATTTTTTCACTATAATGTCCATGGTTTTATTTTCTTTATATCTTCCAACTCACACAAAAGCACATTCCTAGTAAATGCTCAGCATAAGTAGTTTCAAAATCTGTTCCTGAGAATTTTGAGAGAATAATGATATCATTTAAGAAGATGTTCTTGGGGCACTTGAGTGGCTCAGGCAGCTAAGCGTCTGTCTTCAGCTCAGGTCACGATATCAGGGTCCTGGGATCAAACCCCACATCATGCTCCCCACCAAGCAAGGAGCCTGGTTCTCTATCTGCCCCTGCTCGCTCTCTCTCTCTCTTTCTCTCTCCCTCTCACTATGTCTCTCTCCCTCTCACTATCTTCTCTCTCTCAAATAAATAAATAAAATATTAAAAATAAAATATAAAATAAAATAAAAATATCTTCTTGCTAATGTACTTGCTCATTTCTTCCTTTTAACATTTCCTAAATTTTCTTATCAAATCTATTACATCACAAATGCACATTATGACTTTGGGCACACATGGATAATATTTTCAAAGGACAAAAATTTTTGATGTTTGTCTAATTTTTCTATATTAGCCAACTTGAGATAATATAAATTTTAAAAAAAGTTTAAATGCCCTTAAGACTTCAAATATTTTTCTCATTTTTTGTTAGTACCAAAGGCTTATATTTTCATATTTTATTGTAATCATACTTAAAAGGAGGAAACCACTAAATCTTCTTTCAAACACACTTATATAATCACAAATGCCACTCACATGTGACCTGAAATTTATTACTACAACCAAAATACTGGCAATTTGTGGAATAGGTATTCATACATTATATATTACAATTTCTATGTTAAGTGTTGGCCAATATGTTAAATACCAAGAAACAAGGATCTGCCTGTATTATATATTTAACTTTTTTTTTTAAAGATTTTATTTATTTGACAGAGAGAAACACAGCGAGAGAGGGAACACAAGCAGAGGGAATGGTAGCGGGAGAAGCAGGCTTCCTGCTAAGCAAGGAGCCCGATGCGGGGCTTGATCCCAGGACCCTGGGATCATGACCTGAGCCGAAGGCAGACGCTTAGAGACTGAGCCACTCAGGTGCCCCTATTTAACTTTTTAATAATGCATTTTAAATTTTACTTAAGTTATAAATACAATTAAGGTAATTATTTTCATAATGTAATGCAAAGTAAGATGGCATAAATAATATAACTTTCCATGTTTATAAGCATATAATATGTGAGAGTCCAAAATCTTTTAAAGGATTATGAAAAACTGCATATGTTAATTGTGTGTATATGTGTGTATTGTGTGTACATTACAAATGTATGCATTCATATGCATATATGTTATTATAAACAAAATAACATTCACCCAATTCATTGTCTTCTATTTCAAATGAATTCAACTTCTCATTTTTTCTTCATATATCTCTCATTTCTTCCATCTTATCTATCTATAGAAATAATGTGATGGCATACTGTATTCATCCTGTTTTTCAGGCCTATTGGTGGAAAATATTGCTCTGCTTCCTCTTTAAACACATTTCTTTGTTTTCAGAGTTAATTTGAAGATACGTTGTAGAAATAAAATGAAATATCTTGTAGGGAAGAGATGTCATTTTTAGTATCAGAAATGAGGTAATAATTTCATAGCACACATAGAATGTGTAGGAGTAGGATATTTAAAATACAGTATTTAAAGTTTTATTGGAAACATATATAGGAGAGTTTAAACAAAAGAAGTGATGCTGTGGGCTCCATTGGGTGATTTGGGAATCTTCTTGCCACTGAACCTACAAGGAAAGAGTTTGTTCTGTTGATTGGCTGATCCTGATTATCAAGGGCAAAAAGCATGTTGCTATACCATATTGAATGCAGAAAAGAACATGTCTGGAACCCATGGGATCTGATGTCTTCTTCAAATCTCAGGTCCTAGTGTATATGTGAATGGGAGATTAGACAAACCTAAAATAGACAGTACTAAAAGGAACTCTGACCTTCAAAATTGAAGCTTTGGGTCACTTCCTGAAGTAAAAAATCCTGGAAAGATTAAGTAATGTCTAATAGCAAAATTAATATGGTTTGGAAAGATGACAAATTAAGTTATAAAGACCAACTCCAGTCTTAAACTGTGACTAAGTTAAAGATAATTGAATAGTATATGCTTCACTTATTATATAAACATGACATATTAAATATTATATATTCTATCTGTATATTTGCATTTATACTAAATTTTACTCTAATTTTCCCTTATTTTATAAACATTTAATTGATGATGTTCATCTTTATGATTTAATGTTCATGTTTCTAGATATTAAAATGGCAATGTTATCAAATTAGAATGAGAATCAATATTACGGAGAGAGAAACAGAACTGATGGGTTTTGGATCTCCTTTTTTTGACAAGAGTTAGCACGTTTTCTTTAATATGAAGAAGATTTCTTTACCTTAGATGGGACCATGTTGTTTTTCCTATTGCTGTTTTCACATTTAAATATACGTAAAAGTCGTGTGGATTAACATTCAATAGTAAAGAGGCAGATTATACTGTCTACCAGGTTTAGCAAAATGTTGCATCCCTTCTCTGTTAACTTCAAAAGCTCAGAAGCTGGAAAGTGAAAAACTGTATTACTTAGACACTGTTATTCAGATTCTAGACAAGATATGGTTTTGTCCATTGGATGAATTGACAGGAAAATTGCAAATGGCGGCAGGGAGATAGAGGAAGCTCTTCCTGGAGTGGTTGTGGCTGAGGGCCAGGCTATAGGAAGCAGACATGTGCACAGGACTAGAACCCATGATGTCCGACTTACAACAGTTTGTGAGTGGCAGACAGTTGGAGAGTGGTGGCGCAGTCTTCATTGACTGCAATTTTCCCAGACTCTGGATCATCACTGTGGTAGCACAATGTCCTATGGCAGGCTTGGGTTCTCCCCTCTGACCCTTCAGGGATGTTGATGAACCTAAATTTCTTGTTTATCCATCTTTAAAACAAAACTCAGAGTTTTCTTCTTCCTACACCAAATCTTGATTCAAAAAAATATTTTTAACCATATAGCTATAGGATTCAGAATTTATTCTCTATTTGTCAAGGAAAAATATTGGCATCATGGGACTAGACCGATAAGATTTATTTTATCTTTTAATAACATTTATAAGTGATAAAAAGTTACTTGCTTTTTAATCTGAATATATAGTAGTACATATAAACATAGTTGCCACTTAATAAATATTTTCTAAGAAAAGGAATATTTTCAGGCATCTTCTTTTCCTAATGTCTGAGATTTACATAAACATGGCTTTTATTTAGAAATTAAAAATAGCTAATTTTATAATTTCCCCTTCAAGTAATAATTTTAAGTTGCTATTAAATTTTAAGGACAACTAACTACATGTTCATAAAATATCAGATTTCAGCATTTGTAAGTTTGCTGCACCCTAATATCACTTGTAGCTGTATTATATCAAAGGCAAATTTTATTTCAAAGTGTGAAAATATATACCCTAAGGAAAATTTCACAATATTTTCATTATTTAACTGTCTCAATTATGATAGGTATTTATGTACATAAAATTATGAATTGTATTTCCACATATGCACCATTTCATTAAATATTACAAAATTTAATGATGCCCATCAGTTCTGTTTCTCTCTCCATAATATTCATTCTCATTCTAATTTGATAACATCGCCATCTTAATATCTAGAAACATGAACATTAAATCATTACAGAGCATTTTAAATCATACGACAATGCTCCAGACGACACAACAATATTCTGGCTTTTGCTGGTGTGAAGATTATAAAACATGTTTAGTTTTCTTAAGATTTCTTCAAACTCAATTCAAGATTCTAATGTCAAACCTGAACATGAGATACTGTAGCAGTCTACTCAAGCTGTTCAGTGAATTTGGAGTTGCCTTTAGCGATGGCATATATCTTGCAGGCTGATTGGCTGTCCTACCTGTCATTCCCATGGATGCCATTTCTTTTTTATACCTTGCACTTCTGAAAATGTCATATATTTTGTTTCAGAGAAAAGGGATATTTTTATCCTTTTCAAATTTTAACACGTTAGTGTAATTTCAAAATATCTATCCTAGAGTTTTAAAATATAATAGTGGAATTCTAAATGAGAGTCATTAAAAATACTTTAATCTGTATCCTTCAATACTTATGTATTGTTTATAATTTTGGAGTCTATCATAGCATTTCAATTTCGTCTGTACATCTATAGTAGTACATATATAATAGTACATTCATGTTGAAAATGCTTTGGTTCAAGAGGGAGCACTTGAAGACTTTTCATGCATCCTTTTTTTTTTTATTTTTTTTTATTTTGACAGAAACATAGCGAGAGAGGGAACACAAGCAGAGGGAGTGGTAGCGGAAGAAGCAGGCTTCCTGACGAGCAAGGAGCCCGAGGTGGAGCTCGATCCCAGGACTCTGGGATCATGACCTGAGCTGAAGGCAGCCGCTTAACGACTGAGCCACCCAGGCACCCCTCATGCACCCTTTTAAGACATTTCTTTTTACAGACGAGGTGAGCCAGTCTTCACTATGTTCAGCATGGTGTGACATACAGGGAATTTGGATCCTTGAATCTTACTTCACAATGGGAGCTTTCAATATTTAGAGCAAATAATGGTTTCAAAAAATGATATTATAAGGTGGCTTTAGGATGGCTTTCCATCTTTTTTTAAAGTATGTCTTTCCAAAACTACTCAAAACAAATCACATCTAGTTTGGGCTTAAAACTTAAGTAAGTTTGTTGCTGCTCTTTGGCATACAGGACACTAATCTATAAACGTGTGTTTGTGTGAATACACACACACACACACACACATATATATATGAATATATATACATATATATGTTTCTATACACATATATATTTTGATATGCTCTGCGATATCAAATCTTTGATATGCTCTACAAATTAAAACTATTACTTGAAGAGGAAATATCAAATGATATCATTTGATATCATTATCAAATAGCATTCTTAATTTTTTTTAATATTTTATTTATTTATTTGACAGAGAGAGAGTTCACAAGTAGGCAGAGAGGCAGTCAGAGAGAGAGGGGGAAGTAGATTCCCTGCTGAGCAGAGAGGCCATGCGGGGCTCAATCCCAAGACCCTGAGATTATGACATGACCTGAAGGCAGAGGCTTTAACCCACTGAGCCACCCAGGCGCCTCAGCCATTCTTAATTTCTAAATAAAAGTCACATTTATGGAAATTTAAGATGTTGGAAAAAGGGAAAGATGCCTGAAAACACACCTTAGCATAGAAAATATTTATTAAATGACAAATTTGTGCCAAAATAATGTAACAAGAAAATGTGGTTTTATTTTTATATATTAATTTTAGTGGAAAACTCTGTTTATACATTTCTATTTTGACATCACCTCTTCAATGGTAAAATCACGTTACTGAATACTGGCTCAATATCTCCCACATGTAGTTAACGAGTTCTCTTCCTCTTTTAGCTAATAGGATTGTGTTCCCACTTTGAAAGTAAAGCAAATGAATCTAAAATACGTTATATTTATTTTTAAAGATGAAACAATGGCAGATTTTAGTAAATTGGCCATGATCATATGCCTAGTAATGGGTATTGAATATTTTGATACGGAAACGAGCAAAACTTCCAAATACTTTTAAAGACATGATTTCTACTTAAGTCTTATTTTTTTTTTTTACTACTTAAGTCTTTTATATGGGTAATTTAATCATTCAGAATGCTTTCTCTGTAAAAATAGTCCTTTGTAAGGGCTCAAAAGTTTGGATTAGTGATATTCTATGACCTATTCATTAAATAAGTAGTTTATATAATTCACAAATAGTTCGTAATACATCCATCATATGAATTGTATCCTAGTTCAAGATTATATATATATGTATATATATATATTTTTTTCCAGATTCTCTTGACTATCATTTTTATATTTTTACTAGTAGTTTACCTTAGATTAGAAAAAAGGAAATCACATTTTTATTTCTCAAAGTTAATTGAAGTTCTAGAGCTGTGGGTTGAAATTTCATGGCAATTTGTTTCTGAAACAATATGAAATTATGTAGCTGACAAAAAGCATGAAAGACAAAATAAACTGTGGTTACTATGAAAATTGAAAACACTAACTTTTATTTAGACTTTCTTTCATGTTTATGTGGGCCTTGTTTGTACTCTAACATTCATGCTATGTTCTGAACAAAGAGATTCAACTTTACTAAAATATGTAGGAAGAACAATGAAATATTGTTTTCAAATACAAACTAAAAATATATTTATCTACATGTTCCAACCTATCTAAGAGAGTTTTAAATAGTGATATAATAACATATTCTTGCTAAAGAATGATAGATCGAACCTTTTGATAGATAATAGTTGGACTCCTCATATACATACATCCTTCTAGACCATTTTTTAATGATCTAAAGAGATATAAATCAATGGCTATCATTAGGGTATGTCACTTTTAGAAATCATAACATGTTCACAGACCCCAATGGTAACAAATTTAAGCTATTTCCTTTTTTCTTATAAGTCATGGACACCAAGACTATATGACCCTCCAGAGTGAGAGACCCAGAAAAATGCCATGGTTTTTAGTTCACCTAACTACTGCATAGATTTGTTTCAATTTCATAATTCAGCTTTAGTATAAAGAGTTGGGAACACTTAAAGTAAATAATCAAAAAAGTAGAGATAAAGGGAAAATGGTGATCCGATAATGAAAATACCTTAAACTCTACATGGAGAGAGTAAGACTATCATGGACAAGCTGTGTAGAAATATAAATATTAGTTCAAGAAGAAGATCAGTACATAACTGGAGGCTGCAGTTTACCTAGTGATTGATTAATGACCTGGAGTTTGAGGTCAAGTTCTGCATCTGCACCTGCTTGACTTTGGGCCAATTATTTTCTTCTCTATGATGTAGTTTTTTCATTTCCATAAGGTCATTAACATTTCAAACCTCATAGAATTCGTGTAGGTAAAAAATGAGAGCATGTCAAAGACACAGCTCAATACCTTGTGCAGACCGAGAATTCCTAATTACCTCACTACTAGGAATAATTTTGGGACCACAAAATGTTAAGTGATGAGCTAGTCTTAACATTTTGAGGTATTTTAATGGAAAGCAAGTAGATTCTCTTACAAAATCATTAAATGACTTCAAAGTAATATTTACTTTGTTTACACGACACTACATATATGAAATTGTAATGTAAACTAAAGGAATATATGTTTTATTTTTTCAAAACTTTCTTATTAGGAATTTAGAATTTAATTAGCAAATTAGGATTGTATAGAAAATTAACTTCTAAAACCTGTCTGATTTTTTTTCTGTAATGTTTAAATATATTATGTATATTTACTGTCAGTCTAAAAAGGTTTTAGTAAACACTATTATCTAAAATTTTCACCATTATTCATATACAATATCTTGAATTCTTAATTGATATTTCTGCTGGGAAACTAGGAAAATGATATAACGGTATGACAAGTTTAGCAATTCTTAACTTCTACACAGGAAAATTTCAGGCAAAGGGACTTGATAATAAAGTACAAGTCTCTACTTAAATATTGGACTTCAATTGTCATAATACTCTCCAATCTCCCTATTCTTTCTAACCTAAATTCTGCTGGGTTAATCATGTATCTATTTAATTTTATGTTAATAGAGTATTCATGTCCTTTTTTATCTTATTCCAGGTTGGATTTCTTTCTTTTTTTTTTTTTTTTTAATTATTTATGTATTTATTTCACACACACACACACACACACACACACACACACACACAGATCACAAGTAGGCAGAGAGGTAGGCAGAGGAGGGTAGGGGAAGTAGGTTCCCCTCTGAGCAGAGAGCCCAATGTGGGGCTTGATCCCAGGACCCTGGGATCATGACCTGAGCCGAAGGCAGAGGCTTTATCCCATTGAGCCACCCAGGCGCCCCTGGATTTCTTTTTTCTCATAGAAAAACCTGAATGTTTACCTAGTATTGTTGATAAATGTATCATTTATATATTCTGAGCCATACAGCACCTCCTTTTGGGGTATAGTCTGATAAGTCATATTAAACAGTAGCTTTGAGTTTTGCCTAAATAAAACTGTAAAGAAGTTAGTTATAGGTATTACATAATAATATACATTTCAAAAGCCCATTATAAGTGATTGATTATAGGACATTGGCTTTCGATGTCACCTTGACTTCCTTTAGGAACGATAATTAAAAATTCACTGAATATAGACAACTTTAGCATACAAAATTAGCAGTGATTTTTGTTGTCTAACTACTGTCATCTAAAGTAATATGTTTTAAAAAAATAAATAAAGTAATATGTTTTCCCACTAAGGTATTTTATATTCCTTGAATCTCTCTGAGAAAAACTGTGGAAAGGTTATAAGGAATACAAAAACTGGGAATGTATATAAAAAAATACACTTTTTGCATCCTGACATCTTAAATGTTACATACATGGAATATAATATCTAAAGTTCCATTTTAGATTTATTTTAGAATAATAAAATAAGTCACATATTGCTTTAAACTTGATAGGAAAGGTTGTTCTTGGCAAAGTTCTGTATAAATAAATGGTATAATCAGACAAAAATTTATAAGCTATATTTATATAAGATGTTTCAACTACCTGTAGTTATACAAATAATAACACTAATTAATAATGTTGGAATATAAAAAGAATATGAAGGGATGCCTGGGTGGCTCAGTGGGTTAAAGCCTCTGTCTTCAGTTCAAGTCATGATCTCAGGGTCCTGGGATCAAGACCCACATTGGGCTCTCTGCTCAGTGGAGAGCCTGCTTCCCCCTCTCTCTGCTTGCCTCTCTGCTTACTTAGGATCTCTCTCTCTCTCTCTGTCTAATAAATAAAATCTTAAAAAAAAAAAAAGACTATGAAACTGCATTTAAAAATACATTAAATATTTCAATTCTTCATTTTGTTCTTAGCAGTATCATTAATAATATTTTTGATTATATCTCATAGCTCATACCTGCCTTGGTGAGTCTTGTACCCATGGCTGAGCATTATTTAGTTATTTAGAGGATTAAACTTTGAAAAGGATAGACATGCAATGATAGCTCCTAAGAAGACAGCATCTGATCGAAGAAAGTTGAAGTATACTTCAGAAGTCAATGGAGAGTTAAAAATGCAACTTCTCATAAGTCAGTCAGAGAAAGACGATTATCACATGATCTCTCTGACATGAAGAATTTGAGAGGCAGTGGGGGGGTTCTGGGGAGTGGAGGAGGGAAATCAAACAAGATGGGATCCAGAAGGTGCCAAACCATAAGAGATTCCTAGACTCATGAAACGAAGTAGGGTGGCTGGGAGGTGGGGGGGTAGGGATAGGGTGGCTGGGTTGTGGACATTGGGGAGGGTATGTACTATGGTAAGTGCTGTGAAATGTGTAAGCCTGACGATTCACAGACATGTACCCTGAGGTAAATAATACATTGTATGTTAATTTTAAAAATCTCAAAAAAATAAAAATAAAAATAAAAAAAATGTAACTTCTCTGTCATATACTAATGATACTTCTTCAATGTCAACAAACTATATGAAATACATGAGTTGTATTTTGTTTTGTTTTTCATTGGATTTTCTCTTGTAAAAATAAACAAATGTCACCCAAAGGAGAAGAAACAAATTCTTTGTTCAGAATTTGCTAGAGCAAGCAAGCCAGCTACCATCACCTACTTTGGGCAGAGACTCAAAGGTAGGCAGGAGAGCTTGAGAGATTGAGAACGGAAAGAATGAATGAATGAAAAGGGGAAGACTTCAGGGTTGTTCTGAATGGAAAGTTTTGGAATGGGAAGCTGAAGTGGGGACAACTAGAAGTCAGATATCTGACAGGATCAGTTCGGGAACAGATTTGGCCCTCTGTGGTTGGCCCTGTGTTAGAAGCTGGAGAAATAATTGGAAATGGGGTAGTCACTGACCAGGTCCTGACTGTTCCTGGGGCAGCGGCTGCAGACTGTGGTTTGGCTTTCCAGGTGGGTGGCTGAGAAGCTGTAGGTCAAAATTCTACTGTCATACGTGGTCTTCTTGAAGAGAAGGAAGAGATCATACAGTGAAGACAAAACAAAATCATGACGCAAAACTTAAAATATTGCAAACTGAGTGCAGGCATTAGAAGTATAAAAGAAGAAGGTGAAGGCAGAGAAGCAGTAAGAGAAGTTGCAGAAGCAATGATCACCACAGAGAATACTCCAAGTGTTAATAAAATTTAAGTTAAAAAATGGTCATCCTAAGATAAGAGTTGAGAAAGTTTTATATCATTTTTCAGAAATCCAGTTTCAAGCCAACATTTTCTTTTTTCCTTATTATACTCCCTCGAAAATTCTTGGTGTTAATTGTTCTACCTTAATATTTTTTTTTAGTATAATGTGTGCTCTTTCAGTCTTCAAATAGAGATACAGCTGTATTTTAGAATAATTTCCTTTTATTATTTAACCTTGTATATTTTGTTTCACTTGTTTCTCTCATCTCAAAAATATCTATGCATATTTGGATCTTCTTTGTCATATTTATCATTTTCTCTAATATTGATTTTCTTTGTCCTTTCCATTTTATAAATTTGTATTTTGTAACTTAAGTTACTTGTTCAAGTATTCCACACTCCCTAAATGTTTTAGCTGCATTAGTCATTACACGGTAACTATTTTTACTAATATGCTTTACTTCTATGTTTTATTTCTCATAATTTTATATTATTTTCTATGTCCTGCAAGCTCAATTTTCTTTTCATCTGTCTCATAATCTTCCGTGCTGAGCATGGAGCTCAATGCAGGGCTGGATCCCAGGACCCTGAGATCATGATCTGAGCTGAAACCAAGGGTCTGATGCTTAACTGACTGTGCCAACCAGCCATCCTTTTTTTATATTCTAGTGTAGTTAACATACCATGATATATTAGTTTCACTCATCAAGGTAAGTGTACTCTTAATCCCCTCCATCTATATTACCCATTCCCCCAACCTCCTCCCATCTGATAATCATCAGTGTGTTTGCTATAGTTAAGAGTCTGGGGGTTTTTGCCTCCTTTTTGTCTTTGTCCATTTCTTTTCTTCTTTTTTTTTTTTAATTCTACATATGAGTGAAATCATATTTGCCTTTCTCTCTGACTTATCTCACTTAGCATTATACCTTCTAGATCCATCCATCTGTTGTAAAAGGCAAGATTTCACCCTTCAAATGACTAATATTCCTGTGTGTGTGTGTGTGTGTGTGTGTGTGTGTATACAAACATCTTTAGCCATTCATCAATTGGTGGACATTTGGTTGGCTTCCATAAACTGGCTATTGTAAATAATGTCACAATAAACATAGGGGTGCATATATCTTTTCATTTATCTTTCAAATTAGTGTTTTCAATTTCTTTGGGTAAATGCTCAGTAGTGGAACTACTGGATCAAATGGTAATTCTATTCTAATCTTTCGAGAAACCAGGACACTATTTTCTACAGTGGCTGTACCAATTTGCACTCCCACCAACAATGATTAGGGTTCTTTTTCCTCCACAACCTCACCAACATTCCTTGTTTGTTGTGTTTTTGATTTAGCCATTCTGACAGGTGTGAGCTGATACCTAATTGTTGTTTTGATTTGCATTCCCTTGATGATTAGTGGTGTTGAGCGAGTATTCATGTGCCTGTGACCATCTGCATGTTTACTTTGAAGAAATGTCTGTTCATGTCTTCTGCCCATTTTTAGGATTAATTTGTTTTTGTTTTGTTTCTAGTATAACCATATTGTCTTTCTAAAACATAAAAAAAAAATGAGTGGATAAAATATGCATGACAAAAAAAATATGCATGACATCTTTTTTTAAGAGAAAAACAAAGAACTCCAGAATCCAGAATACATATTATTTTAAATACACAATAGCATATATATAATCCTTTTAAGTATACAATTGAAAATTGTGGTAAATAGTCAATCTTCTCAAGTAAAGAAATGAAGAAACTCTGTGAGTTTATTTAAAAGCAAAATTTTACAGTAATAGAGAATGAATTATAAGCATGCTCCTAACATTCCTGTATGTCAGTGTGCACTTCAATTCATTAATTTAATAAAGGTTAATTAGTACCTATTACAATGAGGACACTATTCTCCAGGGAGTAAAACTGACGTCACTGACTTTATGTAGCTTTCACTCTTTTGTGGGTAGGGTGGAGATGGGAAGGCTGATAAAAACAATGAACATAGCAAATATTCTGGTATGTTAGAAGTAGTAAGTTCTACAGAGCAAAAGAAAAAAGAAAATGCAGGAGGTGGTGGTGAATGAGTGGTGGCTAAGGGATTTTTCTGAGTGACCTCAGGAGAAGTTCATGTTTGACCAAGGACATTAATGAGACTGAAAAGCATACACCATTCAGAAATTTGGAGGAAAAGCAAATGCCAAAAGGAACAGCTAAAGCAAAAGCAGGTGCTCATGGTGGAATTAAAGTCATGAAGGCCAAACCTGATGTGGAGGAAGCAAGAGGAAATTAGAAAAGGAGAACTCAGGGAGGCACCGATGACCTAGGGTATTTTGACCCTCGTAAAGCACGCTATTGTCAGAGCTTTGACTTTATTTTGTCTTTCTTGACAGAGAACCAGTTAATACTGAGTAAATTTAAAATAGTAGAAAACTAGAAAGACCGTTTTTTATTTTGATTTTTCACATACCACTAGCTCCCCAGTGAAGGTGAATGTTTTAAGAAATAATGTTTAAAAAGTGAAAGAAAAAGCCCTTCATGAGGAATACTCTATTTTGTCTGCCTAAAAATATTTTATTTAAATGTAGGGAATTTTTTTTTTTTTATTTCCATGCCGTGTAGCTTAACACTAGATTTGTACTACTATGACTTGATGGAATTGTCAAGACCATAAACTATTTTTATGCCTTTTTTAGTGACTCTCTCTCTGGTATACGTTCATGACACAATGTATTTTCCAGCATCTAAGTTACCTCTCCTCCTTATATAGAGAAAACAATTAACTGTTTGTAGTGAAAATTTCCTGTTTGACATCCCTTTTCACATCTACTGCCGTTCATCTCTTTCATTTCTCTAATCTTGGGAAACTTTGGAGATGACTTGACGGTAATATCTAATGTAGACTAGAGATGCTTATTTATTTTTTTAAAAAATTCATGTTTTATCTTTGATAAATTAATGACTCTGGAAAGATTAGAGTGACGTTAGCCTTAAACTAATTCTGATTTTTTTACTAATTTTATCACCATGTAAATGCTATCACAATATTTTAGTTAATAGAAAATCTGTATTTAACTTCTTGTGATTGATATTTTTAAATTATTCCAGTCCTCTGTTAAGTTAAAATTATTTCCACAGGTTATTACAAAAATACCAAATTAAGTTTAATGTACTAAAATTGTAATAATGGATATCTTCTAAAATGTTTAATAGTGTGACTATTATAAGTGCTATGCTGAAATTGAATTTCCAACTCTTTGGTCAACTTTAAGACTTTGGACCAGTATTAAATCAAGTTCATAAGAAATTTGGATACCTGGACACTTTCAAAATAAGAAAATGATAAAATCAATGGTCATTAAACGGAGTTTTAAATTGAATTCTCCTTTCTTATTTTGAACTTAACAGGAGGTATAAATGTTTTTAAATGTGTGATCTCTGGGACTTTTGACCTGAACACCAGTTTGGTTTCTGGGTTTAATTAGAAACTATAGATCCCTGATTCAGAAGTGTATTTCAAACTGTTCATAATCTTTCTGTCTGCTTGCTTTAAGAAGTTACAGCTCCTCAAAGATAAATTTGTGAACAAACTAAACACTATATTTACACAAACTTAACAGTTGTTCGTTAGGACTTGTCTTGAGGCCTTATCCTCACAAGTCCCATTAATCAGTTATTGCTTCATATTATCTACTCAATCCCAGTCTGTTCCTGACTTGAAGGATGCATGTTAGAGTTCTATAGACCTTAAAACTCTACCCTGCCTTAAGGCCTTAGCTGGAATACCACTCAGACTGTCACAGTGATATTCTTCCTTACTGCAATAGATTTAACATACCTGCCTTGGCCTAATCAATAGCGGAATGGCAGTAGGCTTCTAAAACCCAATACTCAACAAATGCAATGACAATTTGTTAAGTGAGTGCGTGAATGGTATCTTATGCATATAACAAATTAATAAACACCTAGGTGTATGGGAGAAATTTGAGGAGAGAAATTAATAAAGTATGCCCCTCATGTCAGCTTTAAGGATATGTGGAGTTTTCATTCTCAAACCCAGCTAGATTAGATAAATATTTTCTAGACTTATGCTGACATAGTGCACTTTTTATCAGAAAATTTGAAAAATATTCCCTGTGACTTTGTTATACAGAAAATGAACATTTTAATATCAAAGCCTGGAAAATGCCTATAAGTATCCTTTCCCACAGTGCTATGTTCACTCAATTAAAAAGCTGATGATATTTTCCAGAAAATTGCATTTAAATAGCTCTTTTCTGTTTGTTCGCTTATAGTTTGTATATCATAATCCCTATTGAACTGCTTTGGCTTTTTAAGAATGTGGTAGCATCTATTAAGTAGATTATGATAGAAGTTTTAGAAAAAACAGAACTTTTTTGATGCCCGTGTGCAAATGTTTGACTAACAATGGCTCAACTATTTACTGCACATTCTCTTAATAAATACTATATTTCAAGGAAACTAATTCTCTTCTCTGTTATATACCAAATATACCTGACTATAACCATAATTATAGAAGTGAATGAACAGGGGCACCTAGGGAAATGGGTAACTTATCTGTCCTCTAAATTACCTTTAACCTAGGAAAAAAATATAATGGCCTGCATCTGGTCTAGAGTATAAACTTGTGATTCATTATCAACTCTGAGGCTTTGATAAGCTTTGAACATGGTCCGCTCCTTCAGAAGCCATGCTGTGAATGCACTTAAAGCTTCATTAGGCAAATATTTGATCACAGTTAGGAAAATTGACTGTACAGAAACAACTGCTATGAAATGGAAGACTCAGCTGCTATGCAGATATGTCAAAATACTGGTACAGGGAGGGTTGTAAGAGGAAATCTGGACACATAATTCCAATGGCATCCATATGATCAGTGACTATAATGTAAATGCAAATTATCATTATGGAGTTGAATTGTGTCTAATTTAAATATTAATGTTGACATTGCAAAGTAATTTCTGATATTTAATCAGCTAGTTTTAGGCTAAGATGGGATGGGGGAAATAGGTGATGGGGATGAAGGAGCTCCCTTGTGATGAGCACCGGGTGTTGTATGGAAGCAAGGAATAACTATTGCACACCTGAAACTAATATTGCATGGTAGGCTAACTAACTCAAATTTAACTAAGAACATAAAAAAAGAAATAGTTTTTATTTTTAATGTTTTAAGTTAAACACGATGCTCTGGTCCAAATTTAATATCACTAAATTCAATTTTTCCTTGAGTAATAACCCAAACGTAAGAACACAAAAATTGCAAAGGCTTTGGGCAATTCTATTCATTCTTTCTCAAATGTGAGTATGATATTATAGAGAAAAGCAAAATGTCAACTCTGCCAATAACTAGTTAAGAAATATTGGGTTATTTCTCTAATCAGTCTCATTACAATTTAGCTATCAAATTAAATATGACTTCAAAATATTCTCCTGCATGAATGTAAGATTCTTAAAAGCAAATATTCATGTGTATTTGTATTGCCTCGATATTAATGAAAAATGATGACACTGTACAGACACTGCTTTTACTGTATATAGCTAAATAATCAACTATTTCTATAATGTATACTCAAGTATAACCCAAACCTAAAACTTTAAAGAAGTATATGAATTTATAAACCTCTAAAGATCAAATAAGAATAGCCTAATAGTACCTGACTTTAGGATTAAAGAACAGTCAATTTGAATATTTCTTGAATTAGTCAATCCATCATGAGATTGAACTTCCTTTAAAAAAAGTATCTTTAGAGATACACATGCAGGCCTTATTATTTCAAGGAACAACATTAAGAAGTGGATTAAATTGTAACATTAAATAAATAATATTTGCCATTAATTAGGAAGCCAAATAAACTTGTCAGAGGAAAAAAAAAAAAAAACAAACAGAGGGTTTGTCACTTAGGAAAAGCCTTTCTGACATTGTTGCTCAGAAATGTCCCTATCGAGTTACCCCAAACATTACTAAATTTGCCTTTAGGTTAGACTATTTATCTGGAAAAAGAGAGAATATTTAAAGAATGAAGATTTGCTTTCTGTATTTCACATAATCCTTCTACAGACTATGCCTTGGATGACTAATTTCATTGTTCAGTGGATTACAGTGTATCTATCCAAGATGGATGCTTCAGGTGAGAATCCATAGCACATAGCACGTGTGAAAGGAAAAGTACAACATACTGGCAGAGGGCAAGGTTTATTAGCAGCAACCAAACACTACCTCAAAGTTTTACTCTTATTTAACCATAGTATGCCTAACCTAGTGCTGTCAAGGATGACCCATGTAGCGTCATTGTCTATGTTTCTTCAGTGAGTTAGTTTGAATGGGCAGATTAATGAAACGAGACAAGAAATAATTAGCTCAGGAAAATTATTAAAATCTTGCTTCCTATGGGCTTCCTCTTTTTTTTTTTTTTTAAGCATGGACGAGCCTGTTTTGTAAATGTGTATTCCTTCAAGTACTAACCTAAAAAAAAAAAATATGCTATGTTTGAATTTCAATGATAAATATTTTGATGTCTTTGTGGGACAAACAAGGTATATGCTAAGGCAAAGAGATTCTTGAAAAAATCTTGAAAAATGACCAAAGCAAGTCTATGGAACAGATTTCACTTACTACCTAAAAGAAATAGGAGATTCAGTCAGGGCTGGTACATATATAAACTGGAATTGGGCATTTTGATGGGTTGACATTTCTCCATGATAAGTTCAGAACCTTAAGTGATTCTAGAAATGTCAGAAAGGAGCTTAATAGGCACCTCAATGAAAACATTAACTACACAATTAAACTTAATGAGAATAAATTCTCCTTTTATGAGAAAAAGGTCAATGCTATCCTGATCTTAGAGAAAAAATAAAAAAGGAATTCAGACACACAGAATGAAAGCCAATTAGAGAACTAAAGTTAATGTAGTTCTGTAAAAAGAGAGGTTTTTATCAACTTTCTAAGCTATTACTTTCATATTAATTTAAAATTGAATTATGAGAAAGTATAGTTTAATAACATCTATAATCTCATAGATAAGCCACATGAACTCAAAGGAACTTCAGGATTCTAAACATGTAATCACCTAGATCTTCCTATGTTTTCATATTTTTTTCACCAATGACACAATGACATTTAAAAACCTTCGTATTATATATAAGTGAAAACCAAGTCCAAAACTAAATGATTAAGAGTCTTATATATCTATTTCAATGTCAGTTTCATTATTTTTTGACCTTCAAATTAATAATAAAATGTCACATTTATTGAGCTCCAAATATGTGATACAAAGTAACACTGTTGGATATTTAATGCTTATTTCATTTTACAGGAGAGAGACATCCCGTCTCAAAATACTGGTTCACTCAGGTAGCGAGAAGCCAATACTGGATTCTATTTATTTCCTGGAAGTGCCACAAAAAGTTTTATCTTTTGATTTCTTATTTATTTCTGTGTTTTTTAATTAGTTAAAAATCAGCTATATGAAATTTATATGGGTATATTTAAGTCACATTTCATAAGTCATATGTGGGTGTGCCTATGTATAATGCAATATTAAATAACATAGCTAAAAGTGACTTTGTGATAAATAAATGAAATTATACAGATATTTTGAGTACTTATCTAGAATAATAGCTTTGAAAAAGGCTCCATGAAATCAAAAAGTTTTTTCTCTCACATATAGCTTACAATCCCAAAATACAGAAACAACATCACTAACACACAGCATAATATGAGAATGATTATCATGAGACCAATTGCTTAAGATGCAGTTAGGCTTTTGTAGAAATAAAAATCAAAATAATTTTGAGAGAAGCAAGAATCTTAATGGAAAAGATGAACAGCTAAGTTGGATTTAAAAGTTGGAGACTTTGATGACACAAACAAATGGAAAGCTATTCCATGCTCAGAGATTTGAAGAATCAATATTGCTAAAATCTCCTTACTACCCAAAGCAATCTACAAATTTAATGAAATCACTATCAAAATACCAACAACATTTTCCATAGAACTAGAGCAAATAATAACAAAATTATTGTGGAACTACAAAATACCTCCCCAATAGCCAAGTCAAACTTGAGAAAGAACAAAGCTCAAGGTATCACAAAACCAGATTTCAAGATATAGTACAACAGTGTAGTAATAAAAACAGTATACTATTGGCACAAAAACAGACAAATACATCAACGGAACAAAATAGAAAGGACAGAAATAAACCCATGAGTTTATGGTCAATTTATCTATGCCACAGGAAGCAAAAATTTACAATGAGTAAAAGTCAGTGTCTTCAACAAATGTTGTGAGAACTGGACAGCTATAGGCAAAACAATGAAACTAGACCATTTTCCTGTATCATACATAAAAGTAAACTCACAATGGATTAAAGAATTAGGTGTGAGATCTAAACTGTAAGACTTCTACATGAAAACAGGCAGTAATTTTTTGACATTAGCTATAGAAACATTTTTCTACATATTTCTCCTTAGGCAAGAAAAGCAAAAGCAAAATTAAACTATTGAGACTAAACCAAAATAAAAAGCTTTTGCAAAATGATGGAAACCACCAACAAAATAAAAAGGCAACCTAATGAATGGAAGAAGATATTTGCAAATGACATAACTGATAAGGGGTTAACATCCAATATATGTAAAGAATGTAACAAGATCAAAAATACCAAATAATTTAATTAAAAACTGAGCAGAGAACCTGAATAGACATTTTTCCCAAAAAGACATACAAAGAGCCAACAGACATATAAAAGCTTACCATCACTAATCATCAGAGAAATGCAAATTAATACCACAATGAGATATCACCTTAAGCCTGTCAGAATGGCTAAAATCAAAAAGAGAAGAAATAACAAATGTTGGTGAGAATATGGGGAAAAAAAGGGAATACTCATACACTGTTAGTGAGAAGGCAAATTGGTATAGGCACTGTGGAAAACAGGATGGAGATCACTCAAAAAATCAAAACTAGAGGTAGAATATGATCCAGTTATTCCATTATGTTTATTTACCCAAAGAAAACAAAAACACTAATTCAAGAAGATATATGCATCACTATGTTTATTGCAGCACTATTTACAATAGCCAAGATATGGAAGCAGCCCAACTGTCCTTCGAGAGATGAATGGATAAAGATAAGGTATATAAATACAATGGACTATTACACAGCCATAGAAAAGAAATGAGATCTTGCTATTTGTCAACAACGTGGATGGATCTGATTTCACTCAAATGTGAAATTTAAGAAATAAAACAAATGAAAGTGGGGCGCCTGGTGGCTCAGTGGGTTAAAGCCTCTGCCTTTGGCTCGGGTCATGATCTCAGGGTCCTGGGATCCAGCCCAGCATCGGGCTCTCTGCTCAGCGGGGAGCCTGCTTCCCCCCTCTCTGTCTGCCTCTCTGCCTACTTGTGATCTCTCTCTCTGTCAAATAAACAAATAAAATCTTTAAGAAAAAAAACAAAGAAAAAAAAAGAGACAACTGAAAAACAGAATTAAATTATAAAGAACGAATTGGTGGTTGCCAGAGGAGAGGTAGGTGGCAGGATGGGTAAAATACATAAAGGCAATTAAAAGTACACTTACTGTGGGAAAAAAAAAAAAAATATATATATATATATATATATATATAAAGATTTTATTTATTTGTTTGACAGAGAGAGAGAGAGATCACAAGCAGGCAGAGAGGCAGGCAGAGAGAGAGGGGGAAGCAGGCTCCCTGCTGAGCAGAGAGCCCGATGCGGGGCTTGATCCCAGGACCCTGAGATCATGACCTGAGCCAAAGGCAGAGGCTTTAACCCACTGAGCCACCCAGGCACCCCTGAAATTTTTGTTTTTTTTTAATCAGTTGGTTAAAAAATGGAGACTTTAAAAAAAATGGATACTTTGAACAGGTAGAGAAAATGGGCAGGTAAGGAAATTTTAAGCAAAGGCACCAACAAAACTATATATCTAGAATATGAAGGGAATATCAAATTGCTAAAAGACAAGTTACCTGTAGTAATAATAGTATAATAAGGAGAAAATATTTCTTAGGACAGGTAACATAAATATTCTAAACAGAAAATTGATATAATTAGACTTGTTTTTGGAAGTGCTATTAGAACAAGTTGAAGAAATACAAGAGAGATTTGTGTGAGGAAACTTCACGAAAGCTAGAGATCACTATATTTTCCAATTTAACATTTTCTATGTATCAGATTGAGATGATATATGATTCATCAAAAGTCAATCTCCTTTTGTGTCAATATTTTTCCAACACAGCATATCATATTTAATAATAAATATTTCATAATTTCAAATATTACATAGTTTTAAATTTCCACATAAAATGTTACTAACATATTTTCACCCATTTAGAATAGTGTTCATCACCTTATTTGTTATATAACTACTGATTTAACATACTGGGACTGGATGGCTCAGTCCATTAAGCATCCCAGGTCATGATCTCAGGGTCCTAGGACTGAGCTCCATATTGAACCCCAGACAGGGGGGCTCCCTGTTCAGCAGAAAGTCTGTTTCTCCCTCTCCATCTGCTCCCCTCTACAACTTGTACTCTCTTACACATACTCTCTCTCTCTCTCATACAAATAAAAATCTTTAAAACTGGTAATTGTTTATAAACATGCATATTTCATAAAGACAACATATAAAGAAATAATGAAGGTACAGTTTTGAGAGATATTTTAAATCTAAGGTCACAAACTGGTGGACCTTAGCACAGATCTGGCTTACAGATGTATTTTCTGCACATTGCTTCACAAACATTTCAAAATTTCCCATGAAAATAAAGAAGTCCTGCTTCTCTTTGAACAACAGGTTATCTGGTGATACCAAGCCCCTACTTCTGATGGAAGTAGTCATTGGATCTGTAGATAGATTGTATACTCTCTCCACAGTAGGAGTTCACTCTCTGGTTATAAGGACCCTGTTATTCCCTTTGTTAAGGGAAGCCTCTCCATCTCTTGGTAGTGGTTATATGACAGACAATTCAAATATCAAGGACAATGTATATATCCTCAGGGCTTAAAAGTGTAATTGACACATAGAAGCTCTATCTCTATTTATTGAATGGATTAAGTCATTTTAACTCTTTTCTTTAAAAAAAAAAAAATTTTATGTATCCATTTGAGAGACAGAGAGAATAAGCAGGGGGGGAAGTGGGAGAGGCAGACTCCCTGCTGAGCTGGAAGCCCAACATGGGTCTTGATCCCAGGACTTGGAGATCATGACCTGAGCTGAAGGCAGAAGCTTAACCATCCCAGCCATCCAGGCGCCCCTTAACTCTCTTCTCTTAATGGAAATTTACAAGAAGTAATTTAATACTACAATCTGAACTTCATTAAAAAAAGAACTTTTGAATCAAGATGTAGTTTTAGATATAGATTTTTATGAGGCAATATTTGGATTTGGAGAAGTAGATTACCTTGATAAAGAGGAAAGATTAAGTTGTAGAAAGCTTAGAAGATATCACCATAGTGAAAAAAATGGAAACTGAAAAAATGGATGGTTTTGGTAGAAAAGCATGAGAATTCCATACTCTAGATTTATGTTCATTTTTTTTAATTTATGTTCATTTTTAGTGAACATGTATTTTTATTACTGTACTTTCAAACTCCAACTGAGAAATATATCATTATTTGAAAAGGAAATGTGTATTATTCACCCCATATTTAATGTTTACTACAGTTTATTTTTTCATAAGGGCATTTTTTGAGCATATTTTTTTTTTAAAGATTTTATTTATTTATTTGAGAGAGAGAAAGTGAGAGGATGAGAGGAGTGAAGGTCAGAGGGAGAAGCAGACTCCCCGTGGAGCTGGGAGCCCGATGCGGGACTCGATCCCGGAACTCCAGGATCATGACCTGGGCCGAAGGCAGTTGCTTAACCAACTGAGCCACCCAGGCGCCCTTTGAGCATATTTTTAATCAACTATATAATTTAGATATTTTTAATCAACTATATAATTTTATTTATTTATTTATTTATATAATATTTTATTTATTTATTTGACAGAGAGAGATCACAAGTAGGCAGAGAGGCAGGCAGAGAGAGAGGGGGAAGCAGGCTCCCCATCGAGCAGAGAGCCCGATGCGGGACTCAATCTCAGGACCCTGAGATCATGACCAGAGCCGAAGGCAGAGGATTTACCCCACTGAGCCACCCAGGTGCCCCATTAATCAACTATATAATTTTAAATCATTAGTCAACTTAGAAATTTTATATACCCTTTTAGACAATAGCTAGACATGTAGGAATTTCTGTTACCACATTTGACCATAGTGTAGTGTCTCATACTTACTAGGAAAACATCTCTTGTTTAGTGTTTAAATACTTATCTTAAGGTTTAAAGACTTTCAACGTATCAAGGAAAAATGCATTAAATAAAATAGTGTCACAATAATGAATATCATTAGTTTAGTAAAATAGTGGAGAGTTTGGATAGGGATAGAAGAAATCACAACATTCTGTAAAATTCTTCAACAAATTGCATTTACTTAAATGCAACTTCTATTGCATTTAAATAAATTTTTCCTAGAACACCCTACCATTTTAGAATTCAAGGCTAAGAAATTCAACACGTGCTAGTAAGCTTGGTATGTGGGGTATTTCTCTAAATTTGGTATCTAAACCTTATGTGGTTTTATGAATAAGTCTGCATTTATTTTTTCTGGGGAAAATTTTCTATTAAATTATATTAGTGTATTACATGCTTTGGGAAGTTCTACAGTAATGAAACTAGCATGTGTCAACTATGCTGATTATGGTTGACTTTATTTTAATTGAAGGACAGTTATTAACCAGGAAATGATGCTCTATGTATATATTTTGGGAAATGATACTTAGGTGAGAAGGACTTTAAAATTCAAAGTTAACTGATTAGCATGATTCTCTGGCAAGAGCATGTCATTTATAGGTATAAAAAACTAGTTTTAGATAACTACCCCAACTATGATCCTAGGGAAAATGGTTATTTTCTATAATTTCCTTTGCCAGTAAAATCAAATAACTTTACAATTACAGAAGGTCATTCTGAATAAATTATCTATAAGCTAAAATGCAATATATGATTTTTCATAATTATCAACTCAGTTATTACATTATTCTCTCTCTGCTGAGTCATAAGTTAACTGCCAAAAAAAAAAAAAAGAAGTCACACATTCCCACTAAGTGGTCCTGATTGTTTGAAATCTCTTATTCACAGTGATGGGAAGTCTGATTCCAATAATCTTCACTTTATTAATTTTAACCTTTGCGCAAAAGGTTTTTCTTGAACAGCTGCAGATCATGCCATGTTCTTATATAAGACTTAAAATCATAAGAGTAGCAATTCTCCCTAAGTTAATTTATAAATTGAGTACATTTTAATAAAAATAATATTAAATTTTTTACATAGAACTATGGAAGTTAATATAAATTTCCTCTTCTCTGCAAGGTTAGACAAGCAGAAATAGCCAGGAAATTTAAAAAGAGAAGTCATGGTAAGGTGATTACTAGCCACGGAAGATATTTAAAAAGTGTAAGATGTTGTGAGCATAGACTGATAATCCAGTTAAACAGTAGAAAATGTGGGGCACATGGGTGGCTCAGTGGGTTAACGCTTCTGCCTTCAGCTCAGGCCCTGATCTCAGGGTCCTGGGGGAACCCCACATCAGGCTCTCTACCCAGCAGGGAGCCTGCTTCCCTCTCTCTCTGCCTGCCTCTCTGACTACTTGTGATCTCCCTATCAAATAAATAAATAAATAAATAAATAAATAAATAAATAATAAAAAATCTTTAAAACATAGTCAAAAATGTAAAAATATAAACAAGTACATACAGCAATTTACCATGTCATTTAAAAGTATTTCAAATGAGTAGAACTAAAAACTATGTGTATATAGATAGATATCATATCTATCTATTTATCTATCTATATAAGTGGCACTGAAATTAATAGGATAGCCACATGGAAAAAGATAAAAGCTGAATCTTCCTTAACACCATACACCAGTGTAAATTTGAAATGAAATGAATTGCAACTTTAAAGGACAGATGGAGTAGTTGGAGTTGAATTTCAGGTATAACTTATAATCCAGAAGAAAGGATTAAACCATATAGTTTCATTAAAAGGGGTTTCCATGGAAAATAATCGAATGGTAATGAATGACAAGGATAAAATACTTTCATGCTATATTATATTTATATTATGGCCAATAGTTAATATGCATTAGATAGAAAGAGCTTCTACAAGTAGAGAAAATACTAACCCATAAATGGACGAATGTATAGCCGGATAATTCAAAGAAAATAAATGTAAACTGTATGTAAGATAACAAAGAGAGTCAACACTGGGGCATCCAAGTGCCTAGTCAGTTAAGTGCCCTACTGTTGATCTCAGGGTTGTGAGTTCAAGCCCTGTGAAGGGCTCCATACGGGATGTGGGGCCTACTTAAAAATACATAAATAGGGGCACCTGGGTGGCTCAGTCGTTAAGCGTCTGCCTTCGGCCCAGGTCAGATCCCAGGGTCCTGGGATCGAGCCCCATATCGGGCTCTTTGCTCAGCAGGGAGCCTGCTTCTCCCGCTACCATTCCCTCTGCTTGTGTTCCCTCTCTCACTGTGTTTCTCTCTGTCAAATAAATAAAATCTTTAAAAAAAAAAATACATAAATAGGGAAAGGGTCAACATTTCTCATAATAAAGGGAATGTTAATAAATATAGAAAAAACAATTTTTTTAAACCTACAATGCTGGGGTAGGGAAAATGTTTGACAAAATATTCTGTTACTTAAACTATAGGAAAAAAGGCAAACATGTACCTATGATGGCGTTTAAAAGTGGTGTGACTTTTACAAATGGTGACTAGAATTGTATTCATCTTATAATTTCCAAGCTTGCTAAAAATGTTTAAATATAATATAATCATGTCATCTGCAAATATATATATTCGCAAGTATTTAATTTTCTTATACTCATTCCTCATAAACCTACTCAGTTTGCCTGCTCCAAATAAAGTTTCCCATATAACTGAACAGAAGTGATGATTGTGGATCCCATGTAGTCTACTTTTTCTTTTAAAGATTCTATTTATTTATTTGACAGAGAAAGAGAGAGAGAAGGAGAATGAGAGCAAGCACAAGCAGGGGGAAGAGCAGACAGAGGGAGAGGGAGATTCCAGGACCCTGGGATCATGACCTGAGCTTAAGGCAGACGCTTAACCCACTGAGCCACCCAGGGACCCCTCCATGTCTCATTCTTGAATTAGAAAAGATACATTTGTCATTTAAATATTAAATGTGCTCATTCCTACAGGTTTTTTTGCTTTAGACTTTTTGTTTGTTGGCGAGTTGTTCATTTTTCTTATTGGATAACAATCATCATCTTTCTATAGTGTTAATACTTTTTATATACTTGCTGAATCTATTTTTAATTATGTTGATGATGTAGACTTCTTAAAATAATGAAATTTTTCATGCTCAGAATAATCTCAATTTGTTGTTGCCTTATAATTATCCACATTTTATTTAGGATTTTTGTATCTACATTTATGACAGAATTTGACCTGTGGTTTTTCTTTTGCATGTTAAAAAAATATAGAACTGATTTTATAACCACACATTAATGTGACATATTCCATATGGCTGCAAGTTATTTGAAAGTAAAACTCATTTTCTATTTTTATTTATCTTTACATTCTCTCCTTCCAACTTCTGTAACTTGAAAAAAGGTGTTCTAAAACGCTTAAAAAGTGACACAGCTTAGAAGCTTCTCCTCGAAGGAGCCTTCGTCTGGATTGTTTCTATATCTGCTCTTCTACTCACAAAGGATCTTTGTTCCCAAATCTCATGATATGCTGAATCTCTCTATTGGTTTCTTCATTGTCTCTCTTGAATTATGCACAATAATTCCATGTAGATTTTCTTAAATGTTTTATAGTAAAAAAATGAATGCCACAAGTCACAAAAAATATCTTAGACATTAAGAAGAAAACTATAAAAATACCAATAAAATGGAAGAAAAAAACTAAATATTCCATAGTGCTTATTAAATGTGAGGATTCTGGGTGCTATAAAAATCTTTGGATTTATTTCATGTGCGGTCTAAGGAAGCATAAGAAGCTTAAATCATAACAAAGTAATACATAGGAAATCCCAAGAAAATTAAAATAAAAACACTCAGTTTCTTAATTATGATTATAAGGAAGTTACATTTTCTGTGGAAATGTCATTCTAGAAATCATCTCAGTAAATTACCTCATAAACCTATTTATATTTTCCCATGGGGACAACTGTAGGACAAAGTTTTGACCAATGGCTAAATTCTACATCAGATCAATTATAGGAATGACAAACAATGCACATATGCAGAAGTATCCAAGAAATTGTTTTGGACGTGCACTACATATCCAAATATGTATTACTATCATATTATGTATTATTACATATTGGATATGTATTACTATTACAATGAAAATGTATGCTGCAAGTATGCAGAAATGGTCACATTGATCAAATAAAGGTCTCAAAAGCACTGTTTATGCACATATAGAAAATTAAAATAATTTTATAGGTTTCTTTGGCCTAAAATTCATGACTGTCCCAATAAACATCCATTAGAGAGCACACAAATCTTTCCCCCCCCCTTTTAGATGTGTAGAAGGATTTCCAGTGTTAATTTTGATGCTCTATAACTCTTTTAAAAATGTCTGCATCAAATTGACCTATTTTCAACCCCTAATAAATATTTCTGTAATAAAAAAGGAATTCAAAAGGTTATCTAAAATTCAGTCAGAAAATACTTTAAAGGATGCCTGAGTGGCTCAACAGGTTAAGTGTCTGCCTTTGACTGGGATCATGATCTCAGGGTCCTGGGATTGAGCCCCATGTCTGGGCTTCTTTCTCAGTAGGGCATCTGCTTTTCCCTCTCCCTCTGCTGCTCTCCCTGCTTGTGTTTTCTCTTACTGTCTCTATGAAATAAATAAATTTTTTTTAGGGAAAGAAAAAAGAAGACACTTTAAACTTAACTATTTAACACACATATATATTGGAGGCATTCATCATGATAATAATAATAAAAATTTATCATGGTACTTTATAGTATTTCACATATTTTCATAAAGCTATAGGATGGAGGCACCTGGGTGGCTCAGTGGGTTAAAGCCTCTGCCTTCGGCTCAGGTCATGATCTCAGGGTCCTGGGGATGGGAGTAGGGCTCTCTGCTCAACAGGGAGCCTGCTTCCCCCTCTCTCTCACTTTCTGCCTGCCTCTCTGCCTGCTTGTGATCTCTCTCTCTCTCTCTGTCAAATAAATAAATAAAATCTTTTAAAAAATAAAATAAATAAAAAATAAAGCTCTAGGATACATTTTCACTAATGGTAAAGTAAAACTTTTTCCAGTATTAAAAGGTGGGTAGAATGGGAAATTGTGCAGTTTAAATTATTCCCCTTCATTGTTTTCTTTTCATATGTTTATAGACCTGTCCAAGCCTCTCCAATTTGAAAATTCTTCTTTCAGCCCAATGTATTTTCTAGCTACTTTTCAATATATCTTTCCTCTTCATTTCTAAAATGTTTAATCTGTGTATTCTCATAATTTTCCATAATGCTGACTAGTGTTTTCCCAAATAATTCTTAACAGGGTGACTGGCATAAGCAAACTGAGCCCAACATAGGTCAATGACATGCCCAGCATCAGAATCACATATAGAGAAACAGAACAGTTATTATAATGAATCAGCATGGAGAAACGGCCAGTATCTTGGATCAGTTTGCTAGTTTTTTTTTTCTTTTATTGTTATAACACCAACATCATGCACAGTCATCATTTAAAAAAAAGTCAAAATCTTATCCCTTGTGTTCAGCGTGAAGTTAAGACAGCAGGGTCTTTAGGCCTTTGTTTTGTTGATGGTTGACAAGGATTCTTTTGGATGTAAGTGATATATCTAAGAGCTGACTCCATGAACATAAATCCAATGTGTGTGTTACATGATTAGCACAAGCGTATTGCACGATCTCTTAGGCTCCATCATTTAACATCCTTAGTACTGAGCAAGTACGATGATACATTGTTCAATAAAACATGGAATTAGTAAACATCAGGGAACTTTAAAGTGACAAGTGAGAAGAATAAAAGATTTTTATTGTTTCAGTTGTGTTTTCAGGTGTCTGATTCACTAAAAATCTCTGGCTATTCCATACACTGTAAGGTTTTTCATTGGTGATTTGGGATTAGCTGGACATTTTCATCCTGCACTCACTCATACTTCATGCATATTTTCTCCTGAACAATTCTCTTAAAGATGACTACATGCTAATTAAACTAATATTCATGGTGGGTAGAGAAAAAAAAAAAAACAACTAAGAAATACCAACATAGATAGGGAAAAGAAAAAGCAAGGGAAGGGTAGGAAATCTTTGGGTCTAACATATTATTAGCATAGATATATGTTCATAAGTAGTTGTTGAATGAGCATTAACATGAACCAAAGACGAAATGAAAAGATGCTTGCTGAAAAATGTAAATGAATGAACGAGTCAGTCAACTGTGCAACTGTATTTAGTCTGACCTATAATCTAAATCTTCCCAGTGGCAGTATTTGACAGGGGAAGAAGAGGGAAAGGAATAAGTAAGCAATTAAATAAATAAATAAATAAATAAATAAATAAATAAATAAGAGAAAGAAAAAGAAAAAGAAAACCAGAATAATGACCACGTATTCTCATATGCTACTGAGAAGAAATATTCAAGGAGTACAGTCTTATGCTAAGCAAGCGTGCTTAACACTTCCTTGGATCATCTGCCCACAAGGTAGTTTGTTTCCCAAGATTCCATTTGCATTCTTCTTTCCTATAGAAACATGCAATTTAAGTACCACCCAGACACTTGTGATTATCTGGTACTGATATGGTTTTTTTTTTTTTTAAGATTTTATTTATTTATATGACAGAAAGAAAGAGATTATAAATAGGCAGAGAGGCAGGGAGAGGGAGAGGGGGAAGCAGGCTCTTTGCTGAGCAGAGAGCCCTGATGCAGGGCTTGATCCCAGGACTCTGAGATCATGACCTGAGCAGAAGGCAGAGGCCCAACCCACTGAGCCACCCAGGCGCCCCTGCTATTAATATGTTTTATTCTGTTGAATAAGGCCCAACAACTCCCATTTAACAGCTTTTTAATTCTAAATAAATCTAACCTTTCACGCGAAGGTTTTTAGCTAATGTTGGCCAGCAGCGTTTTAAAGAATATCTACTTTTGCACTTTTCATATATAGTCTAGAGAATGACTACTAATTTACTTCCTTAGTGCTGAGGTTAGCAGTTTCCCCAAAGTACGTGAAAATTCTTCCTTACAAATCAGTGATAGTTCCATGTTTTTCTTTGATGGCTGTTGGCAGGCTTCTCAGTCTCTCATATATAAACATTTATGACTCCAACATCAGCAGAGCCAGGAAATAGATGAAGCTAAGCCGCTTGACTAATTGACTGGCATTAATGTAATTAAACATATTAAGATCCAGATTGATAGCCACTGAGTGACTTTAACGACTGGCATGTTCATTTTAGTTAATTTGTCATTGAGGCCTTTAACATAATGGTCTCAACAGAACTCAAAGTTATTGTCAAAATTTTCAACATATGGGATATCAGTATTAATATTACCATAAAATTACATACTGAACAGTGAGTGATAATTTTAAGAGGCTTGCAATACTCGTAATGGCGGGTCTATTAAAACTTGAAATTCTTTCATTTTGTAGAACATTGAGGAAAAGTAGGATTAACTGGAGAAATTCACTTTTGGCAACTTTTCATTAACACATTAATTCATTTCTTTAATGACTTTCTATATGCACAGGAGTACAACAGTCTTGTACTTGAAACCATGGCGTGCTGAAAATGTAGACTGGGAAGATCTTATAATCTTATAAAACACAAATATAAAATGTGGCTAAGAATGAAATGGAAATACATTCAGTGAGAATTTATTGTGAACAATGCAGAGGGTTCTGAGGGATCATAAACAAAATCATAAACAGGGCAGAAAGAGGTACTAAGGACAATTATTTTTATAAAAGTAACATGGGCCCACATTTCAAACTGGCAGTTGTCAATTCATTGAGGAAGAGAAAGTAATGAGACACCAGGGATTTATTGGTGATACTTGGCCAAACAAGGCAGCAGGGAGTAAGTGGAGAGATAAACCAAAGTGGAGAAACTTAAAATTAAGAACAAAATAAATGTTACATTCCTTTTTCTACATCATGATTTTTTTTTGGTTTCACATTAGCTTATTATGAAATCAGAAACTGATATGGAATGTATAGGACTATGGTTTGTATGACTATTTATAATAATTCATATATAATGATGCATTATCTTGCTTTCTTTTCAGTTTTCCATAAAGATTTCTTAACTCTGTAGAGACAGGAAACATAATTTGCAATTGCCTTTATTCCAAAAGGTGCTGAGGAATTTATTTGCAAATAATGAAAACAATCCAAGCGTGATTAATTATCCTGTCTCTACAAAGTTCATCAAGTACCATAGTACAATGCTTAGCAGATAATCTTGCAAAGAGTAGGAATTCAACAAAAATATATGAACTTTAAAGTACATTTTGTATTCTTTGATTGTGAGAAAGGTAAATTATATATATTTTTTTCTGTAACTCTAGGAATGATGTCGAAACAACCCTGATTATGATTAATATTTACTCTTTGATGATAGCTGCATGATTGGGGATTAGAATACAATCGACTGAATTAACTAGCATTATATTTTATTATATGTTTCTATTTACTAATAGTTTTTTATGCAACTAATTTAAGTCATGAATATAAAAAGCATAAAACTTTAAAAATTATTTGCTTATATATAATTTCCTTTCTGTAATAGGTCATGATGACATAAGATATAAAAAAGGTTACAGTGAATAATCAAAGAGCATCTACCAATTAATTTTGCTCCTAAAAGCAGATGTTAGCATCCATGGAATAAATTTACTTAATGAACATTTTATTGAGTATATTAATGTTCAACATAAAATAACATGATTTTCAGTCAAAACATCACTTGATTCCCTTGACCGATAATATTAGCAAGTGATTTGAAGTGCAAAGCAGGCAAAACTTTTAAATCTAGGAGTCTGGATATCAGTAAATATCCAAGAAATGATGGTCGCCTTTATTTTACTAACTTCGTATGCATGCTGAGGCTATAAAAATATTTAAAGTATAATCCATGCCTATAAGATTCTTGTTAAGATTCTCACAGTCTTAGGAAACTATTATATATACAAAATTTAGATATCCCAATTCTCTAAAAGTAGGAACTAAGAAGTTAACAATCTGGTCGGGAGAACACCCAGGAAACCTAAGAGGGAAGATGATTTCTGGAGCAAGGTCCTTGTGTTGGCAAGGGAAGACAAGAATTTACGTAAGTTACAGAAACACCATGCTCACTTATTTAATTTTAATAAAATTCAATTTTTGACAATGAAACTAATTAATAAAACCTGGAAAGAAACCTCTTTGAATAAACAACTATACCCAGTGAGGAACAATTAAGATGTATTATAGGACGAATTGTATCCTCTCAAAATTCACATGTTGGCGTTCTAATCCCCCAGTACCTCAGCAAGTAACCATATTTGGAGATAAGATCTTTATGGAGGTGATCAAATTAAGTGAGGTCTTCAGAGTGGGCCCTAATCCAACATGACTCATGTTCTTACAAGAGGAGGACGTTTGGGTACAGCATGAGACACCAGAAACATGCATAGGCTGAGAGATAAGCATGGGAGGAAACAAGGAGAAGGCAGCCATCTGCAAGCCAGAGAGAGAGGCCTTCGGAAGAACCAAAGCTGCCAACAACTTGATCTTGGACTTCCAGCCTCCAGAACTATGAGCAAATAAATTTCTGTTGCTTAACCTAGCCAATCTATAGCCATTTGTTACAGCAGCCTTAGAAAACCAATAAAGCGTGTAAGCCATTTGCCATCAATAACCAGGCCTTAGGCTCATTTTAGTCTGCCCAGCAATTACTATTAAATCTACTCAATAAATATATGTTGATATGATATGCAAGTGAAAAAGATAAGAAGGACTGGCTAACCTGGGGATTATATGCATTGTCTATAATTATGGTTCACTGCTTCTGAATATATTTCTTAAGCAACAAAGCCCTCATATATTTATGATAGTGAAGATAATGTATGTATTATCCAAAGGGAACCAGATGGAGTTTCTTTTCATTTGAAAGTTGAGTAATATTAATGTGAGGCAACATAAGATGAATTTGAAATGTTATATCCTTCCCTAAAGGCAAGAGAATACCTTATTCTCCATTTCCACAACCTTTCAGGCCCAATAAATTAATGTTAAAAAAAATCCCTTTCTGAACAGATGTTCTAGGATAAGACTCAAACCTTTCATGAAGTGTTTTTCATTACAGACATGATTCATGAGTTAAAAGAATCTTATTTCTAATTTATGTGCGCACACTTGTAACTCTTGTGTAAAGCATGTTGAGGAATAAAAATGAAAGCACTCACAGTCATATCAATAATTCTGTTGAGTATGACTTCTAACTCAATAGTGATTAATATGCAACCAATGAATCCAATTTCTTATGTTTTACCTTCTTTGAAGTACCAATTTGCCTTGTTTTCATGCTAGACATGAAACCACAAGATGTAAGATTTTAACTAAGAACATTTTCAACATTCCTTATTTTAATATACTGAAGTTCATTTCTCTGCACAGCTATTTAATGTGGTACATCTTGGTGCAAGACAGTCACCATCTTTGCAGTCTCATTTCAATCCCTTTTCAAATGGTATGCTGCTAAAAACTTTGGGGTGCCTGGATGGCTCAGTTGTTAAGCGGCTGCCTTCGGCTCAGGTCATAATCCCAGAGTCCTGGGATCGAGTCCCGCATCGGGCTCCTTGCTCTGCAAGAAGCCTGCTTCTCCCACTACCATTCCCTCTGCTTGTGTTACCTCTCTCACTGTGTTTCTCCTAAATAAAAAATCTTTAAAAAAAATAAAAACTTTAATTTTTACTAATTTTAAGGAAAAAATGTTTGCTGAAAGCAGGTTTGCTCATGCATTCCTTTTGCAAATGTCTTATTCTTTGCATCAGCTGAACTGACATTTTAATCGGTCTATAAATGGTGAAGAATGCTGGCTGAGAAATAAGCATGTTCTCGGGCATTTCTTTCCCTCTGGTAACTGGCTGTGTGCTGACCCTCTGCAGTTCTGAGTTTAGATCTACCCATGTCTGGATCCCTCACATCATAATTATTATAGTGATAAGTTGAACCACAGCTTACAATTCAATGTAATCTAAACAAGAAAATTAATTTTTAAATGATTTTATTTATTTATTTGACAGAGAGAGATAGATACCACAAGTAGGCAGAGAGGCAGGCAGAGAGAGAGGGGGAAGCAGGCTCCCCACTGAGCAGAGAACCTGATGCGGGGCTTGATTCCAGGACCCTGAGACCATGACCTGAGCCGATGGCAGAGGCCTTAACCCACTGAGCCACCCAGAAGCCTCTAAACAAGGAAATTAATTTATATCAAATAATCTCTTTTATCTTAGAAATCTACTATGAAAACACTGGCAGGTATTATAATCCTTAAATGCTGAATATTTCTATTCTTAAAAAAAAAAAATGGGTGTTTGCCTGTACGTGAAAGAGGGAGAGGAGGAGAAAAATAAAGAAGGAGAAAAAGAACAAACATTGGTATGTATGGACAGGCTAAATTGTGGTCAATTTATATAGTTTTAGTTAGGAATTCACCTTCTTTGTATTGAAATTTCATGAATTATTACTGTATTCCACCTATATAAAATGAGCTTTTCTTACCTATCCAATGCATTTGAAAAAAATCTGATTATAAACCACGTTTTAGGTCATAGAGAATTATTTTTAACTTCACTAAAGTGCTACTTCTCACTACAGTGCAGTGGTAGTGATTTGCAAGTTCGATTCTTTGGTACAGTTTTAAAAACCTTGGTTAAGAAAAGAGAAAGCTCATTCCGAATTCTGTTCCTTACATAATAAGTAGGTTACAGATAGTTCTCCCAGATTCAGGTACATATTCATAGGCTGAACAATTACCACTTTTTACTAAAAGTACTATTTAATTAATGTCAATCTTTTAAAACTAAGGTATAATTGGGGCTCCTGGGTGACTCAGTTGGTCAAGCGGCTTTCGGCTCAGGTCATGATCCCGGAGTCCTGGGATCGAGTCCCACATCAGGCTCCCAGCTCTGTGAGGAGTCTGCTTCTCCCTCTGGCCTTCTCCCCTCTCTTGCTCTTTCTCAGTCTCTCTCTCCCTCAAATAAATAAATAAAATCTTTAAAAAATAACTAAAATTAAGGTATAATTGACATATTAGTTTCCGGTATACAATGTAATGATTCACTATTTGTATATATTGTGAAATGTTCCCCACACTAAGCCCTATGTCCCCATTTCCATGTATTGTTACATAATATGCAATGCAATATGGTTGACTATAGGCACCATGTTGTACATTACATCCCCACGATGTCCATCTGGTCCTGTTTTGCCCACCCTTTGTCCCCTCTCCCATCTGTTTTCTATACCAATAAGTTTAGTTTTGCTTTTGTTCATTTGTTTTGTTTTTTAGATTCCACACAAGTTAAATCATGGCTTATTGTCTTCCTCTATTTCACTTTTTTACTTCACTTACTGTAATGCCTTCTAGATCCATCCATGTTGTTACAAATGGTAAGATTTAATTCTATTTTATGGTTGAGTAGTATTCTATTGTAAATATATACCAGGTCTCCTTTATCCCTTCATCTATCAATAGACATTTCAGTTGTTCCCTTACCTTGACTTAATAGTCAATACTACAGTGAACATAGAGGTGCAAATAACTTTACAATGTAGTGTTTTCATTTCCTTTGGATAAATACTCGGAAGTGGAATTTCTGGATTACATAGTAGTTCTATTATTGTTTTTTGTTTTTTATTTTAAGATTTTTTTTATTCATTTGAGAAAGCGAGATCGAGAGACAGAGCACAAGCAGGGAGAAAGGCAGAGGGAAAGGGAGAAGCAGACCCCGGGTGAGCTGGGAGCCTGACATGGGGCTCGATCCCAGATCCCGGCGATCATGATCTGAGCCAAAGGCAGATGGCTAACCATCTGAGCCACCAAGGTGCCCCTCTATTATTAGTCTTTTTAAGGAACATCTATACTGTTTTCCATAGTGGCTATGCCGACTTTCATTCCCGCTGAAGGCACAAGAGGTTTCGCTTTTCTCCACGTTCTCACTAATATTTAGTATTTCTTGCCTTTTTGATAACAGTCATTCAGACAGGTATGAGATGACATCTCATTGTGGTTTTGATTTGCATTTCCCTGAAGATTAGCGATCTTGAGCATCTTTTCATGTTCCTGTTGACCATCTGTATGTTTTCTTTGGAAAATATCTATTTACATTCTCTGTCCATTTTTTTTTTTAATTGGATGGTTGGTTGTGGTTATTTAGTTGAATGACTTTTTTTAACCTATTTTGTATGTTAATCCCTTATTGGTTATATGGTCTGCAAATATCTTCTCCCATTCCGTAGGTTGCCTTTTTATTGTATTGATGATTTCCTTCCTTGTGCAGAAGCTTTTTAGTTTATAGTAGTCCTGTTTGTTATTTTTGCTTCTGTTGTCATTGCCTATGGAGTCTGATTCAAAAAAGATATGACCCAGAACAATGTCAACAATACTACTATCTATGTTTTCTCCTAGGAATTTTATAAGAAATCTTATCTTATATCCTATCTTATTATATATATATATATATATACATATATATATATATATTGCAGATAATATATATATGTTGCAGATAATATATATATATATATATATATATATATATATATATATATATATAAGATAGCAGTCCAGATTCACTTTGCATATAGGTGTTCAGCTTTCCCAACATCATTTACTAAAAAATGTCCTTTCCCCAGTGAATATTTATACCTCCATCATCGGATGCAAGTTTATCTCTGGGCTCTCTGGTCTTGCTCATTGATCTATGTGTCTTTTTATGTCAACTCTATACTCTTTCGAATACTATAGTTTTGTAACATCATTGAAATCAGAAAGTGTGATGCCTCCAGCTTTGTTTTCCTTCCCAAGATTGATTTGGCTCTTGAGGATCTTTTGTGGTTCCATACAAATTTTAGGATTATTTATTTCTGTGAGGAATGCCATTGAAATTTTGACTAGGATTGCACTGAATCTATAGATGGCTTTGGGCAACATGGACATTTTAACAATATCGATTCTTAAAATCCATGATCATGGAATATCTTTCCATTTATTTGCTTCATCTTCAGTATCCTTCATCAGTATCTTTTAGTTTTCAGTATACAAGTCTTTCACCTCCGTGGTCAAATTTATGCCTAAGTATTTTATTCTTTTTGATACGATTGTTTTCTTAATTTCTGTTTCTGTTGCATTGTTATTAGTGCAATGGATTACTGTAATTGATTTTAAATCCTGCAACTTGGCTAATTTTATTATTTCTAACAGGGTTTTTGCTTTGTTTTGTTTTGGTTTTGATAAAGGGTTTAGGGTTTTCTATATATAATATCATGTCATCTATAAATAGTGATGGTTTTATTCTTCCTTTCCAATTTGAATGCCTTTTATTTCCTTTTCTTATTTAATTATTCTGGCAATGCATATTGGTGAAAATTCTTAAGGAATTTTCCCTCCATTTGATTTCTTCATTAACTCATTGGCTTCGCAGTAGTTTATTATTTAATCTCTACATAATTGTGAATTTTCTAGTTTTTTTGGTTTTCTTGTGATTGATTTTCTGTCTTGTACCATTGTGGTCTGAAAAGATGAAATCTGAAAAGATTTCAGTATTTTAAATTTGTGGAGACTTATTTTGTGGCCTAATATATGATCTACCCTAGAGAATGTCTCATGCGCACTGAGAACAATGTGTATTTTGCTGTTTTTGGAGGAATGTTCTGTATATATCTATTAAATTCATATGGTTCCGTGTGTTGTTTAAGGCCTATGTTTCCTTATTGATTTTCTTTCTGGGTCACGCATCCATTAATATTAGTGGGGTATTAAATCCTCTAATATTATTGTGTTCACGTGTGTTAATAGTTGTTTTACATGTTTGGGTGCTCTTATGTTAAGTCCATATATATTTACAAATGTTATATCTCCCTGCAGCATTTACCCCTTTATCATTATGTATGCCCAGCTCCGTGTTTTATTACAGTATTTGTTTTAAAGTCTACTTTGATATAAGTATATCTACTCCAGCTTTATTTGGTTTCCATTTGCAGGACACACTTTTTTTTCTTTTTTCTTTTTATTTATTTATCTATCATTTATTTATTTTATTATGTTAGTCACCAGAGAGTACATCATCAGTTTTTGAGGTAGTGTTCCATGATGGACCCATTTTTTTCTATCCCTTCACATCCCCTCTTGGTGGGTCCTTATATCCCAGGTAAGTCTCTTCTAGGCAGCATATTAGTGGCTCTTCTTTTCTTTTTTTCATTATTTCAGCCACGCTATGCCTTTTGATTAGAGGCTTTAGTCTCTTACAATTAAAATAGGCATGTAGGGGCACCTGGGTGGCTCAGTGGGTTAAAGCCTCTGCCTTCAGCTCAGGTCATGATCTCAGGGTCCTGGGATCAAGCCCCACATCAGTCTCTCTGCTCCGCGGGGAGCCTGCTTCCCCCTCTCTCTCTGCCTGCCTCTCTGCCTACTTGTGATCTCTCTCTCTGTCAAATAAATAAATAAAATCTTAAAAAAAATTAAAAATAAAACAGGCATGTACTTATTGTCCTTGCATCATTTTCTAATTATTTTTTAGTTCCTCTCTATTCCTTTCTTCTCTTGCTCTCTTCCCTTGCAGTCTGATGCCTTTCTCTGTTTAGATTTCATTCCCATTATCTCCAGTTATGTACTATAAGTTTTTGCTTTGTGGTTACCCTGAGGCTTATATATAAGTCTCTCTCTATATATATCAGTTTATTTTCAGTTGATAATCACTTAACTTTGAACACATTCTAAGACACCACCATTTTACTCCTGCATTTTGCAATTCACGTTTTATATCACATTTTATATCTTCTTATTTTTTAATTATATCCCTTAACTAATGGTTGTAGTTATGTTTAAGTTTACTACTTTGGTTTTATAACCTTCATACTAGCTCTGTAAGTGATTACTTCATTATCTTTACTGTAGATTTATTCTTCCAGTGAGATTTTAATTTTTATACATTTTCTTGTTACTAATTAATGCCCTTTTGTGGGGGGAGCTTAAAGAAGTCTCTTTAACATTTCTTATAAGGCCTGTTCAGCAGTGGTGAACACCTTTAGTTTTTGCTTGCCTGAGAAACTCTATTTCTTCTTCAGTTCTGAATGATAACACTGCCCAGTAGAGTATTCTGGGTTGGAAGTTTATGCTTTCAGCACTTTGAACATATCATATGACTTTCTCTGATCTGCAAAGTTGCTGCTGGAAAAATCTGAATATTCTTAGGTGGACTCTTATCATACATAACAAATTGGTTTTCTCTTGCTGCTTTTATGGTTCTCTATTTATACTTAAATTTTAACATTTTAATTATAATATATCTTGGGGTGAATCTTTTTAAGTTTTGTTTGTTTGTTTGTTTGTTTGTTTCTAAAACACTGAGCTTTCTGGACTCAGATGTCTTTTTCCTTCCCAGGTTAGGGAAGTTTTCAGCCATTTTTTCTTCAAATATGTTTGCTTGCTATTCGTTTCTTTCTCTTTTTGCTTTCTGGGACCCTTTTATGCAAATATTCTCTGCTTGATGTTTCCTATAGGTCCCATCTTCACCTCCTTAAGTTTTTTGGTTTTTTTGTTTTGTTTTGTTTTGTTTTCTTTTCTTTTTGCTGCTCTGGGTGAATTCCACTACCTTATCTCTAGGACACTGATCTTTTCTTTTGCTTTGTCTAGTCTGATGTTGAAACCCTCATCTCCCTGGTATAGGTCCTAAGGTTTGCAGTGTCTTCACTCCTGAAGGATATGCTCCATATTTGTGAAATTCCTTCTGCTTGTGAGTTGCTGTACCAAGGGTAGGGTTTTGGGTAACACTGCATCTTTAGCTCTCTTACCAGTGTTGATGTGGCCTTTTGTCCTTTGTTGCAAAGGAGTTGTTCAGCTAGTTTTCACATTTTTTCAGAGGGACTTATTCTATATGTAGCTATAGATTTGCTGGGTCTGTGGGAGGTAGCTAGTTCAGAATTTTCTTATGCGACCATTTTGAACTGTCCCCATATACTTGCCTTTTTAATTTATACATATATATTTTTTTAAAAGATTCGTTCATTTATTTGAGAGTAGGGAGAGATAGAAAGAGAGGGAGAGAGAGAAACCCAAGAAGACTCAGACTCCCGGCTAAACTCAGAGCCCAAAGCTGGGCTTGATCCCAGGACCCAGAGATCATGACCTGACATGAAACTAAGGGTATGATGCTTAACTGACCAAGTCATTCAGGTGCCACTAACTCATATTTTTTTAATAAAATCAATGGTTTTTTAATCAATTGATTTGGAAATCATGGAGGCCAGCCGTTTCTAATCTTAAATAATATATTTCTTTCATATTTATCTCTACTGTACTTGCAGCTACTTCTTTATCTATAAAATATGTATACCATTATTAATATTTCAAAAAATAGTATATACTTGAAGTTGATAATAGATATAAATTCCCATTCCAAAATATATATATGTATATGTATGCATATATAATATATATTTATATATACATATAACATATAAATGGGTATGTTAATTATTTAAAGTAGCTGAATTCTTATTAGATTTTTAAGAACATTATGGTATAACTGATGAAAAGCTCATAACAGAAGGACAATTGTATTTTTTATTAGCATTATTATCTTTATTCTACAGTTCCTTTGCAAGAATCTTGAAGTTGCCATTAATATTATAGCATTTACATAAGCTAACTCCATTTGGAGAAATCATCATAAATCCACATACCATACGATACAGAAATTCTACTATTTCACTATGTTGATGGAGAATGAATGACAGAGGCCTCTGCCAAGCACCCTCTGTGGAGCCCCCCCTCCTTTTGGGATCTTTACCCTTCCAAAGTACCATTCAGAAAATGTGACCATGGGAAATACAGGAGCCAGGAAGGCATGAATGGTAATCTAAACAATTTAAGCACGTATTTCTCTATTTTTGTAAGATAAAAATAAAAACAGCAGTATTAATATCTTCCTTGACCACCACAGATTCATTTAATTCAACTGATGGAGATAACATCAAAGATTCTCTTTTATTTCTTTTTTCTTTTGTTTATCTAGGGTAAGTGGTGAACCGAGAAATATTTTTCTTTTAAAACAGATCAAAATAAGCCACATCGCTGACCTAGTTCTTTTTAAATTAAAAGCAAAATATGAAGCTGCATGAGGTAAGTAAAACACAGCATTTTAAAGAGTGCTTCCTTCAGGAAATCACTGTTAAATTGGGTGGACAGATTTGGAGAGGAGATGAGTAACACAGGGAGATGGAAAGAATGGTCAGCTTTCAAGAACTTGGTGTCTATCAGCACATCTTACAATTCACTTTGAAATTTTGATTAATAGTCTTTTGTTTATTAAAAAGTAGCTTTCTATATTTTTTAAATTAAATTGTATTTCTTAAATACTGTCCCTAACTTAAAAAAACCACATTTGAAATAATAATTTAAAACTACTTATTAGGGGTTATCAATTTTCATAGCTAGAATATCTGAATGTCTTTCTGCCTTTGAACTTTGACAAATCATTTTTATGAATTTGTTCTTGAGAAAGTAGGATGGCTACATCAGGAGTAATATTGCTCTCACGTGTTAAATAGCTACGCTGAGGGAGACAGTGTGCTAAGATTCTTGCATGTGTTACATTTCTTATTAAAACAGTCTCTTAGGGCCAATACACATGTATCCATTTAATAGATGAGAAAATGAACAGAAGGTTCAGTAAGTTAAATATAACATTCAATAAGAGAGTTATTTAGGCAGGATTGCCTAAGTCAGTCATTCCTCTTTTTATCATCTTTTTATACACTGTCATCGTTCTACATTACCTGAATATCAAATAATTTTTAAGAGCATTAGATCTAAAATCTATTTTTCTTGGAGTAGGGGTAGAGGGAAATAACTGTGTGTTGGTTATTTGAAACTTCTTTAGTAAAATGTATGATCAATTGGACATAATTTATGCTCTCTAACTTGACATCTGTATGTTTTGTGACTGGTTAGACTACCATGAAAAATACGTGTTTCATTAATCTACATTATTACCCAGAATTTTACACAGTGTTATTTTTGGCTACCACATGTTTTGCCAATTTTTTACTCTGTATATATAGTACTATATGTAGATACACAACAAAAATTAAGAATTATTTATTTGAGGGGCACCTGGGTGGCTCAGTGGGTTAAAGCCTCTGCCTTGAGCTCAGGTCATAATCTCAGGGTCCTGGGATCAAGCCCCATATTTGGCTCTCTGCTTAGCAGGAGCCTGCTTCCTCCTCTCCCTCTCTGCCTGCCTCTCTGCCTACTTGTGATCTCTCTCTCTCTATGTCAAATAAATAAATAAAATATTTTAAAAAAAGAATTATTTATTTGAGGGGTTCCTGGGTGGCTCATGGGTTAAGGCCTCTGCCTTCGGCTCAGGTCATGATCTAAGGGTACTGGGGTCAAGCAGGGAGCCTCCTTCCCCCTCTCTCTCTGCCTGTCTCTCTGCCTACTTGTGATTTCTCTCTCCCTGTCAAATAAATAAATACAATCTTTAAAAAAAAAAGATTTATTTATTTGATAGAGAGAATGAGCATGAGTGATGTGAGGAGCAGAGGGAAAGGGAGAAGCAGACTCTCTGCTGAGCAGGGAGCCCCATGTGGGGCTCAGAACCCTGGGATCATGACCTGACCCAAAGGCAGACACTTAACTGACTAAGCCACACAGGTGCCCTTATAAAATTTTTAAATGAATTTGCTTTCATTCTTCCAAAGGATGGAACTATCCCTCTGTACTTAGCTGGCTGGGATTAGTGGTGACTTAGAGTTTTAGGGAAAAGCTCCCAAGAGTAAAAAGCTGATAAAATTCAGCTTTAACACATGAAAAGTAGGATTTAACAGCAAGATGTGAGAAACAAGTACTGTTGGAAGAGAGGATCCCATTGTCATTCCTATCTTCCAACAACCAGACTTGAAGGTCTAAAGCCTGTATGTTTTCTTTATGTGGAACATAGAGCTCCGGGCTAAGCAGAGATGGCCTGCTGTTGCAAGTCAAAAGGAGGCTCTGAGGATGATGGGAAGAAGAAAAAAAAGAGGAAGAGAAGACAATAAAAGTTCCAGAACTAAGAGTATATTTTTCTTCTCTATGCCCTTGCCTGGAGAGAAGGCCAGGTTCATCATATGATTGAAGAGATCCTGAGGGTTGATAGTGTCTCATGAATTTGTTCTCCATTTGAGAATTTGAAGGCAGCAAACTGAGAAGCAACTAATGACATAGATGGTCAGACTGAAACTTTGTGATTTTAACTCCGAGATTTAATGTCATAAAGACATTCTATTCTGGGGGGAATCCCAGAAAGACCTAAAATTATTTATGGCTGGGGAACTTGCCAGACAGATTCACCATAGGAGTGAGATTATATTTTTATGGAATACTGCTAAGTGATTTCCCACGATGTTACACGTCTGATAGTCACCAGAGCCAAACCTCTAGGGGTCTACAATGTCAGCAGCTGCGAGGGAAGTTCAATTCAGGTTAGAATCCTGTGGATCTGTCCGTAAGGGACTGACACTAGCCACCGTATTTAGCCACAGAGATCTGTAGGCAGAAAAGTGATACCCTGGAGACTGCAAGGTGCAGATGACATCATGCTCCAGGACCCTCACTGTTTCCGATGACCACACGTGAGTAGACTTCTCCCTCTACCGTCCTGCAATTCACAGAAAGAACAATGGAAAGAGGGAAGGAGCTGGCTGAGGCTGGACAGCCTGCAACCTTAGGAGATAGAGTTTCTTATCTCTACTGTAACCAAAAGGACTGTTTAAATTATTTTATCTTACAAACTTAAATTGGATTGGTCATTTTAATGAAATTGCTCCTCCAACTAATTAACAAGTGGATTTTATGAAGAAAACTAGATCAGCAAAAGGTAAAATAAGTGTATTTATCATCTAAGGTAAGGTAGGGGGTAAATCTATGCCTCAATTATTATACATATACCCCACTACATGCACACACACATACACACACATGCACAAGTACAAACCGAGGTAGGATTGTAAGTGTTCATTTATTCTCTCACATATAGGCAATATTTTATAACTTGAAAGTTTTCAAACCCAGACATTATCATTCTCTGAATTTAAAGTAAAGCCAGGGAATCTCTTAGTGAGAATAAGAAAAGGCAATATTTGTCAGTTTAGAATGTTATAATTCAGCTATTTTCTAGGTCTAACTTCTAAGACTCTCTTGCTCAAATGTACCTTTGTATTTACAAAATTCTATTGGAAGTTTAATGGGAAAAAAGGGCAAAGGATTTGGATACTACCTCTCACTCACTCACCAATAATGAACTTAGAAAAGAAAAAGAGAGTAAATATTCTACCTAAAGTAGCATGATTTCAGTACAGTATTCAACACTTGTGTATTTGGGGTGTGTGTGTGTGTGTGCGTGTAAACATACCCACTCTCCTCCACCCCCTCTTCAGGTTTCAGATTTTAAGTCTTTCTTATTCTAAAGTATTGACATCATATCTAGAGATATTCTGTCCTTCTTTAGGCACTCTGAAGAGTCACTAACCCCTGTTTCGATTGATACAGTTGCCTAACTTTTCTAAGTTTCTTTTTTTTCTATACCTAATGCTACAGTAATTTTCCACAAACATTTTTATCATATTGCTCTTGAACTCAAGAGCCTTCTTACATTACAGTATTTAAATCAAAACTCCCAAGTTCATGGCTGCCATTAACACATCTTCCTCTAGTTCTATAAGCCGTAATATTATTTTTGAAGACAAGTATGGTCAGAAGCCCAATCAAGATAATCTGTACCTAGATAATCTGTACCTTTTTTCTTACTTTTTTTTAATAATCTCACTTCTTATTGCTTCTTATCTAAGAATGCTTCAGTATGCCCATGATCTATATATATATATAGGGACAGAGAGAGAAAGAGTGTGAACGTGCATGAGCTGTGGGGCAGGGGCAGAGGACAAGACATATTCTTAAGCAATCTCTATGCCCAGCTGGGAGGCTAACACAATGTTCCATCTCAGGACCCTGAGCCTGAATCAAGTGTCAGAACGTAACCAACTGAGCCACCCAGGTGCCCCATGCCCATGATATTTCTAAGTCTTTTACGACTAATACCTTTTTTGATAATTTATTACCATTAAATCCTTCAACAATTAAAAATCTCAGGACTTCTAGAGTCTTCAAATAATTTTTATAATAATTATTTACTTAGTTAACCATGAATTATCTCATTCATAGTATTCAATTTGTTTTATATTGTGTAGTCTAGTAATGTTTTTTACAAATATTTTTCAAAGATATATTTATTTATTTGTCAGAGATAAAGAGAACAGGCAGGGGAAGTGGCAGGCAGAGGGAGAAGCAGACTCTCCATCGAGCAAGGAGCCTGATGCAGGACTCCATCCCAGGATTGTGGGATCATGCCCTGAGCCTGAGCCACCCAGGTGCCCACAAGTAATATTTTATATCAGAAACTTGAAACTCTCTCTTGTGAGTTAAATTGGGTCTTCCTAAATTCATATGTAGAAATGCTAACCTAAGTATTTCAGAATGTAACCTTATTTAGAGATAAGTTGTTTGTAGAGGTAATCAAGTTCAATGAGGTCATAAGGTTGGGTCCTAATCCAGTAAGACAAATGTCTTTGTATTAAGGTAAAGTTTCAAAAGAGAAAGGCACACAAGGAGAAATTCATGGGAAGATCACTGTGACTCTTCTAAATGCCACGATCTCATAAGATTACCAGCAAATTACTAAAAGCTAGGAGACAAGCATGAAACAGATTTCTATCACAGCCCTTAGAAGGAACCAGCCCTGCCAATATCTTAACCTTGGACTTCTGTCTTCCAGAACTGTGAGCCAATACCCTTATGTTGTTTAAGCCACCCAGTCTATGGACTACAATAGCTCTAGCAAACTAATACACTCTTCAGAGGAGGGGGAAAAAGTCTCTCTGACTACATCTGAAAACTGTGTTGCTTTTCCAGAGCAAGCAGTGGACACAGATAAAATTGTTTTGTTCTTTCCTCATTTAAGTAGTCAAGTCAGCTGAGCATAAGTTTTATTTAAATAAATACATACAACAAAATTTTCTGATTTTAGATCTGTAAATCAAATGAGTAGAGGGAGTAAAATATTTGCTACACTGAAACAAAGTCTAAATAAATTATCACCTATTTATGGTTTAAATGCATCATCAACATTATTGGCATTTTCATGATATTCAGAAAGTATACGCATCCTTTTTACTAGTATATTTCATTTATTATCCTTTAACTTTACAAAAGTTGGTATAAATATCTTATTTTCTTCATCTAAATAGATATGCCATTTTATTTTATATACTAACCTCATCTTTCATTTTTATTCTGTAAAATTTTTTCCAAAGCACTATTCTTGTAGGAATTGACCCAATAAATAGTGCCTCATCAGAATTTTATATTAATCAGAAGTTTATATTGCTGATGCTACCAATATCGGTACAAAGACTTAAAGTACCCATATTTTGCCTTAAAATATCACAAATTTCCATAATAATAAAAAAGTTTTGAGGTCCTAATCATAGTTTAACATTTGTAATGGTATTATCCATGTGACACACATACATAAAATTTTAACTCCTTATTCATGTTTCAACACTTTTATAAAGAAAAACATCTTAAATATGTGAAATACTTTAGATGTTAAAATTTTATATCAATCAATTCATTCCCCATTGGTTGCCAAAATTACAGCACATAAACTTCTAATTAGTAAATACAATGAAAAATAACTTTAAAAACTTTGAATCTGAACTACTTTTAAGTTGATATTAGCTTATGCATGATATGGCTATCCTTTAGTATATACATAAAATTGCAATATAAGAGGGTTTAGTTTAAAAATACTTTTTGCTCAAATATAGCTTGATACCTAAGGGTACTAAATCTAGTACTCCGATATTACATAAGGAAGATCATTAAATTATAATCAAATAATACATATTTTTGAAATAGGGAGTATATGTATTTATCCTTACTCTAAAGTAGAAATACAGGGGCACCTGGGTGGCTCAACGGGTTAAAGTCTCTGCCTTCGGCTCAGGTCATGGACTCAGGGTCCTGGGGTAGAGCCCCATATCGGGCTCTCTGCTCAGCAGGGAGCCTGCTTCCTCCTCTCTCTCTGCCTGCCTCTCTACCAACTTGTGATCTCTCTCTCTCTGTCAAATAAATAAATAAAATCTTTAAAATATACAAAAATAAAGTAGAAGTACAAAACACATGGAGTGTATACAAATATTGTTGTCAATAATTCATGAGGGCAATATTTAATATCTACTAATTCATAAGTAGATAAAGGTGATTTTTTTACTCTCCATTTTTAAATACCCAGAGATTTTTCATAACTGAAAACTAAATTGTTCAAACAGCCATGATGACTTTGATCTAAACAGATCTGCCCTTAATTAAAATTTTATTCTCTTTGTACTACAGGCCCTCAGCTTCAGCACCATTATTGCCCATAACTTCTTCATCTACCACAGGACATGAGAATTAATTTTTCCTCCTCCTTAATAGACAGGGGGAAAAAGGAAGAAAGTGAAGAAGGGAGGGAAGGAAGAATGAAAGAAGGAATAAAGAGAAGTAGTCTAACCTTTTGGAGTTTTATTAGAATTAGCTTTTAGTCTTTCTTTATGGAACAAAGCAGCCAGATATTTTTTTAACCTTATGCCGTATCTTACAGACCTTAAATATTACATGTTATGCTTCTTTTCCTCTTTCTTCTAAAAGTATATTAATAAAACCCAGATAGAAAATTGAACATACTTTTAATATGCTGAGCTTTTTATTAGTTTATTGTAAACACACATTAGTTTTCTGATTATTTTTTTTTTTTTTTTTAAGATTTTATTTATTTGTCAGAGAGAGAGTGGACAAGTAGGCAGAGTGGCAGGCAGAGGCAGAGGGAGAAGTGAGCTCCCTGCTGGGCAAGAAGCCAGATGCAGGGCTTGATCCCAGAGTCCTGGGATCATGACCTAAGGCCGCTGCTTAACCCACTGAGCCACCCAGGCGTCCTTTGATTATTTTGTTCTTGAGCCTTGCACTTTGTTCTAACTATAGCTTACCTTTTATGGTCAGAACTCCATGATAAAATTTCATTGTCTCACTCTTGTTTTACAATCTTTTTTACTGGGAGGTGCAAAATTGTTAAAAACATACTGTCCAAAAATAAATGGACTAAGAAAACGATCTTTAATAGCAAACACTAGAATATAGTACTAAATCTCAACAAATAGAGAAAAATCATTTTCTTATTCATTCATTTTGTTGGCAGAATTCAATTCCTTGAGGG